>CM077625.1:13483012-14683012 GCA_039566895.2 Turritopsis rubra | reverse complement strand
ATTTTCTCTCATTTAAATTTGAACTCTGTGGCATTCCAGTTTATACAGGTAAACCATTTTTTTCAATTTTCATTTTGCATCAAAGTTCTGCGATATATTACCAACTATCTTAATTTAACCATAGCTGATCATCAATGGAATCTGGAGAAACCTGACATTTTCTCAGATGTGTCTATGTTTGAGGATTTACATCCCTCTTCTCGAATCAATGCAACAAGCCATTTTTCAACCACATCAAGTAATAGAATGCAACCTCAACTTAGAACCAATGAATTGCCTGATGATAATTGTATGATAGATCCGAAAAAATGCAAAGACGGATTATCATTTTCTTTTTGGACTAGAAGTAAGATTCAATTTTATCTAGAAATCTTGACTGGTCTCTGTCTCTGTAGATGTTCTTTTTATTTCTTGTTTTCTATTTCTCTAGTTCACTCAAAAGCAAAAGGACATGGAAAGCCATTCATGATTAAACCTTCCTATCTCGTTCAAAAATCTGGTTGTTTAAGTAATGAAATTGTGCCAATAAACTTGAATGAAGAATTTTCAATTTACATTGAAAGTTTCAATGCTCCAAAATACCATAAAGTCATATCGTACTTATTGCTTCACATGGATAACAGCAAATTTTCTAATTATTACGACGTATATGGATTTGTAAACCAGCCTTCCTCGTTTGTTACAAACTGCTCAGTATTTTCTTCAGCTTTTGAATTGTCTTATGCACGGGTTTTGATAAAAACAAATGGGAATATAGAGATAAAAAACGTTTTAGCACCTCTTCTAAATTTCAATGGATGGAATTATGGTTATTCTGTATCACTTCTATTTAAACCTAGTTCACTATCTGACTTGAATGCAACAATTTATAAAAATTCCACCACATGGTTTTATCCAGAGATGTTTACAGGTAATAAAAATTATGTATTTTCTTGTTGGAGTGTTTGTCTACCATTCCGCATTTTCCTCACTTGGTAAATAATAAAATCATGCTCTTTCACAGGTTGTTCCAATCATAAAAGTAATATTATAAATCAGTTACCAAACCAAAATTTTTATCCTGATTACCAAGATCAAGTCTGTCGAAATCCTCATGCAATGAAATTTAGCCATTCTGGGTTCGTGTTTTGTAACAGCACAACAAATAATTATGTGGAAATCGATTTAGATCGCAAATATTTCATTATTTCTTTAAAAGTTGCTGGACTTCAACATCCTTTTGATACCAACATGATAAAGAAATTTTATCTTGAATTTTCCCATGATAACATCACTTGGGAATTCGTTTCAGATGGGAACGGGGCTAAATATGTGAGTAACAGTTTGATGTCCTGAATATCAAAGCATTAAGGATTTATCCTTTTTAATTTTGATGAAAGGTTTTTTTAATTCTTTTATAAAAATCTCATACAAAATATTATTTATTAATTACAAATTTTTGTAACATATGTAACATAAAACATTTACAAACATTTTTTAAAAGCGTTTAATTATTGTTTCAATGTTAATTATTTTTAGTCTATTTTTTGTTAAGTCTTTTAAATTCAATCAAAAAAAATTTTTTGGAATATTATATGACTTGAATTCAAAACATAGATCATAAATCATTATCATGTAATAAAAAGGTGTTTTATTACTAAAATTTGACTGATTCAATGAAGAGTTGAATATCAAACTTCTTACTATCTTTGTTGCATCTGCCATTTACAGAATTATTATAAAGGTTTTTATAACTTTTAGGAATTTGAAAAGAGATCTTTGTCACCAAACAAGATAGAAATACTTCCACTGCCATATCCTGTGTATGGTCAATATATTCGTGTTCATTATATAGAAAATGAGTATGTTGGAGATCTTCGTGGTTTTAGATTCGATATCATTTCATGCATCCTTGAACCTGGTCAGTTCCTTATCGTTACGTTTTTCATAATTGCAGGAAGTTCATAATACCACCTATATTTTAACCATCAGTTTCTTTTCAATTTTATAGACCGTATGTTTTTTTTATCAATTTTAGAGGAAAAACCATCATGGATGAAGCTAAATAATAATGTACCAGTTTGCTTTAAAGCAAAAGATGATGAACCTGCTAAAGTTATTCTATCAAAATCTTATAGTATAAGTTTTTTCAAATTGATTTATAAATCTGGTTCAGTGAAATGTAGTGCTGGAAATAATTATGGAAAGTTTAGCTGCGCTGTTAGAACACAAAAATTAGAAGTGGTTGTGGCAAATAAGTTTAGGAAAATTATTGCACCATTCCTCAGTGATGTTAATGTGAATGCTTACATGTATCCTCCTTTCCATGGAGATTCACCTGAAATTCATTTGAAGGCAAATGGACCAAGATACCTTAAGAAAGGAGAAGAAATAGGTGTATGGTATTTAGAAGATTTTCGTAATGATACTGATGATGATAATGATGGAGAAACATGTATAGATCTGTATGGTTGGGGTATGTTCACTATTTACCTAATTTAACCCACTATTGAATAACTTTTTGGAACCAAAGGGGCACTTATTCGAATTAACTGGGAAAAAAGACAGTTTTATTCAAAAAATGCTTTCTATCTAAACGAAAAACAGGTTTTCGCGTTTTAATAATTTTATTTTGTTGCTTAAAAGAAAGTTTTCTTTTGCCTTTAAGCTTCAGTTTTTTCTTTATGCTCTCTAGGTGCTAATCAAGCACTTTGGGACAGAATTTTGAATAGCAATTTTTATCTGATATATCATTCATTTTAAAGGGATCCTACCATATAAAATGAAAATTTGTTATTTGTTTATAAACCAGGAAAAAACAAGATTGCCATCTGACTTTTTTGACAGAAGTGAATCACTGCTATGCAACACTGCAAAAACGTTCCCAATATAAGCCACCATTACAGACTTTTGCTTCGCTCCTTCACTCCAAAATTCAGTTATAGCGTCCAGTCCCCACGCGCCGTGTGACGTATGAGTGGACTAATGAATATAGAAAGACTGTACTCACCCAGTGGAGATCCACTTGTTCTGACCTTTTTAAGGCTCGTTAAACACATTTATCTATACCATGATCAACCACAAGTATAAGAGAGGCAAAATAACAAAAAAGTGTAATGAAATTCAAATCCATTTCCACAAACAAAACAACATTTTACTCGAATTTCCCAAGAATCGACTTTTAGGTCATTTCCCAGAAGCAAAATCAAAATCAACTTTCGTCTTTACCAGTCAAATGAAAAGGTCCAAACCAAATTAGCAATTAAGACTTGAATTGAAGTACGCACCATGCTTGTTTCTTTGTCATTCTCACCAAAGCGTTTATCATTAGGGACTGGGGGCTACTCCAAAGTTTGTCTTGATGAGGAAGAAGCGAATTCTCGGAAAGACGGTACAATGTTAAAAAATAATTTGGCTGATTATCGACCCTTGCGGGTTTTTTATACCTTTTAAGATATTGGGATGTTTTATTTATGGTCTGAGGAAGTGTTTTACAGAATATTGTTTTAGATGGTAGGATCCCTTTAAATTCGACACACTCATCATTATTAGTCAGCTTGAAAATGAGAAAGTGTAATTTACGAAAAGCGAATACACTGAATAATATAATATACTTTTTAAAATTCAGTAATAGTCTTTTTTTGTTGACAAGTTTCTTAATTTTATAGATGTTTACCAGCTTCTAATGAATCTTTTCTCTTTCTAGGATTCCCCTATTTACAGTATTGGTTGGTTTTGAATGGTAGCTGTCCAGATTGTTTGTGTGCTTATGTAGATATTGAGGACAATGGCATTTTAAAAATTGGTTCAGCATGTAACCAAGCATTTTATTTGACGACAGATAACCATTTAGTCAGTGCAAACTATGGTAGATGCATTCAAGTGTCCAACGATAATGTTTTGAAGGCGTCAGATACTTGTAACCTTCATTCAAAATTTAAAGTTACCGAATTAAACTTTATTCAAAACAAGAGCTCAGGAGCATTTATTGGCCTTCATAACAATCAACAAACTGAAGAAAATTTACTTAAAATGCGTTTAAATGGGAAAAGATTTGTGATCACAAATACTCTTTATGATGGTAATAAAAGTTACGTTTTTATTTAAGATTTGAGATGCATTGTAATGCAATTAATAGAAGAATTAATTTAATTTTAAAATTATGGTTATTTTAGATTTAGCAAGCAACTACTTGATCACAGATGTTACTAATTCAGATATCAGCCAGATAAGAACAGTCTGTTTGAATAATAATGCAGACCTTGCAAGTTTTCAATCCAAAGAGGAATTCGATCTGGTAAAAAAAATGCTTTTGGATTCAAATTTAATGGAAAAAGCTTTTCATATTGGCTATAACCGTGACATAAAGACCTGGTATGATGGAACCCCGTTTGATTTCTTGGAAATGAACCAAATCTCTTCTAAATTTGATGACCAGAATGTGTATCTACAAGCTGGAAAAATACATGTAAATGATACAATAAAAAAACATGGCTTTTGCAAGAAACGTATGTACCATTTTTTATTATATACCAATTGAATTTTTATTATACCAAATGGTTCCATAACATTTACACAACATTGTTCATGTCACAATTGAGTTTATTTCATTTTTAGTTAATGAAGACGAAAGCAAGTTCAATATTCCAATTATTTCTACTGGGGTAAATGTTATACATGGAAATATCATTGGCACTGGTTTTCTTATTTCTAGCAATATAAATGGAAATTTTTTATTTGTGACACTCGCATACGAACGTATGGTATGCAGTGGATTTTTTGTGTTTAATACATCAATGTGGATGTTTGTTAGTATATCATTTTCAAAGTCTCACAATGTGCTTCGTGTTTTAATAAACAATGGGATATCTGAGAGCATATCATGTAGACAGTCAACAGCAGATTATATAGTGCAGCCACAATTTCTGCTGAAGGACGTTACAAATTATATGAATATTCTCAGTTTTTATGATCACTCATATATTTACTTTGACGCTGATATTGTTAACATCAAATTTTGGCAACATAGCCTTGAAGCTGCACAATTGAAGGAAATTTATGACAGAGGTATTCTATATTGTTGATAGTATTAACTTTCCAATTCAAGTTCTTGCTTAAATTGCTTAAGTGCTATTGTGATTGTTACAAAATGTCTAATAATATAATAATATAATAATAATATAACACAGTGAATTTGATATTGCCACATGTTTGGAGTCCTGAAGTTGAAGATTGTCATTTGGATTAACTGTCATTGCAATTCATTGAGATTTCTTCCAACTTCCAATGGTTCTTACTAAATAATTAATTTTATTTCTTTGATTTTTGTTTAGATGAAATTACCTTCTCTGATTATTCAACAGTTCCCAATCAAGAATGGAGGATTAAAAGTTCAGTTTGTTTGGCATCAACATCGGGATTATGTGGTGATGTTGGTAGATTACTTCAAAGAGGGAAAGGTAAATATAAACTGGTATCATGAAGGTAGTTTTCATGAAGATGAAATCTAAAAACCATTTTAATTCTTTAGAAATTGAGTGTAAATGGATTGGTGGAGATCCATCTAGTGATAAATATGAATTTATTGGTGTATATGATATCAAATCTGAATGCATTCGTGAATGTTATGATAGAAGTGCAAACAATCATGCCATAAATGGTGTCTCAATGATATTGCAAAATTGTTACTGTGAATATGATATGTACAGCATTTCTGAAATTTCTGATATTGGTCAGATATCATGCTATTTGCCAGTTAAAGGTACAGGAAGTAGTTCTTTACTGTTAATGGGTAAATCTAGGAATTTCTGTGAGTCTTATGGTATTATCATGTCTACCTAGTCAATCAAAATTGGCAAACAAAATTGGCAAAAAAAATGTTGGAATCTAAAACTAGTATAATGCATTTTGTATTAAAAATAACAAGAAATGAAAGCAATGTTAAATAAATAGAAATAAATTATTGCTAAAATTGGTAAGTTTCATCCTAGAAATGTAAAAGTGAAGCAGAATTATGAAAATCACCTTGATAATTTTTTCAAAATAAGGATTTAGATTATCATAATGGGGATCAGTAATTTGAACATTTAAAGAGCATAATAGACAAACACACACATAATGCTGAAAAGATTGTAATGCTTTTCTTCATGGCCCTGCATCGTACATTTTCTATGCATTTGTTGTGAAAATCTGTCTGTTGGCTATGACAAAGATGCGAAACATGACTTGTTATGTCATATTATCTCTAGTAAAGTATGGTGCACAAACTAAAGGCCGTGATGGAATGAGAAATATCAAAATACATCCTCTTAACAAAATGTGGTATGCAATCGGAAATGATGATCAACTTTATCGACATCCATGCCGAAAATCTCTAAACCAAAACCTGTGGACTAAAGCTTTTCCTATTCCATTTTTTATTGACGAATTTCAATTCTTTGAAAATGAAACATGGGTTGAAGATAAAAATGGGTTTATAAATTATTGGGATGGACAAAATTTCATAATGTATTCAACTATTGGAGTTGTGGAAACATTTTGTGTTAACAGAGAATACATATTCCTAGTGAAAAATCAATACTGGAATGTTATAAGAAAACAAGGTGAATCACAATAGCTTCAGAGTTTTTAATACTCTTTTAGATATGCAGATAATATTGAAGTTCATTTTTCATTATAGACATGTCTAGTGTGATAGTGATTTACTATCATTCAGTTATTGGGATCAACTACAACCAATATCATGATAGGTTTTTTCCTTACAACCAGAACGGAATCTTTCGGGTAAAAGTGGGAAGTACTTTGATGATTTATCAACATACGTTTGGTAACATTCAATACTCTGCAATATCAAGTGCTGGTACATTATACTGGCTGGAGAACAGTACAAAAATCTATAGTAACATTGGTTCGTTACATAGAGAAATTGGACCATTAAATGATTTCAGTCAAGTTTCATCATTTGATGTAGATAACGATCAGTATTTGGTTTTAATGGATGATCAAGGAATTGTTTATCAATACCCAGTGACACCAGGTAAGCCGTTGAGCTGAATTTAGCAGTTACAATTTCTAAAACACTTTTTTTTATCAATTGCAGTATAACATGAAATGAATCCCAAACATTTTAATGTATAAATCAGTTTTTAAACATCAATGTCTGTTTTTTTAAGCTTTCAAAGTTTTTCTTTTCAAGTTTTGCTGACTGAATTATTCTAACATTTGTTAATTTCATTGTAAGTTTGTCTTGGTTTTAGTGTCTGTGGCAGGGAAAAAAATATCTTTTTCTAAGACATATCATGATGCAGAAGCATGGTGTATGAATGATCAATCAATACTAGCATCAGTTAACAGTGAGTACGATGCTGAATTAATCAAAGGAACTGCCCTTTATTCACAAAAATCTTGGATTGGATTGGATTGGAAAGGTGGAACAACAAGCAATTTACCTTTCTGCCATAGCAATATCACTGGGAAACATGTATCTTTGTTGGGCAACTGCTTGGAGACTCAACAATCACATAGTGAATTATTACCATTTATTTGTACTGGTAGGATACTCATATCAATATGAAAGAAATGTTTGTTATGTCCTACTTATTGCTAATTATTACTTACTGAAATCCTTAAGTGTATATGTTTTTTTGATATTCGAAGATGAATTGATTTTCGAAGACAATTGAATTATGGTTTTTATTATCTCTAGGTGAAAGGAAGTTTCCTTTGTTGTTTATTTCGTCCATCCTTGTGAATCATGACGTACTAACAGACGGTTCATGCAAAATTTCATCAGCTCTAATATCACAGAATATAATTACCTTTTCACTGAAGATCAAGCAAAGTGCATTTATAAAACAGGCAATTATACATTTCAAAACTGACAACAGGTTTTCATATCTAACAATGCCATATAAGCTAAGTTTGATGGAGGAATCATTATCATTGCTGAGTTGTTCTCAACAAGTTTTGACTTCAAACCTTGCATTAACATATCCCATTTATGGGACCATAAAAGGGTGGAAGAGAACTGTCACAACACCAGATATCTCGAAACTGATTCAATATGCTATTAATCAGAACTGGTATCATGGGAAAGAAATTAGAATTATGTTCAAACGATTATCACAAAGAAGTGTTAACCTGAAAATAAAGAATATATTTTTACATGTGTACTATGAAGATAATGAGCCGAGTGAGTACTCTCAGCTTATTGTAGTCTTGTTTGTAATGTGAAAATTAATAACGAAATGATGATAATCTAACTTTGTTAATTATACTTCTGATTTATAGACAACTTTCTATATTTTCCATCAACATCAATGCAATATATGTCATATTCAACTGGTTCATATCACACCAGCATGCAATGGTTATCATTTTGGTATTATATGTCTGTACGAAATGGTGGCCCCCTCTTAGTTTGGCAAATAAATGTGGAAGATCCACCAAAGCTGATATTCAGTGTGATTAATAAACAAAACCAGAATTGGAAACAAGTTGTTGTTAAACTTGATTCTGTGGGTGACACAAGATTCAAGGTAAATCTTAACACTGCAGTGGCTTTCTTGTTTTTGTAATAATATAAGCTAGCACTTTGCAAAATGTGAAGTGTTTCGAAGTTTCTATGAAGCTTTATTCTAGCTAAACAAGAAATGTGTGTTTATGCAATAAACACTTTAGCATAGCAACAGCAACATAGCTGCTGGAAATTTCACACAGAAATTTCCATTTGTGTGGATTATTTACCTAGTACAAATCCTCTTTTAATTCTTATTTTTACGAAACTGTTTCTTTCCTAACTGGTACCTTGAATTTAATAGTGTTACAAATTGTATAAAAGTATAAAATAAATAACAGGAAACAGTTGATAATTTTTCATCTCTGGAAGATTTTTCTTTCTAATCTTGTAGAAAATTCTAATTTTATCTGATTGCTGTCTATTTTACCAGGTGCTGTTTCATACGCTTCATAGAATAAATGTCATCGAAAATCATCTTGGCATTGATAACATTGAATTATCTTTGAGGAAACCTTTAAAACCACCTGATGATGACAAGCTACTGTTCAATATAGATGGTAAATTTCTAAATTATTGTAATAAAAAATTTATTATCTTTTTAACCCAATACAAAGAAGAGAAATGATTTATTTTAGACATGACAACATACGTAATGGTTTTGGAAAAACTAAAACTTCCTAATCCAGTTCTTTTATATCCTTTTGCCACAAAGAATCACTTTTACAAAGATTATGGCCCTTATAAGCTCAATCTGACATCATTATCTGCTGAAGGAATTAATGTAACAACTGACAAGTATGGCTTCCCACAACACAGTCTTCAAATTTGTGATAAAAAGAATTTAACAGCCAGTGTTAAAGAAGCCACAAGTAATATAAGCAACGAGTTCTCGATTATGTTTCATTACTGGTCTAATCCAACTAGATCTTGTAATCTTTTGATCTTCAAGCTGCAATCTGAAGAAACTATGAATTCTATAGGATTTCATGATGAAGGGGATTCATTAAAACTTGTGTAAGTAGTACTTGATCATTTTTTTTTCTGATTGTATTTTTAGAAATACCCTCTCCTGAAGGGGGTGTTTATAAAAAACATATTGAAAAAGCACAAACCTTCAAATAAACGCCTCATTCCATAATAATCTCTCTTTTGCAGTTAGAAAAACCTGTTTTTTCTAAGAATTGGTGCCAAGTGTTTATTTGATAAAAAGACAAAACAAATTGTCATTTCAGATGAACAAAATAATAATGTTAAAATGAAAATCCTGTTTTTTTATAAACACCTCCCTCTTTTTAACGCTTCCCTCTAATAACCCCCTAAAATCTGGGAAAATTAAATAAACGGCCTGGGCATTTATTAGAGAATGTTCAGTATTCAAGGGGGGAGGAGCTCATATTTATCTTACTTATTTATGGGAGACGCCCAATGGAAGTTTCAAAGTTTACAAATTTTTTCTTGGGAAAGAGACTGGTAGACTAATAAATGAAGAGGCAAAATAATCTTAAGGCCTTCTAAGCAAAGAAATGTGTGTTGCCTGTTTTAATCTTTTATTTCCTATTTAGATTTGAAAATTCAGGATCAGATGACCTTCTATTTGATATTCCTATTACGCCACATTGGACTTACTATGCCCTTGTTTATTCAAATGAAGTTCTAATATTATATTGCAATAATTCGGTTTGTTGAGTTATTATGTTAACATTTACCATAACATGCATTAAATCATGCACTGCTTTTTTGTTAATATTAATATTTCCTATTTCTTTATCATGTGACTCAAAAAATTACTTTCCATATAGATTCACAAAACAGTAGTTATAGAAAAAACTTATGTGGAACCATTTCCAGACACATTAATAGTTGCTACTTCTGGCTTCATTTCATGCTTGCAAATTTATTCAAAGTCGCTCACTTTGCCAGAGTTGAAAGGACTAGAGTTTTGTCCCAACAGACAAAGTATACTTCTTCTTTTTTTTCTTTTGTTATATTTTTGTTCTTAATTTGGCAGATTAAATTTTTTTGTAATTATTAATATTTTTGAATATAGATATGAATTATCATCCACACATGTGCAATAATGGGGTTAATGTTGGATTTGCAGAAAAGGTCTGTTCTTGCTATGATGAAAGTTTACTCCATCAAACAGAATCATGCAGTAATAGTAAGCATTTTTTCACCGATTTTGTTGCAGATGTATATGAAACTATTTTGAGATATAATAATAAACAGATTGCTTTTAGATGTGATATTTTTGCATTTTTTATTTACTCTTAGAATTCGCATCTACTATTTATAAAGATTCAATATATGTTCCATTTGATTATAAAACAGCTTTGGATGAGTCAAGTCAGCTGCCAATCAGCTTACCTGATGCAAACAAATACAGTTTTAATTCGGGTGTACGAAACAATGCCTTATGCATGAAAAACTTTACAGCCAATCTTTTATCTGTGAATGACATTAACTGCACATCGTCAACATGCATGAGCATTGGGTTTTGGATTTATATAGCTGATGTTGCTTTTGATACTCCAGTTTACAACATATATGATTTTCTAAACCTGACAATCGCCTCCATCTTGACAAAGCATCAAGAACTATTGTTGGACATAAAAGTAGAAGGAAAATTCTGTTCTACATTAAAATTGGTGAAGGAAACATGGGTTTTCTTTACACTAAGTTATACAGTAGCAGAAGTTGTTATTTACGTAAATGATCAAAATTTTGCTAATTGCAGCTTGTCTACAATTCCAGGACCTTCAAGTTTACTTATTGGACCATTTATATGCATTGATGAATTTTCAATTACTTGGAATAAACCTTGGGCTCTTTATAAAAGAGTGATACTTGGTAAAAGAATATATATATATTTGCTTTCTAAAATACGGCTACTGTGACATCTTGATATTGCAAACCCTCAATTATAATGAAATCTTGATATAACAAACCCAAGGTCTCCATCCTCTCCATTCTGTAAGAATAATATTGAAATCCGTTTAATTGGACCAATTAGTTGCTTCTAAAATAGCTTAATATTTTTGGATTCAATGCAGCTGTATACATGTTAAATTTAATCTTAAGTTTTTTTCTGTGTTATTTTTCTACATCTTTGTGTATACTTGCCAGGTTTCCAAACGTGCAGAAGGTAATAACAAAAGGGAAATAGGGTAATCTACGAATTTGAATAGAATTTTCCCTTTGCTTAGTTGGAGAAAGTTGAACATGTTCAACTTTTAAAAAGATGCCCAACTTTAGAAAAGAATGTATCTCTTTGCTGTTTATATGATGAGTTTTTTTGAGAAGTAACTAATTGTTTAATATTAAACAGATCATGTATTTTATCCAAAAACCATCTCGGATTTCTTAATTTCTATTTTCTCTATTATTTCAATCATTCTGATTCAATTGGTTTTAATTTTCGTTTAGGTGACTATAACAACCATGCCAATGTAATGTTATTTTTCAATGTGAGTGGAACAAATTTTTCCAAGAATATAAAATTCTTTGATGAAACAGTTGAAGAACATAGATTTGTCAAAGATACAATCAAGGATTTGGTGGGTGCTTGAATTATTAATTTTTTTGTTTTGCTACCAGTTGCTTTGTAACCAGCTCCCTCTCAAATGTTATTACTTTGATATGAGATTATAACATTTAGCTGTAAAAGCTGTCTTATCACTTTGAAATTTCAGCTTTACAGTGTCACATCAAAGACTTTCTATGCAATTCAAGCACAGCATATTCTAGGTACCACAATTGATAATTTAAGGTAAGGTTTTGTTTTTCCACAAATTCATTAATATTTGACTTATTTCCACCAAAATGTAGTTTAGACGTTGTATGGATTCATTGTACCTTTGAATTTTAGAATGACTGTTAACGACCTACATGTATCTGGCACAGTTCTTGTCAACTATGTTACTAAATATTCACATGTTAGTGCTACAGAGAGGAATGTATTGTATAAAGACAGGATTTATTCAGTCAATAATTTAAAGATTACAGGAGGTGATTTTTTTTTGTTCACTGGTTCCATTTGTCGTTTTCTTTGTGAACACATGACATTATAATATGTGTGATGTCCTTTTTATAAGAAATTAACATTCAACTAAATGTGATTAAAATAATTGAATTGCATTTCATATGGCACTTATTTATAGAGGTTACAACATGAATGTTTTGTTTGTTTACTTTTTACCGTCAGCCATAATGTTATCGCATCTCACGCCTCCAATCAACTTTTGGTGCCCCACCATAAATTGTATCATCAGTATAGTCATTTTGACAAATGCGCAAAAATTTGTGATTTTGGTCAGAAATTCTTGCACACCTTGTTTTGTTTTTAATAGCCAATTCGCAAAAAATGACATATGTAGGTACGAATGTAGTTTCTATAAGCTTTTTTATCCTGTTACCGGTCCATTTTACCATTTATCTACAATGTTGAAAGTTCTAATGATGTTTTTTCACTAAGTGCACAATGATTAGTTCCACTGACTATATGTAAGATCATGTGATTCATGTTGTATCCCCTTTAAAAAAAGTTAATCTATCAAAACATTAATTTCCAATAATAAGGTATCACTGTTGTTTACTTTATTTTAGTGTCTTCTATTGAGTTAGCATGCAATATTTCCTATTTAACAACTACAGACATAACTGTGGATGTGCTGAATCAAGATAAAGAAGGGAAAAAATTCCAGTTGGGGTTTTATGCATCTATTCTCAGCAAATTCCCTAGCTATAATTTTTCTAGTTCAGAAGAACTGATGGGATTCATAAAATTTGAGGTGCACAAAAATATGTCAAAAGTGTATATTGATGCTTTGAAGCCATTTAGGAATTATTCAATAACAATATGGCCTGTTTCACACTTTGGGTATGGAAGAAATTGCTTGATAAATTTCATCACACCAAAAGATGGTATGCTTTTAATATTTCTTTTAGTATCTGAATCGGAACTACAGAAATTTTACTTTGAATGGATTCAATTTCATGAAATGTTTGTGGTGCTTATAAACCTGTTACTTTCCATAACATTGAAATTGTGATAAACCCGAATGTACAACAATAAAATGATAATTATTCCTCTTTTATAGTGAACAATATTCCACCAAGTGAGGCTTTTGCTGTTAATATAAGTCATTCATCTCTGACTGTCAAATGGCGTAAATATGATAACCATACCCACTGGAACAGTGATGAATTAAAATATGGAGTATTTTGGAGAGAGGTTACATCTAACAAAACATTTAACATCTCTTTATATAACCGAACATTTGTTCCTGATGTGTTTATTGGTTTTCCTGAAGTCAAGTTACAATCACCTGAATATGTTGCAGTGAATATAACAGATTTGAGACCTTTTACAAATTATAGTATTTTAGTGGCAACACAAAATGATATGGGCTTAGGAAGATTTACGGAAATATTTTGTCGAACTGCTGAATGGTGTAAGTTACTTTCATTAACATATTGAGGGTTTGTAACAAAATTTGCAATAGCAAATAACACAGAAGGACTTCCACAAGTACTTTCACAAGTTGTATTTTGCTTATAAGTTTTGGTTATAAAGTACCAAATGTCAATTTTTTCAAATCATTTTAACAAAATGTCAACTTGCACAAGTTCTGTGCAATGCATAATGTATAATGAAAGCTGTTACACATAATAGTACATTGTGCAAGTACTTGTATGTTATTTGGAGTTACGAATTTTGCTACGTGTAGCGGATCCTTTAGAATGAGACTTTTCTTTTCTGTTGTCCACACAAAAAGTCTGGGAAGATTTTTATGAAAGTACGATGTATCAGAATTCCTTTTGAAATGATATTTGAAATGATATTTAGATCCAGATATTATGCCTGAAATTGTAGAAATTTCCTCAACAAATGCACAAGTGACAATCAAGTTTCAAAAAATACCAGATAACATCATGTTCTATAATGTTACATTGATTCGAGGAGTTGGAGGAATGAATGAAACAGTTCTTTTATTTCCGAATGAAACTACAGCAGTATTTTCTGATTTGGATTACTTTTCTATCTACAAACTACATGCAGCAGCTGTTAACCGTATTGGCACTGGACCTATTTTTACCACATGTTTTTCTACTCAAGAATATGGTATGAATCCTATGAGTATCAAATATTGTATGACACAAATGTTTAGTTAGTTATGTTATTCCTAATATTTATTTACAAAGCACAGGGTAGTCACGTCAACACCTAAGATGCTGTTATACTTGCTTGTGATGAATAGGGAACATTTGTGTTTTTTTTGAGTATGATAGGAAGAGTTGTCATATGTGTGAGTAAAATACATCAGCCATTTTTTGTTTTGCTTTTTCTGTCCTGATGTATCACATTATTATATCTTTCCAATCATTTTGATTAAGATGGAAAAATATAAAATTAAAGTAAACACATCCTTTTTTGTTATTATAGTTCCATCTTTACAAATTGAAGTACTTGTTAAAGACATAACAGATATTTCTTTAAACCTTACAGTTGGTGGAGTGGACATAACACAAGAGAATGGGTTTATAATTTATTACCTTGTATGGTATAAAGGACTGGATTATGATAGAGAGGAACAAAAATTTCAAAAGCATATCGAACATACTATTTTTGATCTTGAATATTGGTACAAAATGGAAAATGTTTCTGTGAATTGTAGCTTACTCTCAAAACCAAAACCTGAGTCTGCAAAATTGGTAAACATCTCCATAACCAATCTTTCACCTTGGACTTTTTACAATGTGTCTTTTAGTGCTTGTAATAAGATTGGTTGTAATAACGAAACTACAGAAATTACTGTTAAAACGAAACCAACCCTTCCATCTTGTGCTCCAAATGTTTCAATTGTGAGTGCAGGTGCAACAAAATTACTTGTATCTTGGCCATGTCTGAATCGCTGTCTTAATGGACCATTTGTTTCTTATTATGTCGTGCTAACGGAAAGTGATACATATGAAGGAATATCTAGTAAGCATACTCAAAATTTAACTGGATGCTCAACAATTTTTACTGATTTAAAAAAGTTTTGGAATTACACAGTAACTGCATTCGCTGAGAATAGTTTGGGTTTGGGGCCAACATCATCAACAAAATGGAATTTCACAGATGAAGATGGTAAGCTGAGTTTAGATAAACTTTTGTTTTTGTTGACACTAATCTACTAAACCAATTTATTAATTTATTATAGCACCATCTGGTGAACCAAAAAATTTGTCTGTTCAATCTTGTAGCAGCACTGTCATCTGTATCAACGTTAGCTTGCCACTTCAGCCATTACGAAATGGTGTCATTCGTGGCTATAATGTCACATATTATGATTACAGAAACATGGAATCTAAAACAATTAATTTTCTTATTAATAAAGAAGAAACTGCTTTCTTCAAAATTCACAATTTATCGAAGTATACTGATTATGATATATCAATTGTTGCATTTACTAATGTTGGAAATGGTCCATATGCGACAAAGAAAGTCCAGACTCTTGAAGATGGTTAATACCTTTTTTTGTCTTTGAAATGACTATCTATAATATATTTAATCATTCACTGATGTCATACAGTTATTCCTTTGATCTTTTATAGTGCCAAGTTTAGGTGCGCATAATGAACAGATTTCTAATGCTAATGCATCAGATGTACATTTTCAGTGGGAAAACATCCCTATTAATTTTATGCATGGTGTTATGAAGTATTATATTGTCAATTGCATTGGCATATTGGCAAATGGAACCGTTCATGTTTTACCTGTTTTGAACATTACATTTAAAGACCATCCACCGTTATATGAGGGAATATTTTCTGGACTATTTCCACACACAATTTATAACATCACAATACAAGCCTGCACAACACCTGGTTGTGGTGAAGGGACTACGATCAACACGAAAACAAAAGAGTTGAGTAAGTGCACCTGTTTCATACATCCAAGCAGAATAAAATTTGATTTTTGACGGTTTAAATTGTACTGAAATCAAAAGCAAATTATAGTTCAATTAATTTCGTCCTAGTCAATGTGGTTTAAAAGAATGTAATGCGTAAGAATCAGAATTATATATTCAGTAAAACTGAAATCAATAGCATTCAATATTAAAAGTATTCTGTTATTCAAATAAGTTTTTTATTGCAACATAGTACTTTAGACATTTGATTTGTATTTTGGTTCGGTTGATCTAACCCCTTCTTCCATTGGCCTTTGATTTTAATATTATGGAGTGCTTTCAGGCCAGCCTTCACAAAAATTCTGTTAATTTTAATCAGCAAAAATAAGTATTCTTTAATTTAAATTTGACCAGTTCATTTGAAACCTAGTAAAGGTGTTTCGTAATGTTACTGCTGCCCTATTTTTAGTGCCGACTGGAACAGTCCAAAATTTGCATCCGTGTAATGGTACGACAAACTCGTTATGTTTAAGATGGTCTGATTTGTTACCCATGGAAAAAAAGGGTACCATTCAAAACTTTACAATCTCATTTATTGAACAAGAATACCAATGGGATAATGAGCCGGAATTTACCAGTGTCTCCGGTAACCAGTTTAATATTTCCATCCATAATCTTCGTAACTTCACAACATACATTGTGGAAATTTTTGCCTCAAATAAAATGGGTCAAGGGCCATCAATGCAGAGACAATTTCTAACACCAGAAAATGGTAAGCAAATAATGGCCTGGCTAATTAATATCCTATAAAATCACATTTATTAAAATTGTATCATAAATAGTTTCAATTTAAGATATCTTAATGCTGTGTAAGGTTTTACTTATGTAAAACTACATAATAGTCGAAATGAATTTTATTTTTCATACCTGAAATAGAATACTTCACTATGAATTCCATTCTATTCTTGTTAGTTCCTACAATCTCACCTACTATTATTTCGGCATATAACATCAGCAGTACAGCTTTAAACGTAGAGTTTTCTCCCATACCTGAAAATTTCTGGCAAGGTCAACCAATGGGGTATTATATATACTATCAACTTGCTAAAGAAAATCAGAATTGCATCCCTGGTCACATTTGCCATCACACGAACTATGCTATTTGCTATGGGGACAAACGTGAAAGTTGTAAAGTTCATAATTTGTTGTTGCATACAAATTACAGTATTTGTATTGCTGGATTCACTAATGCTGGTCCTGGTATACTCAGTACATGTCTTTTTGCTGTTACTAATACTTATGGTATATGTTTTTCAATACTCATCTTTCCATTTTTTTTGGTTCTATGTTTAAGTACGTCTTTATAAAAGAACTCATAAATTCTAGTGGCAGGTATGTCTAAATTGTGGAGGAGTATCAAATATTGTATGACACAAATGTTTAGTTAATTATGTTATTACAAAGCACAGGGTTGTGGAGGAGCAAATTATACATAATTTCTGTTTTCAGTCTGTATCACTAATGGGCTTATTTACACGTTTCACTTTCATGCTTTAATAACTAACATTCTCCTCCACCAATTTGACATGCCTTTAGATCCGCTACTGAATTCTGAAAAGCAAAAATAATGAATTTCGCACTTCTAGTTGATGGTGGTTGGTCAAAATGGACTATATGGGGAAGTTGTGATAAAAGCTGTGGCCATGGTGTCCAGCAAAGACTTAGATTTTGTACAAACCCAAGACCCGAAAGAGGTGGTGCGAATTGTACCGGTGTAAATGTTGAATCAAAAAGGTGCAATAATTTTCCATGCCCAGGTGAATGCTTTATGAGTACTCAAATAACGAACATTGTTTTGTTGAATTTATGAAAAGGAATCCTAGTTTACTACTGATAAGATGATGTCGACATTTTTGTTTAGGTTTTTACTTAGCCAATAGAATGCAAGATTGCCAGAGCGCATGTACAACTCTTGGAGATGAGTTTGGATGCTCTACTGCAATCAAAACGAAAAATCAGACCACCATATTCAGCGATGTCATTGATATCAATAATTTTTCAATTTCATTCAATTTAAGTTGTAATAGAAATTTGGACGAGCAGTTCTACTCAAAAGAATTCCATCCAGCTTACTCTGTTGAAGATGGAATATGTGCCGGTTATAAGAATGTTCCTGAAAAGATTAACTGTAGTAGCACCAAAGAACTTCATGCTAAATATACGCGCCTATGTTATTGTATAGACAAAGGTTGAATATTACCAATTCTAATAACGAAGTGTAGCAATGAAAAACATGTATGTGATATGTGACTTATCAATTTTATAGAGACAATGGGATATACCTTATGGTCCATATGGAGTCCTTGTACAAAATCGTGTGATCTTGGACAACGAAAACGATATCGAAAATGTCTGATACAAACTGGTTGTAATAAGATTGTGGATACTAATGATTGCAACCAGCACAGTTGTCCAGGTGAGGTTTCTTTTGAAAACTTACAATGTCTTAACATCTTGACAACACCAAAGTTTTTGTCTGAACTGTCGATGAATTGTTTGAATTTTTTATCACATTTAACATGATTTATGTTTTCTACTAAAATTACGATGACCCTGAAGAATCACTAATGGCGCACAAACATACGCACGATTATTTTCAGTTCCGCGCCCCATGAAAAATAAAAAATCGTACTCGCGCACATAAAAATTATTACACGTGCAACCACGTGAAACCACCGCTTGTTAAATGAAGTTAATAGAAACCTTGAAGTCTGGTATTGTTTTTACACAGATTTCGTGAAAAAATACAAGTATAAATTATATATTTGGCGAAAAGGTGATAACTACCTTCTAGATCTGCCACTGATGACGAGTGACTTGCCTTAAATTCTCCTATGACCCTGTCTGGTAGCGTAGGCCCTTATTTTCAGAGAAAGGAGAGAATATAATATTATATATATATAAATATATATCCCTCCCTCAAGTGTACATGGTCGTTTAGAAGATAAGAAGAATTTCCGAACATATCGTCTCAGAATCGAAGATAACTCGAGTGTATCGAACAAAAATTAAGTTAAAAAAAAAGTATATTGTAACTTTCATTCCTCTTATAACAGATTTGTTCGGTCCGACTTCACCTTTCACCTTGTCTGGCAACATTTCACCTTGAATCTTGTCACCATATGCTAGTTGAAGCACAAAACCAGTTACAAAACCTAGACCAGATGTACTATAGTAGCAAATTTTTATGTGCGCGCATAAAAAGCACGCGTTTTTGTGCGCGTGTAATAATTTTTATGCGCGCGTAAAAAATTTTCTTGAAAATAATCGTGCGTATGATTTTTTTGTGCGTGCATCAGTGAGCCTTCAGTGCCTTCGTTTAAAACCTTCATAATTATTATTGTTGTCCTAGTACACTGAAGTAATTAGTAACTAGTATCTGAAATATTTGTTTTAGTTGATGGACAATGGGGAGCTTGGTCTGGATATAGTAAATGTTCTGCCACTTGTGGTTTTGGCAGAAAAATAAGAAGAAGACTGTGTAACTCACCTTCTCCAGCATTTCATGGAAAATATTGTACAGGAACAGATGTTGATATGAATACAGTGTGTAGTCCTAACCCTTGTCCAAGTAAATAATATTATACATCTTTTTTGGAATTTTCAGCTATCTCTGGAATTGGTTTGAATACTTTCCTTGTGAGATAACTTTTCTTCCTTTCGTTTTCTTCATTTAAAAATTAGGACAAAAGAAATAGTTTTGAAAAGTTTAAGAAAAGAAAAAGTTGGAAAGTAACAAAAAATTGCAAGTAACAAAAATATCTACCGAGTAATAGGGAAACTTTCCTTTATGACATAGATCATGTTTGTGATTTTATTTTTACAATCTTCAGTTCGCGGAGGATGGTCAGAAAGTTCTAATCTTAGTATCTGTACACAACCTTGTGGCAATGATGGTTCGAAATGGCAAAAACGATACTGCACCAAGCCTAAACCGATGTATAATGGGCGGATGTGCAGAGGAGCATCAGTTCGACATGAACCATGCATCGAGAATAGAAAATGCCAACGTTCGTTAAATTTAACTTAATTCCTTCCAAGTTCCAAGTTCATTTAGTTTAAACAGTGATATTATGATGAAGTCGTGTTAAATATAGTTTTGTAAGAACTTCAATGGTATCTCAAGTCTTTCATAAAAGCAGTGTGCAGTATCCAATTTGATTTAAATTGTCAAGAAAAATAAAATAGCTGTAGCCATTCCTTAATATATTTAGGACTGAGTGTTACGTTTGTAATCAAACTTCCATCTGTGAAATGGCGTTTTGAATACTTTTACGTGAATGGCAAGGAAACTATGAAACTGACATCTAACCTAACGGATGCGGTAAATTATTTTCAATTTATTTTAAAGTGCCTGTAAAGAGATACCCTTTCATCCAGATTGAAACTTATCCACAAACTTATATTTAAATTATATTATATATTATATTATTATATTATATTCATATTCATCACATATTCTTTCTTTCTTTCTTGATCTAAACTTCATCAAAATGTTTCTCTCAGAGCAATCCTTTTGACCCATCTGTTTGAGAAAATTGCCAAATCCTTTTCTTTTCCTGATTTTCCTCTTGACGACTTCTTATTTAATGGTTGCGGTATTTTATGTCTTGTTTAGATCGAAGCTCACATGGCAAACAGTTCGGTTGGAAGTAGTGTCATCGAGAAAATACGATACAATAAATTAAGGTTCGATTTTTATCAACGCTGTGAAATATAGTAAAAGATGTGACTGTCTTAATAATAGACGAGTGTCATCTTTTTAGGTCTGGCAGTGTTTATGTCAATTTCACAGTATTCTTTAAAGGAAATCCATTCGTAGAAGCTCTTGTACTTCAAAATGCATTTGATAATATCGGTCGTATTCGCGAAATCCCTGCTCAACTGATCCATATATCCTCTTATGATGGTAAAGCTGGGTTTTTTTTTCTGTTCTGACCAACACAAAAGTTTCCGATTAGTATATTTTTTCGAGGTATATTATTTTGCTTTCATCTTATCCATAATGGTGAGTACGGACAAATAACAATTTAACCTCTCATTGAAAGAAAGCAGCTTATAAATAGTTGTGATGAATAACACGCTTTCATGATGTAAACATATCACGAAAATTTCCAGAAAATTTGTGATTTGAATGCAGTGCAATTGGAAACTCGTGTATTCCAAATCGGCTCAAAACTAGAAAACTTCTATCTACTGAAGATACACATGCCTTTTCATTCGAGGCCTGGATAACCCGAGTTACAAAATCGAGTTATAAAGTCGTGTTGTGGATTATGACGTCATAATTCGATTTATTAACTTGAAATTTTTAATTTTCTATATCACTTCGAGTTACAAACTCGAAAATATATTTCTCGCTTCTACAACTTAAAAAAGCCAAATTTTGACTTCGAGTTAATAACTCGAATTATGACGTCATAATCCATAACTGGACTTTATAACTCGATTTTTTAACTCGGGTTTTCCGGGCCTATTTTTATTCTATTCTTTTATTTTCCTGCGTTGTTTTAGTGCCAGACGAACCACCAAAGTGTAACATAAAATCAGTAACTTCACATAAGATCGAAATGGATTGGAATGCGAAGAATATGATAAAGGATTTCTATGCATATTACGTATTTGTTCGAGACTTGTCACTTTCCTATCCCAACTGGACATCGTATGGAACACAAAAGAACCATATTATTTTGGACGATTTGAAAGCTGGACATCATTATGGAATTCGTATAGCGGTATCCATAACAACTGGCAATGGTATAGCCTCTAAGGAATTGGTGGTGCAAACCTTAAGTGGCCGTTAGTTGCTTTTGTTATTTCTAGTCTCTATTTTTACATTCCTTTCCAATATTGAAAGCCCGAAATTTAATAGTAGGACATAATTTTGTTATTTGTTTGTGATTTTGAATCTACTTTGGTGCTCATTTCATAACACAAAGATATGCCCTCAAAACCTTCAAAACCATCTGCTACCAAGGCATTAAACCTAGCCTTTTTGTCCTCTGTATGGATGGTCAATTTGGCCCACGGCTAGATAATGTCTTATATCTGCTAAACCGTTGATGCCTATGACATTAAACTTAGTACAGACTTTAAGTAACCTATTTGCTATAAGAATAATTACAAATGATGTCATGATGACATCATCACTTTTTGTTATGACGTCATCAATTTGTCTACTTTGTGAATAATTTTGAAATTTACGTGAGTTTTTGAAAAGGATACATTATAGGTCAAACTAATTTTTTTTGCAAAGTTTTATATTATTCTGTATCTAAATACAACAATATGTCCAAATTTTGGTCACTGTAAGAATTGTTTTAGTGTAAGGGGAATTTGGTGATTAATCAAAAATTAGAAAATTTTGAAACTCTTTTGAGAAATATAGCTTCAGACATTTGGCTACATGTTACTTAAACTGATTGAAATAAGGTAAAAAGGGCTCTCTCTCTCTCTCACAAAAATAAGTAGCAGATAATGCAATTGAATAGAACAACCTTCAAAAACAGCTTCCCAAAGAAGTTGAAATATCTGCTTCGTAAAATAAAAAATCTGGTCTGTAAATTGTTATAACAGTAATGAACTTGGAAACCTTATTATAAATTATTATAACAGGTATTTTCACTAATATGAATAATAGAACACGAATCTTCTGTATATTGGAACAATATCTATTTGTAGGTCCAAGCATGCCACCTGTTAACCTTACATATCACAAAATCAGTGGACATAAAGTGTATCTTAGCTGGGCCTCAATATCTCTTGGCCAAGTACCTGGCACATTGCTTGGCTATAAGATCATTTACAAACGTTGCGATATAAATGTCTCGAGAACTGTTACGATACCTGTATCGCAACTGCAATCGATGCTCGTAGATTTGAAACCGGCCACGTGGTACTTCCTTGAAGTTGCTGGTTATACAAATGCCGGGCCTGGCCCCTCTGCTTACACAACATTCATGACGTTATTTGAAGGTAAGAAGCTCATTGATATGAATGGGAAATAAATTGGAAAAACGATTCTATGCCTGAAAAGACTTGGGAGTTACCTTATTCCAATTATAATTGTCCGTAGACCATTTACATGTTTCCAAGTTGTAATAACTTATCGGGAAATCGGGAAATGAAGTTTACTTTTTTGATATAGCACCAGGAGTTGCACCTCCCAATATTAAAGTTAATGATAGAATATCAGCGAATCTGGTGCGTCTTTCCTGGGATCCAGTCCCTACACAGGAAGAGAATGGGTACTTGACAGGTTATAGAATCACTTATTGGTTATCATATGAAGGAGGTGTTGAAGTGGCTATTGGTACAAAGAAAGTGGTCGTTGATGTCGATCGATTCACGCATTCATACGAACTGAACAACCTAGCAGCGTATTCGATATACACAGTCAAACTGGGAGCATTTTCTAAAGAAGGGTTCGGTCCTGAAGCAACGTTTAAAGCAGGTCAGTTTCCGAATAAATGTCCCCATGTAAGAACGTCTGACATTGCACGCTTGCTGTGATAATCTTGTATAATCTTCCTTTTACAAGAATTACATTTTTGTTCTTCTTTTTTTTCTATATATTCCGGCACAGAAACATGCAAATGCCCACGTAACATATACACAAACTACTACAATTTTGATCCGTATGTACATTTCGATGAGAATGACCAAATCCATGGTTATTTACCAGAATTTATTACTGATGCATTGGCTAACATTTGTACTAATTGCCGCTCATACATTAAACCAAACATTTATTTTGATCGCACTTTGACCGGTTACCCCGCTAAAAAAGATTCGGCATTGGAAACTAGTCATAGCATTGGTGATTCGGCTCACCTTAATTTTCCATTGATGAATAAGTTTCACCACAAGTATTATGCAGGAAGGTTCCCTTATGTGGGTTTATTCAGGCTTAAAGGATCAGCAGTCATTACGAAAGACATAAAAGTCAAATCAATTGGAATCGCAGTCATCTTTAAAACCATAGCATCTGCATGGACAATTATTCTGGTAATGTTCTTGATATCTGTGATTTGTGGTTGGTGCTTCTGGTACACGGTAAGATTTATTGAGTTATATATTGAGTTTTTGCTATCAATATTTATGTGTATCTGACAAAGATCTTTATCCATTTTTAGGAGCAGACATCATCGCAAACCGATATATCCCAACATAGCAGTTTGAAAGGTGCTGCCCAAGGCATGTGGATGGCTTTTGTTACCATGTCAACTGTTGGGTAAGCATAATCTTGAGTTATAAAGATGAGGGTTTTATAACTTTCCTTATTCAAGAATATTTATTATGAATTATGTATTTTTTTATGAAAGATATGGTGACTTTGTGGCTACGACATTTCTGTCTAAAACGCTGATGGTTTTGTGGATAATGACTGGATTGCTGTGTGTCAGCATATTCACTGGATTTATCACTTCCAACCTTACATTAAATAATATGCAAAAACCAATCAAATTGTATGGAACAACTGTAAGGCAAAAACGCATACATTGAAATGTTTGAAACTGACAATGTTCGTTTTTAACAGAAATTTGAATTTCTTTTACAGACTGCTGTCCTTTCTGGCACGCCAGAATATACACTCGCTATTCGTCGTAATGCAAACGTCATCAATGCGTCAACTCCTCTAGAAATCCTAGAAAGCGTTCGCAACAACGGCGCAGAAATTGGGTTACTGAACAAACTTGATTGTGCGAATCACTTAGATGACATCAAAAAAATGTCTCTGAAAGTTTCCAAGTTCATTACCGTTGAAGCGGGATATGGCATTGCTTTGTCCGGTGGATTGGAACCACTTGCCAGGGACATTCAAAGTCACGTGTTAGCGAATCAAGCGCTCATCAGTGCAAAATTTGACAGCTTAACAATTGAGGTGATGATGATAACGTTTTGTGTAAACAATATGCACAAAAAAGCTTTCCTTTGAGAAGAAGAAAATGATGAATGCGCATTTTTCTTTTAGGTTAATGTGACATTAACAAAAACAGAAGTTTTTTCATCCGAGGAATTAATAAGTCACGTGAAACATCTTGTTTATTTCTTCATTGTGTTGTCTCTGTTGGGTAACATATGGTGGTTTGCGCGTAAACATAGGAACAAGATTAAAATTGCGCCAACAGGTACCCACCCTTATAGTTTAATTTGTTTTTACTTGACTAGTTGCAAAAAATTTCTTTATTAGAATTATGCTTCAGTATTTATCAGAATTATGCTTCAGTATTACCGTACTGTATTTTCTCAAAAAGGCGCGGCTTCTACTTCTTTTATTAAGTTTTAGGACATGAATGCTTGTTAAACGAATGCTACGAGCTATTTGGAGAATTTTGAAATGTCGCGATGCATTGTGAAGTGTGATGCGACTTCTATTACAGCGTGGATTGTGTTTACTTTCTTTCTAGCAACAATGCGGCTTTTATCGAATGCGCGCGTATGTACGACGTACGAACGGATATCCCGCTTAAATAATACGCATAGGATCGTATGTACAGATCACCGCGTACTAGTTGCGTATAGTGTTGCTAACATCAACGTTTTGGTGAATATATTTTATTACTTATCTTTTTTTTTTCTTAGGGAATTTAAAGAATGATTTAGGTGCCTTACTTTCAAGTGTCCACGAATTCGAACAAAAATTCCAGAGATTGGTCATCGATCTTGATAGGCGGCATATGATAGAGATCGGTGAATTACAGTGTATGAAGTCCAACTTTCTGCGGCTTATGACAAGAAACGGACATTTTACGAAAGAAGAAGTTTGGAGGAGAATGAGAGGAGGGAAGAAACTGGAAAATAACCAGAGGAAATAAATTGATGAAACAATATTCTATAATTTGTGATTTTAGAAACGTGTTTTTATTTTTTGGGACGTACTACTTTATTTCTCTTTATTATTGGCGTTATTATTATTGGCGTTATTTATGAAAAGACCACGCCAAGTCATAGAAATTAACGCCATTAAGGGCCGACGTAATAAGGGCAAACAAGGAACCTTATGTTTCATGAAATCCCGCCTTTCAATCCCTTTTTTACGCCGGTCTTTATTGGCGTTATCTTTTAGAAGACCAGGATCAAACTCTCACAAACAAGCATATCTTATGGCTGAGTACATCTTGGATGGAAAGTTTAACTGTTTCTGACGAAATGTGCCCCAAAACTACACTCTGTTAACGTTAATGAACTAGTAGTATCTCCAAATAACAACGTTTTTAGGATTAGGATTATGCATTCATGATGGAAGATTTTTATTTACGCCCTGCATTTTTATGTTTAGTTATGACCTACTCCTTTCTTTAGAGTTCTTTGTTGTGTTTACATTTACTCAAAAAAAAGTTTATTTAGGCACAATTCTTTTTTCTCAACTTTACTGACAAAGATGACAATCGTACTTTATTTGACGAACTTTTGCACATGTGTCGGTTTCAACATATCAAAGGTTGACTAGGAAGTTTTTTAATAATATAATTAATAATATAATAATATATATAAATAAATAATCTAAGGATAATTTTTAAGTTTGGTATTCATTTGTTAGATCACTGCTTTATAATATCGACCAATAATTTATGTTATTGTAGTTTTTTATTTCTTCTTTTTCTTCTTCTTCTTAATCATTTATTTGCGTTCCATTTATATATAATGGTTCTTCTCCCTATCTACAGTACAACATATAGGTATAAAAAAATTAGCTAACTAGATAACAAGAATAATACTGAAATAATCTGAAATAATAAAACAGATCACAGCGAATACATCTCCACCGCTAAATTTCACTCCTCTCAGTTTTAAACTATTGCAAACTTATTTGGATGTTCTGCAATAGACTTTTGGAAAACACACACAAGCGAGATTATGTACAGTGTATAACCTAATGAAGCTACCTTAGAGAATTGTTGGAAATTGATGGAAGTGCGTCTTTACATCAGGAAAATCTACAGGCTTTAACGGTGGAGGTTTTCAAATCTATAAATCACCTTAACCCAGAATTATGTGGTGTTTGTTTCAAAGCAAGTCCAAAACATTCCAATATGAGATCGGGCAGCAAACTGGTGCTTCCATCAACTAAAGGAAAAACATATGACATTGCCGGCTTATACTTTAGAGTATCGATGCTATGGAATAACTTGCTAATTATGCTGAAAACCTGTGGATCTCTACAGGAAATCAAACGTGGTATTAAATCTTTGCGATTTATCAACTGCGGGCGCAAGTTATGCCGATGTTGGGTTTTGTGGGTTTTTATGTGTGTTTCCACGCTATTTGTATGAACCCGCTTATATAAAAAGCTACGTTCAATTAATTAAGAGTTGAATTGAATTGAAGAAAATACAGCAGTAAACGGCCTTAGGTCAGCGGCCACTGATAACAACAAAAAGTTCGTGTTTTGATTGGTTTATTTCAAACAACGTTGCCTCGTTTTCAATATTTACTAAAATTCTGAAGTAATAAAGCATGATAGAAGAACTTTTTGGTCAAAAAATTATTCCCAAATTCCAAATCGACACCATTGAATTGTTCAGCATGTAAATTTTCATGAAAATTGAAGCACTTTCGAAATTACGGAGATAGGCAGAAAATAAAAATATTAAATAAATATGCTAAGGAGATAAAAATGCCCTTTGAACAAATTTTGAAATCCAAGCCTAGTCAAAATCCTATGATATATATATATATATATTTTCATTAAAAGTGCTCAACATGTAGGAGCGAATATAGTTGTTTGGAGGTTGACAAATTAAATACTCATTTGTACACGACACTGTGTTTCATGGTATTAACCAATCTTCAGGTATACATTTTTAACTAAAATGATACAATTGTGTGTGTGTATATATATATATCTATACTTTTTGTATGGCTACGTTCTATCACGTGTAACTTTCATTTCAAACCACTTCTGAATTTTCCGAATGCCTTGCCTTCCGAATGCCCCTCCTTTTCTCTGAGCAGTCTTTAAACAACTCCAAAATATGAAGCCGGTTTACCACAGAAACATCATTGTGGGAGTGAATAACAAATAAGCCGGATATCAAAATCACCCAATTAAATTCCTTCGCAGAAGCAGACATTGTCGATTCTTGTGCGTTCATGTCGTTTTTGTTCGGAGGAAATACTACGTCAATACTTATTATCTGACGTCAATGATGGCAAAATGTGCCTATGTCAGCAGACAACAAGTGCAAAGTGGAATCGTTTCTCTCGTCGATTTCCCATGTAGAAATAACATCTCGAGTTGAATTTTGTTTACTGCAGAAAAAGTTAAAATTTCTTTTCCTATCTGCCATGTTTTTTCATGCATCGAGTCCGCCCTCGCAAGTGTTTCACCGCAATTTTTATCACGTGAACTTTGACGTAAGATGTAATTTATCTCTGTGTACATGCATGTATTTGCACGTGCATTTCATGTGATAGATATAGACTAAAATGTTATACTGATTTGCTAAATCATCGCCATAATAAATTTCGTGCGCAAAATGATCAATGAGGTCATGAGGTCGTAGTAGACATATTCTATTCTACTTTGCTCTTGCGATTGAAATGATGTGGCGAATTAACTGTTACGCGCAATTAGATTTTGTTTATTGTTCAACAATTTATACAGAAAGATTTACTTTTTGAAGCGCTTATAATGAACTTGGAAATTTGCCAAAAACATCAAAACAGAGATCACTTGCCTACTTATCGACGAGAATAAGATGTGACGTATACAGTCTGCAAATCTTCCAAGTCTTGAAACATTCGTAAACAACAACAGACATTCATCAGAGGAGAATTTCTTTAATATTTGTCAATAAGAAATAGACCTTGAGTAAAAATTTGAGTAAAAGTAAATTTCCAAGTTAAACGTTATTTTGAGAAAATAATGTTGGGTGTACACTTGCTTTGTACATAATAAAGCCCTTTTTACTTTGTGTATTCTTAATACACTGCCTATCAGCAACAACAGAAAACTTTGGTAAAAAAATTAACAAAATGACGTGGACCGAAAAGATTGCAAAAAATGTTGTCCGATGTTTAATACGCAAACCGGACAAGAAATTGAATGGTTCCGCGAAAAAACACTAATAATATTTCCCAAACGAAAAAAAGAGTTTCGTTAACTAACAGTATGGCCCTTATGAACATATGGATCATAGTTTAGCGATATTCGAAAAAATATGAAATATGAAAAACAGAAACGTTCTTCCTCCATCTTTGAACGAAAGTAAATAGCCTGATTCATGTAATGGAACACGCGAAACCGAAACTGTAGAGGTTTAGAGAGTAAG
Source organism: Turritopsis rubra (assembly GCA_039566895.2). Classification (NCBI taxonomy): domain Eukaryota; kingdom Metazoa; phylum Cnidaria; class Hydrozoa; order Anthoathecata; family Oceaniidae; genus Turritopsis; species Turritopsis rubra. The sequence goes on along the minus strand of CM077625.1, from coordinate 14,653,283 downwards.
AAAAATCCAGAAAATCCAAAAAATTACGGGAATTCAATTATGGGAACGACGAATTGGTTCGAGTTTAGTGAAATTCGAGTTAGACGGTATCCAGCATACATTTCATCTTACAATTTCTAACCAAGTTAACCAAGCTAATACTGTAAACCTTGTTAAATTTGTCTAGGTCAGCGAGCGTAAGAGTAAGATATGCCTCGTTCTTTCAGACACTTTTAAGAAGCTTTTAACCAATAAGTTTAGCTGGTTAGAAATTGGTATACACCCCAGCGTATTTCATCTGGAGTTTTTAAACAAAACCTTTGGGAAATTGAATAGTTTCTTTGAGCAATGAAAATTTCGAACTATCCAATTACTGCAAAAGAAAACCTTCCGGAATCTTTGAGATTAATCAAAAATCTCATCATTCTTCATTCTTTGTCAATTTATTTAATTAACCTCATATTCATGGCTTCTCGACTTTTTGACGAACTGAACATGCTATTGGGATCAACTTACATAACAACAAATTCCTTTTATTTTTTGGTTTGTTTTTTTTCTTCTCAAAAGCAATTCAAATCTATAAAACTAAAGAATTTCATGAAACGAAATTTTAATAAAAATGCCGCAACTAAATAACTATTAAAAAATATCGAAAAAGAAATAAGTTAAAAAGAAAATAGAATTCCAAGATTTTTTTTTTTATTTAAAAATACTCACATATTTCTAGACCTTCAAAAGATTCAAAAAAATAATAATGATAATAAACGAATTAAACAAAAAAGGGAATGAAAATTAAATATTTGAAAAAATATTTAGTCTGAAATACGAACAAAACATTTCAGGACGGAAGGACTTGATAAGAATTTTTTTATGTTGGTGTGAAAGATTTTTAATGGTCTTACGCAATCACAGCAATTTGAGCCACTTTGCTTTGAGTGGTACTTCAAAAATGGAATGAAATGTCTATTATTAAAATAACAGTTTTGAAAAAAACATGCTCTTAAACCATGTTTTCTACATGAAAATAAATTAGACCTAAAATGTTGTTTTTTCTCTCTAAAACTCGTCAATATATAATTTTTCTTTTTTAGCGACTTAAAAACTCATTACATACGTATACATTATATATAAGATGCTTTTGTTTTCTTTTTTTCTTTCCACGAAGCAGCATGTCAAATGCTTGGGATAAAATTTTCAAAGTTACCTGACATCATATTAGTTTGATTCATCTCATTCGGAATGGAATAGCAATTATAAAAATGCTGACGGAGATAAACAGGTTGGCACGTGTTCTGGTTATAATGGAGATGTGATGTGACGTTTACTTGCGTGTTAAAGTCAAAGTCGGTCATAAGATACTCTTTGTTTTGAAACATATTTTGAGGTAGCTGTTGATTGCTTGATTTCAATGTGTGTACGTCATAATAGTCGTTTGAATAACACATCGGGTCAAATGTAAAAACGTCGTGATTTATTTGCGTAGGACTTATCTCCGGAGTAGGGGGGAAACTTTGCATACCGTTCATTCCTGAGTTAAAAGGTGTGCTAAACGGCGGTTCTTTGTAACATGATGCTGGACTTAAATCAGGTGTCAACAATTGACATGATGGGTTTGATGTATTGAAAATGTGATTATACCTTGAATCTTCAATTTTTGCCTGGTTATTCTCTTTAAATACTGAGTAAGAATAATGCTCATTTCCAGCCTCTCTGTTATAGGGGTTTATTTGTTGATCTTCAGTAGCATTAGAATAGATATTATTGTCAACTCGGTTGAAATTTGACACCGATGTGGTGTCAGATGATGCTTTTCCGTCCAGCGGAAACTTTTCTTTCATTTCGCTTTCATTATGAGAACCACTGGCATTTAAAAGGTCGTGTGTCGGTTTTGATTTTTGCTTATCTTTGCAGTCGTTGTCTTTTTTAACTTCTTTGATTCCTGAATGAGACTCGATGTCGGTCTTTTTCTGTGTTCGTTTACCCTGTCCTTTCCGACGCGGTTGGTATTTATAATCTGGATAGATCTCTGTATGTAACACTCGAATGCGTTCGGCTTCATCAATATAGGGTTGCCGTTCTGCTGGAGATAGGCCCTTCCATTTTTTACCTTTGAACATTAAAAGGATGTGTTTTACGTAAGATAAACAAATAAATAAATAAATAGATCTTCAAGAAAGGTATAATAAACAAATTTAATGCATCTGAAACAAACATTTTAGAAGAAGAGTTATTTTCATTATTTATGAAAAGTTTGTAAAATGAAACCGACATTTCAAGTTTGGGATAAGCTTGAAGATTGATCATAACAGTGGCCACAATAAGAACTCTAACAAAAATAATAAAAAACGCAAATTACTGCTAAGATCGTTAACCGCGGATTGTAGGCGGACGTTCAGATTTTTCTTTGAATCAATTCATCTAATTCAGTTCTCTAAACTAAGTTTTTTTATGAGATACCACAAAGTCAAATACAGTCACACCTCTGTAGTTTGAACCTTTATAATTTCAGCCCTCCCTAGTTGGAACTAATACGAAAGGTCCCTTCACCTATGATTTCTACGTAAATTAACATCTGTAATTCGTCATCCACTAATAAAATGTTGGAATTACGAAGGTTACTTCACTTATAAATCATTTGGTGAAGGGACCTTTCATATTGATGTGAACTAGGGAGGGTTCGAATTACAAAGACTCAAACTACAGGGGTGTGACTATAAGACTACTTTTTGATCTCACAGAACAGTTTCTAAAAAACCTTTTCATTCTACTATTTGCATGATATCTTCGAATTTTTAATTGCTATTTTTCATATTTTTTCATTTTTCATTTTTATTTATATACTTTGACTTGAATCGAAAGGAAATTTGATAAATCAAAAACTCAGACAAAATAAATTTGGATTATGAATCGTTTCTTACACCATGGTGTTAAATTTGTTTTGGTTTCGTTTTTATATCTGGTTAGCGAATCTTTTTTCCGTGAACGTGTCTGGTTATTTCAAGTTTAGTGAAAATAATAATAATGTTTTCCCATTGTTATGCTAATTTTACTGCTGACAGATCAGGTACAAAGTTGCATTTTGTTTTCAACAAAAGAATAAAGAAAAGTTATTCTACCTCCCCTTTAGGCACAGCATGGAACCCAATAAACTTGATTAATAAATCAATTACCTAAGATTTTGCTGAGGTCAGCATTATGTAATTCTGGGTGTTCCTCTGCAACCCTCTTCCGCTCTAAGTGTGAAAAAACCATAAAACAGTTGAGTGGTCGCCTGATGCGATCATAAGATATATTAGCAGGTCTGATATATCCGCCATATTTTCTTTGAATGTATTTTGATGATTCGCGATCTATGTATTTGAATGTACCATTTGGTGACAAAGCATTTTTGACGCGTGTGTTATCATTGGATGTTCGTAATAATTGTTTCAATGTGTTGTATTCCGTTTGTGGGCTTAAAAATGACATTTTATCTTTTTATAGACAGTTTGATGACTTTATGAGGTGTTGTAATCTAAAAGACGAAAAAAATAATATAACATGCAAGAGTCTGCAGCGGATTGGTATCTTAAAAACATTTCGATTGATAGTCTCTTTTCTGTTTGAAAGAACGAGGCATGACGTTACCATGACCTCATCATCCCAGGCGAAAAGGTTTAGTTAGTATTTCTTGAAATATGGTCAAGGTCATTTCCACACAACAAAAACCATTGACGGTCAGTTTCAAACTCTTTACGACGAGGTGATTTCAGTTTTTTTCCCCTAACTTTCTTTATGTGTGTGTTTATATACTATATATATTTAAGTGTATCTTTTTCATCATTTCCAGCAAAGTTCGTTGAGTTTCTCTATCTAGCGATATATATGTGATGAATGTTATAACTTTAACGAGAATTTCAAAATATATGTTCTAACTTGTTCTATGACCTTACCTCATGTGAAAACCTGTGTTCATCGTATCATAAAAATACGATCAAAACGTTATAGAACATCTTCTAATATTTCTCTCGACTTCTTAAACTAGCTATAACTTCTGTAACAGCCACATGCTCTGAGAACGACACGTTCGTGCACTGCAATAACATGTCAATAATGCTTTGCAAATACAGATCGTCTTTCTATAAATATAACGGTTTATATGACGTCACACCCAACAACAGCCAATCATTATTCGTAACAACTTTGAAAATGTTTTGAACATTTAAATTTGAATTTTAGCAGTTAATAACCATGGAGATATTAGGGAGATAAAATGTATAATGGTGGAGAGGAGAATTAACTAAAATAGGTTTACTTCGTGTGTCAAAATGTCAATTCTAAAGCAATTCTAAAGCATGGAAATGATTAATTCAGAAAAAACTCCAGTGTCATGGAGTGCAAGAATTTTGTTGATTTTGTCTTGTATGCACGTGATCTTTTTATGACGAAATTGTTATGATTGGGAAATGCTGTTTGCTCTCCCTGACGACAACATTTCCCAAAATAAACTTGCTCGCGTGATGAATAAATCATACCCTTTGAAGGAGATCTTTAGTCACCAGTTTCTCTACATCAAAATCTGTAAATTCCTTTCGCTAAATTTTCATTTTTCATTCTAACTGAAGATGTGTTATTTCTTATGTTCCCCTTTTCGATTTCATATTCAATTTTGCCGACTGCGTCTACACAGAGGCGGATCTAGAACATTGTCGAAATTTATGGAGGAGAGTAAGGTCATTAACACTATAAAAGAAAAACGTGCAAATGACCTAATCAACACTCCTCCACTTTTTTTTGACTAACTCTAGATCCGCCACTGACATATTTTAAAAAATCTCAAAAAAATATATGATTCTTTTTGAATGAAAAAAGATGTTACACACATCTCTTATTAAACCTACTTATTCAAGGTAAAGAGTGTCTTTATCAATGAAACCTTTTTTAAATTCATCGAGATTGATTGATTTTATTTGTTCTCTTAGGTTGAGTATCTGCAAACAAACTACACCTTTAATCCTATATCACCATAAATTCTTAACAGGTGTAAATTCATCCTTACAAGAAAAATTTAATTGTTAACAAGTGTAAATTCAACCTTAAGAAAAAAGGTGTGTAATCTGTTGAAACTCAACAAAATTGCAAATAAAAGCCACCACCGGAAGTTGTTTTGAACTCTGCACTTTGCTGTAACAAGCAATTTTTGTTTTCGTCCCAAAAAACAAGACTAAGCACTCCTGCGGAGCTAAATTCAATTGCTTGAATGAACAAACCTCAGGACGCGCCTCTGCATGATCTATGATTACGTCACAGAATTATCTGGGAATGATACCGAAATTGGAAAAAAGCCCTGTTATTTATTTGTTAGGATTATCGGCACGAGCAATAGTTTACCAAGGTCTTAAGTAAAAACGACAATATTGTTACATGTCTTAGTTTTTTGTTTGAAATATATTTTGTTTCATAGACATGTTAATCAATAATTGTCATAGGTATTTGCTTTGGTTGAGTCTTTAAATTTCGACTTAAACTGATCTGATTGGAATTAACGGATAATGCAATAAAGACATAAAAACAACGAAAAAAGAGCGCATGAAAGAGCGCATAACCCACTTAACACAGTGACGTCTCTAATTTGTTGGGAAGTCTTTCGACCAGATAAAGACGTCTTTAAGTCGTATTTTTCTAGTTTTAAGAAAACGAGACGTCTTTTCTCGTCAGATGTAACAAGGAAAGACGTCTTGAAGAATGTACTGATCTTTAAAAGAAGTATGTGTTTCACTGAGAAACTTAGAGTATAGAACATAATGTTGTTGTTTATGATAGTAGCTACATTCTGGGGGGAGATGTATAGTGATACCCTATTTCATAGTATTGAATTCCTTATAGGTTTTGCTCTTCAAAAAGCATCATTGAGTAGATATTGTTTAATTTTCATACATAAACACTCTTATCCATTTCTGCGTACCTGTTGCATATATTCAACAAATTTACCCTCAGATACATCAGATTGGAATAATATGTTTTCGTAAAAAAATGTAAAATAGAAGAAGAAAAATGAAGAAGAAAAAAGTGAGCTCTTTTCTGCGCAACCTATGCAGCTCATTTTTGGTATGCTAACACTTCTCTCTTCTCATCTTGGAAAAGTTAAAAAAAAATGTGAGAGGAGAACGTCAGGTAGAGACTGTGCTCATTTACATCCAGAATATGGATTCACGAAGCTTATTGGTTGAAATAGTTAATTCTCGGCTTTTTCAATAATTACATTGTTTTATTGCTTTTTGCTTCGATATTAATCATTCTAATCATTTACCTTCTCTCTCGTGATAATAAGGAATAAAATTTTATGCCACCCAAGATATTGCGATGTTTTATGATGCAAGAGAACTTCGTTATTTTTTTGATTTGAAATTAGGCGTGTTAATGAAAACGTCGGTTTCTTCGATAGCTGAAAACATTGTGTATTTATGCTAAATTACATAAATTTTCTGGAAAATTGAATTTCGTTTTTCTTTAACAGTCATAATTTATTTGTAGGCTGTACCCGACTCTCTTTTCTCTCTACAATGAAACATATCAGCACAAGAAATATCCTGCAGAGGAAAAGAAGAGTCGGGAGGCCTGGCTAGGGGGTGTCACGTGTTTTTTAATTAATTAATAGCTAATGATAAATTTTCTTTTTAAAGTTTCCAAAAATAAAAATAAATAAAAATAATAAATAAAAATGACGCATATTGAATGACTTCTACAAACTTCGCTTTTACTTACATTTCCCTATTGAGTAATATACATTGTAAAAGCTGCATAAAGACTCTTTCATAAAATGCAAACCCCCGTCTTTTTTCGAAACAAAACTGTATTTAGTCGATTTTATATATTCAAAATCAAGAAAGATGGAAGTTTTAGCATACCAAATATCAGCTTCGTAGGTTGCATAGAAAAAAAGTGCATTTTCTTCTTCTATGTTGCATTTTTTCTTAAAATTAACGAAAGCATATTATTCCAGTCTGAAGTATCTTTCGAATATGAGTAAATTTGTTGAAGACACATAGCGTTGAGAAATTTTCAAAAAGTGCACAAACTTTTGTTATTAGTTCTTATCAATAAACTATCGCAAAAACTATCACAATCACGTGACAAATTAGTTCTTATCAATAAACTATCGCAAAAACTATCACAATCACGTGACAAAATAGAGATCTCGGTATAGCAAATTTCTGACGCATGTCTAAATTTATTTGAATGGAAAATAACAAGCATAATCACCAACAAACATCACGTGACATGGACGACTTTTAACATGTGAAGATTTGAAAAAACCGAGCTAACCCAATTCATTGGGTTGGCCCGCCTCATGTGATCAACCCCGGAAAATAAGTGGCAATTAAACTAGTTAGTGCGACTGTAGATCACAAAAACTTACAAACTTTTTGCAACATTGGCATTTCAGGTATTAACCTTTGATATTACTAAAATGTTTACTGTTTTGAGGAGGTTTTCAAGTACTTTTCCCTCTGGTGACAAAGTGCAAAGACCCACTTGTTACGTCAGCCTCCTAACTGTGTGGTAGGTGCAAGAAAAAAACTTAACCACACAAATCATAAAACTGTCATATTGACCTAATATCAATATTTGTTGTGCTCTGTTGCTAATGGAGATCATATGGCAATTACTTGAAATAAGAGACGTGTAAGCGCCAAATTTCACAATAAATATCACAATCTATAAAAAGCATTAACATTTCGCTATTTGTTGAAAATAATTATCCTTCCTTTCACAGCGTTTTCTGGATAACCCAGGCACCATATTTGTTTAGAATGAGGACTGCATCTAAATATATTCCATAATATATAATATTCTATATTGTATTTTATTGATAAAAATGTCTTTAAAACAACTTTTTCGACCAGATTGTTTTATTCTTGTATCGATTTCCAATCGGTTAAAAAAACATGAAAAACTAATGACGTGAATGCACTTGTTTTCAAGATGCACGATTTCGTCTGTTCAGGATATATATGATATAAATCTAAGTTAAAACACGTAAAAGAAACAAAAAAAAATACCCAAATTGTCGAAGTTGAAACTTGGTCTGGCACTTGTATACATAATTCAGATTGCTAATTTCTGCTGTTCCATTCGTAATCAAATTTTCAGCAGACACACGATGTCGTTAGAATGTTATAGGGACGTCTTTACGTCTGACGTTGTCTGGACGTCAAAACGACGTCATGTTCCTGGCGAGTTGATTGAGTATGATTTAAAATTCCTCTTAGAGGAGAGTAGGTCTTAACATAGGGTAAAATGAAACAGTGGTGGTTATTTTCCAAGGTCAAATTCCTGGTCAACATAATTTATATCAGTGTTAAATATCTGGATTTCCTGCTTTTTTTGTAAATTTGGTGAACAAATATTTAACAAAAAAATTTTAATCTTCAAAAAACTGTTTTTGGCACACCAAAGAAACTTTCTCATTTTCTGGATAAAATAAAAAATAAGTTGATATATGCAATTCTACCTTCATATCTATCTTTACTTATCGCTTCTCCGATAATGTAGGGCGGTCGAGAAGTGTCAAAAGGCGAAAATAAAATTCCAAAATACGAAAAAAACGGTGGGAACTAAAGCCTGGTTTCCAATAAAACAAACTTCTCGCACAACAGTTGTGCAACAGCAATGAACTTGCTGAAAACAAAGGGTTGTACAGTTGAGTTATTCGAAGAAGAAAATGGCGGATGATGTTCATAAAAAAATACTTGTTACATATCTTCAATTATCTTTACTGTGGGAGGTGTTCAACATTAACATTCATTTTTTATTATTTTTTTTAATGAAATTCACTTCTTTAACTAAATTGAAAAAAACTTCCAATGTCACAGGATTTTTTTGCTTAATGCTTCAGTTGTTTTGATATCATTGGAAAAAGAAAATGAACAAAGAATGGACTTTGACCCTTTGTTTATGTTTTGGAAGAACCAAAAACAGAAAAAAATTAAATTAAATTTGTGAAAAAGATAAGTGTATATACATGTTCAAGACAAATTTACACTTTTTCTACAAAAACTATATATATACTAGCCCTGAAAATCAAGTGAAGTGAAAAATGTTAATCTATGTTACAAATCTAAAATATATTGTCTCACAATATTTTATTACTCACCTTAGAAATAAGTTAACTACCCAGAATACTTTTACGAAACATTTATTGATTGCTGAAGTAAAAATTATTTGGTGTAACTTTGGAGTGCTGGTTATATACACTTGTTGAGAATTAACAGGGTTATAGGTATTGCTTAATTCAGCTTTAGATACTGGTGATTTGCTATCCCATAATTCAAAGACTCTGAAAGAGCAGTAGAACGTATGGCAGAGAGTTTCCACCAATTTTGTCTCAAAAGTCACATTTGAAACATACTAGCTCTAGTTTAGAAGTGCTCCAAAATGCTGTAACAGGTACAAGGCTACAGAAACAACAAATTCTCATTTTCAGCCATTTTAAAATATAAAAAAATCAGAGTTTTGACAACAAATTTAAGAATTCAAAAAAAGGCAGACCAGGCAATTCTTAATCAAAAGTACTTATCCTCTGGAATTGCTCTGTGTATGGTGCTTATTTAAAAAAATGATTCGAAGATTCGAGTCATAAAACGACGGAGCGATTCAAGATTTCATATCGAAAAACTCAAATACAAGGAAACTTTCTTGTTTCTTACTTTTTCATGTATTTCTGTATGCTGATGCGAAGGAATTTGTTCTACAAAACAGGACAAAAGGGATGAGTTACAAGTGATGTGAAGGACCAAATCACCAGGACCAGAGATGGTCTTCATCCCGAGGATATTCAAAGAATTAGCGACAGCGCCAGTTGATCCACTATTGAACATATTCAATACTTCACTTCACGATGGAAAAATACCTGCATGAAAATCTGCATGAAAATTGGAGCTTACAATAATGTGCTTACAATAATGGACCAGTAACCCTTCTAAGCGCAGTCTGTAAAATGACGGAGTCAATAATTAATTAGAGATTTTTGCTACAGTATTTGACAAAAGAAGATGATCGAGGCTTTGCAATACTACGGTATTACGGGACATGTCGCGACTTTTAGCAGAAAGAAAATAACAACATAAGTGAACGGCACAAAGTATAGGAAGTTTTTCGATGTTCTATGGTTTTGCTTAGGCGCCCAGGCTACTGCGTAGTTGTGGTTTCCATTTTTATGAAGTAAGCGATAAAATTACACTAATTACTTACAGACCAACATCCATCGCCTCGTTTAATTATTACGTAATTAAACGTAACAAAAAAACCTTGTGAACCATTTCCCCCTGAGGTATCGTTTCTCTTTGTGAACCACCCTGGTTAACCTTTTACTGCGTTAAACACACGTCATAATGTTTCGTCATTACCCGACCCAGATCTCAGTTTGTGTTGTTTTTTTTCATTCGTATATTTTTTTTCGCATTTTGAGGGTTTTTTCGCATTTTGAGGTTTTTTAAGATACCAATACGGTAGATAGTAGACACTCGTTACGTCTTTTTGGCAGTGCTTTTCGAGATTTCCGCGTGAATGAAAGAGCTTAATCGCTACTTCACCGTAAGGTTCAGTTGCTCACTTTCAAAGGATTATATAGATCGTATAGATGCAGATTGAGTTGCAGAGGTTCGAATGCTTTTGACTGCAAGGAAGAAGGTACTTTGGTTAGGCAAATACCAAACCAAACCGTCTGCATTTTGTAAAGTTTTGTCTGGTCTTTACTAAATTTCTGATTTAAATCCTGTGTCAACATGTTTCACTTTTGTTATCATTACCCAAATTATTTTTAACTATTCTGCCAGGAATTTGAAATGATGGAAATTACTAACAAGCAAGAAAAATATAAATTCAGTAAAACAATGATACGAAAAACGCATAATGGCTGGATTGAAAGTCGAAAAATATTCCACACGCGTAAATATTATTCATGAAAGCTCCTGCATCAACCACGATAATTATGTGCAACATTTGAAGGGGTTATAAGTGCTTCTTTGGGCACATGTGTATCAAGATTTACATAAAATTCGTCAGAGAATTTTAAAAATACTTTTAATTAATTTTGCTGAAATAAAAACATATTTTAACCCTCCTTTTTCTCTTTCAACAAATGACGCTTTGAGCAAAGAACATCGAATTCGTGCATGGAATGCGTTCAGTTTGATACTCGAAGATGGCTACGGTTGAACGACGCTGTAATGAAAATAATTTGCAAATTAACGCTTCAATGAATCTAATTATGATAATGATATTGAAAGCTGAAATGGTGCAAAATCATTCAGATTGTGAGCTATGGAACTGCGAAGATTTATATCGATATCCAAACATAAACAATGAATACTGATAATTAATTTAATTTGATGAAAATAATATAATATATATATATATATATATATTTCTAAATTAGAATTTGATTTATTGCTTTGTGAGTCGATATTACTTGAAACGTCAAAATGTCCAAAAATGCAACAGGGTTGCTGGACGATGTAAACATATGGCAAAATGGAGGGATGGTTGTGCCCGCTATAATGACTCTTATTTGTTTTATATGCACGTCTGTTTCATTGACTGTTTCTGGCTTCATTTGTTTGCGAGATCGAGAAGCTCAGGATGAAGTTGACAACAAAGCTAAACATCACAAGGAACAAGAATTTGTATCAAAGGTGTTAGGTACAGAGGCTTGTTGTTCAGTTCTTTCAAACATATATTCTTTCCAAATATGTTTTGAAAATTCAATCTTTGTTGTTTTCTTTCAGGACTGTTTTATAAGATTCGAACATCAAACATATTTCGTATCAAGGAGATTATGTCGGACTTGAATGATGAGCGACCTGTGTGGATCGGAACGAAAAGAGGTAAACGGTCCATCACTTTCGCATTTCATTGTATGTAAATTTTATATTAGAAACTGTGGTCATTAGGAAATTCCCTGTTCGGGAAAGCTTTTATAAAAAATTTCCATTTTCTCTTTGATCATTTCAATAAGATATTCTTATCGGGTATATTTACTTTGATCACATGACAAATAACAACCAATAGTAAATGGGTTTACCATCACGTGATCAAAGTGAGTACACAGAAAACTACAGTTAGATGGTTCAAGTTATAAATACCGACAACAGAACTTGACAGTACCGGCTTCCATGCCAGGGAATTTTCTAATGCTATAAATACCGACAACAGAACTTGACAGTACCGGCTTCCATGCCAGGGAATTTTCTAATGACTATAAATACCGACAACAGAACTTGACAGTACTGGCTTCCATGCCAGGGAATTTTCTAATGACTATGAATACCGACAACAGAACTTGACAGTACCGGCTTCCATGCCAGGGAATTTTCTAATGACCTACAGCCCTCAGAAATTAAGAAACTTTTAATTATGACTAATAATAAGATGAACCACAATTTAATATAATTTGTCAATAAATTTCTTCTCCAATATTATTTTATCCTAGCAAGCGAAAACTCAGTGTTCTTTGTTTGAATCTTGTAACTTTCAAATCTTAACTTGGAAATGAAAAGCATATTTATTTCCGTCTTTTTGACAATGTGTTTTTTTTTTAAATTTTGCATGAGTGACTATATTAAAATCTTCCCCTTCCTTTTAAAGGATCATGGCTGGTTGGGATTTGAAGAAACCCAAGAACTTTTAGAACATGAATTTTCAGCCTTTAGAATAAAATAAGAAACTTTTAAACCTTCGCTAGCTTTCTAATAAAAAACACACATACTTTGCACCATTGGAAATGCAAATTTTACATTTTCCACAGTCTGTAAATTTCCTTTTATGCATTGAAATGTTTTATAATAGTTCTTCATTGACTACCTGTTTTATTTACAATATTTCAAGTATATTTATAGATGACTTTCCAATTTTTACCAGGTTAATTACAACCTTATACCCCCGTGCAAACTAAAAATTAAATTAAATGCATGAAATTACTGATCTTATCTTCATTTATGACCCCCCAGGGGAGACAAATAAATGGAAAGGTTATGAAGGACATTTAATTGGCTTACCAAGATGCGTGCACATGTTGGAATACAATGACTTGAGTATGAATATTCCATGTCGAAACATTCAGTAATTATCGAGCAAAGAACACGAGTATTCATTAACAAACGTCACTTGGAAAGTCATCTATAGCGCTAAAAAAATTTCCAGTTCAGCAGTTCAAAGACATACATCGAAGTTATTTTTTTTTTTCTATTTTTTCTTTTCAGAGATCATTGCAAATTTAGAATACTATGGAATATTTCTAACTGAAAAAGAAAAGTCAAAATTGATGACCAAAGATGAAGTATTTGAGATTGATTGTGAATCATTATTTTACTTTGAACTGGAACGGTTCTCAAAGGCACAAGCCATCTATGGGAGTAACGTTTTGAATTACTTTCAGTGCATTCAACAGGATGGCTCTGCATTTCCACGCGAATTTTATCCAGATATAAAAAATGTATTCCATATTGATATTATTTACAATGTGTTTACAGAGATGCAAGTTATAACAGAACTGTTTGTGTTATTGGCTACTGGAATTGATCTCGAGATAATAAGTGTATACGCCATCCCGCCACAATTTCGGTATTCACAACTCGGAAATGAACTTAGCAAAATAAAAGATTTTCTCTACAATTATTATAAACGTGTCTTTCCTACAGAGAGAAGTACTGCTAATGTCATGCGAAAATTGCCTCTGTTGCCTATAGTTTATGAAAAGATCTTGAGCAATGTGATACCAGAAACTGTGGAAACAATAGTTGAGATTGAGGAAGAAGAAGACGTGTATCAAACTCCTGTTAAAAAGGTTGAGTATGGATCTGTTGGTTCAATTAGTTCGATCAGTGTGGAAAGTATACCCGATCATATGGAGGAGGATGTTCCTTCAAGATCTTACCTGAAGGCACCGCCTTCTCCTACTCCCAGCACAGCTTCTAGAATCGGAGCGTCAGCTAGAAGGCGTCTTTCCGGATCATTTGGTAAGCAAAAAGTGAAAATGGTCAAAGTTTATCAAAAACTTAGCGATCGGGTAAAACAAAGGCCTTCATATACACCACAAGATGACACGTCTTCACTTTATGACCCTGAAGAATTTCCAACAGAGCAACCCTCCAGGAAAACATCTTCTATGGCGATAATTAGAGAAGATTTATCTGATGAAGAAATTACGCCTAAAAGATCTGATGATCAAGTACCGTTCCCAGCACCAAGCGCACCAGTAAAACAAAAGAAAAAAAAAACTGTTTCTAAACGCGTTCGCGTCATAAAAGATCCTGCCGAAACACAAGATGCAATTCTAGAGAATATGAAATTCAAGTATAAAGCCCCAGTGAAACGAGAAAGTAGTAATCGACGAAGGGGAATGCTGTCAAAACAGGTGATTATCGAACATAACGCATTCACATATATGGTGACCCGTGTGTTAGCCTTTTTAAAAGAACAAGGGCATTTAAGTGATGAAGAACTGAATGGTGAAGAATATTCTGAGGTGGATCGTAACTTTATCATTTAAAACGAGCTTTACTTGCTGTCAAAACAAGAAATAAGCCTGAATAAGATAGATAGTAAAATAAAACCTTTTATAGCATATCAATCTTTAATTTTTCCCAATTGACGTGATCCTTTTAAGCGCATCAGAAAATCCAACATACACGACTTTTAATAGATTCACACCAGTCTATTGACAAAATCTTTCGATGTTGCGTAATAAATATTCTGTTTGTTTTTAGAAACGATTTTATTTTATTTTATTTACCTTAAAAGTTGTTTCCTTTAAACGAAAATGACTGTTTGCATTCGTTTAGTAGATAAGGCGCCGTTGTTGCTAAGGTTTCATTGCATTTAACTTCCCAATTGTTCAAAACAGCGTCCAGTCAATAAAAACGTTTCATATGACAACACTGAACGAACGAATAAATGTATTATCAGATTCGAATCGTTTCTTTTTGAAATTATTTCCCTGAAAAAAAAAAAAATTGAAGTTTCTCCTCTTATCTACATTAACTATGCTTTTTCAAATTGTGAGCAGGAATTGTTTGCTTTCAAAAGACTTCTCCTGAAATTTTGCTTTTATAGAATCAAAGATCAAAAGACGATTGAAAATTATTTTGAAATCACGAATTGTGTTCCTTTCCTCGAAAGGGCTTAATAGACGCAAAAGAAAATATTAATGATTAAAAATAGAAAACAATGATTTTAAGATAAATATAAACAAAGAAAGAGGAAGGGGAGCAAATAGTAATGGGTCATTTTACTGGAGATGTTAAGTGTTAATAATTCAGTAGATTATTTCATTTCTTGGTCGATTCAGTAACGCCAAATTAGCTCTGTTCTTAGTCTTTCATGCAGTATAAAAATAACATCTGCATCGTCACCAAGACTTCAAGGTGCACTTGAGAAATCCCTTTTCAAAATGAATGCTGCCTAAATCCATATATGCCTATAAACTTGTCTTGCATCCAATTGACCGTATGGGCCAAACCTTCATTAATTGTGCGATTGTTGATGTGCAAAACATTTGCTTTTGAAATTTTGATTTAGTAAGTTTGATTTAGTAATTTCAGTTAATGGATATTTTTGAATGGAAGCAGAACTGAAGCTGGTGTAAGAACACAATTTACACGTTTTCTGAAGGACGTTTTTCTCTCTCCAAAGGATGATTATGTTTCACTTTCCGTAGTGGTAGCTTTGTATATGATGAACAAGTGCTCAAATTGAATATTTTACTCCGTTTGTTTGAAGTGTTTTGGCAGAGATTTAAACATGGCAAGAAATCGTTAGAATAATATAGCAGATGCTTTTTTTATTTGTAAAATCATTGTCAGCGGTTGACGATGACGATGCTATATTTTAACCTATATTTTTGCTGTATATTTCGTTTATGGCGAAATATTTCTCCAATAAACATTTGTATGGCTCAAGCATACATTTTGTGAGTGGGAAGTTTGCACACTGAGTTGCCAAGCAAATGAATGTTGCAATTTGACATGGGCTTAAGTTAACAATAATTGAAAGCACAAACAATGATAAGTGTTTCCTCTAGTAATGCTACAGCAGCCATGCTCTTACTTACTTCAGATAAGTAAGCTTCCAAACTGCTTTTAAATCGTGGTGTTTGACAATGGACAGAGAGCACAGTGATACTGTACAAAAATGAACCGTCGTATTGAGTTGTGCATATATGTTAACCCATTACGCCATCATTACTAATTTTTTTTTTGCCATTTTTGTAGTTATCTGTTAACAAAAATTCCGACCTGTGGTGACATTTTAGCCTGAAAATGTGAATGTGTTTGTCTTACAAGATACGATCATAAAACCTTTTGGTTAAACTCTCTTATTTTCGTTTGAAAGAACGAGTCATCAGGTAACAATGTTCTCTTAACCCCAGACATAGCTAAAAAAAAGGTTTTGACCTCAAACCAATGATGATCGCATCTTGTTAGACAAAGGTGTATAGACTACAAGTAGGGTGTAAACTACATAAAAAACATTGTTCTCCATTGTTCAGTCACATACCCTTGCGTTTGCACTAGCAGAAACACGTTTCAAAACAAAATGGTTTGAAAAGCTTTCATTTAAAACCGATACTACATGTCATTGTAAACACAACGATGAATCATTCTGGGAAGTTTTTTTTTATGAAGAAAACGTGCCACCCTCATCTACAAAAATATGTAATTTATTTTTTGATTTTCTTTTTGGTAAAAAGGTCGATCCTAACACATTTAAATGACTCAACATAAAAAACGACAGGAGCAATTTTTGTTTGTGTAATTGACAGAATTAGAATAGATATAAACAAAAGGACATTTTGAGTTATGGCTTTTAACTAATTTGAAAATTATCAATGGGACACTTTAAAAAAAATAAAAAAAAGGTTTCAAAAAGTCAAAATAGATTTTTGAATTCAATTTGAGTTGCATTTATGTTCGATTCAGGTGTCGTTTGTTTTTTTGTAGATTTTTACTGAGGTAACGTACATTGCGGAATTCCCATGAATAACTCCTTTGAGGAGTTCATTCATTATTTCAATAAATGTTTTAAGAACTTGAATTTTGCATATAACAAAAATAACACACAGTTCGAGTTAATTCACAAAGCACTCAATAAAAATTATTTTAAAACTTCCAAAATTAATATATTAAAACTGGATATAATATATCTAAAAAAAAGATCTGCTGTGAAAAATGTTCTTGAGTAAAAATTCGAATAAATAATTTGGATAGGTTCTAGATGTTTCTAATTTAAATAAAAAATTAAGAAAACGTCTTCGTTTTTATTTCCTCCTCTTCTTTTTTGTTATAATTTTCAATTTTATATATCTATTTCTAATTAGGAATAGATTAATACTCTATCGCCGCGCTAATTCTCAAAACAAATAGTAAACTCATTTTTTATGCATTTTAATATTATGCAGTTTGAAAAAGAAAAACATGTTTTATGCTAACAAAAAATGTGTGATACAAAATGAGATAGATTATTTCATTTTAAACTTTAAACAATTCATTTTATCAGATGCATAAAAAAACCCTTCTTCTATTAAAGACACTCGTTTACAATTTTCAATGAAAATTAATCATCTCCAACGATCATTTTCTAGGTTATTAACTTCGAATCTTTATAATCTTAAATTCTAGTTACAAATTTTAGGTTTCGATAACCCATATAAAATAAAAGTATTTTTTTTCTAGTCTCGATACTTCCTTATTTTATCTCTATATCCTGAAAAATCTTCACATAAATACACCTAGTCAACAAAAGGGCGTCTCTTCTCCTAATGGTTCAGACGTCTTTCGAGCAGATATAGATGTCTTTTTAACACGTCTCTTCTGAGATTATCGTGACGGTCCTTTTGTCGTCCTGAAAAGAAAAAAATTCACCATGAGAATTGTGATGGATGTCGTAGAGACTTTATACACGTCATGACATCCTCTTCCTCGTCAAACAGATAGACAAACAAAAAAGTTACATTTATATAAAAAGGGGCTTTTCTTGTGTTGCTATACGAGATTAAAAATGGGAGCAAAAACGGCTTGCAATTATTAACGGAACTTGGAAAAATAAATGTCATCACCGCTCATTCAATTACGATTCCATGATTGCAAAAGAGGGGAAGCTCTACCGCCGATATCAATTTCTAATTAATTTATGAATTCGAAATTTATTGATAAAAAAGAAGTCAGATTTACAGAGAGTGTGCTTGTGTAGTGTGGAATCTCCAATTTGATAAATTTTTATTTTTAAAAAAATGTGTGATGTGAATGGGACCATGAGTCATTTTCCTTATTACTAGCAACGACATAACAACGAGTTTAACGATATACCAAATTTTCAGGTGTTAGATGTAGTTCTGCAGAGTGGATAATACAAAGAGACTAAAGTCTTTGTTTTATTAGAATTACGTTTTACTAACGTTCCCACGTATGACCAAAATGCCCCTAAACATTTTTTTAAAAGCTTTTCCCGAGTCAGGGCTCTTATGAGGAAATTGTATTGCAGGTATTTCAGACTTAAACTTATCCACATTTTTTTCTTTTTTTTTTTTTCTTTTTCTTTTTCACTCTTATTTTTTTTTATATATTTCATTTTCTTCGCTTTATTTCTTTATTGGGCTTGAAATTACCAAATGAAAAGTTCTTCCATAATCGGTAAAACGAAAAAAAACTTCAAAAAATAAAAACTTCTTTTGTTTTCAAATAAATTAACTGAACATTTTAAAGACATTTACATTTATTTTCTATACAAAATCGATTTTTGAGTCACGTGACTCCAGTCTTCATTTAAATATGCCTGTTGCGACTGAGATTATTAAATCTGTTGAACTTTCGTGACGGATAGAGTATCTGACATTTCGAACTGAGAAGACTGTTGTTCGTTACAAGCGCAATTTCGCAAATCATGAGCGTTAATCAAGATAACGATGATCGAAAACGCTCTCCGAAATGCGCTCGTTGCCGTAACCATGGATTTGATTCCTCGTTGAAAGGTCATAAAGGTTATTGTCGTTGGAGGGATTGTTTGTGCGCAAAATGTGTTCTAATTGTTGAAAGACAAAGAGTTCTAGCGGCCCAAGTTGCGTTACGTAGACAACAAATGCAAGAGTCCAAACAGAGGAGTGGTCCTTTGCCTCGGGGTGATTGTTTTCCAATATCGCGATTGTCACCCGATATCACGCCTTCATCACCACCAGCGCGAGAAACAAGTACAAGTGGTAAGTTTTAAAATTGTCAAATTTGGGAAATTTCGCGGTGAACCTCCAGTAGGCAGAAAATGTCGCGGCGGGCGATATTTCTCATTGAAGAAAAAATTAGAAATGGTTTCCACTTTTTTGTTCAATCTACATTATCCACTGGGACTTCTTTTCGAGGCGGAATAAATCGCCCGCCGCGCCATTTTCCGCCTAGTGGAGATTCGGTTTAATGTTTTTGGAATATATCCGTTTGCAGCTTTTTTTTTTATTCCTTCTTTTTTTACCTTATACCAAAACTTTTTAGGGCAAAAACGAACTATAAAAAAGGTTACACCAAAAAAATCTAACAAACCACTCGGCCAAAAGACTAAAATGTTTTTTCAATATACAAGCATTCGCAATGAGTAATTTCGTGTTTTTGAAAAAAAAAAAAAAAGAAAAAAAAAGATGAAATTTCCAGCAGCGGTAGATGTAGCAGAAGGCGAAACAATATTTGCAAAACAGTAGCTTTTCTAATGCTATTGTTATTAAATATAAACCAGTTTACTGTTCCTTGAGTACTTTTCGATAACTTTCTCATTAGCCATATTTATAGGAAATGGAAGTCAAGATGGCCGGCCTTTATTTTAAAGCTTGCTTTCCACATCACGTGTTCCATTGATTTGTTTTCTATTTTGACAATGAAAACTGGGTAGGGTTTCATAATGTTTGAAAAATATTTTGAAACATGTTTTAAAAACAACAACAATTACAAACGTGTGGTACTAGGGGAAATCTAGTGGGACGGAGATAACTAAAAATCTAAAAATAATATAAAATATCTGTTTGTTTTTATTATAGATGATAAGGAAAAGCAACCACCAGCTCAAACTCGAGATCCAAAGCATATTTATCGGGAACAAATACCGGAATTGCGAT
Source organism: Turritopsis rubra (assembly GCA_039566895.2). Taxonomy (NCBI): domain Eukaryota; kingdom Metazoa; phylum Cnidaria; class Hydrozoa; order Anthoathecata; family Oceaniidae; genus Turritopsis; species Turritopsis rubra. The sequence continues at coordinate 14,633,176 of CM077625.1, read as the reverse complement.
CAAAGGAATATAACGAACATTCACCGAGAGTACTTGGTAAGATTTACCCGTAGTTCATTTATAAGAACAAAGGATGTTATAAAAACAGGCTTCGATGATCTAAAAGCGAAGAACATGCTATGTTTAAGAAGGTTTTTCTCCCATGGAAAAGCCTTTATAATTTTATTTGTTCTGAAGTCTTTTTGATGTTGACAAAGATTATAAAAAATCCAAAAAAAATTTTTCCAGAGGCTTTGTATCAAATCATTAGCTATCTGATACATATCGCATAATCTATCGCAATAACTAATTTTTTTGCTCACCAGATGGCAACAGATGGCAACATGTTTTGACATTTTTTTCTTCAAGTATTGAAACTTTCTCATCATAACAACAGGAACTTTATTTAAACATCTTCCTCGTGATATTTCATAATTTCGTGATTATTTTATTTTCAAACAATCCAACCTTTTTGTTCTAAAAGATTACCACAAAAATGTTTTTGCTTGTTTGTTTTTCACAACTGGACTAACAACTCTATTTTTATTACTTGATTTTTTAGGACCCCACCCACATTTTCTTCAGTACACGTACCCGCCTTCGCCGTGCCTATTCAGAAAGCCTGTTGTGATAGATGAATCAAATTCTGCTTTTCAACCCTGGGAAATGCAACGTGTTGGAAAAGGTAACAAAGGTTATAAAGATTTTTGATGCATAGTTGTTTACTTCGTTATTAATATAAATACAACAAATAAAATCTGTCTCTATTTTTCTCTAGGATTAGCTGGGAAATTTTCACCACCCTTTTACGCTGATCACTCACGATATTCTCCTTACCTTTCTCCACCAATGAAATACTATCCTGACAAGCGTGGTGATGAAGCGCGCTATCGGAGAAGTAATACATTTTTATTCCCACCACCACCGCCTCCCTCAATTAGTTACCTCTTGGAAAGGCGAAGAATGTATGACGATCTTGAATCAAAAGTTGACGCCAACAACAACAATGAAGGTTCCCCTCAATCAAATGTCTTTTCCCATATAGACTCTCATAAAACCAACAAAAGCATATGTAAAGAATTTCCTTCTGACGATAGCCGAGACACAGAAAAGTTGAGAAGATCTCCCCTACACATGCTAACGCGCTTGTTTCCAAGCCATACAGCTTTAGCTCTCCAACATGTTCTGTCCGAGTGTAGCAATGACCCGGTCTTAGCTATCGAAAAGATTCTTGATAAATTTCCGTCTGATGTCACCAAAAAAGAACTTATGAAACAAATGCGAAGATCACCAACAGATACAGAATTCCAGGAAAACAAAATCGACAAAAACGAAAAAATGCAATATAGCGATGAACAACTTTCGACTCTTGCTAAAGCTTACGATATAGCAGTTCCGGACAGAAAGTCAGCTCAATTTGCTAGAGAAAGTTTTAATTGGTAATATATCTTTGTGTATATATGTAATCTCCTATCACTGCATTTTTATTGATATACCACTACAACAGAAAATAACCACACTACATCTGAGTTTTTTTTTTCCAGTCTTTACACACATCGAAGTATCTCCTCTTTCCTATTGGCTTTCCTGTAACGACACATCAATTACGATGTATGAATTGAAAAAATGAACCTCATAGCAATTGCATATTTCATTCTCAATGAGTGTACATTTCAATAAATTGGGCAGTAGAATTTCTCCATCTACCAGTTTTAAACCAGCTAAAATTCTCCGGGGAAAGCTCTTATAAAGACGTTTGAATGAACAAATCCTAACTTCAATGGTCTAAAATAAATAAATAAATGAATCCTACAGTTTTACGCCTTTTCCAGTTTAAGACCAGCATGCATCTTTTATTATGATGTACATTATCCGTATTTCTTCTCTAATTGTTAACACTTTTGAAGTGATAACACTAACCAAAATAAACATATAAGCAATTTCTTTCTTCTTTCTTCCTTCCCATTTTGACATTATCAGTGAATATGACTATTTTCCTGGATGCACATTCGCAGATGCACATTCATATGAGATGCACATTCAATATAAATCAAATTTCGCCATAGCAACCAACCAAAATAGAGAAAACAACTTATCTATCAACTACAGGTTACAAGTCTGTCAATAATATAAAACTGGATAATCGAGCCTATGACGTCATAATTTGGGACAAATAGAAAATAACGATGAAAAGCGAATGTGCAAAAATCAGTCAACTTTTTTTTTGACTGTTTTTTTTATAATAATCCGATTTTTATTTTTTTGAAATCAGTAAATTTACAAGGTTTCCTTCCCAATCACAAATAGGTTTTTCAAGCGTGAGTTAACATTTTTGGACTTCGAATTTGATGTCGGATGAATTCACGACTGCTTATCGGTTTGTCGATCTCAATCCTCTGATGCATGTTATTAGAGAGCGAATTAATGCAAAATTTAGTTTCGTACGTAACCAATGAGCATTTGGAATTCGTTTCCCATTCCACCAACCGCACTAAAAACGAGAGGAGTGAAAGTGCCTTGATCCACTTGTAGGATTCTTTCCAAATATTGGCTTTTCTTTTCGTTCTCGTTTAGGGCGTAACATTGTTTCAACGATTTCTTTATGTAACGTTTCGCGTTGGGTGCAAACACTCTGACGTCGAAGCATGCTCTTTGTCCTTGAATCCAGAAGCCGCGAGCACTTACATCAAGGCGTACTTCATATTTTAATTTAGCATTATTGTTGAGTAATGCTTCTTCACCATTTAAGTGTAGCAAAGTGGGCTCAATTTCGACGTCTTTGCAAACTTCAGCTAGAAGGTTTCCGAAGGGTTACGAAACCTCCCTTCTTGCATGACAAAGCATGTTGGACATCGAATTTTGAAGTGCATGCGCATACTGTAGGTAAACCAGGTATTTGCCAATCATATCTTAACCGGATACTGTCCCAAAACTGCTGTTTGTTAAGGGCATAATTATACTCTTTAAGTGATAATACGCTTAACCAGTTCGAGGCTCCTGCTTCTATTGCCATATCAATACATCTGTTCTGAGAGTCAGTTATATTATGCCTTATCACGTCCAATTTTGCTTTGTAAATAGCCGATTTTTCTTGTTTGATTTTCTTTTTCGTTTCCTTTATCTTTGCTAAGTCCACATCGTATTCAGTCTTTTGGGTTGTAATATTTTCTGTTACATCCTTTGTTATTAATCTCGAATTTTTGTAAGCAATTGCAGTCACTTCGATGGGGTTTTCGATGGCTAACCCACTATATTTAACAGGAAGGGAAAGCAGGTTTCGTTCACTTTGATTACATATATGGCCACCGGTAATAGCAGGTATGGCATTTAAGAGTATCCTCAATGGGCTGTAGGTACGATTTCATATTCGGTATCGTTCGAAATAGTATGTAAACTTATGTCTGTATCCATTGATGTATGCAGAGTAAGCAGCTTGAGGTTGAAGCTCTGCAATTTTAGCCAACAGCTTTATTTCGTTGTTCCGTAAGTCTACCTTATCTTTGATGTACTGTTCTTTGTACGTCAAATCACCTATAACTGCTCCCAGATGTCTAGCTCCCGTCGTATTTCAAATAATGTTGCTGTCTTTAAACATTTCGTAAGCAATGGTGGAAAACTGCGATTTAACTATCAGTATAGATTTTTCAGAAAGTAACCATATTTGGGTCCTTCTTCGAGTAGAAAATCCCACCACACCTTTAAATCGCTCAATTTACCAGCACCAGTTAAGTCATCTGCAAACGCAACGTGTTTCGAGTTGATGTTAAGTTGAAGTAATTTGTTCAATAGTGGAGAAAGTCCCAAGGCATAAGTTCCCATCGCTGTTGGATCACCCTGAGTTGTTCCTTCTGATGATGTAAATTCTTTTCCACCGATTAACAATAAACGTGCAGGGATGACATAGCAATTGAAAATGAATGTTGATACTTCAGGACAAACATAATCAATGTTGTATAGTAGAACCTTTCTATTAATGAGGTTGAAGGCGTTTTCAGCATCAACAAGTAAAACAACTTCGGTCTCATTTAGGTTGTATATATCATTCATTGCATGTATTGCAGTTTTGCCTCCCGCTTCTTGTCCAGCATAACTGTAAACTGCCTGCAGCTTTGGAAATATCCTTCTTCCTGACCTGCATGATAACCTTCCCTGCAATTCTTCGTAATACCTCACCAACACCAATGGGTCTTAAGCCTGGGTTTTTATCCAGAGGTATCAGTCTATATGCTAAAAACGCTTCTAAAGAGTTCGAATTGCTTTCAGTTACGCTTAATCTTTCAATGCAGAGTCGTTTTATAACCAGTGAAAACACTTTTCGTAGATCAGAATTTGAAGTTCTATAGCTATTTGATGCAATGATTCGTTTCCACTCATCTGCATCCAAACCAGATGGACCTGAATCTCCTTTTGTCCTGAATGCAGCTCTTTTTATCATATCTTCATCGATTACATCGTAGATGATAGAATGAACTCTTTGTTTCTCACCAGTTAAAAAGAATTCTGGTGTTGCGTCTTTTCCAACGGGATGTTTCATTTTAAGAAGGTTCATTGTTTCATCATTTACGGGAAGTATTCCACCACTCATACTGTTCGTTAAGAGTTGATATTTCCCTTTTCCATCATTGTTACAAAACTTTTTGACAGTTCAGCAATACCATTTTTCCTAATAGGAAATGCAAGACGATTTTGTATTGTTTCAGCTTCAAACAACAATTTTTTGATGTCAACCTTTTCCCACAATGCTAGCCTACGCTCCAGGGCTGCTGCATGTTCTTTAGACTTCGATACTTTTGAAGGTTTTTGGAGTAATAACGCTGGTATGTAATGTTATATATTGCTTTATAAGCTATTGTATATAAAGGAGTGTTGTTAAGCCAGCCTTCTAGTAATTTTATTATTTCATCGATGTATCGTTTACCAGCTGCACCTGTAGGTAAGAGAAACTAGTTTTTTCCCAAAATACGATCTTTTCATAAGCATCATTAATATAATTTGCGACATCGTCTAAGTCACGATCACCTCAGACAAACTGACGTCTATATGCTTCTCGGTTTTGCGTTAGTGTAACGTTAACTTCTGCGCGTATTTGAAGAGGTCGGTTGCGAAGATGTTTCGGATAATTGATTTGTTGGCGGTCGCCTCATACAAAGCTCGAAGATGTTGGGTCAAATCTCTATTTGTAGCAAAACTTCGTAAGTTGCAAGACGTACATGAGAATCGATTTGTCGTCGCAATGTTGCTGCTGACGTTCCTGTTAACGTTTAAGATTGACGATTCTTGACTTTCTGCTGCAGCTGTATCTGTATTTGATATATTCGACATATTTCAGAGAGTTTTTATTGACTTTAAAAACGATGCAAGTAAAGTTGCAGCAATAAATCCGCTGAAGTAAGCTTTATATCAGACAAATTTTTCGCTTCGGAAAAAAGGCAACTGTCTCGGAATCCGTCAACTTTTGCGTCAGTGTCAACGTCAAGAATCGTCAACCTTTCACATTAAGGAACGTCAACCTTTCACATTAAGGAACGTGGAATTAAAGGCTAAATTTCTAAATTCAAGTAAGTGTAATTTAGAGGAAATATATGCCAGAGTCATAAACCAGTAATCTGTCCACTTCTAGGCCGTTTTATTTATGTTTATGGATTTCAATGACAAAAAACTGTTTGCAATCAATTCATGAGCATCGACATCCAGCAAATTTGCTTCAATTCTTAGTTTAGCATTCCTAGTAAGTTGTTACTTGTGCAGATTTCCTTTTTCGTTCCTCAGTCTCATTTAGGCTTTATTTTATCATTTTTATTCATTTTTACATATTTTGAATATAAAACGTTTAAAATGATGATTACTGATGCCCAAGATTAAACGAAAATGTTTCTTTTTTTCTCTCTCATGTGTTATTCTGTTCGATTGTAAATTTCAATTTTTAAATGATTTTGCACAGCTCTACTGTACATTTTGAATACTCGAAGCTTCGCACATGTTGAGATTGTGCACACGGTTACTTGCATCAGTACTTAAGCTGTCTTCATGAAACCAAAACCAGGAGCAAATGAAACAACTGCCCCTTTAAAGAATTATACATTATTCATGAGAAAAATGTTGTTCAAAATAGTGTTTCGAGGTAGCTGCTTCTTAAAATAATTTGAACATAGGTACAATCAAGAACATTTACGTGCCTGGAACCTCTTAGAATTCTGTTCAAATACATTTTTTTGAATTTTTTTCTTCCTAGGAAGTTCTGTATGATTCTCTGCATTATTGGCTTCTTAATTTCTCTGTTGTCTCGGCAGGAACCCGTCTTTCGACAGAGTGTTAATTTCAGCTATATACTTTCTGCCTAATTATGAAAATTTTAACTTAAAATGAAACTCTAATTATGAGTGGCAAATAATTTTATATGTTTCTTGTAAATAAAAAGAAAAAAAAGGTTGTAGATAAATATAAATTCAGAGAAATATAATAACTAAATAGTTCATTCAGTGAAGAAATGGCAAAATTTGCCCTGATCGCTTTATTTGTCTTTATTTCAACGGTGCTGTATCGTATAAAGGGTAAGAATGTTTTGGTCAATTTGGTCACCAAATACGAAAATACCTTTGTCTGCATTTATTTACCGGCAAACAAAGCGAACGTTTCGGAGATTTAAAGACAGTACCGTTTTTACGCTATTTGCATAATTGTTTCTTTATTTTTTATCTTCCGATCATGACTAACCTCTTCTATTGCTTGACATGGCTCTTAATGCGAATGAGAACAACATGAGAACAACAACATCTAAAAAAAAAGGATAGAAGACCAAATAAAATCAAGTGCGAATCTTGATTTGAGAACAATCCTTGACTCAGTTTTGCCAAATTTTGGTTTTATTGGTGAATATCTGAATTCATAATGGAATTGTTCGTTGTTTTGTCTTAGCTGAGGAATGCAGAATAAAAGCTGATATTGTTCTGCTGGTGGACGGTTCCAGATCAGTTACAAATCTCGGAAGAAGAGAAACTGGAGAAGCAAATTATTACAAAACATATGTTTATACAGCTTTGAAAGACATCATCTCTCGCTTTGATATATCTAAAGAAATGACCCATATCGGTGTTGTTTTCTTTGGTCTTAACGATATGACCCAAATAAAAAGCGAGGTACGTTAACACATATCGGGCGTATTCGGGGGTCAGTCAAAAAAACTGGAGGAGTCCAACGTTATGATATTTCTTTCTAGTCTCAAGCGTCGATTAGGTTACTTGCACATTTTCCTTTTCTACTTAAAATGACTAAACACTCCTCCACAATTTTTGACTGACATCCAGCTATGCCTCTGTCGGGTTATAGTTATGTCCTTTGGAGAAGATCTTTTACTTGAGTGTGCATTAGCGTAACCAGTTGGCCAGTATAATTTGGGTAGAGGGTGGGGATCATTGGATGCGCTTTTTGGTCCATGTACTTATAAACTGATAACACAGTATTTTAATATTGACAATCTATTATATGTATTTTCTGGCATTACATCGATATTCTTATCAAGGAACAAAACAGGAATAAAAATATAGTAATATTTATAGAAATATAAAACGCACGAGTCAAAAAGTCATGAATTGTCGTGAATTGCTTATCTCATTGAAGCAACACATGTTTCTCGCCAAATACAAACTGTTAATAGAACAATAGTGCTTGATTAAGCTTGCATTTGGTAAATAGTAGAGAGTAGTATGAATGACGTTGATAATAAATATGCTAGCATCAATTGAATATTCTCGAATATGTGGGTGGTAGGACCTGGTGTAGAAAAACAACAAATTCGTAACAAGATTTTTGTGAGAACATTTATAAATGCAGTGAATCTCGAACCTCAATAGACGAAATATCTTTATAACGAAGTTCTCTTCCCCTTAAAAACCCAGTGGGCAAAATCTTCAAAAAGTCTCTGTGGGGGAGTGTTTTTTTTATTGAAACAGCAAGCGATATTCCTATAGAAAACCCTCCTCCTCATAGAATTTTGAAGATTTTGCCCACTGTGAATCTCTCAATTTAATAAACTCTCGATATAAATGGTAAGATTCTACTGTGTTCTTACCAAACACAATGATTTCTATGAAACGCAACCTTATACAGCAGTAGACTCTCTGCAATTCAACTTCGGCTTCCTTTACATGCTGAACCTGACCCGTCCATGCAACCCATGGAAATGGTGACCCTTGTGCGTGATAAAACCAACAGCAAAAATGTTCTTGTTGAACATTTTCTAGCTAGTTCTTCGGACATATTTTTTTATTTGGAAGGTTTATGCAACTTTTTAAACTTTACACAGAAACAGGAGTTTTCACTTGTCTCATCGAGAGAGTTTCATTTTTACATATATGAAAATAATATTTCTTCCAATGAGAAAAAATGAGATGAGAAAAATATGGAAATATGGAAAATGTTTAGGTCAAAAGAATCTTAGGTTAACTGAAAACTTTTTGCTGTAATATATTATTTTGTTTTTCTCTCAGGGCTGGAATTACGACCTTGATGCTCATTACGATGTAGCGGAACACATACAATTTTTTGATGGTAAAGGGGACAAAGTGCCCTTATTTGGAGCAACATATACTGGAGTTGGCTTAAAAGAAGCCAGAGACATGTTGAAAAGAAGTAAGCGTGTTGCTGATAGTACAGTTGGCAAAGCCATTGTAGTTATTACAGATGGAGAACCAACAGATAGGGCCAGTGCTGACAGCGAAGTATGAATTACAATATCATTTTGTTTTTGCTAAAATCTACATTTGTTCTCAGTTTGGTAGTTGTTTGTTTACAGATTTGAGCCTCATATATGTAAAGATTATATACTCTCTTTGTTATAGTTTCAAAAAGCAAAAGAAGAGAAGCTTACTATTGTCACTGTTGGGCTTGGTTCGAATATAGAAGAGAAAACTCTTCAAGATTGGGCTACGAAACCAGAATACTACACCTCTGCTACTTTTAAAAACCTTAAAGACATCTATGATACAGTCAAAGGGATTTTGTGTAAAGGTCAGTTTCTGAATCATTTTTTATAAATCATTTGGAATAATGTTTTTTGAGTGTATAGAACCTCAAATATATTTTGATAGGAATGAAAAACCAAAACACAACTGTATAATGTATATGTATTGTGACTTATAGTTTTACAGTCATAAATTTGGTAACATATATTAGTTAAAATTTAATCGATGATTTTTCAGCCGTAACAACTGAACATCCAGCCGCAGCTCAACCTCGTAAGTTTCAAAGATTGTTTTGTTATATTTTTACTTAGAGAATGCTAATGAGGACTGCTTGAAAGTATTTTCTGCTCATTCTTTGCATTGTGTATTCCATTTGTAAATTTAGCTCCACCTAAACCAGAAGATAACAACTATTGTAATCAGAAATTTCCGGGGGCAGAATTTTGTTGGCTTTTCGAAAAAGTAGTAGAGAGTGTTAAGATCATGGATTTGGTTGGTGGGCGATTTGCCACCCTGCACAATGTATGTAATGTTGAATCTGTCCATTATTTATATATTCTGGAACCTATATATCATTTTGATTTGAACTTTGACAATATATTGCCTTATGTTGTTAAATTTTTGGACATTTTTTCGCATTAGGGTGCAAGCGTTGCTAAATCAACACTTCATGGATATTATCTTTCGTTGACACAAACTACTCTCATGTCAACTGATTCAAGTCAATATGCATGGGTGGACATGGGAAATTTTGCAGGTATACGCTATCAGCTTATATTACTAAATTCAATTTTTTATTTTCATTTCCATTTGGTTAGAATCTTCAGTTGAATGAATATGAATGTAGAATTCATTATTATAACTGGCAACTTTCCTAGGAACATGTGTTTCTGACCCTGACAGATGTACCAATGGTATAACAGTCGCGTTTTGGCTACGAATGACTTCGGAAATGATTCAAACAATGTTTTCCAATGGAATGACCCATCAATACATTTTATCTAGTGGAGGACAAAAAAGTGATTCAAGGTAAAACAAATTGTGATGAATTCTGAATGACTGTAAAACAATAAAAGCAATGAAATCAATGGAAATTCTGTTGAGAAGTATTCTTATCTAAATAAAAGAAAACAACCAGAATTAATATTTAATATGTAATATATATATATATATATATATGGGCATCTGATTGTAAGTATATATATATATATATAATAACAAACTAAATTTTTAGGGGTTTTGCATTTCTGTACCAGAGAGATTCAAGTTTTGAAGGGTTCAAGTTACAACTGCAAGCATCTAACATGGACTATGTAATTGAAATGAAGAGCATACCAACTTCTTGGTTTTTTGTGACATTTACTTGGGCATCTGATTGTAAGTAAACAGAGCAAGCTTTTTTTCAAACACTGCATATATGCTTATAAACTGCTCTATTTTGTCATGGATATCAATGTTTACTTTTCTAGCTGAAGATGCTGCAGGAACCGCTGCAAGGACTGGCTTGTATTATTACCAAAATGGAAAACAAATAGGCAATGCAGGAACGCCAGTTGCTGGTGAATACAGCATGGATAGGCAAACTCATCTCACTATTGGAAAACCAAACTTTGGAGAAAAATACTTTGGGAGGTTCCAAATGGATAACTTTGTCATTTATTATAAGGTGTTATCTGCTAGTGCTGTTTGGACTGTTTGGGGTGGAGGTAATAATGTTTTACTTTCGATAATTGTAACAACACCTTATCAAATACCGGTCACTTTTTATAACCCTACCCTTTTGACTACTGTATATAATATAAAGTGCCTACTTCAAAGACACATAAATCACAACAAAGCAGATATAAAAGTAATTCAAAAATTCATTAGGTATCTTAAATCCTGGCAGTGAAGTCACAACCTCAGGAGGTACAACAATTGGCGGTACCACCACAACAACGAGTGGCGGCACATGGACGTCAACATCTGGCAGCTCCTCTTCATCTTCATCTACCTCATCAGGTGGTTCCTCTTCTACAACTGGAGGTTCAGATGGTTCCTCTACTACTACTACAACAACAACACAAATTAGCAGCAGTAAGTTGAGCTTATAAAAGTAAAATAAATTGTTTCCCCCTAGAACTATAAAAGACTTTCAAATTAGATTGGTACTGTTCTTAGTTTTTTTTCTAATATACTACTAAGTATCAAAATATTGAAATGACTCTCTTTGTTAATGTTGTTTACCTCATTATCTATCATAATGTTCAGATTTCAAGATTACCATAACGACATATCAATATGCCAGATGGATTTGGGCTTTCAAAACTGTAACTACAACAGCAACTGGACAAACTATTTCACCTCTTCAGCAAACTGATGCAACTCATAATGCCATTCTTGGTGTAAGTATTGTAACATTTTCAATACAACAATGTAAATATTGGTTTAGGTTGACTATCATTGATAATAATAGCATTTTGATTACAATTAATATACATCTTAATATACATGTAACGTGATCTAAATTGCCTCATTTTAGGGTGGTGCAACATTGTACACCAGTTCATTGAGAGGAGAAGTTTTATGGTTGCAAAATTTTGGAGCGTATGCTTTATTAGGCGACTTTAAGGGTAAGAAATTTTGAAGATGTCTGTCTTAATAAATTCACCAAAAAGAGTCTTTGGAAAATTGACATGCAAAAGTATCTTCTATTGTTATATAGGTACTGTTGTCAGTGATCCTGATGCTATTAGTGGCGGTGATTCTGAGCTAAGTGCTATTACAAGTGGTTCCACAGCAGGATTTGCACCAGGATTGACAATTTCCTTTTGGATTAAAGTAACATCCGCAGATTTAAGAGTTGCAGAAAGTGATAAAGATCAGCAGCATCAATATATTATCTCCAGTGGAGGTCAAGTCAGCAATTCTCGTGGATTCTCATTCTTGTATGCAGCTGAAGAACAGAAATTTAAATTGCAATTACAAACTAGAAAATATGTTTACATGATTGAATTCGATAATCTGGCAGAAACATGGTCTCATATAGGGTTTACATGGAAACCAGAAGGTAACCATTTCAGGGGTTTTTTCAATGTTGATCGAATAAATGTTTGACTTTCTGCTATTCTTTATATATTTATATTTATATTCATATATATATATTTCGTTACTCTTAGGTCAATTGGTACTTTATATCAACGGTGTCCGTAAAGACACAAAAGACAAGCAAGAGAAAAGTTTTGAATCAGACACACATACTAAACTAACCATTGGAAAGCCAAATCATATCGACAAACATTTTGGTAGATTTAAAATGGACATGTTTGCTATTTTCTATTACCAGCTTGGATCAACTCATTTTCAAACAATGTGGACAGGTAAAAACTATTTGCTAAATACTAGTTCTTTGGAATTTACTCAAGATCGATCATCAGAACTAACATCTATAAACAGTCGTCCAAGCTCGATTATTTTTATATTTAAAATTTCCTAAATTGAACTATTTCGATGCTTAAATGTTGTTTCATGGTAAAAACTGTGACCTAGTTTTGTGTGCATATTCAAGATTAAACCAAGTTGAGCTTCTACATTCCTAACTAATGATAATTAGGAGGCCGTAATGTCATTTCCAAACGTACTAACTTCTCTTTTGAAAGTTCTTTGGAGGTGTTTCAGAACGAGGCACAGCCTGACTCTTATCCTCAGTGACGCAAAAATCATTTACAAGGTTTACACCACGATGTTTTGATGGTCTGGAAATGCTGCAGTATGCATGACTCATTTCTAACCCTGTTGACTAAAGATGAACCTTGTGTCATATTCTATGTAATCACACATCTATCTAGTAAGTAATATTTATCATTGCCTAATATTAATTCTCCTGTTCTAATTTTCAGGAAGAACTGGCGATGGCACAACCACAACAACTACTGGTGGAGGTGGTTCATCATCGGGTGGAGGTTCCACCAGTACAACGACCACTGGCGGAAGTAGTACATCATCGGGTGGAGGTTCCACCACTACAACGACTGGTGGTTCATCTTCAGGTGGGGGTTCCACAACGACAACCACAGGTGGTGGTTCCACAACAACAACAGGAGGAGGAGGAGGTGAAGGTATGTTTACAATTTTATCCTGGTGTTCTTGATGGATATGATGATTAAAACATATAGCAAATAAATAATATGTAATATATATATATATATAAATGCCAAAATACATGCACACCATATTCGTACATCACGCACAAATATACTTCTAGAAAACATGGGTGCACCTACATTGGCACCACCAGGTCCACCAACAATGGCACCAACTGGTGCAACGCATACAACACCGCCAGTAACACCATCCGTAATACCCTTTACAACTGCATCTGTTGGTTCTCCAGGCGTTGGACCAACAAAAGCTCCCACAGGACCTGCAACGACTAAGCCAAATATGATAACAACAATCAAACCAGCTACCCAACCACCAACACAGTCTCCAGGAACAGGTAAAAACAGTTTCTGTAACTATTAATGTATTGTATTTACATAAGGAAGCTGGATAAATTCATTCCTTTTTCTTCAATTTCTCCTTTTTTCATTTATAGAAAAGCCAAATGGTGTGTGCTCGGCCAAGGTTGACCTTGTTTTGATTATTGATAATTCCGGATCAATCGAAGCTCGTGGAAGAGAGGGTTATTTTGAACAAATCAAAATGTTTATCAAAAACATGATGAAATTATTCCGCGTTGGCACTACAACCAATGTTGCTATTATCGAGGCTTCATCAGATGCTAGGATTATTGCCAAGTTCGGTGACATTAAAGACAAGATGTCTTTTGATGAATATGTCAATAATTTGAATTACAAAAGGGAACGCTCCTTTATTGGTACGTTTTGTTTTCGGTTACGAGTATGACTTAACGTGATTATAAGGAATGATTTTGATTGATACATGATTAGTTATCTTCAACCGGTGGGATTATAACGATGCTACTTGAAAAGTTCTATCAAAACTACCATTCTATTCTATAGGAAAAGCTGTTGAACTCGCCAGGACAGATGTATTTAGTAAAATCCAATGTAAACAAGGCGCTAAATTGCTTCTCACAATAACTGATGGTTATGCATCTGATGACGTAACATTACCAAGTATCGAACTAAGAGACATGGGCGTTATTATGATTGGTATTGGATATGGTCAAGAGAGTCAGTTGATGAGATACACACTAGAAAGTCTATCATCAGATCCTAAAGATCAGTTTACTTTCATTTTCTGTTCTGATCGATTGATCGAATCAACACAACAAATTGTTAAAAGGGCTTGTGAAGGTAAGAAACATGGCACCAAGAAGCATTTATAATCAGATGTAATCAGAGTTAGATTCTTTAATGCTACTTTTTAATATATTTAGCTGCAATAGAAGCATCGGCTATTGATACAACTGAGGGTGTCGATAATAATCCAGTGAAAGGAGGTAAGCCATCACATACTTACTTCAGTTTTCGAAAAGTACTGAAGAAAGTATACCATTGAAATTTATATTTGTGGATAATTTTAGCTGTTGGAACGGAGTTCATCTCTTACTTTATGAACGAAATAAATCGATATCGACGTGAACACAGCGCCATACCATTAACTTGGTCCATTGAGCTTAGTTTGAAGGCACAACAATGGGCGGAATATTTAGCAAGTGAAGACAAGTAAGTGGATACTTTTTTATGCAACTATACGTAGGATTCACGCCTGATATTGTGCAGTAAAGCATAACATTTTTTTCTTGTGTATAGATTGTTAGCGAAACCAAGAGTACATTATGGGCAGACACTTTACATTTCACCAAAGCCCGGACCAATTTCCGCGCAAATCGCTGTTCGAGCGTGGTATAATCAAATAATTTACTACGATTTCCAGAAGCCAAGAATCTCCGAATTGAACAGTTATTTTGTTCAACTTGTGTGGCGTTCTACCACTGATGTTGGTGTTGGTAAATATCAATCAGCGTCAGGAAAAACATATGTTGTTGCTTTCTATAATCCGATCGGCAACAGCGATGATGGATTAAACTTCAACGTGTTAGCCATGACAAGTATGTTACATTATGAAACAGTATCAATTTATTGAAATTCATACTACAGTCAAACATTTTTTCCAGGAAGAGATGCCTTCTCCGCTTGAAGTCCAAACCTTTACTTAAAGGGCACCTTGTTATAGCGGACACATTATTTTATTCCCGACGGCGTCGGCTAAAGAGAAGTTTCACAGAATATTTTGATGCATTCATCGGTAAAGCAACCACAACCTTCATATGGTGATTGGTCTTTATTTAGGTTCTGCTGTCACAGGTGTCAAGTCCGGCTATTGTCCAACAGGGTACCAAGCGAGCTCTGAGTACTGCTACAAGTTGTATTCTGAACCAGTCACATGGGAAGAAGCTGTGGCCACTTGCAGTGCTCAAAAAGGAGCTTTGACATCTATCACACGTGATGAGGAACATTACTTCATTTTCAGTGTCTTGCACACACATTCTGTTAAGACTACATGGCTTGGGCTAAATGACAGGTAAACGAAATTTAAGACTGTGATTATTTTCCAATATGGATGGAAACGGTGAAAGAGATTTTAAACTTTTTGTTTATCCAATCCTTGTTTTCTACAGAATGCAAGAAGGTGCATTTTCCTGGGTTGATGGTGCGCCTCTTTCTTTTAATGGTTGGACAAACCCTCCGGAAACTGATACCCAAAAGAATTGTATACAATTAACAACAGAAGTTGGATGGGAGGCTGTTGCCTGTGATAATCAAAATCCTTTCATTTGCAAGACTATCCGACCAGGTACTTTTAAGACAAACCAATTAATTTGTAAACCTTCATGTTTTCTTATTATCTAACAGTGGGTTTCTGTAACTTCATCCCCTACTAGATAGCCTCAAAAACATACTTTTCTGTATCCAAATTACTGTGTTCTTTGCAGGCGATTTGATTTTCATGGTCACCATTCACTACCCAACACAACCATGGAGCCAAGATCTTGTTTATGGTACAACACCTGCGGCTGTAGAGCTCATTCAAAGAGTAGAGAAACTGGTGAGTATCCGATTTGATGCCCTTCGCACCCACCCCTTTTCGATTCAACCAAGCTAAGCTCCGTGTGTCTATCACTTCATTTTTACTTGTAGATCATGAGTATCTATGGAACAAAGGAATGGTTTTTGAGTTACACTATCAAAGCATTTAGGTAAGATAAAGATATTTACTACTTGTCGATAGATATCTATCAGCCATTTTCGTTTATTGCAATAACAACAAAGATAAAATAATTTGATCTTATCCACGAATAATTTTTTGGTGATAGGGGTCATGTCAGTGTGTTTATTGATATGGAACTTCGATTTGCGCCCACTGCACCCATTGATCCGATTAGTCCATTGAAGAATACAACATACACCGAGGATTGTGATGGTTTTATCTGTGATTTGACTGATGTACAAATCGTACCAGGTATGTGATTGTAACTTCGTATTGATAAATACTGTACGGTTACAGGTATCCCATTACGACTATCCACTATGCATTTGATAAAATATTTTATATAGCTGTGAATATCACATATAATGGTACCTGTTCACCAAGTTGTTACACAAGTTGTACTCCAAACTGCGCTCCAGCCTGCTGTTCACCTCAAACATTACCAACATACTACACTTACGAAGTTGTACAAGTTCCTAATGAAGGCCAAGCAGCACCTCCTCCTCCACCACCACCACCACCACCACCACCACCTCCGCCGCCGCCGCCGCCGCCGCCACCACCACCACCACCACCGCGTAAGTTTAATTAAAATTGCAAAGTAAATTGCGATATACATTCCTAATTATCAATCCTGGTTTTCTTTTTCATTTTTATAGCTCCAATTCAACCGGCACCAACATTTAACTATCCGGCTTATTGTCAGCCTGAATGTCAAGTGACGTGCACAAGTGCGTGTCCGACAGAATGTTGCCAAACAGGCAAAAAACGTAAAAGAATGGAAATCATGAGAAGAAAACTCACCCTTAAACATCAGAACAATTATACAGACGTCTAATATGAAAGAGTGAACTTCCAACGAAATAACATGTTTTGATACTAACCAGATGCTAAAAAATGATTTTGTGACGTCAAGATTGACGTGCTCTCGTCATGCAGCAGCCCGTTACCATCGGGACATTCTTCCAACGTGCTAGACTAGAGGAGTAATTGTACAAACAACATCCATACTAACAATCTTGTTCAAAATTTTACAGATCAACATTTCTTACCTCATTGTAAGGAGGGGGAATGCTATTTTGGGAGGAATCAAAAAATACTTGGAGAATGAAAGGATAAAGGTCCGCTGTTACAGAAAGAAGAATGTTTTTCTATATATGTTTTGAACTTGATTGTATATTCCCTGTATGGTGAAATGATATCTTTAGTAGAGAGAATTTGATAGGCTATTTATCATACATTCTGTATAATACTGTGTATATTCCATTTAAGGTAGCTACATATTCAAATGAGCTTTTCAAATAGCTTCGCAATAACGATTCCTTATTTGAAACAAAAGGATGGAAAAGATAAGGTCGACGTTACGACAGAACTTAATGGAATATAATACAGTAGCTCTCAAAATAAAGAAAAGAATTTCTTTATTTCTATATTTATTTAATTTGAATTTATTTCTTAGACTTAGGTATTAAGTATTATTTTGTTGTGCTGCCTGATTACTATCAATTCATCAATTTTTTATACATCTTCCTTATCTGCTTCTTTCCCTCTATATTTCGTTTCCCTCCCATTCTTCTAACATAACAGGATAATTTTTTTTGACAACAGTTTTATTTGATAAAAAACATTGTAGTCCAAATGTATTTGTATAAAGAACGATAAAATTACAGGTGACTGCCCTCTTTCTTACCCCATCCCCTTCATGACATGACCAGCTATCCCAGGAGCATCAAACATATAAGAAGTATCATTTCTATTTGAGTTCGTGAAGTTTCGTTTCTGTTCGCGACCTACTGTCCTATGTGCGTTTGTCATTTTTGTAGCGTTTTCTGAAAATATCTCCAAATACACCTTACCTTTCCCAAACTTCTGTTTAAACGCCGTGGTTTGGTCAAGTTAAGTATATCCTGCTTCGTTTTAGATAATCATTCTACTAAGTAATACAGTTGTCTCTCTAATTAGCGGACACCGGCATGATATAGATTTTGTCCGCTGATTAGAGGTGTGGAAAGTTAACTTATGAAAGCCTTATTTTCGAAAATATAATGCTTTTATATTGATACTAGCTTCCCTTGCGATAGTTATAAGAAATAAGTTTTTATTTAAGTCAGAAAAAGAAACATCAATTAAAGACATACCGAACTACCCAGGGTCTAATTTAAGCGATAGAATATACTAACAGAAAGTACTAACATGTTTTCACCATAAATTTAGTATTTAAGTGTAAATTTTCTTCTTAAACATTACAAGAATGTTTATACTATACAAAAAAGGCTGTTATGTCTAACCATTTAGCAGAAAAATATGATTTTCAAGAGAAACTTGTCTGTGAGGATTGCTCAAAAAAGATAGATAGAACCAAGAAAAGTTTTGAAGAATTAAATATAACATAACTAGAAATATTAAAGAATACGTTTTTATTATCTTCGTTGCACTAAACTGTGTCTGTGCATCGAATATTGTTGATCGTGATTCTTCTTATTCTCTCCATGTTGTTTTGCTTTGAAAACGATGAAGAATTGTCAGAACAATATACAGACCAGCTAACTTTCCACAGTCAGTAAATTAATGAGGTGCGAATAATAAATTATTATGAGTTCAAAAAAATAATTATAAAAAATGTCTGGTCCGCATAATTGAAAAGCATGTAACACGCGGTGACTTGCCCAGAGACTTCGAACTCAAAATAAGTGATACCCTGGGTAGTTCGGTATGTCTTTAAACAAAAACAACTTTTTTCACTAGGATCTATCAAAAAAATATTGAACTTTGTTTTTTGTCGTAGATCTTTTTCTTTGATCGAACTGATTTCAAGAGCTTCAAACATCATCGTTATCATTGTCGTCTTTTTCTTCACTTCCCACACCAATACCAAGGTATTCATCAAATGTTTAAAATGGCTATTTCATGTTTATTTGCAGGTGTCCACGAATTGGAGAGAAAAATTAGAAAAAGAACTCATTTCGTGAAAAATGGGAGTGCCCGCTAATAAGTCGTCCGCTTTTTTGAAAGTTTCCAGGAAGAATCTGACCAGGGTTTCGCCGCTGAAAAGGATTTTGTCCGCTAATCAGCAGAGGTGTCCGGTTTTTAGGGTGTCCATTAATTAGAGTTAAAACATTATTGAAACAATAAATTTCTTAAAAACGAGGTTGGATGTACTGAATAGGTCTTAAACAGAAACTTGGGAAAAGTCTATTTCCTCACATTTTTTTGGTAATTACAAAAATATGGAATAATACAAACAAAAATGCGGCCTTAATGTGTAACACCCTGTTGCAAGGCTTGTGTTTGAGCAAAGCTGCGCGTATGGGGTTGGGGGAGATTTAGCAAAACTACCTAAACGTAGAGAAGCTTGCTGTAGAACATTCCACGTATATATTTAGACACTAGCAAAATGGTGGGAACGTTCGTGATGGGAAGTTGGAAAAAAAACGAATAAAGAAATAAAGTAAATGAAGCAACATGAATCTATTGAGTTTGAGTTTATTAGTATTATATTGAACAAAAGATGCCTATTGAAAAAAAGAAAACAAGTTATGCGTAGGTATAATGTTTTTTTAAAGTTTTTTTAGTTCTGTTATTTTACTACTTTTTAATTTTAATAATCGTCCACGCAGAGTCTCGTTGTAGCCTTTAAATATGAAACAAACCTAACTGAAAAATAGAATGTTTATAATATTCGAAGTCACGATAATGTTTTTGTATTGTGATAGGTATGTTGTAGAATTTACTTGAAAAAGGAAGAACATTTTAAAAGTTTGCTGTTGGGAATGTTTAGTGGTCTCAAAACGATGAAACACGCACTAGCATGGAAGAGCCAGGGTCCCAGTTTTCTAATATATGAGCCCCCGTCTTCTAATATGGGTAAATAAAAGCTCTTGTTTGTGTGTGAATGCGTCCCAATTTTTTTCAATATTTACAAATTAAAAAACATATATACAAAAATTAAATAAATACGCAAGAATATTGTTTATTTAAGGGAAATTTCCCCATCAATATAATTACAATTGTTTTGAATATTAGTGATAACTTTCTCGACTTTAACCTTCTTTTTCATGAGAGAGCATCTTTTTTTGTTGGCCAAAGCGTCAATGATCTCCTCGTGTTTTATTTTGACGATCTGTATGAGTTGTTGATGTTGTTGTTCGAATACCGAAATCTTTATTTGTGGTCGCGTTTCAAATTGTTCATGATTTTCTCCATCTCAGCTTGATAAGTCATCAACTCGTTTTTATGTTCTTCTTTCAAATGGGATACCTTTAACTGGTGAGTTTTCGTCATCAATTCTATCTCGTCAATTTTAGCATTTTGGATTTCCTTTTTCTCGTTGTTCAATTCAGCTATTTCCTGTTGCAGGTCGGCCATTGTTGCAAGCATATGTTTGTTGCTTTCTTGCAACATTTCCGTTTCCTTCGTAGGATTTTAATCTTTCTTCGTTCGCCTCTTGATGAAGCTGCTTTAAATCCATTTCGCTGTCAAGGAGCGACTCTTCTAACAATTTCGTGATATTTCTCTCTTTCGACAACTTTTTATTTAATTCTTCATATTCCCTTTTACCTTCTGCTACTGCCATTTCATTGCATAATTTTTTTAGCATATTTTAAGCTGTTAGCGGTTAACAGGGCTGCCATTTTACGCATGCGCTTCTCACGCTCTTTTTCTGCACCATGTTTCGCTTGTTCTAACGATGATGATAACTCCTCAATCAAGTTTGCTTTTTTCAAAATCTCATCTTGTTGCTGAGAGATAATATCATCTTTTTCTGAACATTCCGTCGTCAGTATTGCTAGCTTTCTTGTTAGTACTTGTACTGTTTCTGTCAAAAGCGTATTCTTCTGTCTGCAATCCTTTACTGAGGAAGACAACTCGTTTATCTTCGTTTGGTTTAGCTGGTGAAGCTTTTCAGGTTTGTTTTCCAAGGCCATCATTTTCTCTTCGTTATTCTTTACTTTCATACTCTGTTCAGCAACGATTTTTGTTAGCTTGTCGTTTGCCACTTCTATAGCGATCACTTCATCTTGATCGACAACCTAACAGAAGAACAGTAGTGAACATACACAGACATACAAGATAGGAGTAAAAACACTGCAAAACAAAATCTTGAATTGATTTGAAATTTTGTTGGAAACTTACTTTTGAACTTTCGCATTTGTCGTTATCATTTGCCTAATCGACTAATTCCTCTTTTCCTCCTTCATTGGAGTCTCTGTTTACACACTTCTGTGACGAAGTACGTCGTTTCCTTTTACCGCCCATAACGATTTATTTTGTCAAAATTAAGCGACGTGGGTTTCGCCGATTGTGTGCGGCAAAAGACAAAATCTTACGTCAGTTTCATTCTTTTCTATGCGCTATGATAGACGTCAAATGAAGGTTATTTGACGCACGACTTAGATCAATCGATGAATCAATCGATACAGTTTATATGTATGATGTATAATTTGCAGAACCAAAGTTTAATAAAAGAGAACAGAACATTTCATAAAAGCATGGACGTTTTGTAAAGGCAGGTTAACACTGAGGCGATAACGCGATAACTGCTATGGCGAAAAAAACATCGTGAGTGAATCAGATACAACTGATGCACAGCTAGTATATAATCTTTATTCCCTTCAGGTTGTTTAAAAGATTGTTTTTGCCAATTTCACACTTCTCTAGTCTGTTGCTATTCTGTGTGTTTTACATATTGATAACGCACACATCATATATACTGTTTTGTTCTTTCATATTATATATTATATATATCATATATTCATATTATCTAGCCGAAGAGAAGAGCAAATTGTAAATTTTGGAAATGCTAGAAATAAATCCGTTATTATTATTATTATTATTATCTATTTCATCGTTTAGTTTTTTCGCTTATACCATCTCCAGCTTCTTCGATTCTTCCTTATCGTGGATAAAAAAAGTCGGGGAGAAATTTATTAAATTTTTCATTTAAATCACTTTTCCTTGACCAAATTGTTTGTTTTAGTCAACTTTTCTCCAACCCATTTCCGCCGATCGCTACATGCAATTACACGAACTGCGTGGATCATTCCTATATGGCACATTTTCGCTTTTCTGAAATCAGCATTATGGCATCTCTGATTATTGCTTCTTAATTTAAAGATAGTTATACTTATTTGTTTGTTTCTTTTTATTTGTATTTGACATGATGGATGTAAGAAGAGAACACTCAAGCCGTACATAAGATCGGGATTATTTTCTCGCGCGAAAAGAGTCAGTCAAAAATCAAAAACAAAAAATCAAAAACAAAAATATATAGGGGTTGCGGAGTGGGTGCGTTTGATTACCCAGTTCGCCATTAAAATTAAAGATTACGTCAAAAGTGATGAATATCGAAATACCTTAAGAACAGGAATTTTCGCGCACCAAATTTTCGCGGTTGGAAGGTAAAAAACTGTGAATTTCACGGAATTTATTTTCGCGATTGACATATATTTTCAGAAGTGAACGGAATATTTGATAACGAAACGATTCACGTAAAATGTGGCAAGAATCTACAAATTAGCAGTTACGAAACAAGAAGACCTCCTTTTATCAACGGAACTGCTCAAAGCATTGAACACCACGATGGGTACGATATCAGACTTTAATCTTTATGAAAGGTGGTCGTCATCTTTTGTATTGTCTTAAAAATACGTTCATTATTCTTAATATCAAAATACCATGCATTTGTGTTTCTCTATAAATTATATTCAAATTCTGGAAAAGGACAATTTTTTAGTTGGACAAACAAAGACGAAAATATGTTCAGCTGACGAGAATTTTGTACGACAAGATATGAACATTGAGCACGTAGCTTCTGAATCGTGCATTCTTAGTAAAAACAAAGACGACTTCACCATTTCTATTTTTCATTCAATTTTTCACTAAATATTAACTTATAGACACTACTTCTTTTCTACATTTTATATCAGCATTTTATTTTATTTTCAGCATATATCTTATTTTAAGTCTTTATGTTCATACATAGTTAAATTCTATAATGCACTAAAAATGATCTACAATATAAGAAAACCCAAGATTCGCCAGAAATAACCATACCTGTTTTGTTGAAATCACTTAGAGTGAAATAACCATACTTGTTTTGTTGAAACCACTTAGAGTGAACAGGTACGTTATCTCTGGTTACTTCGCTTCCGTTTTGAAGTCAGAAATATGAAAGTCTCCTGTTTTCGAATGTATCGGTTTTATGTATACGTCTTCATATAATACTGTCATGAAAGAATTTTAACCTGATTACTTTGTTCAGTTGCACCTAGGTTTCACATGACAATGCATTGTTTAAAGACATCCAGACAATAAAAATTCCATTTTTCTTACCAAACACGGGATACATAAGAAACAGGTATAAGTCCCTCCCCATCAACGGAACGTACTTTAAACCAATCATCTTCTTGAAGGACCAGCACTAAAATTTGTCCTTCGATTACTGACAACTCCTGCTCACATTCCGGATGAAAATCAAACAAAACTCGAAGTATGCTATCAGTTTCGTTAATATCCAGTACATATTGAACTGGAAAGAAACCGGTCGAACAGTCAACTTCTCCCGTCCACCACTCATTGTTCGTCTTTTCGAGAACTTTGATTTTAGAACCAGCTTTTAATGCCAAAACTCCATCTTGGTCCGACTCGAAGTCATATAAGGCTACGCAAAAACATGTAGATACAGTTTCGTGATGGGCAGGCTTCTTAGGAAGTGATGGTTTCTTAGAGAGTGACGGTTTCTTTAAGATCTTTGGTTTGACTGAACCAGGTCGTCCTGACTTGAATGGAACCGGAGGAATGGGCATTCTGTGCCTGTTGTTTGGATGGTTACTCGAAGGACTGTCAACAGGTTTTCCCGAAACAGGAGTCGGCGTGCCCTTCATGCTACTGGGTTTCGCGAGGACAGAAGGTTTAAGCACAGGTGTCGGATCACAGACTGTTGCTTGCGACTGATGGGGCTTTGCTATTACGCCACTATCTGCTTCGTCATCATCCGAAAGCCCGTCATCGAATTCATCATCATCAAAATCATCTGAATCGTCAGCTTCCAAGTCAATCAAGTCATACACAACCGAACTTTCTGGCTTCATGGCCGAAATAGAGTCAGCATCGCCACTCGATATGGACTTACTGTCTCGATGCTTACTTAATGGAACACCATCACAAAATGGAACATCAGTAGCACACTTCTTATGGACAGACATCTTGCACACTTTACAAGTGAAGCCTTTACCAATTAAAGAAATGAGTTTGTGGCAGTAATAACAGGAGATGGGTTTAATTAATCTTGATTCAATAAATCCATGAGGCTGCTGCCCATTCAGGGAACAGTTATCAGCAGCTTGGTGTGATGGTGACGTTTTTGTATGTTTACTTTCTAGGACGAGATTGCCAGGTGCCGGTCCTAAATAGTCTGTAACATCAGGAGTGTACAATTCCATCTGTTTAAGTAAAACGTTAAGATTTGCTTCTTTGTCACATATGCACAAAAGTTCGATCAGATCATTTAATGATTTGTCGTCAGATCGTAAATATTTAGCAATTTCTTCACTCTCCCCAGCTCTCATGGTAGAAATTGAATCAACAAGTTGGTTGGTTTGATATTGAAGAGAAGCCAACCGTCGGTGTAAATTTGGTTGTGTCAACTTATTCACAATGAAAACTGCTTCTTCCGAGCATGCAAAAACACTGGATCGCCGGCTTTGGTTGACTGAGGAGAATTCATACTTTGGTGGTGTCCAGTCCTTCAGTCCTCCCTTGATTGTTGATTTAATAAATTTCTTCAGATCAGAAACAACATCAATTTTGTCTGTGGCATGATCTAATTTGTCCACTGATTTCAGGAGCTTTTTCAAAGTATCCTTTTGAACTGAAAACATATACTTGATATGGTGTCTCAACGAATCATTGATTTCACCTTGATTCTTCTCAATAGAATATACAACATGAGGTAACACGTGTGTGTACATTAGATTGTTGATACTGTTGACAGATGATAGACGAAGAAGATATGTATTATGGCAGTTGTTCAAGAATAAGATCTGTTTTGGTTTTGGTTCAGTTGAAGATTTAACTTTCACTGATGCATCACAATAATCCTTATGACGTTTAACTAAATCATCTTCTTTCTTTTGAATTTGTTCTTGAAAAGTTTGAACATAATGAAAACAAGTTTTCCAAACTTCTTTTTTCTTTTCAACAGCCTCTTGCAAAGGTGACACTACGCAATCACCAAAACTGCCTCCTAGTGTTTGAAGGGTTTTTGCTTGATTCTCCATTTGCTCTAGAATCCGTTGCACGAATTTAACAAAAGAATCATTTTGGCAGTACTTACTCTTGCTAATTTCGTTTATTTTCTTGTTGAAAATATCAACAGTTGATAGCAAGTTGGTAGCAGCTTCATTATGGATGGCAGTAACACGCTGTGTTAGCTC
Organism: Turritopsis rubra; assembly: GCA_039566895.2. NCBI lineage: Eukaryota > Metazoa > Cnidaria > Hydrozoa > Anthoathecata > Oceaniidae > Turritopsis > Turritopsis rubra. The sequence goes on along the minus strand of CM077625.1, from coordinate 14,607,585 downwards.
AATAATAAGTTTGTTCAGCTTTGCGAAATGTTGTAAGTTTTCGTGAACCGCGTCTGCCAGTAAAGGTGAAACATTTACATAGTGTAGTGTAACTTCAGGAAATGCTGCCGACATATTAGTGAATTCTAAAAAGAGAATAAACTTCTTAAAGTTCATGTTAGAACACATGATTTTTATTCAATTTTTATTATATACTATTACTGAGGTTTTAAGAATTAGGGCTTCTTGATTCAACCACCTCATAATTAAGCCTTCTAAAAGAAGGAAAGTCAGTTGATAATCATAGGCGTATTCAGGGTCAGTCAAAAAAAAAAAAAGGAGTCCAAAATCATGATCTTTCTTTTCAGTCTTAAGTGTCGATTAGCTTACTTGCACGCTTTCCTTTTCTACTTTAAATGACTAAACTCTCCTCCACAAATTTTGACTGAGCTGTAGCTACACCTCTGATAATACAAACACATATATAGTCCCTTCTTCTTTGTTGTTTTAAATAAATTTCTCATGGTGATATTGTAATTATCAAACTGTTTGAAGACTCTTTGGCAATATTTTGAGATTTTCATGCAGTAGGAAAGTTTCATGCAGGTGGGTGACGATAACTGAGGGTAAGTATATATATATATGACTCCCTTGAGAATTAAATGCTCAAACTACACCACTTTAGCCATTTTTATGATCATTAATTTTTATGGGGAAATTTAAAAAAAAGATGATATATATATAATGGTAAAATATTTTATGTGAGCATTGAGAATACAGTCAGCATAGCCTAGTTTAGAGAAACGCCAAAATAGAAGAATTATAAAAATGTTACGAGTAGCTTCAAGGGTAATTAGCGATAAAGAAAAAAAATATCATCTCTAGTGTTTCCTTTGGGACTATAAAGGCCATGTGGTTTTTACTTTATCTTCTTTGTTATTCTACTGTTCCGTATTTTATCTCAAAATTGTTTTGAAAATTTTGCAGGTCAAGAAAATATTTTGCATGTTGAAAATAGATATCTCCACCTGTTCCTATCTGCCTCTATTTATCATATCTTCAAAGAAAAAAAATGTTTTTATATTTTTATTACTAATGTTGTTTTCATATTGTATTTCATATCTTACATCATTTTGAACATGAATTAGGCTTTCTTTTTCACTTATTGGATACTGAAGTTGATGAGTCGAGAATAGGTGCCCTTCCCTTATTATACATAGCTAAACTAGATAGCTAGCTAACTGTAGCTAACAGTCAGGGAAAACAATAGAACAAGGGGTCCCTTAATTAATGTATATATCCCTCAATTGAGGTTTTTTTGGTTTTTCAGCTCGTGCTTCACCAAAAAGGTTAAAAATTTTGCAGTAATTAATCGAGTTTAATGAAAAACCGTGAAATTAAGTATACTGTCGATATCGCAGAATCAGGTGCCCGCACAATTTCAAAGTTCTCTATTTTTTTTGTTTCAGGAGCCAACCAGCAGTTCACAGATATAAGAAAGGTACCTCAATTGAGGTATATATTCCGCAATTGAGGGATCATTTTGCTATCATATATACCTAAAGAAGTAATGTTCATTTCCGAAATTGAAGTTAGATATCTATTTTTCTAATTTAAGGGACCAACTTAGAAGAAAAGACTGACTTTACGTAATGGAACAACTTCTTAACGTTATGTCCGACATAACACCTTGAGTTTAGGTAAGAAAATCCAATGAGGAGGAGGGGAGAAAAATTTGGAGAGACTAAACAAAGAAAGTCCCACTTAATTAAACAATGTTTGACTAAACGAAAGTATACATTATACTTGATAATGAAGATATTGAATTGAAAAAATATATTATCTATATTTTTTTTTTAAATCCCAAAATCGAACATCTGCCAAAAAAACAGCGAAATTTAACCCATTTCATTGCTGTGTGAGTGAGCGCGATGAGTGGTCAGTTTTTTGAATTGATGACTTTGACGTTGAATGCAAGGAGTTTTTGCAGCGACTTTTTGGGTGAATCAATTTCCTCATATTGCCAGATTTAAAAAGCACAATTGATTATGCAAAGTTTGATTAGAGTTCGCAGTTTGTGGGGGAGATATTTAATAAACAGCCCTGGGAATAACCTGGTTCCCTTCCACGGTGCGATTAAAGCAGATTTCCATGTAGGAGGGGGGAAGGGGGTTCCCTTCCACGATGCAATTGTTATGTTCTCAACATGCTTAATAACCAGCTGATTACCAGAGTTTGTTTATATTGTGATGTAATAGTTATGAAAATGTTACGAGCAGCTTTAAGGGTAATTAGTGGTAAAGAAAAGAAATATAGTCTCTTGTGTTTCCTTTGGGACTATTACTGCACGCGGTTTATACGGTATCTACCTTGTTATTCCACTGTTTCCTTGTTTTATCTCTTGTTTTGAGATAAAACAAGAGTAAATAAATAAATTGTTTTGAAAATTTCACAAGTCGAGAAAACAATAATAAGGTTGAACACGGATGCCTTTATCTAATCTTCAAAAGACAGAAATGTTTTTATATTTTTATTACTAATGGTTGTTTTGATATTTTATTTCATATCTTACATCCTTTTGAGTGTAAATTAGGTTTCCTTTTTCATTTATTGGATACTACTCTCAAGTTGTTTTTTGTTGAGCATAAATGAAACTACCTTAATATTCGTAAAAACTAATGCTTATTGAATGTTTTAAAATATTATTGTTATGGTGTGGAACATTGCAATTGAGGGATCCCTCAAATACGGTATAAAAAATACCGCAATTGAGGGGCTGCTTCAATTGTGAGGGATTCCTTTCGTTCTACTTTTTTCCCTGCCCCGCAAAAGACCCATCGTCGTCGTCGACCCGAATGTAAAAACATCATCCCCCTGATCAAAACTTCTTTCTCTTCTTAAAGTTCTCAGGATTGACATTAATACTAATAAAGTTTAAAACTAAAAAAAGATTTACCTTCTGATTCTGCGCTGATGAATCGCTCTCAGGGAATCCGAAGCTTCGTCGCCATTATGGTAAAGAAAAACATGGCTGCAATCTAAAATCATGATGGTACCGCGTGTGGCGGAAATGAGTCGATTTTTCATATTTCATATGATTCCATCGAAAATTTTATCATATGCAACCTAGACCCAGGGTCTCTTGCATTTCCGATATGGCGCCAAAGAAGATCGGTATATCGAAGGGACCAAGAGAATGGGGATTCCCCTTTTGGAAATATTTTTATGTTTACACATCTTTCATTGTCATGGTAATTGAGTGGAAAGTTACTTTTTTACTTTTCTTTGTGTGAAAAATGAATAGGAGATCATATTTTTGCCCTCGTTTTGGCCCTCCTGTGCTTATATTAAGTGTTTAGGGGGAAGGGGATAGGGGAGAGGCGAGGGGTAATGTTCGGATGGTAGTATGGTATATTGTGAATTAAGGTTGATTATTCACTTTTGATCAGACCACCAGAGAAGATCACAAATGATATGCGGGGAATGTGTATTTTCAATATAACCAAGAATTTTTGATTACGATATGATGAAAAATAATATGTCCTTCATCCTTGAATATACGCGAAGAATAAATTAGCGACAAAAATATTGGGTTCTCAAATAAACGTTTAAAATTGCGAGGCCAACCACCGGCAAGCAATAAAGATTAAAATTACAGTAAAATTTGACGTACTTTACTCGCTGCTACCTTCAAAAATAAAAAAGAGAGGAAAGCAGCAACAAGAGAGGTTTCACTTATCCTCACTTATCCTCATTTTCACTATAACTTTCACCATATAAATACGTATTTCTATGCTTTGGCTATTACTTTTACTTTTTTTTACGTTTACTATTACTATATTGCTTTCATCGAAATCTTGGTTCTTATCACGCTGAGCTTCCATTTATTTCATTAAAATCATTTACTACTTCAAACACTATCGTGAGAGAAAAACATTCATTATAAACACGGTGACCGAAAATATTTAATTTTTTTGATCTCCTTTTGAAGTATGCTTAACCTTGCAACCGAAAAACAGATATCTTGTTAATAACTGCCCTCTCGCCGTCAGCATGAGTATACCCCCCCCCCCCCTCCCTCATTATTTTGCACCCATATACAATTCAAGGTATCAGGGGGGTGGGGAATATGCCCGTTATCCGTCACATGGATGCGGTCACATTAAAATTAGCAAAACCGGTGCCATCAATGTTGATTAGTACAGAAATCACCACAAGCATAGGCGACACGATTCTACTATTAAAAGCCATTATATAGTGGACACTATGTAAAGTATAGATTTAACAATATCATGATATCAAATGAGTTCTATTGGTTTTGGAAGGCAGTGATTGTTCAAAGTTGCAATCCGTGTTTAAAAATCGATGTGAGAAAAAACGTGCTACCCTGCGATTCGTGCTACACTCACTTTCCACTGAGATGAGACGGAATATTATGGTCACGTCATTGCAAATATGTATAGCCACACTTGATACTTGGTAGATTGGGGCAGTGGTTCAAATCCCTGTACTGTAGAATAATTAGGAATGTGGCATGTATTATAAATACTTTAAAAACCAGATTATTTATGCTGTCATATTGGATAACGGCTTCTTGTTAACACTTGTAAGTAATAGAAATATGCTTGTTGCTTAATTCTTGTCAAAATGCTTGCACTTTCCTTTTCTTTTGTGAAACGATTTCTTTATTTGAGTTACTGGAATAATACTAACTTGGTTTGTCAAGTCTTACTTTCTATAGTGTTTTTATAATGTTCTGTGGCTTCCGTTTATATGACCTATAAGATGTTGTGAAATTATTGAGAACTTCTGCATACGCGGATCTAGAGCTTAGGTACAATTTATTCTGTGTCCCGAATTACGTCACTAATGATTTTGGAATAATTAAATCTCGCTACTTTGGCTGTCATGATGGTTCCAAATAACCTGTTACTATGACTTCTGAATTCCCCTTTCGCACACTATCAGTTTTGTTAGCCTCAAGGTGATCGTGGTTCACAATGCAAACAATAAATAAAACAAAGCTGGTATGTATTAGACAGCTATTGTTTATCCTCTAGATGGTACCAGTCATAAAAGTTGTGACGAAACACCGGAACACAGAATAGAGGAGAGTAAAGTTATTTAGAGTAGAAACGAAAAACGTGCAAGTAACCTTATCAACACATAAGAATAATCAAGACATTTCCCGACGTTATACTCCTACACTTTTCACTTTTTACCTTTTACTAGAGCTCCGTCGCTGTTGCTCGTATTGAAAACAAAATTCTCAACGTCTCTGTGCTGCTTGTCAACAGGAGGTGGAAATGAACTATTCGATGAGTGAGTAAGTGGAGCGGCGTTTTCAGTTCCATTTTAAGTAGATTCACAAGAGGTTAATAGATGACACTCGCAGAGGCGGATCTAGAACTTAGTCGAAATTTATGGAGGAGAGCACGGTCACAGTCGTATAAAAAAAACCGTGCAAATAATCTATTACAGAAAATTCATGACATGCACTCCTCCACTTTCTTTGACTAATCCTAGACCAGGTCTGACACTCGTTGATGTCTTTGATATCATGCGAAATTTAAAAAAAATCAATAAATAGAAGATTAGTACAGGCTGTAGAATCTGATTATACTTGTAATCCAACGATTAAAAAGTATCGCCATTAATACGCTGCAAATAGGTTTTAATACCACCGGGATAAGAAAAAGTGGTTTTCGGTAAATCTATAACTTATCAACTAAAATAATCATTTACATATTTTACAAATAATTTAAAATATCAAACTAAGAAAGAGCCATGTTAATTGCTCTATCAACTCAACATAAAATGCAAAACTAAGACTATAAAGAACTCTTTTTAGATTGATGCGTTTCCTCCAGTTTATTGCATAAATTCCATCAGCTTCTCAAGTATTACGAGCAAGTTTGACAGCAGAAATCAGCTACCTCGTTACAAGAACTGACAAAGAGAGGACAATCCAACCATAAGTCAATACATGCTACAAAATAATAAATATCGATAAGATGATGCCTAACATGATAACATGAATAATGATTGCAAAATTCCCACGTACCCTCAGTGGTAGTAGCTTGGGTGGTAGTTGCAGGTGGTGGAGTGGCGCCACCACAATATAAAGCATTCAACTGCGAAATATCTGAAGCACTTAGCTGGGTATTATTATACAAGGATTCGTTGGGTTCTTTTGGGATAATTGTTTCGTATCCATTGCCCGTGAATGCTAACCTGCGAAAATACAGAAACAAAAAATAAATTGAAAACAACTACGTCGTTTTAGGAGAATGGAAGAGTTTAGTGTAAGGTTTCATGAAAGGTTTACTTACGGTCCATAGTGCATCAAGGACTTCAGATCGTAACCAAAGTTCATGGTACTTGTTTCACCGTGGATTTGAAAATTGTATACTTCATCTAAAAGGAGAACCAACATAGAATAACGTAATACTTTTTAAAATGTAATTGATAGGACGTTAGTGTCTCAACAAAATAACTTACTCTGCAGAATGTTCTCATATTTTATGTTGATATGACTCCCGCGATCTGGTCTGGAATGTGTATGCCAAAATCCAAGAGCATGCAATACTTCATGCATAATCATTCCAGGGTGTTCACAGTTTTGTCCAATTGATACATCCTGCGCTCCTCCCATTTGTCCCACGTATTCGCTATAACACCTAACAGGAAGAACAAACAAAGTATGAGCGGAGGAGGCCAATATCATTACTATTACTATTATTGTTTTTCTTTTGAAAAGGATTACGAAATACATTGTTAAAAAAGGAAATTTCTTATCGAGCATCAAAATCTGGAATGAAAAATATTTTCTACTTACGCGGGATCACGTATAAAATTGATGTGATTTGTTGGAATGTTTGATAAACCTGTCCAATTTTGAAAAGTCAAACAAGTGTTGGCAGATATTGTTTGCAAACTTTCCTCGATGGCGATTCTTCCACTAGGTGCTAATAAAGAAAACAACAACATAATTCTTAGTTGCATGTTCAATTTTCAAAGATAATCGCTATTTATCGCTATATATAGGTACTTACGCATAATGCTGATCGTTTCGAATGGTATCACATTTGTTGCCCATAATTTCGTCGTTTCAATATTTCTTCGACTGCGACGACCTTTCCCGCGTCGCTTTAACATCAGATCACCTTCGAATAACTGACTATAGACTAAATAAATAAAAATTAGAGTTAGAAATATCCACAGCAGCCACTTTTCATTCCACAACTTCGCCAAATGAGTGCTATTGAATATCTGAATACCAAAGAAAGTTTCATAAAAGAAAAAAGTGATTTACTTGGCGTTTTTCTGTTGATAGCTGTTATCGAGTCAAATGCTGATTTATCTGAAAAATCATTAGTAAAAAACCTGCATTATCGTGAGGTTTCTAACAATTTATGCATTTTTGCAAACAAACAACGCTATCATACCTTCAGAATTTAGTTTCAATGGCCTACTATTACAAATTGTGCTGTAGAAGAGTACCATCAAGCCTAAAAACATCAAAAATATTTTTTTCTGAATTATAAATGCTATAGGGTGAGACACTGGTAAGTGTAGATTATTTCTGAAAAACACAGAACATAGATAGATATAAATGACAAAGAGGAGGGTTAAGAAAAGAATGACGAATTATCCATATTACCAACAATGAAGTTAAAATAGAGTAACTCCGCCATCCCAACACAGCAGAAAATTCATATTCAATGCAACGTTTAATTGTTTGAAGTTCAACAAAGCCTTTGCTTTCGCGTTTGAAAGGAGGAGCCATTCCAATATCATATATAGCCAATAAGCGGAAGGTTGTAGCCATTTTGAACAATTGTTGGATCTTGCTATTCATAATTCATCCTGGTAGAAAAACATATTTAGCTTAATCATCAGTAACTGCTGCAATGAGTAGGGGAAATGTCACTGGAAGTTGTGGAAGTCCTAATTTGTCTGCGTTAAGAAATAGGCGTTGGATATGTTTTTCTCTCGCATGATCGTTGCTAATTTCGCCAAGTTTTTGTTTTTGTTTTGTTTTTGTTTTTGCTGATATAATATTTTTTCGTTCGATGGTAAATAACTGAATGACGCCAGAAAATCAAAATGGCCCCAAGGTAAAGGTTGCGTGTATAGACCATAAAAACCACTTTTACTAAAAAAGGTCCTAAATCCGTCTGTTACAAATAAAACAAAGGGAAAAAACAGTTAATCATAATTATAGAAAATTAGCATAATATAAACATGACGCGTCACAAGATTAGAACGTGGGTTGTATATTTGATAAACGGGAGTTACTCATTCAATTCCGTATCCTCCAAAATCGGATTAATGAATAAGGTAATTATGAAATATTATTCAAATGTTCTCCAAAACTTATCAGCTTATTTATAATGGTATTATAAGCGATTAATAGGGATCTTCAATTTAATCCGCCATTGCATTAATCCTGAAAAAGCTACTGAGCTCACGTAGATTGATGCAATTTTATATGACTCACTTTATACCTATGAAGTAAGCTAGTTACTTCAACCATAAAAATTTCCCACCGAGTATGATTGAATTGACGATTTAAAGTTTCATTTCATTCCTCCGTGTTTTTCCTTCCAAAATTGAACGAATTTTGTTCTAAATCACGGTCGTCTATATCTCGTGCATTTGAAACCTTTTTAATGTCAAAAGCCAACAGAAGTAAACAAAAAGAATTCTTATGCAAACCATTTAGTTTGTCAACGATCTCTTATATAAAATTAATAAAGATAGGAGAGAAATTGACGTTTTATTAAAAAATTATTTCATTTAGAACGTTATGTTGATAGAGTGAGGAAATTATATATAAATTGGCTTTGTTAATGATGACATGAGACACTGATCAATAAATCTTTATGGTTTGCCTGTTTCAGTAAGACCAATGAATTAGAAAGATATACCTAGATGGATCAAACAAAACGAAACTTCCTCTTTACTGAAACAAGAGAAAACGTATTTAGTGAACTTTTGGTTAACTTTCTAGTGATGTTTAATTCGTTAGTTCTTTTCATTGTCCGCGACAATAGCAATTTACATTAAATTTCCCGTTCTCTGAAGATGACTTTCTAGATATAATAATTTTACGAACAAACAAATTTGAGAGGATAAATGTTTTTCTCCGTTTAGATGTCCCAGGGAGCAACTTTGATTGTTGCATTTTATTTATTTCGGTGGGCTTTGTAAAACTTTCACAATAGAACAGAAAGAAAAGAAGCAATGCGGTGACCGCCATCCATTTTCTAGCACATGCTTCCTTGGATTCTTAAAAAAACATGAAATTTTAAATGATTAATTATTACGAAACTTCGATTATTTTTTAAGTCGAAGAAGAGGAAGAAAATGTTAATTAAAATTGATAAAAAGTAAATGATTTTTTTCTTCATTTTTGATAAATTTATTTTATCAAGAACCGTATATTGACGTCAGTTTGATTGTCCCAGCATAATCAAAGAGATGCGCAAGTTCAATTAACAATACATCTTTGAGTTTCCACACACTCAATGCACTTCCCATTATTCGTATAAAAGGGTGCCGGCCTTACAAATTCAGCTCAATATCAAATTAAGGGTTATACAAGATCGATGAAAGATGAATAGACGTTTGTTAAACACTTTGTTAATGAAAGGTAAAAACTGGCAGATATTCATAACGCTACACTGTAATACAAGACCGAAAAATAGATTTTCAAAGGAATCTCAATGTTCAGAGATATTTACTTCTTTATATTGATTAATGTTTAGCAATTTTTTTCCTGATCATCTGGCTGTGTTGTGATGTGGAGTCAACTACTCAAATTGAAAAAAGTAAGATCGTTTTGATATCATTACTAGTAAAAGAAAAACGAAGCGGGGCATTGTTTCGGGTTATCCCTTTTAAGATTTTCCTTATACACGAACGATATTAGCATTTCGTAGCAAAAATAATACTCAACTCCTCCCGTCCTACCATGCTTTTTGTGACTCAATTTCTTTTCATATCGTTTTTCCCATCATTCGACCTGAATAATATCATTTAAATGGCAATTAATTCTAAAACCAATTGCTAGGATACGTTGCTAGGTTAGTCACGGTGAAGCTTTCATTTCCCTAATATTCGAAATATGTTGACACAATATGTGTTTTGTTTTTTTACGAATCTAATTATTTCCCCATACTTTTTGTTTGCCAAAATTAATTTGGCATGAAAACAAAATCAGTGAAGTTTTCTGACGCGTGCTAATCAATCAATACCCTGTCGAACGCTCGTACAACAGACAGGCGTTCTGTTTAATAGATTGCCTCCAGAATAAACTAACATTTAAAAAAAGACACTGACCATAATTTAATTAGACATCTGTTATTTCTAGATAATGGAATTAGCGACAAATCAACATTTGATAACATTGTATCTATAAATAGACATTATCGTAAGAACAAAATTAGTGTTCAAAAACTTTCTTTAGCGTGACGCCATCTTTAAATGGTCTCCTTTGAGATCATTGAATCGATGCATTAGTTTTTAAATTTGCTAGGAAATGATGCACTATTTGAAGGTGATCTGCTGTTACAAGAACACCAAGACAAAATGAGAACGAAAAGAAATATAGCTGAAACAAAAGCTTGGGTTTCTAACCACATTCCATTTTATATCAACACTGATGTTCGTAAGTATTGTTGATATTCCCGCAATATTGAAAATTGAAAAACCATCAATGTTTTCAACACAAAATACTTTCTGCGTTTGCCCGCGTTATGTTCTGGAGAATGATTCTCACTAAAAAAATTCGAATGTTTCCGTCAATAAGATTTTTTATTTTGGCGGGAGAAATTAAATACTAAAAACAAAACCATGATGAGTTGTTGATGTGAATTTTTGTCCTTCTAAAGAGATAAGCAAATTGTAGTTTTGAAAGAAGGGAGGGAGCTTTTTTCGGAGAAGAAAACAACTAAAAACGTTAAAAGTTCGATTAAAGAAATGTGTTATAGTACATTGGGTTAGAATTGGGATTCTCACTTGGTGAGAAGCAAGATTTAAAGAGTTGAAGTCATCCTCTCAGCAAAGTATTCAGTGCTCCATTAACGCCATGATACAGAATTCAGTAGTTCCTTTTAATTTTGAGTTGTCCAAATTTCAGCTACACAGGAAAGATTGGCAATTTACGCAGCAGTTAAACAATTGAAACAGGTTTCGTGTATTAGTTTGACTGAATATGATATCTGGACAATACATTCACAGCCAAATTATATCATCTTCGCATATAGAAAAGGGTAGGTTTCGCTAATCACCTCCTTACATTTGCCAAAAACCCACAACACTACATTGACAATTTCAATGCATTATAGGTGTTATAGCGACTATGTTGGTCAAAAAGGAGGCAAGCAGGAAATTTCTATTGGAAAAGGGTGCGGTTACACTCATATCGTGTTACATGAAATTCTACATGCACTAGGATTTTGGCATACCCACTCTAGGCCAGACAGAGATCAATATGTCAACATATTTTATGAAAATATTATTGGTGGTAAGTTATCAGAAACTTTTAAGGCGATTGCTTTACGCGACCTCGATATACTTTTGTTTTGTAGGAAGCATTTCTTTTTTGGGTGATTTCAGATAAACAAGTTAATTTTGTCATTCATTCCGATACAACAACACTGGGTTTTCCATATGATTTGAAGTCTCTATTACATTATGGCCCGTAAGGAATTCTATTAATTTTGACACACACTCATGCAAGGAGATAATTCATTTCATTCTCATGTTACCTTTCGATGATTTTAGGTTGGCTTTTTCAAGTAATAACAAAGTCACAATAGCACCAAAAGACCCGAAAGCAAATTTAACAGAAAACAACATTCTGAGTGAAATCGATATTGCCCAGATTAACGCCCTATATTGTGGCGGCCCAACGCCCGGCCCAACATCAACCACACTTCACTACTCGACATACAGCTCCACAGCTGATATGACGTCAACTTCCCGATCAACCGACATACAATCTACGACGACCACTCCTAAAACGTCACAAACATCTAATTCATCAACAACTAAATTTTTGGAAGAAAACACACAAGCGCCGTCTGTCGAAACAACAGCTCTAAAAGTTACGACGAAAACAACGACAACAACGGAAATTGCGACAGACATTGAAACTACAACTCCAAAAGTTGGAACAACAGCAACAATTGTGACAGATATAGAAACTACAACTCCAAAAGTTGGAACAACAGCAACAATTGTGACAGATATAAAAACTACAACTCCAAAAGTTGGAACAACAGCAACAGTTGTGACAGATTTAGAAACTACAACTCCAAAGGTTAATACAGCAACAATTGTGACAGATATAGAAACTACAACTCCAAAAGTTGGAACAACAGCAACAATTGTGACAGATTTAGAAACTACAACTCCAAAGGTTAATACAGCAACGACTATTGCGACAGAAATAGAAACTAAAACACCAAAAGTTGAAACAACAGCAACGATTACGACAGATACAGAAACTACAATACCAAAGGTTAGCACAGCAATAACGATTGCGACAGACAAAATGAAAACTACGCTTGGATTGACTACAACCAGCACAAAACCAAAGACAACATCAGAAGAAGGACTGGTAACTACAGTAAGTACCACAAAGACATCCATGGCAACAACAATAACAACAAAAATGTCAACAACCACAGGAAAATCCACAATTGCAGGTACAGTTTTGATATTTTGATATTATATTATATTCTTTTTCTATTCTATTTTCTATTCTTTCAACAAACAATTATGTGGTTTCGAAATTGCAGAGTGTAACAAGTGCACTGTACACCAATCACATTTCTCTTAAGTTCGATCTACACTTTCAGGAGTTTCTTATAAAGAAGATATTTTTTCTCTGGTTAAAGTTACTGTTACTGATTTATTTTGTTTTCTCCTAACTCTAATTTAGGTTGCGTTGATATATGGGATATAGGTTCGTGTACATATTACAAGAAGTATTGCCATTTATATCTTCCATTATATGACTACTGCTGTCACTCCTGTTCGACCATGTAAATAATGCACGATTTTATACGGTGGCGTTTCGGAAACGTTTCTATAAACTTTTCCCGAATTTCTGATTAAACAGTGTGTTTTGAGATCAGTACATCCAGCCTCGTTTTTATGAAATTTAATGTTTGAATAATGTTTTAACTTAATTACAAAAAGCTGAAACAATCCGTTTAATTGGAACAATTAGTTGGTTATAAAAAAATTTAATTGGATTCAGTGCAGCTGTTTACACGTTGAGTTTAAATTTAAGGTTTTTGGGGTTTTTTTCTTCGTCTTTTTGCATACTTGTGAAGTTTCCAAACGTTTGCAAGGTGAAAAGAAAAGGAAAGGATATCGGTCTACAAATTTGAAGGTCTACGAAGTTCAACTTTTAAAAAGGTCTGTTTACACGATATGTTTTTTTAAGAACCAACTAATTGGTCTAATTAAACGGATCGTGTATTGCAGCCTTTAGTAATTATCTCTATTACTAAAACTCCCAGTAGAATGATTAGAGGCAATTTTGGTATCTAAAACGAGGCCAGGTATACTTACTAGACCAAAACACGGCGCTTCTGTTTAATGGAATATTGCAGATTCACCAATCTATAGACTTTTCCCGAATTTCAGTTTAAACGCTAATTTGTCAAACTATCCTACACTGCCTCGTTTTGATGCGTTTAATTGTTTCACGGTAATTACTTGATTATGTATTTTGATTTACTGCAAATGGCTGTGGGACAATTTGTGATTATTTTTCATCAAATTATCACATCAAAGCGAGGCGGGGTAGGAGGATAGTTTAGCGAAATATCGACGTTTAAAAAACATTCGGAAATGTCTATACACCTTTCCCGAATTTCTGTTTAAACACCGCGTTTTGAGCTAGTCAGTACATTCAACCTCGTTTATATGAAATTTATTGTTTCAATAATGTTTTAACTTTATTACTTAGTAATTATCTCTACTACTAAAACTCCAAGTAGAATGATTAGAGGCCATTTTGATATCTGAAACGAAGTTGGATGTACTAACTACGCCAAAACACGACGTGTAAACAGAAATTTAGGAAAGGTGTATTACAGTGGCGGATCCAGAGGCATGTCGGAAATTGTGGAGGAGCACATTAAACATAATTTCCTTTTTCAGTCTATATCACCAATGGGCGTATTTACACTTTCTTCTTTTACGCCATAATAACTAACATTGTTCTCCACAATTTTCGACATACACTCTAGATTGTTCTCCACAATTTTCGACATACACTCTAGATTCGTTGCTGCTATTTATTTATATATTTATTTTTATTTTATTTTTTATTTTTTTTATTGTCATAGATTTCAATGGAAGTTGTAAATTTTAATTTGACGATTTTTTAATATATTAATATTGAAATGTTGACTTTGTTTTTCCAAATAATGCCATATCTAAACAAAAAGTATTAACCTTATCGGGGAACAAAATCGGGGGAAATTGAAAAGAATAAAGAAGATGGCCTCCTTCAAAACTCGAAAACAGCTTGCCAAATGCACAATTCTGTCAAAATTAAATTATTTCAATAAAGTCTTTGAATCACTAACAGCATTACAACGAAAACGTCAAAAAAAAATTTCGGTCTGTATCACCAATAGGATTACTTGCACGTTTTTCTTTTATAGTTTAATAGCTGACATTCTCCTCCACAAATTTCGACATACCCTCTAGATCCGCCTCTGGCTGTCTGTCATACGAAAGACGTCATCAAAATAGACTGGCTACCAGTCCAAGTGTTAGTAGAATACGCCACTTTCAAACTGATTCATAAGAGCTTGTATAACGAACACGAACCTGAAACTTAAACATCCACCTGAAAACAAAAGAAGATGTAGATTAACTGGTCCGAGAATACAGCACAGATACGACGAAAAACCATTTGAGTTACGTGCTGCTACATTTTTTGACAGTCCACCAAAGAACATAAAAGGGATCGAAGACGAAAACAAGTACTGCCGTAACGTCAAATCATATCTTCTGACTAATATTGCAAGGGAATAAATTTTCCCCGACTATTTTTAATTCGATTTTTTCCCCGATAAGTTATTTATTATCATACTCATTAAACTGGAAACCCCCTAAAAGAACCAAAATTGTGAGAATTTGCATTTTTGTTGATGTCATGATATGACTTAACAAATTATGACGGTATAGGATGAAGAAAATGTATAAACAGCACGGTTGTTTTTCCGTATGAAAGTTGTTACGTTTAATAGGAATGAGGTTTCACCCTAATAATTTCTTCATCTTCTCCTTTTTCTTCGTGTTAAAAACATAAGGGTGGATCCTAACAGTCTGGGGTCAAACCCTAACTTTCCTGACTTCCCCTTTACGGTTTATTTTTAAACGAAGTAGTTGGAACTAAAAAGCTGATCTCACCCAGTGGATTAAGTCATACGTTGGCCTTTAAAATAATAAAGGTTTCTTTTTAACAGGTTAAACCAAGTGACACAAATAAGTAAATGAACCTCCTCGTTAATAGATATCACCACCCAGTGGACAAAATTTTCAAAAAGTCTATGGAGAGGAGAAACTACGCGTGCTGTTTCAATAAAATAACAGTCCTCCACAGAGATATTTTGAAGATTTTGCTTACTGGGCAGCTTAGGATTTCAGATTATAAAAAGAAAATAAACTGCCACTTTCGTCGTTAGAGCAGAGATTAGTTTTATTCTTTTGTATGATAATAATGATCTTGTATGGCATCCATAAGGCAAAACGTCTTTTTGTCATGAATGGGAACGTTATTATTATGTTTTAAAACGAGGCAATGTCTAATGTACAAAACGAAAATGAGGTAACCAATTAAAATGTCTAAAGTTACATACGCACATGAATATCCCATCTTGAACTGCTATGTCAGTAGAGGCAGTCATTACTGGTACATCGTTTGACAAAGCCGATGCAATCATAGGCTGAACATAGTCTACAGGCGGCAGAACTTGAGAGAAGGCCTTCCGGTTTAATCTTTTCATCTTCCGAGCCGTCGGCAGTAATTAGACAGCCTGTTGTTTCCCAACATTTCTTTAGGAGATCATCATACGCGCCTGAGTTTATAAGTTTCTTATAAGCCTCTCCACACCAATTGGATATCAATATTCTCCGCTTCGATGCTGTAAAAGACTTTTTCTCTTCCGTATGGCCATACCACTTGTCAGCATTTTCGTCATCCATAAGCCATTCGTTCTGTTCCTTTCTAGTAAGAACCTTTAAGAGTTGCGCGATTCCAGCATCTACAACCTCTCTCTCTCTCTTTTTTGAATTCAAATTCAATTGTTATCAACTGTCACTGTGGGTTAAACCTGGCTCTCTTTTTCCCTCAAATCATATCAGCTAATAAAAATAGGGAAGGGAAAGAGTTAGAGTCAGGTTTCCCTAGCTACCATCGGATTGGAACCACTATATTGCTTGATACAATGACATTTTTTCACAATACCTTATATTGGCCCTTTTGGTCGGCCCTTATAAGGCCAAGGGAAAAATTATGATTTGGCCATTTAGGACCGTATTTAAAAAATACATTATTGAGACACCCAGGCTATATAAAGCTTCCATTTCCCCTGGAGTTAATATTATCATAGACATTGATAAAACGAGTATTCTGGGACATCTTTTTAATCAACAATGTTGATCTTGTCTTCAATATTTAAATGATGTAAAAAATTTAATAAATAAAGTGCGACAGAATAGAGGATCGTCGAGTTCATCAAAAAGGTATCCTGGAGTCATTTTTTCCTTCTTTATTTAACGTCAATTTACTACATAGCTGTTGCTAATCAAAATCGACAAATCATCATCTTTTGATCCTGTTAGGGAAGGATATTTTGACAGATTCATAATATCATATTATAAATGTTTAGTACGATAATCATTGGATTAATTTTAAGAGCGTTCCGTTTGGGTATTGTTTCTACTTGTTTTGGGGTGTCTCCTGTTTATTGCACAGTATCTTTCTGATACCTTATTGGCCCTTTTTACTCCGGTCCTTAATGGCGGTTATTTTCATGACTTGGCATTAAAAGGACCGGTGTTAGATGTTTGTCTGTGAGCGTTTGACCGTACACTTTTTCAAAAATAACGCCATGAAAGAGGCGTGGTAGCGTCACATGTATGGACGCTAAAAGCAAAATTCTAGGCTAGACTTTAGAATGTCATTTCAAAACAACATCACTTTATTTTTCTTGCTTATGCTTTGTTTGGCACCTTAAACTCACTCATTGGACAGGATCATTGGTACTGCATATCTATGAATCGAGCTTTCATAGTGAAAATTTCCTTATCTTATTGTTGGAGATTTAGTAACAAATATTTGATTTTTTTATTTTTTTATTTATTTATTACAAAACTCAAAAGACGGGTAGTCCTTCCTCTCTTAAGTTAAGGTATTATATAAATAGCGGATGGCTTGGGAAGTTTTGAGGACATTATACTATCATTTTATGATTATCAAAATGCAACACTCAAGCAATAAAGTAGGCTAAAAATGGCAAAAAATAAACACCAATGAGCAGTGGCGGATCTAGCAGAAATTTAACTGGTGTAAGCCAATGTGGAGGAGAACTTTCTAAAAAAGAATTGGCGATTAAATTGGGATTATCCTTTTGAAAACAACCTTCTCCATAATTTTTTTTATAAAAAAATGTGGAATAGCGACTTTAGGAACGGGCCACATTTTGTGAAAGTTATAATCTAGTTCACACTCGCTTTACTTATTAAACATGGAAGAGTAAAATAAACGACTTCCTTGTTTACAACACTGGGCTAAATTAATATACGTTGAATCATCATTATGGAAAACGATACATTGTTTTATGACGCGTTTTTAATGAGTTAATAATTCGAGATATGTTATAACAACATGTTATAACAACAGAAACCAAGTTTCGTTTTGCTTATCGAAAGTATATGATCAACTACAAACATCTCGTCAATACAGGTAAGTTTGATGATTCATTGTATGTACGCAGGTGTGTATTCAAAGAGGGTTCTGTGTTTCATGATTGTGGTGGAAAAACTGGACCTTCTGTCCGTAATGTTCTCGATGAACCCACAAAAAACTTTCTACGCGATTAAGTGTTTACAAAAAAGAAAAAAAAACAATTACATTGTTTTACACTATTATCAATATTTAAAATTCTTGATTTACCATGGTAATCTATTGCTAAGTGAAACTTTAGGAAGATAAATCATATCATATCGTATTTGTCATTTCTAGTGATTCAACACTTTAGTATGATTACCCATAAGGCACCAGTGAAGGTAGGCCTGGTATAACTCTGCCGGGGATAGTACCCAGACCTCCAGCATTGAAAGTGAACACCTGACCGGACGACCAGTCCTCTTAACATATTTTCCGCGCGATTCTACTTATTGGTTTCTGCAGAAAGTGGTTCTTTTTTCTTCTTATAGAAGTGCTCTCATCACGAAGAAGAAGAAGACGACAGCCAAGTATAGCTTAATGTCGCTAGATGAAGATTTCTCTCCCGCTTCTTATTTCACTCACCATCTTAAGTTTCATAAACATTCTCATTCTAGTCTGTTGTTTATTGTGGTGTAAAACAAAATGGCGCACCAGAAAACCAGAAGTCCAAATTATAAGTAAATCATTATTGCGCACCAGTGATCCAAACTTCACCACAAATTTGATTAATCATAGTGACAACATAGAATTTGAGATTCCATCACCAACAAAGAATAAATCCCGAAATGACAAACCTACGATTGACGCCATTGATATATTCACCTACGATATAGGCACCAAACGAACATTAACGAAAATTCCGAAGTTAATTTTCGAACTTTCATACGACTTTCGTGCATCTCAATTAAAGGTGTTTCTGCAAGCCGGCGAAAACATCACGAAAAACAACAAAAGATCTACTATTGTCAGCGCGTTCCTTTCTCATTTAGACTATATTTATCGAACATTGCCCGTGCACGGACCGCATCCGGTTTTTAACGAGGAATTTCGATTCCCTGTCGATACTTTAAGAATATCGGAATATCCGCCTATCATTTTGAAATTTAATGTGTGGTTGACTGATATTCGCTTTGGACATAGAGAATATGGAAGCATCAGTGTGGAAGTTGAAAAATTGCTTACGCAAGAAGCTAAGGGATTGACACCAACAAAAGGTAGGAAATGTATGTATGTTTGTCCTGCCGTGTTTGAATATAATTAAAGTTATACTGCAAATAAATATTACTTGAAAATTATTTGTCCAGGGGTGACAACTTTTTCAGATTAAGGGGGTGATTACATGATAACTTTTCATCCCGGACTGGGTGAAATATCTTTCAGGCCGGTATTATATGTTAAAAAAAACCATTGTAACCCGAGATGAAAAAGACGGTGAAAACAAAAGACACCATATGTTTACAAATAAAAATGTGCTAGCTACGCACGCGCAAACGTCAATTTTCATCTCGGATACCGGACTGGCTCATGATACCGGACTGACTTTTTGGCCCGGCACCCGAGATATCTCGATTTGACAAACCGAGACATCTCGGGGGCCGGTATGAAAAGTATACATATAATAGCACTTGTAATAACAAGAGAATCAATTAGACAAAGTGAGCTGGCCCGCTAACTGAGATGTCCCGGTACCCGCGATGAAAAGTTATCATGTAATCAGCTCCTAATAATAGAGAAAGTATATGAAGCTAATGATAACTCCTATGATTTAATAAAAAAATAAAAAAGACATTTTAATGACATGGGGAGGTTCTCAGTTTTGGGGAACAATTGCGAGAAAAGGAGTTGTTCGAAGCGCAAATATGTGTGCATGTCATCAACTACAGATTTTCACAACAATAATCAGCTCACTTAAAGACGATGTCGGGTTTTTTTTTAATTGAATTATGTCCCACAAAAATTGTAATTGTTTTCCTTTTTTTTCGTCTTTGTTTGACACACCTTTCCAATACGAGCAATTTTTGGGAACCAGAATTTGTCTGTTTTTCCATAAAAAGGAGATTTTCATTAATTTTTATTCTCTTTTTTTTGTAAGGATTTTAAATATTGACTAATCTTTATTTTGTGAAAAGTAACTAAGGCGGCAAATTACGATTTTCAAATAATAGCCTAAGGAAGGTAATATGGAGGTTACATGTACGTCTTCCTAAGAAACCAATCAAATCAATAAAAAAATGCCAATCGACACTGAAATTATTAACCTACTTTTTAGGAGAATCTACGGTCGCAAGAAACGTGATTCGAACGGCATTTCTAACTGGTGAAGACCGTCAAAGTAAACTTCTGACGTCTTTGTTTTACGAGGGAATGACCAACACAATCTATTTAAGCACTATTGAAGTCAAACATCTGATACTCTCCTCATTTCCAAAAGAAGTGTACATCGTCGTAACACTCATAGATAGAGGATTTGAAAAGCATATACGTCAGAGTGATTCTTTTGAAATGGCATCTAACATTTCCTTAAATCAAAAGTTTGCATTCAATTTAAGTAATATTAGTGTATTATGTATAGACCACGTGACTATACGTGTAGAGGTACAAAGTCGATATTCAAATCAAAAGACGCTTCCTAAACATTGCAATTCCACCAAAACATGTTGCCATGGATGCATTTTTATTGGAAGCAGTTCGGTACCAAACAAAATCGGAAAGGAACACTGGGCAGAAATGCTCATATCAGAAATTCCAGTTACGAAATGGCATTTATTGGCTGGTGATTTTGCATAGAAATCTGTCAGAAGAAGAAATGGGAAAATATTGGGCAATAGATGAAATTTTAATGACCAGTTATTCCATCTCAGTTGTTTATTCTTTCGTTATTTTTGTAGATTTCTTTGTTGATTTTTGTTGTTGTTGTTGTTGTTTGTTTGTTTGTTTGTTTGTTTGTTTGTTTTGTGTCTGTTGTTGTTTTAATTTTGGTGCTGGTGGTTGGGTAGTAGTGTTGGGTGTTGGAGGAGGATCTCCTGTTAATCTGAGATTGCTGGGAGGTTATATCTTTACTTTAATGCACTAGTCTTACTTATGCATACATTACCAAAATATTTTTACCCATCAGATTTTTTTGTCCGATAATGTTTTTGTCCGAAAGTTTTGCTATAAAATTGTTGGAGATGGATTAGGATTGTAGATAGGGTTTACATGTCAACAAAAAATACAGTTTTAAAACAATTGTGTCCGTTTTTATCAATACAACTTTGTGCACCTTCTGTTCACCGTCTTACGTTCATAAAATATACTCCTTATGTAAAAAAAAATTATTCCCACGTCAATTTGAATCATTTCCCCTAAGTCATGAGCACAATTTTGATTTGAAAACATCTGTCCTAAAGATTTTCCTCTTAATTTTTTTTAAACGTTTCGGCGACCCCGCTTTTGGAAGGTTTCCATTGTTTTCCGCGCGATCCGTGTATCGTACACTCTTTTTTATAGTAATTTTTTTTATCAAAATAGCAAAAAGAGAAAGAAATGCCTATGAGAATAATGGTCAGTAAGAAATAATTATTATTTCTAAAAAAAAAAATTATCTAAGGCTCAAAACCTTTAGTTTGCTCCGAATCTTGGTGTTCACTAAAATTTTTGCATTCTTATGAAAAAAGGAGTGTGCTCGTATTTTCTTTGATGGACTTGTTGCAGCTGCTGGCAAAGGATGTATTTTAGACTGGCAAACCAAATAAATACAAAAGGGGAGTAACTAAGAAAATAAGCGCTTCCTGTTCCGGAACCGTTATCAATTTATACCAAGGCTACCCAGCAGCTGATCTAGGGTTAGGCAAATAAAGTGGAAAAGTGCAGTGTCGTGAGTTGTTTTCCATTGCCTAATAAAATTATCGCGTTTTAAACATGACATAAGCGTGAATTTAATGCCGTGAAATAACCGTTTTTTATATTACGTGAAATAACCGCTACTACTACTACTTACGTGACGCAATCAACAGTCGACAGAGCAATCAACGACCGTTTATCAATCCCAATCCCGACTACAATCAATCGAATGTTGATTCTCTTAGTGAGCCACTTTCCGCTTAGTGTTCAAAAGTAATGAATTCTTAACGACAGCAAAATGATGCACAAGTGAGAAACATAATGGCATTATTGAAGATCACTGATATAAATTGTTTTAAAAAGTAAATGACCTAACACTGACCCCTGCGGTACATTATGGCCTTTTGAAGATCAATGAAGACTCCAACGGCATAATTGCCAGCATCTAATGCATGAGCAATTTTCTAGTACATGTTTAAAAGTGCGTGAGAGGAAGAGGAACTTCTACGAAATGCAAACTGGTTTGTAAACAGGAGGGACTTATGTCTGGTAAGAAGCTGATATATATGACCATATATAAGTTTTTGCAGAACTTTATCAATGTTTGAGAGAAGGAAAATTTGGCGACCAATTTGTTGGCGTTTTTGTGAAAAGGAAAAACCATTGCAGGTTTTGGGCGTCCAGGAAAGATATTAGTAACAAAGCAAAAGTTAAATATTTCTGCCAGTGGGACAGAGATTTCCAACTTATAATTACAGATAAGAGTTTACAGGTAGGATACTAGATGGGCCATTAGCTTTGCGCGGAATCAAGCACCGACGAACATTTTAGTGCTTCCTCTGGATTCGCAGGGGAAAGAAATATTGAGTGCTGCACTGGATTCCGAAGAAAGTGCTTAAAGCTCTTGGGTTATTGCTTTTGACTTTTCCAGCTATATAGCTGAAAGAAATCATTAAAAGTGTAAGTCACTGCATATGGATGAGAGGTAACAGAGCTATTGACATTGACATTCAGTAAGATTTTTTATGAATTTTTTAGATGTTCCTTAAATTAGGTTTTGGTAGTAACTCCACTTTTGCTCTCACGACACCATGTGTAATGTCGGTATATCTTGTAACGTTCTTTGATGATAGGATTTGCATAGGATTTTTAGATTTTAAAAAAGATTTATGAAGGCAATCAATCACTGGTTTTCAACGATGTAATACTGGTTTTCAACGATGTAATACCCTGGGTCGTCTATGGTGATGCTGAGAGATTGATGGTGTATTTGGTTGGATATTTAATTGGAGCTGATTCATCCAAAAGAAACCTTCGACAGTATTGAAAAAGTTATCAATAGAAAAACTTGGATTGCAAAGGTTCGTGCACAATAACTGCCCATTAAACTTTTTTTCAGTTAATACAATAGAAGGGGTCAGGATTGAATTTAGACCAATCCCGTTTGATTTTATTTGAGGAAATGAGCAAGATGATCTCAGATATATGTGACAATGTTATCAGCTCCAGTCAGTGAAGTAAAAACAGAAATTTACATGGTCCTCAAGAATATCAGTTCAACTTCTTCAGATATCCCGGAAATCTCAAGTTTGTTTCTCCGACTATATATAAAGGATCCTTCTCAAAAGTTAATTCTTGTGAAAGATTTTATCCTTTGTTGTTTGTTTTGTCATCAAAAATCACGGAAAATATACAATATCAATTTCACTTGCACTCTCCATTTTTGTATTGCAATTTTTTTTTTATTTGGATGTCATTGCATTAGGTAACATAGAAACATAGAAACGACGAGGTTTATTCGTAACATTTTTTGTCAGAAGCTCTCAATATTTTTAGTATGAAAAATGTTAAGTTCCCTTTAATTTGCGTAGTTTCCATATTTACGGATTCGAGAATTAAATTTCGTCAAGATAGTTGAACAAAGTTGAACTCCTTCGGCGAACAAAATTTTAGCGGCTGGCGATCAAGCGAAAACTTGAAATGACGAGAAAAATGTTCGCCGGCGTAAGAGGCGAAACGTTAAATGGAAAGCTTAGAAACAGGGCGTATAATCAATAAGTGAATTTGTCTCATTTGGTGTCACTTACTACACGGCGTTATATTTTAAAAAATGGCGCGTGTAATTTGTTGTTGTTGTGCAGTGCGAATCAATTTTTACAATTTTTTTTGCTAAAAACGTAAGGGATCTTTAGGCTAATTAAGATATTTCCGTTGTACCGAGGATACTTGGAACTTGGCGTGGTAATTTAGAGGTATAGTAATGATCTATGCCACTTTCATCAAATTAATATTGCAAAACAAACCACTTGAATTTTTGTAAAAAAAAACATATCATCACGTTTCGAAAAAAACCCATTCCACAATCTACACTCTCCTATTCTTTTGTTGTATATACATCAAATGACCTTCAGTTATGCAATCAACTTCTGAGAAGTTTCAGATGATATATACTCATTTATTATGAATAAAACCTTTCAAAATCCTTTTTTGTAAAAAAAACGTTAACAATAACCACGATTTTATAAATTAAATTTAAACA
This sequence comes from Turritopsis rubra, assembly GCA_039566895.2. Lineage (NCBI taxonomy): Eukaryota > Metazoa > Cnidaria > Hydrozoa > Anthoathecata > Oceaniidae > Turritopsis > Turritopsis rubra. The sequence goes on along the minus strand of CM077625.1, from coordinate 14,583,253 downwards.
TTTTAGAACAAGATGGATAAAACAAATATAGCAATATCTTGAAAATGTGGCTCATTTACCAAATTTTTGAATTTTTTTATAGCTAGTAAATTCAAAAAAGTGACTTTTATGCCAAGTGTGACCATATTTGGCAGAGGCAAGCCTGAACTTGGAATCTAATTGTATATTTTAAATTTCTGGCAAGAGGGAGCATGGGTGATAAGGGGGTGGATTATAGCCCCTCCAATTTTCCAAAATGTGTAATCGCATTCACCACATGGCTTACTTGTAATTTTTGACAGACGACATGTGTTTATATTGAGGGTAAGACCGACAACTGTTAATTATTTATATATTATATTCATTTGATTTATTTTTTGTTGTACTGTCAATGTGCCTAATTCCAAACAGCCTTCCTAATTCTGAACGCAAGTTATAAACATCCATACTCAACAAAATCACCACAAATACTAAAATTTTTTTGAAGTAGAAAAGACTTTGAACACCAATTATCAGCGTGAAGAATCACTCGTCAGTAATAATGGCCTACCATTTCAATATCTCTGAATAAATACGCGTCAAAACGGGAATTACGCAGAGCTCGTAAAATTATTCGCAAGTTTCAAGAGGACAGTCAATTTATTTTTTCAAGTTTTGTGTTTGTCAGGTTTTGGATTTAGTTTGATTGACAACGCAGAATGCATTATTATTGCTGTGGTTTGTATTTTACAGACTGTATTTTTTGCGTTTGGAATAAGGAAGGCTGTTGGAATTAGGCACTTTGACGGTTCTCTTTGTCGACTCACCGACTTTACTTCAAAACAAGTCGGTCGGAGAAGGACACTAACAATTTTTTTTTTTTTTTAATTTGTCACTTCCACTAGCATTTAATACTGAGTTTCATATCTTAACTACTAGTTGCTAGCTCATATTCCAGTAGACCAAAGATGAGTAAATTTTACGTCAGATGAGAGCAAATTTAAGTTAAACCAATTAAACCACATTATTAAACTTAAACCACACTTTCCACAAATGATTCAATGGGTCCTTTCCAAAAACGCTGAGAATACAGATTACCATGGATAGTTTGTGCACACTTTTTAGTCTAGAGCTAAAGTTGTCTCTTCCTAAACAATGTGTTTCATTCAAAATTGATCATCTGTTTCTTCCCCAGTTTAGAAAAACTTATATGTAATTTTAAAATGTGCGGTGTTGAAACTGGCTAAAGAAGATGATGTGTGAGTTAAGCTCAGGTTTGTGTTTTTTGTTTGTTTGTTTCTTTATTCAACTGAATATATTTAAATGATATATACCTGATTCTTTGAAGACAAGGAAAATTTAATTTGTAACACCTCTTCGCCTTATATTTTAAGGTGATTCTTTAGAGATCCTATTCATATTAGAAAATATTTTGATCACTATTAATCTGTTTTGAACAATGTATACAACAGAAATATATAAACAAATATAAATAAATACAAAATAAAGCATATGTATAATATAAGAACCAATCAATTATATTGTACATACTAAAACAGTCTGTTCATTTTCTGTTTGTTCGCTGGTGGTTTCGCAAAATACTGCTGGTTCGCTGTTAGTTCCATGAATTACTGATGGTTCACTGTTTTAGTATGTACACAATTATATACTTGTTATTTTCTTCATTTCCTGGGTTTATAATAGTTAGAAATGACTTTCTAAGAGACTATCCAAATACAAAAAGGTTTCCCTGAGAATATTTTGACGATAATTGGGGCAAAGAATGCATTTGTATTTTTTAAGGTTCTTAAAAAAGAAGATATGATATGATTATATTGCAAAACATGGTATAAATTTACGGGCAATGTATTATGATAACAAAAGTGACAAAGAAAGTGATGTTGAGATTGATGTTGACATCGAAACCTCTGTTAAAAAAAGTCCGTTAATGAGTCTGCAATGCTTACAATGAACTCAGGATTAAATGAAAAGAAATCTACAAACTTCAAAAACATTTAAAATGTTTAAAATGTTTCAGCACTTAAAAATTACGACATTTTTGCTAGGTGACAAATTTTTGCCTGATAAGGTATGTGAGATACTTACTGCAATCAAATTTGGTGAAATAATATTATAATGATTCAATTCCTATTCTGGTAAATACGAATATAATAGTTTGTTGATATTTTTATTCAATATTATGTAGGAATGTGTTTTATAGTTATGATGCAAAATTGTGGCATGTGCACATCATTTGCATCAGTGTATTTTCTCTCAGTATGATTGACTTTGTTGTAAAATGTTCCTTTTCAAAGATTTGGTGTCACTGGCAAATAACCTCCTCACAAAATTTGGTTGTCAGCCCTACATCAATGATGCAAGTCAATGTAATCAAAAATATTTTGTGGAGATTTATGAAGCCATGCTTGGTGAATCACTACCAGGTAAAAATTGATTGGTCAAAGCATGTAGTTCTTGATATCAGATAACTTGACTGAAATATTTTTTCTGCAGGTTTGACCCATTCTCCAACATCGGTTGAAGATGAAATCCATAATGTACAAGTTGTGATAGATTCTTTAGCAACAGATGTCCTTGGTGTTGATCTCTCTCATATTGATGCACAAAGCATTGTTAGTAAAAATCAAGTACAGATACAGAATTTGCTTGAAATTTTTGACGGTTTGTTGGAGTTTGTTCTGGAAGAATTAGAAGGCAGCAATGAGAAGACATTAGTCAAGGAAATGTTTACAAATACAGGTTGGGTTATCCCCATTAATAATTAAAGCATTCAATCATTTATTCCATCTTAGAAAAACTAAAAACTTTGTATATATGTACGTTATAATAAATTTTTGAATAGGTGTAAACAACGATGGAGATGATTCAAATTTGCTTCCTGATGATCATGCGGTTCTTTCTGATGTTTTTCAAGAAGAATTCGGCCATTCGTATTGTAATGCTAAAGATCAAGTATTTATTTAACCTAATTATATTCATGATGATGGTTTAGTCAATTTAAATACTGTGTTTTAATGCTGCGTAAAGTGAATTTAAATGGCGTTTCTGACCATTTCTCGCCATTTTCAATGTGAATTAAAAAGCCAGGTGAAATTCATAATTCTCCTGAAGTGTTCACTTTACTGGCTCCTTAATATTTCAGCAAAAGAAAATGGATCAGTTGGTGTCACCTGGAAAAGCTTTTCAAAAAGAAATGCTTGCTAATCACTCGGTAGAGGTTAGCTCAATGTCATCAGCTGATAGATTTACTTGGTCTGAAAATATATCTGGGTCCACGTTTAATTTAATCAAAGAAGCTGAGATTATAGAAAAACAAGACGCTGATCAGTGGTATGAACTATTTTTAAAATTTCTAATCTTCTGGAAAATAATTGAAATACGATTTTTTAAATTATTGCTACGAATATGCCATATAATGTAATGCCGAACCTATTTCCTTGTAAAGAATGCCATATTGTCATTTACTGGTAAAATGATAACACATAGTTAAAAAGAATAACATTATACTTAAGATAGTAAGAAAGTATAACGTCCTTCTAATTGATCGAAACTGTAAAGGTTGGTTTCCACCTGTGAGAATTTTCACTGAGTGAGAAGTTTTTCTCAGTAAGAATTGTTTTTTTTCCAAATTCTTTATTTTGGTGGGAGAATAAATTACTTAAATTTCTGTGAGAATTTGTGATTGTCACAGTTATGAGTTTATTTTAATAAATGCTGCATTTGGGAGGTGTTTATTTCACCTAATCACTCTGTGTGTGGCATTAAGAGGAGTTAAAAAGAGAGTGGTGTTTGCTATTAGAATTAAAGTATTCCATTTTGAATTCTAGTAATGGCTATCATGGTGATGTAAAAGAATCTCCTGTTGAAAACCTACAAGAAGATGTAAGTCCAAGATTTTCTTGATTTTTCTGTTCTTAAATATTTTACATCCTTGTTTATTTTCTTTTTACATTTTGACCAGGCCCACTTACCCAGCTGTTCAATGGAACAGTGGGGATCAATACTTGATCAAACGTCTTCTGCTGCTAATTCAATAACTGCTCTTAAAGAAATTGGTCAACGTCCACGTAAACAGCTTCCTGCTGAGAAAAGAAAGGCGCATGAAAATAAACGTTCAATAAATATTCACAAACATATGCATCATCATTTCCATCATCATCAAAATGGTATGATTTCAGCCCTTTGCATTTGCTTTCGGCTTGCAAGAATTACTTCCACCCTCATAATATGGTTTCTTTTTTAGATTCTTCTACGTATTCTGAATCATCTAGTAATTCATCTTCTTTTACTTCTTCCACAATCCCCTCATCATCTGTGATTGAAGTGGATCCAATTCTCCCAGATAAGAAAAGTCAGTCACAACAATATACGGTCAGCTCTACTGAGATGTCCACAAAGAAACTTATGCTTGTTGATTCGTCGGTACAAACCGAAACTGGTGAAAATAAACCAATGCAATCGTCAATCAGAGATTCCAAAGAAGCAACAATGCAATCGTCAATCAGAGATTCCAAAGAAACAAGTATCACGAGTTCTGGTAGGACATCAAAGTTCTTGAGTTGAACTACAATAGAACTAAAATAGCCCAATGAAAAAAAATTATTTTCCTAATTATCCAATTGATAAGTTCACCACATGGTCGAAGTATATATAATTCGTTTCACTATTTCATAGTAGGTATCACTACTGAGACAAGATCAAAGCAACTTTCAGATCTGCATGAGCGTCTCAAGGTGTGCCTTGTTTTAATTTGTAAGATTCATATGGAGTATACTCTGACAAGTAGTGTTAAATCTTAAGAATCAAAAAATGATGATTTTGAAATAAATAATTGATATATCTTGCTAAAAATCATATTCAGAAATATTTTATTTAAAGAGAATATGAATAATAGGATGGCATTGATTTAATTTTTTCTTTGATCGAAACTTTGTATTTTTATTCAGAAAATTAGGAATGAGTTTCCAAGTTCACGTGATGAAACTGAACACAAAAGTGCTGAAGTACCTAATGTTGTGAAGGGAAATGTACCTTCGAAACTTCCTAATCGTGTTTCATTTGCTGTTGACCAAGAAGAGCATGAATTCTATTCAAGTGATACCGAGATTGGTAAGACAACTTCACTTTTCTATAGCGTAGGAAGAGAACATTAATGAATGGGTGATGTTTTTATTGATTTTTACGCTTCTTTGTTAGATTATAGTTTGTCGTTTAAGAAAAGAGGAAAAAGCAACGCTAAAAGTATTATAAGAAAAACATTGCCATCGGGTGAGTAACGCTTGTTTGTTGTTGTTGTTGAATTCTCTTTCGTCCATGTTTTTCTTGATGGTGGTTTTGTAGATTCAAGTAATTCCGACGACACAGATGAAGCTGTTGTTGACTTTGCAGTTGCTTCCAAATCTATCACTGGTCGCTTCGAGGAGCCTTTTCTAAGAAGGGATGAACGGCTGTTGGACCTACGACGAGCATTCAGACAAGAAAAACTTGAAAATCAAACTAAGTTAAAAAGAATCCATGGCAAATACTCAAAGCAACACTCGGAAATGGTACATCAAAAAGAGAATTTAGAAAAACAAAGTAATTTGCTACTCAAAGAACATAAAAATGTAAAATCTTAGTTGTAATCTATGTATTGTTGACGTATGTTCTGCTTGTGTGTCATTGTATTTGATGGTGCAATTTTATTTGACAGGCAATCAAAAAGTCCTTTAAAACAGGCAAAAAGACATCGTTGCTATCAAATCAAACCAATAACCAGATACTTAAGGTTTATGATAAACCACGTGGTCGTCGTACTGAAAAATTAAAACAAAGGAAGAGAAGTGCATCCGCTAGTCCAGTACGTAGACGGGGAAAAGCTCCCAGTAAGTACTTACTAGAAATGTAGAAACGATAACAGGGTATCGAGAAGTGTGCGATTCGACTTCGTCAACACTTGTGACTGTTGTCCAGTTTTAGAATTTGGTTAATCTCCCCTGGATTGTAAGAAACACTTATCGAATTTGATTCGGCACTCCTTCAACGTGTAATTTTTTTCCTTACTTTCTAATTTTCAGTGATACTTGACGAAGATGAAATACTCCCTGTGATGGAGGAAGAATTTCCATTCATTTATCTCTCTCCGCATAGTGCTAAACTGATGTGGAACAAACAAATGCAACAGGTCAACACACTACGAAACCTGGGACATCCACATAAATCTTCAAAAACTCAACGAAGACTAGAAGAAGCCCAACGTAAACAAGAGGCTTTAACTAGAATCATGAAAAAAGAACTGGAACATAACAAAAGACTGGTAACTAGGATGTTTCGTAAAGTTTGATGTCTGATTTCTAGTTATGCAATTAATATTTGGTTTGTTTTCCATTAGAAAGATTACAAGGAGAAGAAACAAGATGAAGTTTATGTCAAACGTAAGTTAGATGAAAGAAGACAAAAATCTGCACGCGCTAGAAGATATTACGAAGATTATGTTTTAAGAAATCGAGCGAGAATGGTGAAGAAACGAACAAAAGAAGAAAAGGTTTGCAAACATTCACTTCAGGGGAAAATACGAAGTTGTTAAATTGCTTTGAAATACACACATACTATTTAAATGGACTGTTTTGATTGGGCTGATGAGCAAATAGATAGATTAAAGAGAGATTCGTCTCGAATACAATAAATCATATGTGTGTATTTTACACACTGTATACAACTGCATTCGAGACGAATTTCACTTTCGTCGATTTAGAACACAATCGAATGTTTTTCGTGGCGTAAATTATGATTGGCTAATTCCTTACATGTCCTCAACCTCAATGTTGAACTTTTTAAAAGTTTCATACTTTTTTTTGTAAGGGCAAAATTTTTGCCACTTTTTGTAATTATACGATTTCTCACAACCAGAAAGTGGTATGCAAAAAAAAAACAAAAACGCATCGTGTATTATGCCCTTAAACAGCGTTTATTCGTTTAAACGATTTTGATTTCTATGACAAATCGAATGGTCAAAACAAAGAAAAATCGATCGGATTCTCGAATGGTCGATCGGATTCTCTGTTTACACTATTCGATTTGTAGCTAAAAAAAATCGGTTCAATTAATCGGATAATGTAAACGCCGGTTAACTCTTCAATTTACTACCAACGAAATTTTGAATTGCTGGCTGACTTTTATTCTGTAGATATTCAAGCAATTATTTGAAGATGGTCTCGAAATCCAAAAACAACGCATTCGAGAAATGCGAGAATATGCAAAAGAAAAACAAGAAAAGATTGCAGAAAAACAAAGAAATGAAATTGAATCTCTTGAAAATTAGTACGTTTTTTGTTTTGCCGATTCCGAGTTCAAATTCCGTTTTTATTTGTTGGATATTGAAAACTTTTCTTTACGTGCATAGTTATCGTGACCAGTTTTCCATGCTCGCTGAGTCAGTGGCAAAAGAACGATACGAATTGGAAGTACGAGAGAAGGCGCAAGCGCAGGTATATTTCATTGGATAGAATGTCTTTCAATACACCCCCACTATAAATTCACGCCTTGAGTAATGTTTCATTAGTTTAGAAAATGTAAAACTTCTCTCCGTTACATATTTTATGATACATTACTAAACTAATACATTTATGATACATTAGGATGTAGTTCTTGTGACACCTTGTTTATCAGTTCCTGTGATTGCTTCTGATTACATTTGATTATAAGGTCAACATCTCATAGGTTGTTCATAAGATGCGTTCTGAAATGCGAAAACGGATGGAAAAAGATATTCAAGATATTCAGGAACAGCTGACTAATGATGACGATGGTGTTTACTTCCGACAATTAGATGCTGACAACTTGAAGCGGGAATTTCAGCTGGCTACATATAGGGCCAGTCGCCCGAGGTGAAGATAGTTGGAAAAAAGAGGAATTCTTTTATAGCGTTAAACGTGTCCCAGACCATTGAAACCTTGTAAAAATCTGACTGATATTTTTAGTATCATAGTCCAATGAAACCTTTTGTTAAAACGATTAAAAATTACCGGGAAATCAGATTTCAATAATGGTATTATTCATAACATCTTTTAGAGGCTCTGAACGCCTCATGTCACGAGTTTTCATTGGACCAGGTAATTTCTGTTCCCTTGGTTAAACTTTTGAGTAAGAAGGATTTTGTGATGGAACTTTTTTAAAGCTTGTTGATGTACTTTCTTGTAAATATGTGAATCAATGAAATCTATGAATTACTTTTCTTTCGTTTTGTTTCAGATATGAAATGTTGAATACAGTCAAACCACTCTATAGCAGATATATTGAGAACACCTAGTTATAGCGGACATTTTTTCCAGGAACGGACGCCTATTATCCTTCTTCGATCTTCGTCCGCCTGTAGCGGACACTATAGAGAGGTTTGAATGTATTCTTGTTCCAATCCTGGATTACTATCATGATGGCATTGTACTGGATTCAGTTTGCCGTTGTTCGAACAGGGAGAAATTTCTGATGGAGAAAATAAGATTTAGTTGCACGTTTTGTTGTTGTTGTTGTTTTTAGTACATAAGAAAAAAACCCGGAAAGAACATTTTGTTGCTCGCTTGTTGCCATGACATTTATCAGGTAGGAAGAGTGGATCCAAGTCACACGAAAAGGTTTGTCTACACTTTTTACACGTTTTAATAATAATTTTCATGAACATGAAATGAACATGAAATTGTCTACGATTCAAAGAACCTACGTACGAGCCAAGTATAACATGGACAAAAAACAGGAGGAGAAATTCATGTTTGATTAGTAATTTGGTAAACCTTCTTTACAGATGAGCGTCGTAAAAATTTGAAAGGGCGTCATGTCTAAAAGCGAAACTTAGGAAATGACCACCCTTTACACTATGACATTCGCAGAGACAAACAGCTCGAGCAAAAAAAACACAAAAAAACATTACATATATAAATAACACCTTTCCCGGAATTCTGTTGAAACACCGTGTTTTGAGTACATGCAGCCTCGTTTTTTTGGAATTTATTATTTATTATTATTAATTTATTTATTATTCTATTAATTTATTATTTAATAATGTTTTAACTTCTGTATTACTCAAACTCCCAGGATAATGATTAGAGACGATTTCCATATCTAAAACGATGCCGTATGTAATTACTAGACCAATACACGGCGTTTAAACAGAAATTTGGGAAACTTGCAACTTAAAACTTACAGAGCTCGAAAAACTGATTTAAAAAATGAATGGGATCCATGTTTACGACCAACCGTTACGGAGATATGGTCGTTCAAAGATTTTCATGACGTCGCAGTCCTCATGTCCCTAATTTTTTTGCCCACATATTTGGAGCCGTGACCAAAATTTGGAACCCCAAATTACGTCAGTTTTCCCCATTAGTTATCGAGGTTTACGCAATGTAATGGTGTTCTATTGACTTCGAGCAAGAAAGTGGTATAAAATCTTTTGTGTGAAATTGCATTGCGCATCAACACAAAGCTCGGTGACTACACTTACCGATATAAAAAGTAACCATTTTTATTATTTAGCGAAATAAGAGACATGCAACCAATTGGAGAATCAGGCGCGAGCTGACGTCATATGTTTCCTATTTTACTGTTTTTACTATTTTTATGTGTGGGGTTGGGTGGTCTTGATAATCCAAACCACCGCCAGTTACAACAGAAACAACAACAAAAAGATTACATACCTAAATATTCAAGCAATGCAGTTCTCCCAAAGACTTTAAATAGCAATATCTCAGAAACGAAAAATGCTTTTATGAAAATTCGAAAACCGATTTTCATCACATTTGAGGCTCTTTCAAATAGGAAAAATTAGGCAACCGCGCAAATCTACGTTTCGATTCATGTTTATACATAATCAAAATAATGAGGCGTGATTTCCAAATTTTGCTGCCTGGTCAGAAACTGAATGTTACAGCATGAAAGTTGTATGGTCACCATCGTCACCGTATATCTTGCCTGTCAACCGCTTTGTTGATGTTCTTGTTTATCCCCCAGTTTGTTTTAAGCCAGTTAAATAAACCACGTGAAATTTGGTTCTTGGTCTAGGTTGTCAGAAATTTCTGGCGATCAGTTACCTAGTAACCTAATTTCTTTTATAACTGCTTTTTAACAAGCCCGTTGCATAGCACTCTATCAGATAGATTGTGTGAGATAATCATGCGTGATAGATATGTGAACCTTTAATAACACCTAAATCAAACAATTGAGAGTGACGCATTAACATCGGTCAGATAAAAAAAGAACCAAAGAAGAAGAGCCGAATCGTTTATTTGAAATTGATGTCTTTTTAATAATTTAACAAGCAGAAATGAATTAACTACATTTAATTCATAGACTGCACATTTATGAAACTGTAGATTTAAAAAATATTCTTAATTTTAAAAAAACTTCTTATATCGTTAAAAGATCTATTGCTTTTTAAAGCGATTTCTTTGTTCTTAAATTGCAGTGGAGGAATTATATTATGGTTACATTTCCTGAAAAGAGGATATTTGCTGATGACCACCCATGGTTTTTACGGAGCAATATTCATAATTTCTTTATTTTATTCAGGTTCATAAGAATCTTTTTTAGGTTCAGGAAAAGAGCTGTTCAACTTCAGCAAGTTTTACTTTACTTGGGTTTCCATTCAAGATTTTTTTTTTCTCTGGTCCGTCCAATATAAATTTTTCCTTCCTGAATAAATATTTACTTAATCTAAATAAAATGTACTGAGCAGCCTCAACATAATGTGAATCTTATCTTCTTCGTAGTTTTTCCTACACAAAATCAAAAAAGAAAGAAAATATATTAAAAAAGACATCTAAAAATCAATATTTCACGAATTATCAGCTGTTAAAGGAGCAACGACATGAATCACGTGATCTTAAGAATTATGGTACCGCACCAAAATTCGATTTGAGGAGAGGAGAAATGGAAACGGAAAATGGAAACTTTATTTTTCATAACAAATTGGCTTTATTGAAATAATAATACAAATTTTTAATCATTTTAACATACAAATCATCAATCCACATGCTGTGTTATAGAAACATTTCCCTAATGTTTTAAAAAATCTTGATCTTTCGTTTACTTGTGCTCTAAAACGTAATCTTTCACTTTTGTAAAACTTGTGTAGTTTTATTTCATCTTGCTTGTTAAAAACAAATGAGCCTTTGGAAATTTATCTGCAGCACACTTTTATTTTAGAGAGTGATACATTTTCAGAAATTTCACGGTCATTTTCTCACGAGGAGCGCGTAAAACCACGATGCTGCGACAAGCGTTTTTCAGTATTAGTATATTTGTAGTAGCATATGACGTGTAGAAAGAAGAAAGTCAAGAAGGAATATAAGATTAGAGATTTGATTATTCTGTTGGTTTTGGCCGTGAGTAAAATTAGTTAATACCGATAGCGTTTTTCTAATTGGCGATGTCTCTGTTCCTGGAATTTATAGAGAAAGAAAACTCAGCTTTGAAGAAAGAAACATTATTCGGAGGTATGATTCTTTATAAGATTTAGTTAATACCTTATATCTTATATATGTAAATCTGTATATACTCCAAAAGTTAATTTTGCGATGGGTAGTGTAGTGTGTGAGTGAGATATTTCACAATTTGTGAATTTAGTATTGATAATGATCAATCTGTTCACCACAAAGTCTGAAAGTATTTTTGGTTGTCTATAAAGTTAGAAAGTGGAAAGAATTAAGAATTGGTTAGGATTCAGAAGTCGAAAAAATACAGCCTTTTATTTAAATTTTTTTGTTTTACTAAATTTTTTTTGTAGCAAATTCGACGTAAACATGTAATAACATTTTTAACAAACAAACTTCTTCCATGTTCTGTGAATTCTATTTTTGGCGACAAAGAAAGTTTTACACTGCATTATCAAATCCTTAGTATGGCGGGTAAAATATTTGAAAGATTTTAGGGCGGCGTTTTGGATTGCGTTTTTTGTATTACATAGAGTTATTATCAAATGGTTAGTATAGCGTTTAAAAACATTTTATTGGGAAAGATGTAAAACAATTTTACACGGTATACTAGTTTCTTTACTAAAATAACCTTTATCAACTTACTTGTACTTTTCGCTAGCTCACAAGCACGTTCAATGTAGTTCCTCCAGCTGGTCTGCAGATACGATGAGTATTTTGAAATGCGATAACCGGGAAAAAGTAAACAAATACAGAAATCACGTGATCACCGTGTCGTAGCCCCTTCAAATATTTGCGATGACGTCATAATTTCCACAACAAAATATGCAAAAAACGATCTACGTACGCTGTTTTTATCACGCATGAGAATTCCGCGGTAATACTGTTGTTTTTTTCAGATCCAAAAAAAAATTCTGAGACTTTCGTTTTTCTGAACAAAAAATAAGGGGTACCATTACCACAAATGAATCATGCGATCGTTGGACTTCCTGTCTTTTCCTCTTTTTCTTTTTCGATTTGTGAAGAAAAAAACTCATGCATATGACGTGTTTCTTTCATTCAGAGTTAATCATTTTCGTCAATGATCATGTGTATCGATCAGGTACATTGTTTGTAAATTATGTTAAACATTATAGAGAAAGCAACAGGTGAGAAGAGGCAAGTATGGATGATAGACATCCAGATTAAAAAGAAGTGAAAAAAAAGCGAGTGAAGCGAAAGAAATTTTATGAGCGAGATCTGAAAAGGAAAAAACTGCTGGCCTTTCTAAATAAGACTTAACGAAACATTATTTGTTTATTTTGCTTTTCTAGTTTTTGTTTTGACAGAATTATTACAGGTTTGTCTCTTCCCCCTGAACTTTGGTCAGTATTTTGTATCGCTAATTACCTAAAATACAATTTACAGTCCTGTGACTAGAAAAATTCCTAAGGTGAGATAAAGCTTAAAACGGAAATCGAAGTTTTGATTGAAAAGAATGACAGATAATTCTATCTTCACTATAATATGCATAACGTGTGTACTCTCTCTTTTTTCATCAGGAGAAAAAATTGAAAAGATGACAAATATGGAAAATTCATCACTTCATTCTGATGTGGATGTCGAGAACATGGATGCCACACGTAAATGGTATAAAATCGAACATGAAATGATTTCAGCAAAATTGACATTTTATTTTGAAAATGCAAAACGATCTTCAATGACTCCTAACATGATTTTATTTTTAACAAGCATTGGCTTGGACATAACAACAGCTGGCTTGGTTAATGGTATTCGATACATTGGCTATATTGTGGGACCACCCTTCTTTGGATTAATAGCTGATCGTACGAACGCTCACAAGACAATCTTCTTATGTCTCTGCATATTCGCTGTTCTGTTCAATTCCTTGCTACCGTTACTTTCATTACAATTTGGAAATGACAACGTGAATAAGTGCCCTGTTCCAAGAACCAATCTTTTTTCAACACGCATGAATACAACGAATAGTTCTGCGAATGATTCACGTATGAGTGACGTCAATTCCTTTAACCAGAATATTTTGTTCGTTATTGTGATCATTGTTAGCATTCTAGCAAATATATTTGATGGTAGTACCATGAGTTTTGCTGATGCTGGAGTAATGCAACGAATAAATGTATCGAGACGAAAACATATTTTTGGACGTCAGAGATTATTCGGAGCAATTGGATTTGGAAGCGGAGCAATTTTCGCAGGATTAGCGGTCCAATTTTTTCCATCTATCTCTATCACATGCTACAGCGCCATTTTCATCATCTACTTTGCGTGCAACATATTTCTTGCATTTTCGGTCTGTAAACTTTTTAAAGGGTTGTCATTTGAAAAATCTGATAAAAAAGAAAAAGATCCAAAAATTAAGCAGCTGTTGTGGAGAACCTTTAAACATTTTTCAATTTTGGCACATTTCGCAACGGTTCTTTATATTGGCACTATAAGGGGATTATTTATTAGTTTTTTATTCAAGAGACTCAAAGAACTTCAAGCATCCAATATTTTGATGGGGTTGTCATTGGCAACTGGTTCTATCTCGTCCATCGTAGCCTTCTTCTTTTCGGCTAACCTGATGAGGAAATTAGGGGGTACATTAAATGCAATTGCCTTTAGCACATTAGCCTGGTCTATTCGTTTCATTCTTGTCGCTTACCTCGTCAATCCTTGGTATATCATACCCATGCAGCTCATAAATGGACTTTGCATTGGGTTATTTATTTCAGCGGCTACTGAGCATGTTAAAATTGTAAGTTTACCAGCAATATGGAGTACTATGTTGGGATTGACTTATTGTTTATATTCTGGTTGTGGCATGGTCCTAGCAAATGTTGTTGGAGGTGCACTTTATGGGAAATTTGGTGGTAAAAATCTGTTTTTAGCCATTGGGACGTGTTCATTTGTGTGGTTCCTGTTGTTAGTGATCTATATTATTCTAAACAATTGTTTGAAGAAAAAGAAGAACTCTGGTACTGAAATGAAAGACCTGTTTCAAATGGACGATTAAAACGATCTCCATAAAAGATACCAGAATTTCGGATGGGGAAGGTGACCGAGTGTTGCGTATTTTTTATCTCGGCATTAATTAATTTTTGGGTTGCCAGAAAATGTAATTGATGTATTTATAACGCAATAAATAATCATGAAATGTTTGTAAAATCCACCAGCATTGTTATTTGTCAACTATCTGAAACAGGGAATCTGATTAGGGTAACTATGGGGTAAACAAACAACAAATGTCGAAGAACACTTTTACAAAATTTTACATTCTGTCTATCATAGGTTGGACATCTTTTTTATCTGAAAACGTAATTATTGTTTTATGACGTCATTATTGTTTCTCCAACAAGTTGTTTGTTTACAAACACAAAGCACGTGTAAAATTGCAGTAAATGTACTGCCAAAAAAAAGCTTGAACATGTAAAAAAAAAGCTTAAACAAGGCAAATGGGGAACAGAAGAAAACTGGCAAATTCATCAAAATAGTGATATCTCCTACTGGACTTTTACGTGACCATAAGCCTAAACCCCGTTGCTAAGAAGCGTATAAACCTTAACCCTGTTGCTAGAAGTGTATTTATTTTCATGGCGATTTTGACTTGAGGAGAGATTGATATTCGCAGATTTGTGGTAGCTTTTGAGATATTATTTTTGACGAGCGAAAAAAGCAACTGAAATCTTGAGTACAATATTTCTTTTTTAAATGGATTTCTTTCAGTAGATTTAATAAATTCAATTCTTTGTCACGTGCGTATCTTTGGTCACTCTCACAAAAATCTTCAATCGTTGTATTCATATCATCATTTGTTCATTGCGTTTCCGTGATCATTTTGTTCTATGAGCTACCCTTTTTATTGTCGTGGTAATTTTTATGTGTCATTATTTCATGCGTCAATTTCAGCGGCGAATCTAGGCTTAGTCAAAAAAGTGGAGGAGCACAGTGTCATGAATTTTCTGTTAAAACGTAAGTGTTGTTTAGCTTATTGACACGTTTTCTTTAATACTCTGAATGACCTTACTCTCCTCCATGAATTTAGCCTAGGTTCTAGATCCGCCTCTGATTTTATGTGTTATTTCATGATTAATTGGTCAGCTCGGAGAGCAGCCGATCTTTCATTAGCGTTTGAACGTACGTAATTCCAAGATTTTTCGTCCACTGTTGTAGGCTGATTCCGCAAGACATTGGAATAGAGGCTGTGAAATAACCGTGGTTAATGTATGAATGGTACACTACAACTGATATAAAGTAATTTAGTTATTGTGAGTGCGGCCTAAAATGCAGAAAACGTGCAATCCTTATTTGTGTTCCACAGAACGACACAGTGAACTGAACTGAACTATTCAGTCGCTTAATCTCCAGCACTCAAGGTTAGAAAGTTCTTACCGCTTTTTATAATGACATTGGTTTGTGAGAAACTGTTCGATCCCACTTTCGATTTTTATTCCCTCCTCTTCTGTCTCCCTCCTCTCCTCCCCTATTGTGGCCTTCTTAGTGTGCCACCTAAAACTTCACAAATTCCCTGTTGGTGAAAATACAAATACACAAAATATTTCCTGGGTGTCTAAAAACAGGTAGCTATATAGCATTCTCTTAGCCATATAACTTCACACACATAATGGAGAAGAGAGACAGCCTGTTGTATGGTGCAGTTTCTGAACTTTTAAAATTTGTTGGGTGTCTTGGTGTCGGGCAGTTTCTTGTGTTAATTTAAGACTTGTTTACTCTCCTAATTTTATTTAAAAACAATAAAAACATTTTGATGAAAATTTACGTAGTAGATAAACTGTCGCTCCCACATGTTTGGGGACGACGAAAATTTTGAAGATTATAAGCCCTTAAACAGCCCCTACACACATTTTGGACTAAATATTTGCATTCAAATAAATCAAAGAAAATAATTGATATTGATACAAAACTTGGTATTGGGTAATCTCTTTTCCGTGAAGCCGCCAATCTTTTCTTTTTCTTTGAAGGGTTCTTGTTGTTTTGACGTCACCATTTTTATTTACCTTCTATCTCTCGATCAATGAAAATGTTATGCAATGTCTTCACCTCGTGACGTCAAAAAAATTATGTGATGAAAAATCATGGATATTGGAGCAACATCTCATTTGTGTTCATGAAAGGTCGGTTGCCGTAATAAATAAAAAATGTGTAATAGTGTTCAAATGGTGTGGAAAAATATTAGATCAGTAGTCAAACATCCAAATTTTTTTGAAATGGGCGGGCGTATCGCGGAAGAACAAGTATTGCCTAAAAAACAGTCTCGCGCGAGATTTGAAAAAATGCTGCATCACTATATCGGTGTATTAACCGATTCGTTTATGCACTAAAAATTAAATATTTTCCTAATACTGTCTTCTAAATTTCACCCACAAAAATGTAACACTGCGATGGAGTTTCTATTGAACTTCTTCATAGGGAATCTGAGAATAAAAGAATTTTTAACATTTTATTTTAATAAAAATAGTCCTATGATCCATACAGTACAGCCCGAAAGAAATTTCACACTGTACTGTATATATACCAAATATATTTCACGTATTCTCAAAATTAAATTCTTGTGAAAAGAAAGAATACTTTTGGCCTCACTGTCTGTCAATGTACCCATGGTAATATTTAATTTTAAAAAAATATAAAGACTAATTACTTGCGAAATTCGCGAAATTAAATTTGCACGAAAACTGCTACTATGGATCAGAAACTTTCGGGCATTGAACTTTCAGGAGAATAACTTTATAGCAATTTATGGAACTTAACAACCTTGTACCCAAGCTTTTCTTTGGTTTTTAAGACATCACATATCAAAACAGATACGAGATGAAGGATGTTAATCAAAAGGTGTTTTTTGAAAATCAGCTTATGGTATGCACTTTGTGATCCTAAAATAGAATATCAGTTAGAGAATATTTGGCTTAGTTGCAGTTCACTCCTGGAACTATTGACCTGTTTCATAAACCTGTAATGGAATGAATGATTCATTATGGCTCATTTTTGCATGGCAAGATAATCGATCCTAGAGTGAACTGCAACTAAGACCAATATTTCTCCGATGCTTCCTTTTGACCTTCCTTTTGATCTTTTGGGAGATTATAGATCAAATATTGCAGAGTTTTACTGAAAATTGCTTTGAAATTCGTCATTAGTGGACCTGAGATTATATAACAGTTATATAATTTATTTTTTAGGTTCTTTGTTGGTGGCATCATCTCTGGTATTACCTCGTAGACCTCAAAATCAGACCTTATCTGGACTTGTTGTCGGCCTTATCTGAACTTGACCAGATTTTTTACTTTTAGATATTTCCAAAAGATGATTTCCATTGCTCGATTTTGCATAGCTATATCACATGAGAAGTATATATTCTTCAGTTTTCTTCATATATTCTTCAGTCTTCTTCATATATTCTTCAGTTTTTACCTGACACATATTTTGTTACATTGTACTATTATAAACATTTTTTGATAATAAATTGAGTTCACGATATACATAAATAAAAATTGTATCCAATTCTTCAATATAAGGACTTCAGGATGAAAATCGTTAACCGCAAACCAGAAACCGCTGATTTTGATATTTGATATGACTTAAAGGACATAAACGTTATAAAGGATATGAGATTCGGAATAGAATTCTTTGTTTGGCCCAAATTTTCTTTCTAAAATGTACTTCTTGCCGCCACAGAAAAAAGGCTGTGAAATTTAGTAAATACACGCAGAATGTTATCTGAAGTGTTCTAGTTATAGGGTCCTTCGTAATGTGTACTAATTTTCTGGTATGTCCAACCGCGCTGACCTTCAGGACCCAGGGCATCTTGTTATTTCATTGTATAGTGATTTAGTTTTAGTTTTTAGTCTATCGTATGTAATTGTCAAATGTATCTTTAGAGTAAACAATTTGCCCACATGTTAAAACCACTGGATTATTTTTAGATAGTGTATGCTTCTCTATACTGGACGATGTTATCAGGGAAAGTTTCGAAAAAAGGTTGTAGAGATTCGTTTTTAAGAGTAGTTTTAAAATGCTGTTTAAAGATACCTAAAACATAAAAACAAATGATATCGAATAGGGTAGGTTTTACCGTACCCCGAGCAAGTGGTTATCAGTATAGCCAGTGGTTATCTGCTCAACTTTTTCCGTAACTGGTGAATTTTAGTTTCGCAAATTGTACGTTAGGCGTGTACGCAGTGACATTCGTGTTTCTTCAAGTGCTGCTGTACTAACAGCGTAGACCCTCCTGGATGCAACTTAAAAAATAAAAGATTATAACGAAACTGTCAGTCTCCGTCACATCCTATGTACTCGGTATGTTAACTATCTCATCCTGTCGAAGTTTACTCCCATGAGATGAGAATGCTTAAGCTAAAAACAAATTCTCACCTCTAGTCCCGTCTTCATCGTAGAATACCAATCCAGAGACATTAACTAACTTTAATTCTTCAGTTGAACAATTGAGCTCTTGAGATTTTGTCTAGGTTGTAATGAACATTATCATCGTTTTCGTTGTATACGTTAACGTGAACGGTCTATTATGCAGCGAATTAGATAACTTCCCAAACGTATCAATACAGCTCTCACAACTTTCACTGTGCATAATGGTTTGGCTCTACTGATTGATCTGGTAGCTACAGGTTTGCTGCTGCGCGATGAACCCAGTAAACTACCAAGTTAGGCGCTGGAGGAAATAGAGGATTAGTGATTGCGGTCCTTCTTTCCTCTACATCATCTCCAATAACGAGAAAACGAGACATGTCGTCATAAGAATCCAGTGCAAATCTTCCACCGTTGGGAAATTCCGTTCTGTTTCCATACTCTTCTTTAATATACAAGGATTGTCCAACCTTGAACAAATATAATAAATGTTTGAAACTTTCATTCATTCCAATTTGTTTTATCACTTGTTTTTGTATTTACCCAATAAAATATAAAAACTTAACGAAAAACAAATTCCATAGCCTTTAAAACTGATCCGATATCTCCGCGAACCGATGAAAGAGTCAGTAGGACATTGAAGGGAAAGCTTTTACTACGAAGTAATATCTAAACATTTTGTGCATTTTATTCGGATGGAATTTTCTAAAATTTTATTTCTCGGCGCTAGCTAGATAAGTAAATGATCGTTCATGAAAATGCTTACCTGAAAGTGGCGTGAAAGTGGCGTGAAAGTGGCGTAAAAGGTTTGTGGTAGTAGCCTGCTCGGCCCTAATAAGGATTTCATTGAAGCCAATTTTATTTGAAATGAAATAAAATGTCTTCATAACTATAGCTTTTCTTGTCAAGCCGTGTCAGATATTTTAACACATCACTCAACAATCTATTTTGTTTATCAGACACTGAGGCCTGTAAATTCAACCCGTCTATACTATAATACATTATAATATATATTTGACTATATATACGCAGACAGGCCTTTCGTCTCTTATATTAATGAATTTTGCTTCTTCGAGGTCATCAATCTAGCCTCCAGAAAACCATCAGACCATGAAACATGGTCTAGATCACTACCACAGGAGAACATGTTGACTGCAGTATTTCCAGGACCGGTTTCCGCGCTGTGACGTCATTCTTAAAGCCAGCTCAATTGATACTACTTATGATATCATTGCCAGTTAAAGTTAGGGCATGGTTACACGTATATTTTCAGACCGGTCTAAATTTTAGTCCGGTCTGAGTTTGATTCGGTCTCCTCATAAACTCCACATATTGTATACACGTGTTTGCCGAACTGAAATTGCGTGTAACCAACCCCTAAAACGGTTAAAAATGGAATTTGTTAAAAATTTCCATTTTCCTTTTTTCATTCTGTACTTAAAAAATGGAATTCGCCAAAAATTTCCATTTTCCATTTTTTGTTTTTCATTTTGACAGTGAAAAATGAATTTGGCACTTTCGTACACGGACACAAGTAGCCTATCCAGGGATTACTTGCCATTAATTCCAACTGCAGTCTGGTCGAAAACGATTTCTAAAACTCAATTTCAAAATTTATATCACAGTTTGGAGAACTTATATCACTTGCTGCATTTCCTCTCACATAGAAATTGGTGTTATCAAAGGTTCAAAAATCTTTTATGTAACTTCTATTTGATGAAGTAGCAATAAACGGCTAATACGAAGCGGATTGCCAATAATAAGCTACCAGTGTACCAGTCGCTTAAAACCCGTTCATTTCTTGCCTTTTATTTATAATGCTTTTAATCCTCAGTTAGGGATTTTTTTATTGTTATTGGGGTGTTGTCTGCAACAAATTGTTGTTTTTTGTCAAAAATTCAACACGGTTAACATATTTTAAATTCTAGAAAATAAGGAAATTTTCAAATACAAATTTTTAAAATTGTGATTCGAAATTAGATTTCACAAACCGCGTACCAGTTTCGTATAACAACTTTTGACGTCAGTTTCCGTTCTACTAAACATTGCGGCATCTCTTCTTCATTTATCGTGGTAAAATCACTTATGTTTCCATTCACGCGCTTTCCTTTTCTTGCCTCAAAAGTATTTGTGTTCGCAATGACATCGGATACCGTTGATTTAGAACGTTCGAAGGGAACGACGAAATTGTTCTCAATCGGAGTTAAACTAGATCTGTTGTTGATGTTGAAAGAACTTGCGTTGCTTATTTTACCATACCGCCTGTTAGTCATAGCAATAACGCTCGCTATTCTTTCCTGATGAAACACATCCCGTGTGTTCTCATGTGGGAAGCAATAGATGATCATTAACTTGTATCCATACAAGATTGAAAGTAAAAGGAAATTCGAAACGATTATGACGATAGCTAACAGTAAATTGACGGTGTTATGGTCCTCAATGCTGATTACCAATGGTGCAGAAGTTATCATGGTTAATGAAGAAGAGAACATTGCAAATGCCATATATTTTGCTTCGTTATATTTAGAGGGAAGTTTTCTTCCACGAAATGATTGAACGCCGCAAACAAGTTGTAAACACATCACAAAAGCTACCTGTACAAGAAAATGAATATTTTCGTTGCACACATTCTGATAATGAAACTTATTTCTGTCGGTCACTATCTCGATTCTGATTGGTCTGTTTCTCGTTAAACCAACACATACGCAAATTTCTAAAAGAATCGTGAACAAGCATATGATGAGTTCTTTTGTTCGTTGCTGTAACGCCTCTCCCCTGGTTAGTTTGTAGCTAAGGTTGAACACACTCACCAGATGAGTGATTTTGACTAATGTTACTGTCACAATTAGCACGAACAGAAAGCCACTAGTGTATGTCCGAACGAAGCACTTAACTTTCGTGTCTTCGTGAATGAATGACACGGGAACAATAAACAAAAGCAAGTGAGATATCAGTTGAAGAGCGGACATGTCCGTATTTGATGATCGAATAATCGGCGTGTCCCGACATCTGATAAAAGTCAAAATGACCACAACGGTGGAAATGAATCCGACAGAACATAACAAGTAGATTATCAGAGCGTAATAGCTGTCGTACGTAATGAAAGTTTTTTCAAGTTCTTTACAACGTGTTCTATTGGTGTTTGAGATATGATTTGAAGGACACCTCTGGCATTGTTCTAAAGTGGCGTTTGCTTTTATATGGTCCTGTTCACACGTTACACATTGCCAGCAACAATATCTCAATGGATGAAAAATAGGGTAACGTCCTGGTTCGCAGATATCCCCGCAATTTGAAGCGACTTGTAATACATTAATTTCTGTATTTCTAAATTCAATTCCCAATTCAGTGGACCATCCAATTATTTTGATAAATTCTTTAGTAGTTTTAGTAGTTTTGAAGATGTAAAGGTCGAATTTTCCCGAAGAAATGTCACCATTTTCGTCGTATTTAATTGTATCATTATGTAAACCTGAGAATTCGATTGGAGAAATGAAATGCTGGTTAAAATCTTTATGATCGTAGATAGGTAGTGGCTTGCAGTAAATATATGACAGATCGCAGGGTACTGTCTGACGGGCATACTTTACAAACGCATTCAAGTAAGTTAGAACGGCGTATTGTAAGGCACCAACTCGATTCATGTCAAATTTGTTTCGGAAATGTGACAACCGTTTGTCAGCGTTGAACGTTTCGTTCACGCCTTGACTTTGAAAAAACACTCGTAACCAAGGTTTCAATTGGCTGTCATTGTAACTCAAGTTGTAAAAATAATTTTCGAAATTAACATTATGTCCACTATTTTGTACGATGGACATGAACGTCCCGTGGAGCGCATACGCGTTTTGAATAAACCATTCATCTCGACCAACAGCTTCAGTTAAAATCCAAATTTTTTTGTCTACCTTTTCCTTCATTGCAAGTTCTATAAATCGTTTCGATGACTTTTTATCGCCCCAAAGTATAATGACTTTCGCTAACGTTTCGTTTCGAAGTTCGGACATGATTTTACGAATCTCCCTTTCGTCAAACGACAGACTATACACTTTGGAAACTGCAATGCACATGTTGGAATTTTTCAACTCTTGTGTCAATGCATCTTTTCCCGTTCTTCCGTAAACTGTATCCGAGGCTACGACGGAAATATATGTCCAATCAAAGGTCAATAAAATGTCTTTGATAAACTTCACTTGGTATGCATCCGAAGGGATAGTTCGATAAAAATTTGGATATAAGAATTTGTTAGTGAGATCAGGACTTGTCGCTGAGTGACTTACAACAGCAATGCTTTCGAATTCAATTAATTTTGAAATAAATACGGATTGGGAGGAGGTGGATGGTCCTACGATCCCTATGGTATAGTAAAGAGGAACGTTGATACTTAAACATGTGCATGTATCATTCGAATAAGCATTTGTCGGGGAGAGTATTAAATCCATCGTCGCATTCGTTATCGTGTCGAGTTCTTCTCCTCCACCCGTGTCATACAAGGTGTAACCAAATAACTCTCTCCCGTAGTATCTTTTGTTAAATTCGATAATTGTGTAATGTAGAACTTCAGCATCAAGCAGAGCATTAAAGTTTAAATCAGATGGTTTGGTTTGGCTTTGATAAGAAAACATTCCCACAATTTTATATTCGCCATGTTTTTCAACTTTGCTTGTTCCACTGATATACCCATCACCTTTAATTAACAGAACTAGAAGTAACAAATGGCCAAAGAGCTTTAATAGCATTCTCTTCTTTTTGTGTTCTTCAACCCTGTTGCTGTATTTGGTACAGGAAAACTGTTTTGACAGTATTTTGTGAAGTTACTACCAAACTAACGTATTGAATAGTTTATGGCTCATCTTATTAAAGGGATTTTATAATTTAAAGCCCGTTGCACACTGGCATACTACAGTAGATTTGTATAAAGCGTAGCGGACGCTTCATCCCAGTATATTTTATGAAGGATTTATGGTGTAATTTTCTTCTTCTAATGAATGATCAAATTAATATAAAATATTTATAAATATTTACATGCAAGTTAGTATTAGTGGAAGGATATTTTACCATCGTGTATAACTCGCTAATTTATGACTCGCAATGCTGATCAATTAATAGGACATCTATACTATTTCTAAAAAACATTTCAAAAGATTATGATAATTTGTTTTAAAAGTATTTCACAAATACGCATCCTTTTTTTAAATCGAGATTACTTACACAATTCAACTATTATAAAACATTTATCCTGCTTGTCTCAGTGTTCGTTGTAACTACTGCAAGATTGCTTCAACGTTGCTTTAAACATTTAAGGTTGATGTTGCGTCTTCACATCTGGATAAATCCATATTAGGACAAAGAGATTATATGAAGATGGCGATAGGACACCACGTTTTTAAAATGCATTTATTTATTTATTTATTTATTTATTTATTTATTTATTTATTTATTTATTTATTTATTTATTTATTTATTTATTTATTTATTTATTTATTTATTTATTTATTTAATAATCTTTATACAGGAATCATCGATTCAGTTTTAAATACATGTATACATAATAAAAACTGTTCTACTATCGAGTCCTGTGATGTAATAGGCAATCTTGCAAACATTTTTGTAGCCAGGAAAAGGTATAGTTTGAAGTTGCTTTACAAATGCTTCTTTCATTTGTTTTATCAATTTTCAATTTTCCAACTTCGTCAAGGTTTTTTCCTACTACCAATTATATCATACAACATCACTTCATCAGCTCACTCAGTTCTAAAGGAACTAAGTTCACAATGATTTTGAGAAATCAATTGCGTTCTCATTTTACCATTTCCCCGAAATTTAAAACGTTCTGGATTTTTTCCACTTCTCTCTCCAACCAAATTTGAGGGTTACAACATAGTCACAAGAAAATCTAGGGTTACAGAAACAGAAAATTTTTGTGAGTGTGAAATTTTTCCAGAACTATGTCTTGATTTTCCTTAGAAACAAATATTTATGATTCATGATTTCATAGAAGAAATATAAAAAGATCTTTCTTGCCTAAATTTATTTCTGTGACAGGCAGAATGTAGAATTTTGAAGTCTTCTTCGATATTTGTTGTTTATTTACCCCATAGTTACCCTAATCAGATTCCCTGTTTCAGATAGTTGGCAAATAACAATGCTGATGGATTTTACAAACATTTCATGATTATCTCTTGCATTATATATATACCAATTACAACATTTTCTGGCAAACTCAACAATTAATTTATGTTTCAGATTAAAAATTACTCATCGTAAATGAAGATAGGATTAGATTTTAATCTAATCGTATGAAAAAGACTTAAATGTATGTAAGTGACAGTACTGATGACTCAATCAAAACATTGATGAGTTCAGATTTAGTTTTTAAGTTAGATTATCGTGGTGTAAGGAGAGGTTAAGAATACTTTAATTGAGGGATTTCCACAATTTTTGGTTTATGTGATATCATTACTAACTGATCTGCCAAGATTTTAAACACTGCATATTTTACTTCGAAATCATCAAAAACGAGAACAGGTCATTTATAAAAGAATGGAAGAAAGATCGGCACAAAATTAATCAAACACACAAATTTATTAAAAATATATTTTCATGTTATATGAGATATATTTATTTACTGGCTGGCTCGGTTAATATGATATCACATGTATACTTTTTGGCCCGGACCCACAAATTTTCTCGGTTTGACATTACACCTATCTACCCATTTACAATTTAGTGGTATAAAATATATATTATATAAGCTAGTTCAAAATTGAGATACAAACAAATAATTTAAAACTCTATCTTATTATCGATATATTCATAGAACACTTGGTCACCTTCCCCATCTGAAATTCCGGTATTTTGATAGAAATCGTCTTAATCGTCCATTTGAAACAGTATTACATTTCAGAACAGAATTATTATTTTTCCTCAAACAAGTGTTCAGAATAATATGGAGCATTAACAACAAGAACCACACAAATGAACAGGTTCCACTGGCTAAAAACAGATTTTTACCACCAAATTTCCCATAAAGTGCACCTCCAACAACATTTGCTAGGACCATGCCACAACCAGAATATAAACAATAAGTCAATCCCAACATAGTACTCCATATTGCTGGTAAACTTACAATTTTAACATGCTCAGTAGCCGCTGAAATAAATAACCCAATGCAAAGTCCATTTATGAGCTGCATGGGTATGATATACCAAGGATTGACGAGGTAAGCGACAAGAATGAAACGAATAGACCAGGCTAATGTGCTAAAGGCAATTGCATTTAATGTACCCCCTAATTTCCTCATCAGGTTAGCCGAAAAGAAGAAGGCTACGATGGACGAGATAGAACCAGTTGCCAATGACAACCCCATCAAAATATTGGATGCTTGAAGTTCTTTGAGTCTCTTGAATAAAAAACTAATAAATAATCCCCTTATAGTGCCAATATAAAGAACCGTTGCGAAATGTGCCAAAATTGAAAAATGTTTAAAGGTTCTCCACAACAGCTGCTTAATTTTTGGATCTTTTTCTTTTTTATCAGATTTTTCAAATGACAACCCTTTAAAAAGTTTACAGACCGAAAATGCAAGAAATATGTTGCACGCAAAGTAGATGATGAAAATGGCGCTGTAGCATGTGATAGAGATAGATGGAAAAAATTGGACCGCTAATCCTGCGAAAATTGCTCCGCTTCCAAATCCAATTGCTCCGAATAATCTCTGACGTCCAAAAATATGTTTTCGTCTCGATACATTTATTCGTTGCATTACTCCAGCATCAGCAAAACTCATGGTACTACCATCAAATATATTTGCTAGAATGCTAACAATGATCACAATAACGAACAAAATATTCTGGTTAAAGGAATTGACGTCACTCATACGTGAATCATTCGCAGAACTATTCGTTGTATTCATGCGTGTTGAAAAAAGATTGGTTCTTGGAACAGGGCACTTATTCACGTTGTCATTTCCAAATTGCAATGAAAGTAACGGTAGCAAGGAATTGAACAGAACAGCGAATATGCAGAGACATAAGAAGATTGTCTTGTGAGCGTTTCACCGAACCAATTTAAGCGTTTTCTTCTGGGTCTCTTTGCTCCATTTTAAACTTCTTGTTTTTTCGTAGAGTTCTGTATTTCTTATAGTTTTTGGCCACTTTATATTTAACTCATATGTTCGCAACAGTCTCCGATGAAAACTTTGATCATATTTCCGATCATATTTTACAGTTATATAAGAAAATCGGTTTGACATATGCGTTGAAGGCTTTCATTTAAGATATGATTGTTAGTTTTTGTTTTCGAAGATTATTGATATTTTGTTAGCAGCATTTATGGCGAGTATTTTTCTCCTTTTGATGTCATTATTAGTGTCTAGAATACTTCCAAGGAATTCACATTTTCTCCTCTCTGGTGTTGATGGTAAATTCTTCTGTTTTCTCTTCGTTTATTTTTAAGTCTTTAATTATTAATTTTTCAGGATTGGTATTTTTGAAATACTGGTTGGAACTGTAATCACTCGAGATCTTACTGATGCCCTCTGCGTTTTGCACATCGATGTCAATATGTGCCCTTTGTGTCACAACACTGTAGTTGTGCTTGGCGAGATGGTCGGCGATGTCTTACAGAATTCTAACTATAATCATGGTTTATGGTTTGTTTCTCCAGATGACATAGCTTTAGCCAGATAGTATGTGAATTGGTTCACACTCTCGCAGTCTCTTATTCACTCAGAGTGTCTCCACATTTCACTGAAAGTGTGACATTTAGGAATGAGGAGATAATATGGAGTTCATCTGCGTTTATGGTATTTCGAAGATCTTCAGTTAGTATTTGTCTATCTATACTAATAATGCTTTGCTCATGTCTAGCATTATTTGATGAGCAGTTTCATTTTGGCTGTGATGCTTCTTTTTATGATTAGTTTACATGCAAACACCATTTCCATTGTTGATGTTTTTGATCTGTAGGCTGCTTGTGACATTGGAATTTCGATGTCGAGTCGATCTTTGACTCTATTCATTATGCAGGAAGCGAGTATCTTTCGGAGTGATGATAACAGGATTATTGGTCTTACATTTGATGGTGGTCCTTTTCCCTGTTTTTGAAGGGTTTTTAGTATGCCATATGGGTGATGTTTTATTAGTTCTATTTGTATATCATCACCTCCTGGGCTTTTCTTTATTTGTTTCCATTTTTTCGACTGCTTTCCGTATTACGTTGGTGGTGAATGGTTTTATCATTAGTGTTGATGGTATGAAGTTTCTGGGGTTTTTATTTTTGTAAAAAGTTTTCTTAAAGTAGTCGGCGATGATCTTACTTTGTTCTGTTGGACTAGCAATAGTAAAACCGTTTTCTTCTCGAATCGGAACGTCTGTTGTGGCGGTTTTTTCGGTTGATCTTTTTTATGGCTTCGTATATTTTCGAGTTGTTGTTTGGATTGTGCTCTAGGTCTTGCATGGTTTGTTTGACTTTTTCGTTTGTTTCGTTTTTGAGTGTGTTTTTGAGAATATTTATATTTTTTGTTTCGGTAAGTGTAGTCACCGAGCTTTATTTGGGTTTTGATGTGCAATGTAATAATGGTTGTGTACCCAATAATAATAATAATAATAATAATAATAATAATAATAATAATAATAATAATAATAATAATAATAATAATAATAATAATAATAATAATAATAATAATAATAATAATAATAATAATAATAATAATAATAATAATAATAATATCCTTCGCACTTCTGAGATTTAATTTTTCGTCACCTGTATAAGGATGAGCAATTTTACACGCTATACTAGTCCTCATGAGTTGGGTAGGTTACAAACATGGTGTAAGGAGAAATTCTGACGTCAGTCGACATCACAAAATGAAAACATTTCATTTCGTACCCATAAAGAAACCGTTAAAGATGGCGGACGTAAAATATAAACAAAAAAGCGAAAGTGAAGATTTAATTCTGCAATTACGTTCAACAAGTGTTTAAACGCATATATCCTGTTGGAGAACTGACTTGATTTATTTCAAATCGACTTTCTTGGAATATTTGTGGCACTTTACAGTTCGAAGAGTAACAATACGAATTTTTTTCTGCACCCTGCCGCGAAAACATTGTCAACTTGCTTCAAGTCATCAACAACTTTGATATTGTAAGTGAAAGGCGGAGTAGGAGTGAATTGGGCTCTACCTGATCTTACATATCTAAGGCAACTGACATACCAAGGCAGACGACATATGTGCGAATGGACAGAACCTTATATGCTTGGCCTGTAAAAGATTGTTCAAAAGTTCATCTGGGTTGAAAAACCATCAACGTGCATGTAAGTGTATCCATACTGTCAACAAAAACCTAATTAAGTCAAACGAAAATCAAGAAAACGAACTAATTAACACCAAAATGAGCGTATGGAGGAAGAATATCTTCCAGCTACCGAAAGGGAGTATTGGGAAAAACTTTGCCGCGGAGCTGACAAAAGCAATAGCATAATAACGGACCATACAGAACTGTTGCTTTAAAGATGTTTATGTTATTACCTAACTTGTTACTACAGCGCACAAATCCAAAGAGTTGCAGATAACAGAAAGATATTGGAAAGACGGCTGAAACTTAGGCAACGGAGAGAAATTTCGAAACTGGTTGCTGAATGTCTTGTTATTCAGAGTAGACTTAGTAGTATCACAGGGAGAAGGAAGAAGAGAAATATCGGAGAAGAGTTTCAAAAGCAAATAGTGAAGGGAAATATCAACGGACCACTACGTCTTCTCTCAGCAAAGCAATGCAATGGAATCCTACCTTTAAATGACACCACCATGGAAGAACTCACTTTGAAACATCCTGAAGCAAGCCCCATCAATAAAGATCTTTTGTTGCAAGGGCCAATAGCAACCATAAATGAAGTCATATATGAAGATATTGATGATATGATTATACTTAAGGCATGCTCAAAATCCAAGGGTGCTGCTGGAGTTTCTGGATGGGATGCGGATGAATATAGGCGTGTTATGGGAAGCAGTATATTTGGAATCGCAGCAACGGATCTACGAAAAGCAGTTGCGATATTTACAAGAACACTATGCTCGAAAATAGTATATGATCCTATCAGCTTAGAGTCTTTACTAGCATGTAGGCTAAGCCCATTGGATAAAAATCCAGGATTGCGACCTATTTGAATATGAGAAGTACTTAGACGAATTATCGGAAAAGCACTAATGATGTGTTTACGCAAAGATATCGTCCATGCAAATGGAAACCTTCAACTCTGTGCTGGAATAAGTGCTAGGTCTGAAATCGCAGTTCATGCATCAATAGATCTTTTCGCCGATGAAGAGAATCATGGACTGTTACAAATAGATGCTTCAAATGCATTTAATTCCATCAACAGAGCCGTCACGCTACACATGTATATATTGTGCCCGGAGTTTGCTACGTATATCAGAATTGTTACCAAACACCAGCTCGTCTATTTATAACAGGAGGCAAAGAAATTCAGTCGATGGAAGGCACCACTCAAGGTGATCCTGTTGCGATGGGCATGTATTCACAGCATTCGGAACCCGCATGTAACCATTACAAAAATTTAGGTATGTTTATTTTATTTATAGCCAACAGAAGTTAGCTGATATTTCAATATTTCTAAGGAGATACATTTTTACATAGAAATTCTTTACGACTTGAAAATTGAATATGGTTTTCCAGGGGCACACTCTTCTTGAATTTTCTGATCAGCTTCAGTGGACGGTTTCACCTCAATACTTTCAAGCTAGTAGAAACAAAAAAATCCCTTCAATTCTTCGTATTTTCTCATACCATCAGTTGAGAACTAGCTGCTGGTGAGAGTAGAAGAAAGGCATAAAACACACATATACTAACCTCGATTGTTTTGACAAGATAAGCTAGATTGTCCACAAGAACACTGGTCTCATCAAAAGGAACATTCAAATCCATTGCGCTAACTCCATCTTTAAGCACACGTTCCTATAGTTACAACAACACACAAACAATGTTAACATCATATCCGAAGGTGTCAAACTATTATTCATGGTCAAAACTTTATAAATAAGATTGGAAAGAAAAAGACATCATTTCAAATCTCGTTTAGAGTACTTTTAAAGTGTGCGTTTAAATTTTGAAGACACACTAACCTTTACATGAGCAACGAACGGCATTAATTTTTTCATATGTTTCTTTACAGTATCATCAGTTTTCAAAACGTTCATGATTCCTTTACTATCTGGAAATGCACAATTATTTTCCTCGTACATCTTTCGCAGTTGGATGAGAACAGTTTTTTGCCAGGGCGGATATTCTTTCGCCACATAAACCACGCCCTGTGAAGGTTTCTTTGGAGGTTCGCTATTGTTTCCTTTCTATAAAAAAATAACAAATATAAACAAACATTATAAACATTTAAATGCAATATCGAATATTTTGACAACAATACGCTGACCCTGCTATCACTATACCAGACGGAAGTATGGTTCTATACACCATAGTCATTAGAAAATACGCAGGTCTGGACACTGTACTTTATTTTGCACTTTGATCACATGATAGAAAATAATTACTTTGCATTGGTTGTAATAAGTCATGTGATCAAAGTGTGCAAGATAAAAGTATCCAGACTAGGAATTTTTAGTAATGACTATGTATGAACAGAACTAAGAAGACGATGGATAATAAGTATGGTTAAGAAAATGAAACCTTTTTCCCTTTTGAATTAGCGGCCGATACCATATTTTTCAATCTTAATCGGAAATCCCTGGCGCAATCCATTAAATACTGGCTTGACGATAATAAATTATAGTCAATTTGGCCAGGGATAGGCCATTTCGCATGCATTATACTCTCGCTCTGAAAATAAAAACGAATTTAATGAAAGCAATGCTTTAAGAAGAAAGATTATAAAATGATTTTTCGCAAAGAATATTGTTCGAAGATAACGTTACCTTTCCCAACAAATACCACAGGTGTTCACAAATATGTGGACAAATCGGAACAAGCAAAAGGGCTTGTAACTAAATAGAAAATGTCAGATCTATTTAGGTCATCTGAAATACTTATAGAATTTCTACCAATTTCAAACCAGTTACTTGTTTCCCGTTGAAAAGTCTTATAAACGCGTTTGAAAGAACGAGGCATAGCCACAATGACCCAAATTTTTTTTTAAAGAATTGGTTCAAAACCGGTAGATCGACAGTATGTCAATTTTTTTCGTAATTTGAAAGAACAATATAACATGTATATACCTCAATATACTTCAAAACTAAATCTCTGTGTATTCCATCTAACGACACTTCTCTGTATTTATCCCGACAAGCTTGAAATTCAAAGAAGCCAGTTTTCAGAGCTTCTCGATACAGCATTTTATCGTAAGCCTCTTCTGTTTTCTTGATTGTCAAATTCATCTCACTAAAACAATACACCACACCTGACTGCCAACAAAAATTCTAGTAATTCAACCGGCAAACGATTACAGTTCAAAAATGCATGAAAAGTTACTTACAATTCGAAAACTCTATCATTAAAGGAATTTAAAGGCCCAGATCGTAAACTATCCTTGGTTTCAATCACTTCCTAAGAGAAAACAATGCGCATTTTAAACAATAGAAATTTGTTTCTTCCCGCCAAATTTCATGAACTACACGAGCACATGAGGATAGAACCTCTCTCACCTTTGCCCATTCGATTAAGGTAAATAGCCTTAAAATAGCAGAATCTGCAGACTTTTCAACAAAATTCGCATCATCAACAGTATCGCCAGCATCAGCTAACGCTAATCGCATACCTAGGAAAATTTGCACGTGTTGTTGAATGTTGTTGTTGAAAATCATATCCAAAAGCAAAAGCAAATCATGGGGAAAAAAACCCAAAAAAACATTTAACAGTTTTGCCTACCGTCGGCTGAAAACTTGTTAATGGCAGATCTTAAAGTTAGAAAGTTGCCAGTGGACTTTGACATTTTTTCTGAATTCAGCAACAAATGTCCGTTAGCACGAACACTTCTTGGCCACTTCTCTGGTTGGTCGTCCCAAACTGCGACATGGTTATACAAGAAGTATGTTAAATGGTTTGGAATCAAATCTTTACCAGATACTCTCAAATCAACAGGGTACCAAAACTCAAATTCTTCTTTCATTTTTCTGTAAATAAGAAAAGCCTGTGTATAAGGATGGTAAGGAAACTTACTGCAGTCCAAAAATTTATGTTTTCTCTAAAATAAAATAAAAGAATCTATATCATGAGAACACCATACTTAACACAAATAGCACCAAAATAACTCACTTCAAAACATCGGCAGCTATTCCACTTTCAGTAGGAACATCTTTATTTTTAAAGAATATGTAATCCCAAACGTCTTTAGTTAGTTGCTCTGGTCTACAGAAGAAATTGTCGATATTCATACATAACCGTTATTCGTCAAAACAATTAACAGTTTAATCAAAAAGCTCACTTGATGTTACCACTACCAGGCGTGGCGCCATCGACAAAACCACCTTGAAGTATATGGGCTACAGTATAGTAAGCCATGTATATGGTGGAGTCAGATAACGACTCGATTAAATATTTCTCGTCCCAAGGTATTTTACTGCCTGAATAAAAAATATAAAAAATACAGTCAACAAGAAGTGTAAACGTGATTGAATAATAACATGATTTATCGACAGAAATTCATCCATTTCTACATGATCAAGATATTTTTTTTTCTTAAAAAAGCAACACCGACAAATGTCAGCATCGTTATTCACCATGAAACTAGTCAAAAAACACCCTCTGAGAGTGCAAACTTCAAACCCCCTCTCAAATGTCTGCATCGTTATTCACCATGAAACTAGCCAAAAACGCCCTCTCAAGATGCAAACTACATCCACCCTCCCAAATGTCTGCATGTAGGTTTTATAGAAATGGGTATATAATACTTTACCTAAACCGTATGATCTAGAACATGCGTGTTCATGAAGCCAGTCCAATGTCGCATCAAAATTGTGTCTAGTATCGTCGGTGTACCTAGAAATCAAAATAATATCCCATATATTTCCCAACCTCTAATTGACAATTCATTGAATATGATAAGTAAAAAGTTCCAGAAAATTAGAAAAAAAATAACTTTTCTACCAGGGCATAAAAACCTAAAAAGCTTTTTCTTGGATCTTCTAACAATTGTAATCAAAACCTCATACATAGCTTGCAGCTTTATCTAAAACTTACGTTTCAAGATTTTCCAACGAACTACGTGTTTTTGCTTTCCAACTTTCATCGCCATAATCTAAATACCTAATATATATCAAGCAGTGCAACCGTTAAATCATTTGAATCAAATTGAATGTAAAACTAATTCAAATTTATACGGTCAATCTTACCATTGATCACATAAAGCAACTATACATTCATCACCAGATCTTGAAACTACCTTTTTTTCCGGTTCCTGATATATTAATGCAGTCCCCTAAACAAAACAAAAAATTATGTTATAAATCGACTATCAACAGATAGTGACATCAAAAGATACCAAATACAAATTTCTTAGTATGAAATATTCTGAAATAAGACAGGGATAACACTGACTTCTTTAATCATGCGGCTTTGCACTTCTTTCTTTACATCTTGAACTTTCTTTCCTTTATACTCGTCAACCAACATTATACCATCATAGAAACCTTTTTTATATGTCAATTCTTTGGCTTCTGCAAGTTGAACCTTGTCATTTTGACTATTAATTTTAAACATTTCGCAAGCCTTAACAGCAGCTAAATTCCCTAAGTCCGGTACTTCGATGATTGGTATAGGTTCATAAGGTAACACCATTTCATCAGCTATGCCATATTTCTTACGAAATGCCTCTTTTTTCTTCAAATCACGAAGTGCTGCATAATCGTCAGGAGCGTCAGATGGAACAGAAGTAACAACACCAGTTCCTACAAAATATGAAGCATCAGTATACTCCTGTTAACTGGGACTGTCAGAGGGACTGAGAAAAATGTGTCCCACTTAACCAATGTCTTACTTAAGGAAATCACTCGTTAAGTGGGACTTTGATGAAATGAATTTCAAGGAGCCAACTATCGGGAGTATGCTGTAACCAAAACGGTTTTAGAATATTGAATTTTTCATGGTTCGTTCCATTCTTTTACCTTTATCTTCTTTTATAGTCAACATGGGCAGGGTGTAAATGACTTCATGTTTGGTCAAAGGAGCATTCAAGGAAATTCCCATGATATCTTGACCCACGAGTTCCAAAACAACATTAACTTTATTTTCTTCATCAGTTAAGCCTTGATAAGCCATATTTTTTGCAGCTCTGCTTGTACAAATCAAAATCTCATTTTCGACACAGGACTTGAAACCAATATACTGCAAAAATGAAAGGTTGGAATTATCAAATTGCTGTGTTGAATATAAGAAACAAATGAAGATAATCAATAAAAGAAACCTTAATATCAGGATGAATCCAACAGTTAGTCTGCCCATACATCGTTTCTGGCCTTAGGGTTGCAGCAACTAATAATATATTTTTTCCCGACAGAGCACTAAAGGCAGAAAAAATAAAAATAACACAAAATAAACACATGTGACAGACTCAATTGATATACTTTGTCAGCCTCTTTTTATGACATCCTAAATATTTAACTATGGTCCTTCTTATACTTCGTATTCTTCTCTCCAGTCTTTTATTGACATTATTTATGTCGACAGTTAAACTTTCACAGACAAACATCAACGCCAAATAAAACAAATTTGATTATTAAATGCTGTTAAGGGATAGCACTAAAAGGGCCGAGAAGGTTTGGAACGACAAAATAATTTCACAATTAAAAAATAATTTCACAATTAAATAATAATTACCTCAACTTCTCAGGTAATGGCTCAGCTACTTTCATTTTTATGAGAGTATATTCTTGAGGTGCCACACCCTAAAGATAATCAACAGGGTATAGTAAGCATTTTAAATATGTGCTATTATTCATTCACTCACAAACACATTTAACATTACCTCTCCCGATGTCCTGTCATGATCCATGCATGGTTGATTGTCTGCTGCAGAGAAAATGGTATACCTAAATTAAAAAAGCAATATACCATCATTTTCATGAAATTCAACATAAATTCAACATAAATATCCCATCAGTGCTGCATGGATTCAAACCATAAAATACTTTTGTTGTGTAGTATACTAATAGTATGCTAATGTCAGCAGC
This sequence comes from Turritopsis rubra, assembly GCA_039566895.2. NCBI lineage: Eukaryota > Metazoa > Cnidaria > Hydrozoa > Anthoathecata > Oceaniidae > Turritopsis > Turritopsis rubra. Next base: position 14,547,301 of record CM077625.1, on the reverse strand, counting down.
ACAAATCACTCATGTCTTATGAACCAAACAACATGTTGCAGAACACAAAAAACTGAATCTTCGCCACATATAGTACAAAAGCCAATGATTTTTACCGTTTACCAAATTTCACCTTTCCATTTTCCTTCAATATATTAAAGTGCCACCTCGCAAAAGAATCATAATAAGGATTTATATCAGTTGTTATAAAAGAACGACGCCAGTCAACCTTGAAGGAAAAATAGTTATACCGGCAGCAACTTCTACATTTTAGTAACTTTGGTTTTTGATCAAATTCTGATAAAAAAAGACCTACTTTCAATCCCATTCGTTGGAGATCAGCTTTGGCCAATGGTGGGAAAAATTGTAACCAATAGTTTGTGTCTGCAAACCTAACACAATGTAAATTTACAAGCATTTGTTAATAGTAAGTAATAACTTAATAGTCATTTAATTATCATAGTAATATGTATTGTTATTAATTATAATGTTTACGAACTTCTTTATTTCTTCATCTGGAATATCTAAAGATTGCATAATTTGCCACTGGTATTTGACACCACCAGTCTTTGCAGCAACCTTGCTTTTCATCTAAAGAAAACTATTCATTTAGAAATGACCAAGGAAGGAACTTTTTTATTATTTTATTGAAGTGATTACTCAGTGAATGTTGTAGTGATACACTGATGTAGGCCTCCATCAGGAACGTAATACCTCACATTTTAAGGCGACAACCCGTATATACCAGACTGATTGATGATTGTGGTGTTATAATTGATTTCTGGCACTTTTGTCGTTTCGTCATTATTATCATTACCAATCTTTCCTCGGTTTGAACCACAATCAGCTATTACTTTTGCATTACAAGTCCACTGCCTATAGCTATATGTGAGCTATACACCCCTTAACATCATAAATACCAAACTAACATAATGATAAACTAGCAACTATCCATAACATAACATAAACTGTTCTCACATTTGTTGTGTCTGCCACCTCTGAGTTTTCTGGAAACTTGGGAGGGAATCCAAATTCTTCCATTTCTCTCTTCAATTTATCTGCACAAGCCTAATACAGAGTATCCAATGAAGAGAGATATTTAAGCTACCTTGACGACTATAGGCAAGAGTTCTTTAAGTTCACATATATTAGTCCAGAATTCCAACTCAATTTAACAAAAACTGTAATATCAAGGCATTTTATAACAACAACCATAAACACTGTTCGTTCTCTACTAGTATTTATAATCGGGCATTAGGATTGGAATAAGAATTAACAAACCTTGATAGGCATACCAGTGCAATGAAAACCAAATGGAAATAAACATTTTTTCCCTTTCATCCTTTCATAACCAACTGCAAACTAGAAACAAATCATTTAAAAATGATCAAAACCTAACAAGAAATGCAGTTACTTACTTGGACGGTTTCAAACATTTTGTTTACCTCACATTTTGATATCGTGAAAGTATGACCAAGGTGAAGCTTGCCATTCATATAAGGATATGGAAAAGTGACCATATATTTCTCAACACTAAAACAAACAACTTTTACTTAAAGTTTCAACAAACTCTTTCCAGTGTATTAAACATCACAATAGAAATCTTTTAATAGCCTACCTACGATTACCATCAACCTAAAAAAGATAGACAGTATTACATTAAGATTTTTTCACTTTCCAAATAAACAAAGTAAGATTCAAAACTTTTCATTGAATTTTTAACATCACAGCGAGCAAAAAATAAAAAAAGAACAATAATTGCATTTTACTGCCATTTAACACATTGCACCTTGTTTGCACCTTGGAATTTCAGCAAATTTAGCAGTTGGTTCCAATTTAGCTCAAATTTAATTTCACTAAATTTATCAAAATTTATTTCTAAACTTTATTTCTCCTCTTTTAGTTGAAGAACAGTGAGAGAGATAAGAAGTTTTCATGTATATTTCAATTGGGTTCTTCCACATCCTATTTTATGTCATCATATCTATAACATCTTAGTCACATAACATCATTCCCTCATTAAAAGACAAATGACAAAGTATTGTTTCCAATACGGTACAGGTAATGAACATGCAAAAATTGCACGTAAAACCAATCATCTATTTTTTTTTTTGTTACATTACAGAATGAACTTTTAAAGGCTTAATAATCTTCAGGCAAATATTTTTTGATGTTAAAAGTTGCATAAATATTATATAACTCAAATATGAAAAAATTCTTTTTCATGTCGATAAAAGGAACAAATGAACATTACAGCGTTGCACACTAAAATAAGAAAAATATACCTGAGCTGCATCCACTTCAAATAATTTTTCATTATACCATCTCTTTTGTACAGCTGTTTCAATTTCCAACAATGCATTAAGTTTTACATTGCTTTTTCTTTCCAGCTCCTAAAATCAAAGATTTATTTTATTTTTTGTTGCAACAATTTTTCAAAAACTGGAATTGGAATAATCTGATATGAAGTACATCTGAACACTGGTAAATTCCTTAGCCATTTTTGTATAATATTAAGAACCTTATCCATGCTTGATGATACAAATAATGAAACAGAGTAAAGTGAAGCCACTTTTCCACGGTCATAGATATTGCTGATATTATATCAAATCAATGACAAAGATTTCAGTACAAAGCCCTGTGTGACCATTAGAGCTGAATTTTGAGTTATTTCAATAAATAAGATTATATGAATAAAAAAGCAATCATCATCGACACTTCAGATACCAGTGTGTAGGTATTGATGGTAACTGGACATTTCCCTATGAATAAGCTTCCAGAATAGATATTATCCTGATTGGACAATTCCCCAACCTTATATTGGAAGCTGAGCTTTATTAACACGTTCAATGTGTCAACAGAAATTTCAAAATCTGAAAATTTGAAATTATTTTTATGAAAATAGCTAAGCTTACCGCCATAGTATTATGTTTTGATAGATGAGAGTGTATTGAACTTGTTTTCAAAATTCTGTATAAAAAGATGTTGCAATTTCTGATCGTTAAATATCTTGTTTTGAGGAGGACTATCCCAAACTTCATCAAGCTGAGTTTTCCATTTTCTGATGAATTGAATCGGTTACCGGCAAGGAATGATGAAACAACACGTGTGTGGTGAGAGGAAGCACAAATTCTAAGAAATCATCATGTCATTCATACATACAGTGAGAGGAGGAGGCTGAAGGAAAGTCGGACCGAATTTTCCTAAAATTGCCGACTAAAATCACTTGTCCTCCTTTAAGAGTTTAGAATAGATTCTGGTTTTGATGTGGTAATGATGTGGTAGTATAAGTAGGGGCGGGCGTACAGCTACACCACTGTGTTGTCATCGGATGCCGTAGAATTGGAATGTCACTTCTATTTCGTGCGATGGTAGCACCTTATGAGAATTGACGAAAAATAAAATCAACGAATACAGAATTTCACAGTTTGGGAAACATAATAGCTCACTTTAAATTTGCATTGTTGTGAAACTCTTATTCGGTATGTGAAATGGGAAATAAAATAGAATAAATTAACAAGGCTCTGACCAGAAACAGAAGTGAAAATAATTTTTTATGAAAAATTTTGAAAAGAAAGTTATCAATTCCTTTATATATTCTTTGAAGATACTTATTTCCCATAACATATAAAAAGATCTAAGCAAAATACTCAACATTTCAGGAAATAAAAAATATTTTCACTTCCTTCTGGTCAAACTCTTATTAATTTGTTCATTTTTTCTTCCCATTTCTAATACTGAATGTGTGCGCTGAAAATCTGAAACTATGAAATGGTGTATTAGTAACGAAAAGTACTTACAACTAGCTATAGGATCATTGAATCGTCTTTTTTTGTGACAAACCGTTAACGTTAACCGTTGTTAACGCGGCGTTACACAGAGGATGGATATCTTTAATCAAAGATTTTAATGACGTCATAACACGGCGCGGCGGCGTAGTCCCTAAAATTTTGCCCAAATCTTTTTGTCACCCCATAGCCAATGTCGTGGACCCCAAAAAACGTCAGTTATTCCCTCTGTTGGTTCTCAAGATAATTTTCCCTAAACTAAATCTTGCGTTCGATTTGGGTCACAATGAATTGGCGTTTTTTCACATCGTTTTTCAAGATATAGCTGCTTTTACATTAATGAAAAAGAAGAAGAATTTCAAACAATTTTACTTTCTTTATGAAATCAATAATCTTTTTTTGGTAGAATAGGATTCTGATCAAAATCCTATTTCAACTGACAATTCCATAATGGAAATGTAGCTTAAATTGCACAGATTCACATTCTACAGGTGTTCGATTTTGAGAAGGAAAATTACACAGAGATGTCTTCTGAACAAAAAACAGGTGTTCAATTGAAATATTTTTTCTTTATACACAAGTGAGTTTAAAACTATATTTATATTCACAAAATCTTTACATGCAATTCTTTTATATTTTTCATGTTAATGTATAACAACGTAGTTTAAAACATGCCAAAACATTCTACGGAATTTTTTTTTCTTTCTCGTTAAATCTTGAACTCTAGCATATCGTCCGATTATTTTAAAGTTATCATTATTTTGTATAAAACACTTTTACAACGAAGAATGCACTCAATTTATATTTTAATGAAACAAGCAAATTTAGGACGAATTTGGGACAATAGTTAGAAATCCGTCGTTGTTTAAGGAATAATTAAAAAGTTGAATTAAGGTCAATTTTGCTATACTTTCAGGTCGAATATTTCAAATACAAGCACATCCAAGGACGACTTGGAGCGAATTAAGGACGAAAATGAAAACACCAAATTAAGATGAACTATTTGAGATGATCCCTAAGCTTAAATCGAGGTTTTATGACGAGGTTTTAATCTTGTAAAAAGCGGGTAAAAGTGAAAGAAAAATCTGTAAAATTTATTCCAACCCTAGTGCACATGACATTGCTTGTAAATTGAAAGTATGTGCAAAAAACATATCTTATAAATATGTTTAACAATGTAAACCACACCTCACTATTCCGAAAATAGAGAAATTATCATGAAAACCCCACGGAGCATTGATTCACAAAAATAAACTAGGAGACTTATTGTTGCCATGCAAATTTTTGACCCAACTTAGCAAACCCAGTTTCTTATAAAAAAACTTGTCCTTCAACGACTGACACACCCTTCTATTCACCCTACTGCTCAAAGACTTGTCTTTGCACAACTATGCACAACCACTCACTTGAATTCACTTGCTATACTCTAAAAACATGAATAACTGAACAATGCCATAGACGCTGTTAACACAATTTGTAGCGAGTTGTCTGATAGACATGACAAGCATAAAAATGAACTGAGGAAAATGTTTCCGCAGATTTGAAGTAGTTTTTATCCCCATCCATTTTTTTACATTTAGTAATTTAAGAAGCTTAATGGGAGGAAATTTTGAAGAGAAATCTGGCTTGGTAACTATGAAGACTCCATGGGGAAACTGGGGCCAAACTGTAGAAGATGTGCTAATTGAAATATATGTTGATGATGGCACACGATCTAAAGATGTTAGATGCAATATTGATTGCAAGCAAATCAGTGTTTGTGTCCTAGGGAAAGCTATCCTGCAGGTATGTATAAACGGATTATTATAAACCCAAACCTTTCTCACAAAAATATCCCTCTCTCTCTCTCTCTTCTATTTTTATATTTGAGCAACGTTTTATGAAGTTACACTACTTTGCATTGTGCTTTCATAAAATAAAGAAACTTCTACATCCATAATTGGTGAACAAAATTCACCAGGGTGAGCTTAAAGTTAGGGGAACTGTATAATTTGCATGTAAATTTTCTAAAATGCTCTCTTCTTTCGAAATTTGTGACTTATTGTATAAAATGACGATGGAATGTTAACGTTTGCTTATCTTACTCAACTGTGTTAACAAGCAGATTTGATATAAGACATTGTTTTTAACCTTAAGTTATTTTGTTATTTATTAGTAGGTCCACATCAGTGTTTTTATCACTGCCATTTATAATTATAATTATTATAAACGACCTTTGTTACCAAATAAATAAGATATCTATCTATTTATCCATTTAATTTCTGTCAATCTTCTTTTCCACTCCCAGTAATTTTGTGGTCTTTCCTCACGAAACTCAGATCTAGGGTATGTCAAAAATTGTGGAGGACCACATAAATCTAATTTCTGTTTTCAGTCTGTATCACCAATGGGGTTACTTTCACGTTTTTCTTTTATGGTTTAATAGCTAACATTCTCCAGAAATCCAGTTTATTGGAAATTTTAATTGAAAATTCTATATTTAGGGGTCACTATATGACACAATTGTGAAAGATGAGTCAATCTGGACTTTGGGTATGTTTTTAATAAAATTAAATAATAGTTTATCCCTCTAACATTATTGGCATAAAAAAGGAAGGTTTCGAGGATTCATAGCATCACCACCTAGATCTTTTCAATGCACATTATAAATATAGAACATTATTAAACTCTCCATCATATTACTCATAGTCAATCCTTAATAATTGTCTTGGGAAGGTTGCAAATTAAATTAAATGTGAATCTAGAGTTTCAACATTATGTCATCACTATTTGTTTACTGCCGGTTTTGTTGACACTTATTTTCTTGATTCAAAATGATCTGAAAGTCTTAACACTAAGAACGATTTCCTTGTTTGTTGGGTGTTCGTAGACTTACATGATTATATTTGATGCTGTTGATCATGTTTTAAAATTTTTCAGAATTTAAGTTTTAATGTCATTTTTCACAAGTAGTTTGATATTGATCCTGTTTACTGATGGTACTCGGCTAGTTTAGGATCACGGTAATGATGAATCATCAGCGTTGAATGGAATGCTCCTGTCAATGGGTGCTCAGTAATTTCTGTTGATTCTGATCTTAATAAAGAACATTGATATGTTCTTTGCTGTGTGGAATACTCCATTTATGTTGATTCATCCAACAAACCGAATGCTCATCTCCAGGCCTTCTCAGTTGTGTGGTGTAGACACTTTCCATTGTTTGTGTGTGAGTCTCTCTATTTCTGCAGTAAGTCTACAGATTTCCATCTTGTCTGATTTGGTAATTTTCACTTTAAAATGAAACTGTCATAAAAACAGCATTCCAACAAACTTACATTGTTTCATCATATTCTTCAAATGCAACTTGAGAAGGAGAGAAGACACAGAGAATTTGAAGATTTAATTTACTGGTAGACTTAACCCTTCAAAACGTTATTTGCAAACATTTTGTGATTGTATTTAGCAACAAGTTAAAGTATATTCCCGATGAAGAAGTTAGCCAAAACTGCTAGCCGAAAAATAAACTGCAAAAACCTTTGTGCTTGAGAAGAAGGCAGTGGTGAAAGTTTGCTAGATCCATGGGTAATCACTGAAGAACAGAGTTGGGGAGGTGGGGATGTTGAGAAGGCTGGCCTTAACTTAATGAATGTAGGATCGAGTTATAGATAGAGGCCAAACAGGTAAATAAACAAGGTATGGCAGTCTAGAGTGTAACATGAGAGATAAAGATAGCGTATTATGTATACTAAAAACACAGTCCAAGTTGCAAGTACACTGCAGTTATATTCACTTAGTTCTACTGAGCTCGCTTAACTATTTCACATTAGGTTGTAGTTTAAGTAATCGTTAATCACCACCTTGGACTTCATCCTTGGAAATTGTTGACATAAAATCAGGGTTGATTTGTCATATTCTTTGCCATATTTTTTGTTTAGAAGACAAAAAGATAATAAGAATTGTTTTGAACAAAGTAAATCGAGATGCATCGAAATGTTGGAAATCCTTGTTCAGCACTGGTGAATATGCTGTGGATCTACTCACCTATCAAGAAATGGAGAAAAAATTGACACTAGAGAGATTTCAAATTGAGGTTGATAATATTATTCCAGTCACCACTTATCTTGTGGCATTTCTAAAATTTCTATGGTGGCGTTTATTGGAGGGCGTCGTTTAAAAGGAGGAGGCGTTTCTTTCGTAGTTACAGTTTGGGGATGTTATTGGATGGTAACTAAAAACAAGAAACAAACCCAGTGATCAAAACCTTCAAAAGTCTCTGTGGAGGAGTGTTTTCTGTAGGAATGACAAGCAATATCGCCTGCTCTTTCTATAAAAAAAACACTCCTCTACAGAGGCCATTTGAAGATTTTGCCCAGGGAAGATTTGAGACGTCTTGTTATGAAGGTTTTAGACATGTGTTGTTATATTTTGAGCTTAGATTTATCTGTTCTTATTGGCTTATGCTAATAATTACGGAAATTTAGCAAATGCAATGACAACGAGAACGGCAACGTGGGTGAAACAAAAGCTTTGTTTTCCTTCGAAATATAAATAAAACATTCCAAAAGAGTGAAAGTTTGAAGAACTTCCTTGATGAATTGAGAAAGAATAAGAAATGTTATAAAATCAGATGAAAATGAAACAGAATTTATTGATATTGTCGTGTCTATGTTGTCAGGACGACTAACAGCTATTTCCCAATGGTAGAATATGAAGTAGACTTCTTTCCCGACAAAATTCACATGGAAAACCGTTGCCGTTATCGTTATCGTCGTAGTTGCTTAAACTCAGTAATAGGGAATTTACGCAAATACGACGACAACGAGGACGGCGACGTGAGTGAAACAAAGGATTCGTTTAGAAACAAAGTCTATTTTTTATCATTCCATTGGGAGAATATTGACAGTTTATTACATCATTAACAGATTTGCACGTTCGATACGCAACGTGAAAAGTTATATTTTGAAGTCGTACTAAATGCAAAGACGCAAGAATAGCAGTAGATTATGTTTCTCGTTTATCCTTTTTCGAAAGCATTTCTGTCTTTGTGAGTTCATCGTTTAAAAGTTTTGTTAGTACAGACAAGTTCTTCAAACTTCAATTGCTTTATGAATCATTTATTTCCGAATATTCGTGCATCACTTTCACGTCGTCGTCCTTGTTGCCGTCGCAGTTGCGTAAACTCTCCCGTTTACGACGGTGTTTTTTAAAGAGGGAGACGTTTATTAGATGCAAATACGGTAAAGTTGACTTTCAACTCATCCCTAAAAACTTTGTACATTAAACAATTAAAATAAGGAATTGATTGGCGAAGAAGATGATGATCTTTTATTAAATTAAATTTATGATTATTTTGTTCATGTAAAATAATAATATGTTTGTTTGCATTTCTGTGTGGAGTAAGATCCGTGATGGTATAATGGTTTTCTCCAAACATTTGGACAACGATTTAATACATGATTTTGTATCAAGACTTATTGCGCGCTGTAATTTACTTCTCCCAACACGAGTTAGTAACTCGAAGATGAATTTATGTTGTTCCGATATCGAACTCGAAAATGAAAAGAAAAAATTTTATTATTTATTATTTGCTCTTAGAAACTGCCTATAATATTGTGATTCTTAGCAACATATAAACTAAAACAGTTGTTGCTTATATGATAAACCACTTTGATTCCCTCATGAACAGTTGGTTAACTAGGAATAAAAAGATAATTGAAGAAAGCTCTTTTGGATTTTGATTGGACAACCACTTTTTTGCTAAGTATTCTTTTTTTTAATTTATGAATATAAAATTATTTTGGAAATTAAAAATCCTTAAATGTCATTTTCTAGACGCTGAGCTTTTAAAATTTTCTCTCATAAGTTTTTTTGCCCTTCGTGTTGGGGAAAGCCATGTGGTTAGATACAACCTTATTCTTTTATCCTAAGAAATTTAGCTTTTTAATTATTAATTATTAATTAATTTTCATGTATATGACGAGACTCGAAATCTTTTTGTTGCAAATCCATACACTATTGTTCAACTTTGTGTAGGTTATTGCATATACCTCTTCCCAAGAGTATATACATCTACCAATCTCTAGCCAGCTTATCTTCTCGGTTAAAATCGTCTGAAAGCATGCCAAAGTTTACACCACTAACTTAAGGGTTTGTTTACACTACTAACCTTTAGATGGTTAGAAATCGGTAAACTAACTGTATGTTATTGACGATGACTTGCATTTAAAACCTGCATTTAAAACCTGCATCTATGGTTGGTTTTAGAACCCTGGATTTGATTTCAGCAAAGCCGAAGTAAGTGGTAATTATCATCAAGGAGGTCCACAATTTCCGAGTCGATAGCTGTTCTGTAATAAATCAATCGGAAGCCAACGTCAAATTGAAAATTCTTTTCAATGTTGGTGGAACCCGTATGGTTACGTCGTACGTCATCATTGAGATCATGGTGTGGGACAAATAGACCGATTCAATCCATCATCTCATACATTTCACATGAACTGTATAAATGTAGATATTGTACAAACATGCAATTCTAATAAATTATGAGTCATAAGCAACTAGAAATATTGCTAAACGTTTATCTGTTACAAAGACAATGCAAACTTTCGGTACGAGTGAAGCTTCATTTTTATGGCTTATGTATAACAAACATAAAATCTAAGTTATATAAAGAGAATCTGTTGGTAAAGCAAACGATTCGAAAATAATTTCCAGGAGTTTTGAAGCAGCCTACATCGTGTTACCCCGCTAATGGCCTGAAATTTTATCAGCACTCAACCGGGCGTCAGATCCGAATCATAAGCATTTTCATAAACAGATTCCATGTCACCAAAATGATACATGGTGGGAACTTTTGCGATTACTTGAGATAAGAAGAGTGCTGCTCATTCTGTTATGGTGGTACCACGCACAATGTTTTTCCAATAATAAAATCAAAGAAAAACATTGAGAGATCTTGCGAGGTTTAGCTCTAAAGTTTTTGAAAGAAGGCCAGCCTTATTTAAATGTGATTCCGTGTTCGCATTTTTGTATAGTTTTGACTGTAGTGTGTCCATGTATAAACATATATTTTCTAAAACGTTAAATAGATTTTAAAAATTTCTCTTTTACTATGTCCGATGGGCCACGGTGATTAAATTTATTCCAGATCATTTTATGGTCTTTATTTCTGGTGTTTACGACAGCATCCATTTTGAATCTATGCTATGAGTCTGGTTAATCAGTCCTTAAAGTTTGATTTCAGATACAAATATCGCATTGATTACATATGCTGTTGTCGGTTAGTTGTCTTGACGGACAACATTTTCTGAATAATGAACTCGATAGATGTTTCACGTAGGATTGGCGCGAAAAAAGTTTCGGTCACTTCTATCTTGTGGAGGTTGTTAACGCAATCCAACACCAATAATATTTTTTCACGAATGTTCCCGCCATTCTCTTGTCGAGATGTTTCGGTCAATATTTTCTCCAATGACGATTGCGCACGCAAGCAAGTCTGTAGAATATATTCCTTATCTATCGACCCAGGAATGTCTACAAAATAAAAAAATAAAAAGGATGAGAACAACTGATCACTTGTTTAACCTTTATTTTTGACGGCGAACGAAAGGTTAGCCAGTGCAATTAATCAGGCATTAAAAGAGCTCTCGCCTTCCGTTATTTGAAAACATGAAGTCGGATTTGGCAAATCAAAAAAATTAAAAACGCGAGGGTGCGTGAAAAACAAATTTTGTAACATATTGTGACAAATGAAAGATTTTAAATTGCATGTAAAGATGATCCATCACGATTACTCGAAATTATATAAAACAAAAAAACCCTCGTTCCTTCTCTCAAAAATTCGATGGGAAAACCGATGAGCTCCTAATGCCTATGTGAACAAATTTTCTTTGATATTTTGAGAGGAGTATTCCGAACGGATTCCTCATCGTAACCATAAAAAGAAGGAAAAACACTTTAATAAAAAATCCTCGTAGCATGATACTTTGGAAAATATATATGGATATTTTTTTACTCAAACATGAGCTATTACTCAGGTTCGCGTGATAACCTGTTCTTTCATGTTTAAAAAATGTAGAGTTTGAAGAAACAATTGCGTGACCCACATAGATAAACACGACACGAAATACAAATGGCTTTAAAACAACACCTGCTTCATATACCCGTTACACGAAATCCATATTAAGCCAAAATCAAAAGAAGTTTATCACGTGTGGATGGAGTTTTATATAACTTTCATAAAACCTTTCTCAGTTTGTAGGATAATAGAGAAAATTAAAACAGGGAATCCCCCTCATAAAATAAGATGTGCACACTTTAAAGGTTGAACAGAATACACTACAGCAAAGATAACGAAAATGCAAAGAATTGTATAGTGTGTGTTGGTAGATATAGAGTTTAACGTGACACTCTCTGGATTCAAAAATTATTCCCAACTACCGATTCATGTCTTCTAGATATCCTGTAATATGTGTCCTTACAGTTTAATTTCTTATCTCAACTTTGTGTTTAAACTGTTCACAAACTTTCGTATAAATAAACCTTTCAATTCCGTGTTTCAAAATTACCGCTCTCCTCCACAGGTAGTTTATCAGCCTATCAACAACTCTCCTCAGGAGAAAAAAATAAAAAAATATTAAACGAAATAGGAATATTAAAATTTACCTTTGTCGAATAATGTGATAACTTTCATGTAATCATAGATTTCTTTGGACAGTTTCAAATTTAAGCAACCATTCATGACAACGTCTTTGAGTTTGACAAATGTGTGCCACCGCAACGGTGGAGCACTGGCTCGTTTGCCCTCCGTTTCACTACTCGAGTTTGCGAGAAATAGCATAGTGGATACTGGAAACATGGCACTGTACTGCGCCATACCCAAAATAAATAAAGAGTACCATTTGTTGAGCAACAAATTGAATTGATCAATTTGATGCAATTCCCTAAAGCAGGACAAACCTTGCACCCAGTCCACAGTGGCAAATAATAATCTGGTCGACATTTCATACAGATAACCGACATCTGTCGTCGATATATTCGGTGCTTCCAAACGAAACATCTTGGAACTATACAAAATTGATGCTTGTGAATTGACCTGTCGAAACTCATCGTTACTTTCTTTTGTATTATTTATGGTTTCCACGTCAACATGCTCGTTGCTATCAGTATTTCTATAGTCGTGTGTACAACGCTCCCCCTCACCTTCCATGTTGTGTGGCTTTATCGACTGAACATTCTCTATTCGGAATACTGGGTCAACATGGATATTTGAGTCAATTCTTTCTTTGACGTCGTTTAGTCCTGAATAACTTTTACGATTGTTGCCTTTTTCGGAAATACTCGTTGAAACGCCACCACTTTCAGATTCGGTTAAATAAGTTTTCGTGTCGTTAGAAGCTACCCTCTCGAAATTTGAATGTGATGAATTCGAGGATGTTGATAATCGCGACGCTTTTGCAGGAGGCTCATCTTCTTTTCCAGGAGGCTCATCGCTTTCTTCTGAACTTGATTGATAATCGAGTCCTATTGTTTTGTTTTTTATTTGACTGAAGTCGTTATTGGATGGTAGAGTCAAGACAAGCGGTTTTCTTTCGCACTGAACAGCTACGTAAAGAAAAAATCAAAAAAATTAGAAAAGGACCTCTGTTGTATGAAAGTAAAAATGAAAAAATTTCGTTTGCTTTCCATCTTAAAAACAAGTTGGTAAGCTTTGAGTTTGATCCTCGAAAAAAAAGATAAATAATTAAAGAAAAAATAATCACTAAAAATCTCTCATATTCCCCCCTTACAAAATTTGTGTTTGCTCTGTTTCTAGCCCTGTTTCAGCTGTCAATAATTTCATAAAGGTTTTTGTTTCAAAAAGCATCATGTTGTGGTGTTTTGATTCATGTATTTTGTTACATGAATTTTGACGTCATGCTGAATTTTTATAAATTATTTTTTTTAATGCACATTTCATTTCCTCCTCCCAGTTATGCTGACCTCAAAAATATTAATTCATATAAAAATGTATTCCTTTTGCAAGATGAGTCGTTCGCACACTTCTTTACAAAATCGTTGCCCCCTCCCTCCCCCTGTTTTTAATAATATTATTATTTATAAATTTAATATGGTAGATGTTAACAGTGAAAGTTCAAACGTATTCGATTACATAATTCTGTAATGTTATATCACATGCTGGTTTTAATGTTTTGAAATCGAGCAGGAAAAATAAACTGCATTTGATTAAAAAACGTTGAGAAAAGTCCAATCTACCGACTGTGAAAAGAAAAACATTCTTGCCTAATCTCTCTTGATGTGACAAATTATTTCCTTTTTTTGTGTTTTGTAAGAATGATCTTGTAGCTGATGCTGAAATTTATTGATATGTGCTTACTTATCCCTTTCCCTGAACGTTTTAATTTAATTATGACAGCATACGTAATCATGTATAGTCGGACATAAATAATGGTCCATAGACACCAAGAATCCGTTTATACATCATCCGAAACTAAAAGCTGACAAAACAAATAGATAAGCATCAAGTATATCAAAACCAAAATAAAAGAATATATATTTATATATATATAATTAAAAATAAGAATAATTCGATAAGAAAAAAATGGCCAGACTAGATAAACATACCTTCCTTTCTCATGCCAGCTTTTAAACATTTTTTTAGTCTACAGGCCTTACACCTAGTTCGTTGATCTTTGTGAACTGGACACTTCCCATAAGCAGGACAAACATACTTGACGTCTTTTCTGACACTCCTTCGAAAGAAATTTTTACAGCCTTCACAAGAAAAGACTTTATAATGCTTGCCAGTGGCACGGTCGCTGCAGATCTGGCAAACTTTCACTTCTTTCTCGTCGGATTGATCAAATTTTGCGTCTTTTATTTCTGAGTCTCGACAGGATGAATCCACTGATGCCAAACGAACTTGTTGAAATGAATCATCCATGCTAGTTATCAATGTGTTTGATATGTATGGTTCTTCTTTGATCTTCTTTGGCACAACAATTTTCCTTTGCCTGAAATGTTCTTGCAGACGAGCTGTCCTCACAAACGCTTGAAACAAAGGTTTTCCATTCGAATAATGAAGCTCTGTTGACAAAAATGGTGAGTTTCTATAAGAAAAAGCACCAGTACAATGATTTAAGATTATTTTTGTGTGAATTTCAAATCACATCATGGTTTTAGCTAACCGGATCTAGACTTTTCCCAGGATCAACTTTTAACATTACGTACGAATTTTAAATATTCTCAATTTCTTCCACTCCCAAAATGTAAATACAATATATGAACATTTATGACTTTAGACCTAGAGTGATTTTTAACCTAATATATAGAAAACTTAGAACTCCATAGAACAGAAGAAAACATAATCTGAAAAAATTATAACTATTACATACGTATAATTTTTAATTAAAAAAAAATATCGACCAATCACCTCTCGTTATTTTGAAAGCTGAACCAGTAAATTATATATATTTACCAAATATTTCGACCAATCGCATAATAGAAGCCTCGATTTCAAAATTTCTATAGATCGACAACAGCGTGGTTATAATATGAAAGACAAAAATTTCTATACTTGTTACATTGTAGCTGAAAGTAAGACGGGGGTCACACAAAATTCACTCATCATGAATATGGAGATCAAATGGTCGTTTTAGAAGTTTTTCTTTGTGTCCTTTTTCATGTGGGGTATTGTGATAAAACCTCGTATTTAAACAAATGTTTTTCATAAATGAATATCTTGAATTATGTATAATACACAAGAGTTAATTTTGTTAGACGAGGACCCTATAGTCACGCAATAGTTTAAAAATCCAAGGCCATCTGAACTTCTATGATCTATGCACAGTATCTGATAAGTAAAACACAATAAATAATGAGTCGATTATAAAATTATATACAATAGAATTTTCATAAAATGTCAAAATGGAATTTTAAACTTGTTTTGGCGGAGAATTCGTGTCGTATAAGACTTTTTATTTTGTCTGTTATTAAATTTTAAATACGAAAAGTAGTTGTACTGACTTCGGTTACCGGCATTTTTCATCAACATAGCGATTTTTTTAAATACGTTTCGGGCGTTAAGATCCTTTTGAATTGGCGTTAATGTTTTTTTTTCAAACATTGTTGAAACAAAATATGAGAAATGGACGGGAGAGCAAAAAGTGCATCCATTAAAACTGATTAAACTATTGTCTGTGCTGGGTGCATATTTTATTATGTACCCCCTGTAAATTATTGTTGGAAGACGTTGTCCTGACAAAATTCTGCCAATCTGAGTGATGATGCCTCAAATGATAGTTTTTAAAAAGACGCACAAAAAATAATTAATACACGGATGGATGACTTCTGACACTTCTCATACATAATATGAAATCACGTGATAAATCATTGACCAATTAGGTTTTCTCATTGGAATCTGGCAACCTCGCCACACACACATACACACACACCGATAATAAATTTGATCAAACTCCTTTGTTGATAGATAATGAGAACAAAAAGCAATTGAAGGTCGAAATGATCTTCAACGAAATGGAAGAATTCATAATATTCTTTAAACGAACATAATTACAAGACCATGAAGGAAACGATGTGCTGTGTAAGGCGTTATTATTTTTATGAATATTATTTTTGAAAAATAGAGGTCAATAAGGCACACATCATGTTTTCGTAAAGATTGTTGCATGGTTTGATATTCAATTAAGAATTCAAAGAAATGAAAAGTTATCTTTTTAAGAAGGAGCATTACTTGGCACCAAAAATACCGTTTTGCGGGAACAGATTTTTTCAATAATTAAAAACTTGGTTTGGGCGATAGACTGTTTCATTAAAGTACACCACTTTCGTTTTGACCAAACTTTTACTTTCAAATAATATTAAAAATGGACTGCCCTCTTCTCCTTCGTTATTTGCAATACACCTTATCTGAATGTCTAACCTCGTTTTTATGTAATCCATTGTTTTACTGATTTTCCACTTAGTAATGCTATCTATTATTCCAATTGTCGGTAAAATAGTTAAAAGTAATCTGGATATTAAAAACGAGGTTAGACATATTGGCTAGGCCATTGTACGGTGTTTGAACAGAAATTCGGATAAGGTTTTTTCTTTTAGTTCAGTGCTTTACGAAGAGCTATTCGATTTCCTGGTGTCGCGTTACATCTTTTACCTTAAAACATAATGAGACGGATTTTCTTCAGATCGGGATAAAAGTCTCTCTAGAATGTCCTTATATAAATCGGACAGTTTGTAACTACTACCACTGAAAATTTACTATTATTATGACAATATTCTGTAAATACAATTTGTTTAAATTCACCAACCAAAATAAAAATGACGAAGCAAAGAAATACTTCGTGAAATTTATTACGATATTAGAAACGAGGCAGTTTCCACAGAACGAAACTGACGAAATACTTGGGAAGGTCTACACGTTTCGGTTTTTGGTTTTGGTTTTTAACACTCCTTTTTATGGCGTCCGACTGACCCCCGACCGGCCACCGACCAACGACCAACCGACCAGAAAAAACCGACCACCGACCATTAAAGGCGCGACGCGGTCAATTTTTTTATTTTTTTTGAAAACAATTATAGAAATTTAAAGTGCGCAAAGAACATAGTCGATTGCTTTTTTCGTATTTTTTAAAAAAATATCAAATTTGGTAAAGTTAAAAACGAATAACATAGAAACACTGTTCTCCTCGCTAAAAAACCACCATCAAGACATTTCTTTGTATCTAAACAATAGAAACTGAGTTGTTAGTGAGAGAGCATGCTTCCTATGCACATCTACTGATGGGTAATTTTTAGACAACAAATGTGACTGGTTAAAAAGTTAGCATTCCCAATGTTGTTTTGATCACATGACTAAAGATTTTCGGTAAGAAAACTATAACGGTTTCACACCAACATTTTTCATAAGTAAATAAGAAATTATACAAAGTGTTAATAATCTCGTTAGGAAAACTAAAACTTTCAAATTTCAATAGTATTTTCTCGTTAAATTTGTAGTTCTAAAGTCAAAAGATTACAAATCTTTATTTTACATTATTTTCAATCAAGCGCCCTCCATTGATTCTCTTTGTGTGACTTGGTTGGTCGGTGGTCGGTTGTTTTGGAAAACGCCCCTTTTTTATAAGAAAATTGAAGCTGAAATTTGAAGCTGAAAATTGAAGCTGAAAATTGAAGCTGGAAATTGCTCAACAAACATAAAGAATTTTTAAGGAACTAGCCAGACTGGGTTATATTTCTATGTAAGAACAGAAGTGTAGATGAAATGCTCGAAAAGAAACACAATAATAGAAAGGAAATTGTTGCTGATGACTGGATAAAAGAAGTTAAGATCTTAAAAAACGCGACCAGCAGTTTACTGGGAGCATGAAACTCTCATCTAAGGTGCTCCATAACACGCCAAATAAAACCTTCACGTTATAAGAAAAATCTTTACGCCCCCCTTTCATCATAAAGTTTTTTTGGAGGGCATGGCAGGTATGGACCACCGTACTCGCTTTAAGGATAGTATACGTTTCATTCATACATCTAAAAAAAACTTTTATGCAAGCAATCTATCTAAAAAAACTCCAAGCTCTTCAATGGTAAAGCTATTTTTATTATTATTTTATGATGGAAAGTGGTTTATTTCCAAATAAATGTTTTTGTCATTATTTGAGGGCTTCCTTTACTTACCCTCTACCCAGTAACATTCACATTTACTAAATTTCAACCAATTTCACCCAACGCCAATGCTACAGCTTGGTCTTGCTTTTATCACGCCCTAGAATGGAAGAGCGAGGGTCCCTGTTTTCTAATATGGGTTCCCGTTTTCATGGGACCCACGGGCGCGTCCGGGTCCGGTCAGGGTCCGGTAAGTAAAGGAAGTCTTATTTGAGGCTGCCTGATACACAGCTACTATTTCCTTACATATATCTACCATTTGCCTACTATTTTTCTACAATATCCTACAATATCCTACAATATCTTACAATATCCTACAATATGCTGTTATTTCTCTAATTTTTCATTGCTCAAGTTTGCCCAAAATTGTATATTGTAACCACCTGTCTACTATTACTGATTAAATTTGGTTCGAAACACAGGTTCAGGTTCAGGTTGACATTGCTATGATTAAACGGACCAAATTACGATGAAACATGCAAATTACAGACCGAAAACCATCGCTGTGCTGTAAGGCTGCTTTCACATTCTTTATTTACAGGGGAAAAGGGCGGAGATTTCCGTTGAATAGAGGATTTTCTCCATAACCACCCGATGAACTGTATGAACGTGTGAAATTTTGAAAGGTGGAAAACAAGAAAAAACTCGATTGTCCAAAATTTTGAGGTCGCCGTGAGAGGTCGTAGATTAGAACCACCCTTAAATTTGAACATGATTGATTTGAAACCCTATTGTAGCGAGCAAATTCTATTGTTTAAAAAAATACGTTGCCTGGAAACACATGTAGAAAGTTTGATAACACGTGAAATGCCATAAAAGGAAATGTTTAGTAAACATTGTGTAACAGAAAAATCGATACAGAAGTGGTCACACGTCAAAAAACTTTGAAATCAAATACTGTAAAAAAAAAATTCAGAATTCTTCTGCTTATTCGATGAACATTTTTTTATTGCGTGTTTAACCACATAAAAGCTAGATTCATATTTCCTGATAGAATTCAACTTGAAATGTGTTCATCTTCAAACATGATGACGTCATCATGACGTCACAAAGTTAATAAATGGTGTTTATTTTTTACTATGTCATAAATAACGTAGAAATGCTGACTCGACAATTATTATTGCGATCAAAAGTAACATAATTTTACTCGTTTTTGATTATATCAACTATAGCGCTGCACTCCATCAATGCATATAGTTAGAACAAAACTTGCGACTGTGAATCTTTTAGTAGTCAAACACGCAAGATTTCTCGTTGGATATTCCGGAAGGATCATAGTAACTTTTGACAGGTCTGTATTGTTCTATGGAGATTTATGATGTTCTGGCCTTATTACAACTTTATTTACTATCATGAAAGTGAATGCAAAGTGAAGTAAAGTGCCAGACCAGGGAATTATGACTATGTTCAAAATGACTTCTTTTTATAGAGAGTAAACAAACAAAACGGCTACACTTATACTCTCCGCATGACACTCCTTCATGGTGATTAAAATTTACCTTAGTGGACAAAATATATACATTAAAAAGAATGGTAAATACCTGAGAAAATTTCTCTCGTCAAAGACGGATGCCATTTTTTCTGACTTTTCTCTTGTCCTTTACACTTGAATAGTTTATTTTTCTGTACTTATTGATCTTGAAAATATGCTCAAAAAATATATTTTCTTCGGGTCAACCATGCTCAAAATGTTGTAGACAATTTGTTTTTGTGGTCGGTTTATGAGTTTAAGTATGAAGGTGATAAATATTTCGGGAAATTCAAGCCAGATTCGATATCGAAAAGGCAAGAGACCCTGGGTTTGAGGTTGGATTGAAAATTCATTAATTGGCAGGATTGTCATTCCAGTTTTTTATTCATATGATGTAAAAATAATAATGATGCGTGGGAAAATAGAAAAAATTAAGATAAAGTATTTTTCCGGTGGCTCAAGCATGATTCACACTTATGAATCAAAACACAACATTAAATATGTATACGCAAAAATCTATTGTTTTAGAGACGACGCAAGCATATCAAAACTTTTTGATATTCTTGCGTTATCTCTTGCTTCACATAAAACAATAGATTTTTAGTCATGCATATTTAATATTGCGTCTTGCTTCATAAGTGTGAATCAGGCTTCAATTAGTTTTTACGCATGAACAATCTGCAAATATGCCTTGTTTGTTATTTCAGTTGAGTATAAAAACCAACATGTAAAAAAAAAAACGATCAAATATAATTTTCAATTCAACATCTCAAATAAAACATTTTTCTACGTCAACGTCATGTAGCTTTAGCCAATCAGATGAGGGAAATCAAAGTTAAAGCATTATTATTTCGGGAAATCGGGTTAATAATCATGGAACAAGTGGATATTTTCGGGCAAAATAGGGGATGAGGTAGCGCATTTTGACAATATATTAATTGGACCTTTCCATCCTGAACATTTTTGTGGCTACACTTACAGATATCACATTGTTTGTTTTGTGTGTGTGTTTTTCTTGGTTTTTTTAAATTAGATTTCTGCTTGGAGAAAATATTGAAAGAAAAAGGAAGTCATAAAACCCCCCTAGATTAAAATTTGAATTGATCATAAACATGTATTTCACATGCACGAAAGTTTATCATAAACAAGACAACATTTAAAATCAGTCATGAATAATCGAGAGCAGGTGACGAATCGAAGGGGTTTTCTTCATAAATATTTTAGAATAATGCGCTAGGAAGGGAAATTCAATCGAAAAAATAATGTTTGAATCCATTGTAATCAAACAGAGTAACATTGGCAAGACACTTTTTCATGTCTTCCTTTTCTGGTGAATACGGTGATTAAACAGACATTTTCTGGGGAATACGGTGATTAAACAGACATTTTCGGTCAAAGTGTTCTGGACTTGTAAAATTTCTTGGTGCAACCAAAAATTAATCCTCCTGAGAATATGATGAAAAATGTAATACTATTTTTACATGAAAAAATATATACGTGACATATATCTACTTAGCAAATGTGAATTTTTTGACAAAAGGATGGTCCGCTATGTTTTAAAATTTACATTTTAAAGAAGCATTTCTTCGGTTACAATTAAAGGAAAGTCTCCAGCAAACGCAGATGAGGAAAGTGATTTTATATTTCGCAGGGCGTCGTCGATATCACGAGTTCAGTTGAATAATGTCTCACTTAGTCTTGTCGAATATCGGTTTAATGAATTTTGCACTTTAGACCAAAACTCATTGTTGCCTTATAACCGAGCATTTAAGATCGTACGTAGCTACTACACAAAGTGTAACACACTAGATAGAACACCCAAGATCAGAGGAGGCCAGAACAACATGAAACACCAGAACAATCCAGACTTATCTAAAGTTAATACGATCTGAGCATTTCCTTCCGGGAAGAAATGTCGCGTGTTGAACTACTGAAAGGTGTTTGAAACGGAATATTATACTCAATAATGCAATCTTGATCCCAGGGCCTTAAAAGCGAATTTCCACTTATAGCCCACCGCGACATTTTCCTTAAATTCATGAAATTGCTGCTTATCTTTTTTTATGCAAAGTCATCCCTAATCTCGTTCCCAGAGTTTCTTTCCGTTTTTTGATAATCGGAAAGCAAGAAACCCTGAATTCGAGTATGCAAACAGTAAGCGCAACAAGGAAAGTAAGGTCTTAAGGTCTTCTCGGTAAACATACAAACAGTCAAGAGTTTAGTTTTTTATTCAAACTGGATGTTGCAATCGGGGTTGTTCAAGCCTGTTTTACGGTGTCACCCCAACTTTTCGTCTCGTCGTCCTCATATCAAAAAGAGACGGCCCTGGATAAGAGGTTGACCCCTAGAAGTATGTACAAATTTAAGTACTAACTAGGAAACGATTGATTGGTGGATTACAATAATTTTATAAAAGAGCGCGATTTCATTTCTTTTGTTTCTTACGAGAATAAAACCTTGAATTGTTTAAAAAAATCCTCCATTTTCAGTTCGGCTGCTTATAGACAAGTTGCTTATAAAGATAATCTACACGCAATGCACATTAAACTCCATTGCATGTAACCAAAAAAATTAGTGTATATAGCGCGTGCAACTAAACTATGCGCAAAAAAAACAACAGATGTCCTCTCGAAATGCGGAAATAAAAACGACAAGAGATTTACTACACGAGTAGAAATAAACCCATAGCCTTAGAGGATACCATCTTTTTTTATTCTGAGAAACTGCCGGGGGGTGGGGGATTTTCTAAAAAAAGTCAACATTTCAGCCCTGAAAAGTTTCTTAATTACCGTTTAGACAGATTGCACTTAAATCATACTTTATCCCCAAATGTAGTTTCTTAGCTGTTTGACTAACCGAGCCCTAGTTTCTTATGAACCGGTAAAGGGTATTTGGAGCCAGAATCACACATGCTTTAGAGATATGTATAAAAATACAAATTAGTCACACAAAAAACCCAATTAATAACACCAAAGTTGACGTGCCAAAACTTATTTTTATTTTTGTGTAACCAAATGGAGGAAGAACACGTGAGAACAAAACAACACGAGAAGCGAAAAGGAAACGAACGTTTTCGTGAAAAACGAATGTAAACGTGTTTATCACGACATTCATGTTGATCTTAACAGATTTTAGGTGGAAGCATTGTTCATGGAATAAACTGACTGACTATAGAATATCTCTTTTGAGCTATAAACTGTCAAAAAGATACAGAACAGAAAATATGAATTTCCGCACTTTTTGTTTTAAAATTAGGTTATATTTTGAACTTTTATCATTTTGAAAATCTAAAATAAATTGTCCATCACGCAAAACAAGAAGTTGGACAATATCTTTATTTTTCTGATGTAACTTTGACGTTTTTCAATTATTTTCCTTTAGCAGATCGCTGTGAAACAAGTTGCAATAATTTTCAACACAAAAAAAGTTTTGTTAATTTTCGTAGTGAATTTAGTTCTTAAAGTTTCATAACGAATTTCTTTTTTCAGTACAATTTTACTTTACTATACAGTAAATAAACATTTCCATCTTCCAGAATTACATTAACTCCATTAAAGTCGTCGATTAAATGTTTGAGGTTTGCCAAAAAGGTTGCTTATTTGGAAATTTGCATTACTAACTTACAATCGGGGACAAAATTAGTGGATGGGGCCTAAAAATCCGCCTTTAAAATAATGTTAACTGCAAATTCAGTGAGCGTATGTCCTTAAAAACAACATTGTTTGAAGGGTGGAGGGAAGGGGGAAAAATGGGAAAAAAGTATTGAAGAATTATTGGTGTTCACTTAATTTTGTCCCCGACTGTTCCAAGAGTTTCTTAAATTTTAACGGGTCTGGTACTAAGTTTCTTATAAAAAAAGCCCCGTTTATTATCGAAACAACAGACTGTGATTGAGACCATAAATTATAACTGATATTTCCTCATTATCACCACAATCCTGGGTTTTGGGGAGAACCACGCAGTACATTTGGAACGTTTTGGCATTAAAAACTCTCCCCAAACAAACACAACTTACTGTTTGTAATAAGACCGCAATTTCCGTGATAAATTCCGATGAATTTGCAGCTTCTGAAACCAGATGTTATGTTTTGAAATCCAGACGGCAACCTTTGTTTCATCCATAGGTTCCAACACACAGGAAGAAGTCATCCAGCACTTCCCAAACAAAATTTATCATTAAAACCGTAGTGTAGATTATTTTTTATAAAAGCCTTTTTAAATTTCGTGCGAAATTTACAAAGAAATCGAAACAATGGACGTGTGCAACGATTAATTTTCGTGATGTATTCTTCTCTCAAAAGGTCATTCCCTCACCAACTCGGATTTATTTCAGGACATGAATGTGATAAGATTACGCGTCATATAACATGAAAACGCGGATATAACTCTTTACTAAGAAAAAACAAGAATATTCCCACCATCAGCTGAGAAGTTTAAAATTTGATTAAAATCTTCGTTTTCCTCATCGTAACGTGACAAGCAGGTGAAACACCACGTCAACTTCGTGCTTAGACTTCATCAATAAAGGAACGATATACCCAGACTAGAGAGGGAATTTCTTCTTCAACATCACAATAATATCGAACAGAAAGTACAAATGCGTGCCAAATTTCTCTTGAATGCTGATTAGAAAGTGCATAGAAAGACAAGCAGAAGGAAATGGATTGTAGTTTCAGTTAAGAAAAAAAGGATGCCCACTAAAATTAACAAGAACCGATCAACTGCTCATGAATCTTAGTAATGAATGGGAATAAAGAGGGCCGATCAAGGCTAGTTAAAGAGGGCTGGTCATGGCTAGTTAAAACGATTCCGAGGTCAAGCATGTTGGATGTGTTTGAATGATTGGTATGTTCGATTGAGAGTTCTCGAGCAGCGACCAAGAAACATCATCGAACATTTCCCAACATTTTCCATTCTACATGTTGGAATGAAATTTGGGTGCCACCTCCATGTTGTTCTCGTTTTCACTGGCCTCAAAAGTTTTTAATGCAAATAAAAGCAGAAGAGATTAGAAGTTTGAGTTTTTGAACATTTTCATCTAACCGACAACAATTTCTACAATGATGTTTACGTTTCCATTTGTGAACAAACAATATGAATATTCAACAAACAAACAAACAACAACAACCGCGCCACATTTGCGAGGGAGAATGGATGAACAGAAAAGAATTATCTCAAAGTAATATCCTTTGAAAGTTTTCCAACTAATGTTAAGCCTATTCTTTCTCTTTTTAGTTCAATATTCTTTACCGTGCATTCAACACGATCGCCTGGTCCGAGATGAACACCCATCGGAACTTGACGTACAAGTCCACTATTTTTCACGCCAATATCAACAAAGACACCAAATGATGTGGAGTTACGAACAACGCCTGTAACGGATTGGTTCTCTTTTAAATCCTCGATGTGATTGAGTCCAGTTTTAAAGACTGGTTTTTCAAAATCTAAAATGAAAATTAGTAAAACAACAATTCACTTTTATTGCTCTCCATCGTTGTTAAAGAATCGGAATACAAGTAAGTAAGTAACCCGGTGTTTTGAGTCATTGGGCCGCCCATCCGCCCGCCGACCTGGAACTGCGAAGTTGACTTGCCGCCAGAGACACGTATAGCATTGCTCTAACTTCCCGGCCATTGTGCAGTCAGTCGATGGGCTGACACGCTTCATTTTAAGCGCATCGGAGTGAAGTATCGAGATACGACTTGACTGTGAATCGAACACGGGCCTCAGCGGTCGCACGCGAATGTACTATCCACTACACCATTGGACCCACCTGCTCTTAAGTCATAATCGAGTGATTGCTGAAGTCCATCTAATATCAATTTGATTGTGTTTTCATCTGTATTGAAGTTTTCTGACAAGTCTGAAAAGGACACATTACAAATATTTTACGGAACATGAAGAAAGCTCATCATTAACCTGTCGGATTTGTTCCCCTTACTCCCACCATGATCCTCAAGTCAAAGTAAAGAAAAATTCTTTTCCCTGTCCAACTTACTTTCTTCCGTTCAAGGTGAACACAAATGTACAGTAGAACCTAGGAAAATAACAAGTAACCATCATGACTAAAAACCATAATTCCGTGTCTCGATCTCACCTTTGAAACCATTCCTTCCCAGCATACCGCTTACTTTCGCTCCCATTTCTTTTGTTCCAACTTGACTAACAGTACAACCCAAGTAATCAATAATTCTTGAAATAAAATTAATTTTTTTGTATCTTAGGGGTTGATTGTACTTTAAGTTGTAACCGCTCTTTTTGTGTATTTTAAGATCATATTCGGCTTTTGTCTTATCTACTAAAATCGAACTGACAAAATCGAATCATTTGAAAAAAACCTACTACCGCTTAACCCGAACCCTAATGGAAAGAGAAATTTGTTCGAGTTAACCAAAGTTCGTCTTATCCGGAGTAATATCTTAAGATTTGCGCTTGTTTTACTTTTCAAAAGCGGATCCCTTCTCATCTTGTTATGCCATGATCGCTGGAGAAAGGCTCAACTTTGGGTGATGAAGATGATTATAGGGGGCGTTCCCAGTTAATGATTACTAGACAAAAAAAGTTTGTAACTATATTGAAAGAGAACGTCTTTATTAAAAAAATTGTAAACCGAAATTTATTTTCGGTTTGTTCCAATCACGATTAAAATGTTCAAAATAACGAAATGTTCGAGTTATACGGTATTCAAGTTAACAGGTAGCTTTTATTGGGAGGTATTAAGGCAGAATTCAAGGGAAACACAAAAACAGTTCGAGAACGAGATGCTTTGAGTTATCCGGTATTCGAGTTAAGCGGTGGCTACTGTACGTTTTTCCATTCCGTTTTTGTTGTTTTTTTAACCCTTTATTCCATGAATTTTGAAAAACCTTGTTAAAAAATTATTTCTGTATAAATTCTGAGTTATTAGGGTGCTAAAAACTTGAAATTCATCATGATTTGTATTTTGGGCCCAAATTGGGGAAATTGGGCAATGACTCCATTTGGCATCATTATGGAGAAGTGGGAGAAAAAATAAAAAAATATTTTTTTTTCCCTAGGAAACATGGTTATCTGCAAACTATAACAAGTTTATATGAAGCATTTTTTAAAGTTTTTAGACATGTTTACAAAGCAACTATATAACAAATAAACCAAAAAACCTTTATAGAAACTATTTACAGTATGGAAATGTTCGTGAAGTTAGTTCAAATGTTCTAGTTCAACTGTCCATCAAAAGTTCAACTTATTTCTGAGCAAGGTGTTGGAACTGCTGCACACTTACTTTGTGTACCATGTTGATTATCAATGCTTGAACGTTTTGTTGGACGACCAGGCTTTGCAACAGTTACGGGTTTATTTGCGTGGATCAGAGCATTAGCTAAATCACCAGAAAAAGATAACAGAGATTGCATTTGCCTTTTTGGTTTGCCATATTGAACGAAATGACGCCGATACAAATTCCATGCATTCACTTTACAAATATCTATCAAGTGCCAAAAGATTTTGACATACCAACGTTTGGTCTTGATTTTTATTCTATATAATGCTATGAGCATATCTACCAAATCCACACCACCCATACTTTTATTGCAAGAAAGTATGATTTGTGGACAGGGAATATCTTTGTATGATTTGGATGCTTTATCCCAACGTTTTATTGTACCCATTGGCTCGATTCCAACATAATTCGAGGTAACTTGCACGGTTTTGTTATCAACCCATTTAGCAACTATGATACCAGAATTGCTATCAACTCGGTAGTCTAATGCACCACGACCTTGCTTTTCCAAATCCTTATTTGCTGATAGAGGACAATGGGCAATACGATTTGACCGAATAGTACCAACAGCACATACTTGCTTTGATTTCAAATAAT
The DNA here is from genome assembly GCA_039566895.2 of Turritopsis rubra. Lineage (NCBI taxonomy): Eukaryota > Metazoa > Cnidaria > Hydrozoa > Anthoathecata > Oceaniidae > Turritopsis > Turritopsis rubra. The sequence goes on along the minus strand of CM077625.1, from coordinate 14,519,553 downwards.
GAAGTAAAGGCAATGTTGTAAACCAGTTATCTAAGTAAAGCTTGTGACCTGGTTTATTGTGAATATGCTTTGAAAGCTTGGCAACAACTGTGGAGCATTTTTGTAACCCATCAAATTCAGGATCTATATTATCTTTTCCACTGTATATGTAGAAATCGTAAATAATACCTGAACTACCAGCACAAACTAGGTTTTTGAAACCCCATTTCTTCGGTTTTTTGGGGTTGTATTGTCTAATTTTACTTTTCTTGGTTTTGCATGGAATTATTTGTTCATCAACTGCCTGGTACTCTTCAGGCTCAATCTTTATGCATTTATTTCTCACAGCATCGATTATCGGTCGGACTTTGAAAAGTTTGTTATCTTCATTGTTTGCCAGATCATTATCTACAAAGTGCAAATTTTGTCTCAACTTTTCATATCGATTAACTGGCATTACGTCAGCAATGGGAGGAAAACGAGTTTGTCTTGACCAATAACATTTATAGTTTGGTAATGGCACTATTCCCATCAGAATTTGGATACCAATGAAAGAATTAATTTCATATTTATTAGTGTTTACAGAAACACCTGACTTTTGCACACTATACAAATTTGTATTTTGTACAATAATGTCTAACAAATCCTCTGTAAAAAACATCCTAAAATATTGGAGTGGTGTAGGTGGTTCTTCTGGAGGATCCGAAAATGTAACTTCGAAGTGATGGTTACTTCTAGGTCCATCGTGTTTTCTCCAACGATAATTCCGGCTTGATTGATTAGTTGAATTAGTTGTTGTGCTGTCAGTATTATTCGCAGCTTTGTTTTTAGTTAAATTTATTAAGGGAATGTCATCATTTTCATCGTCAGAATCATCTTCATCAGAAGTCATAACAGCAGGATCTTCGGATTTATTATTTTGATTGATCTCTACTTCATCCTCTTCATCATCTGATAAATCAGATAATTCCGAATCACTTCTAGTTACAAAATCGATAACATCCACTAAACTAATTTTTTTAGACATTTTATTCATTTACTATTATTATAAACCTATAATATCAAACAAGAGTTTACATCTGTCAAACAGAAACAAAATAATCAGTTGTTTTTATACTAAAAAAAAACACAAAAAACTACCCATATGTCATAATGACTCCATATGGAGTCATACACTTTTGAAAAAATATTTAAATACTAAGAAACAGATTATTGCAGACAAACTTATTGTTAATTCATAGAAGTACTTTATGGTAAACACAACAGAGAAAAAAATCTGTTGTTCGCGATTCAAGTAAGACACAAGACAACTTTTTGCTACAGCACATGTATCTCCTTCAACAACATTTTGAACTTTTGATTTTTCTTGTTGAAAAACTGCTAACATAAGCGCTTTTAAAGAACATCTTTATTGTGTTTCAATTAGCTTATGTAAAAGCTACACGAAACATGAAAACTTGGTATAAGTCCGTACTTGGTTCAAAAATTAGGTAAAAGGAAAGTTTATGACGCCATATGGAGTCATTATGGCGTAAAGGGTTAAATAAAAAAAATACGTATTTGTACACAAGTTTTTCTCGCATGAATGAAAAACTCCCCAAAACTGAAGCAAACAAATGGGATTACGTATTCAAAAATTTCAACAATATCAATATCATCCACTCTCTGCAATCTAAACTTCAGTCTTATCCTCCACATGATTCATAACAAATTCTTGATATTTGGGCTTTTCGAACCTAATGATTCTTATAAAGAGGGTTCTTCATAAAAAATGACTTTTCACTATTGTCTTCCAATTAACTAGCTCGTAAAGACGCCCTCCACTAACAAGCAAGATTGATTATTAATCTTTTCTATGATTTACGCACATTTAAATTAACTTTAAAATGGTCAGAGTAAAACAAGAAAAGGATATCCCCAATCATTCTCATTCCCCTGCATTTCTGGTTTTGACGTAATAATACCTGTAAGATAATTCGTAATATTCAGGATGGATGTTGGTTTGATCAAGAATTTCGACATTGAGCTCGCTTTTAGATGAAAATCGCTTTTTCTTTGCATGTGATGCTGAAGCTGTTTTCAATTTTCTTTTCTTTCCATGATTTAGAACCACTTCTTCTCCTTCTTCTTCTGCCTGGTGAAACAAAACATAAAAAGAGGATGTTTTCCCACTAAGTCTGGTTTAGATCGGTTGAGAAAATTACAGATAGAAAATGATTCCTTAGCAGACATAAGCGAATCTAGTAAATTCTAAAAAACAGAACGATAGAATGGGTATTTTATTACCATTATACTCGCATCTTGCTCCTTGCTTTTCGGAATAATCCGAAGAAATCCAGCGCAGTTCTTGAAAGTCACTTTTCCAATTCCGTTTACTAACTGCAGCTCTTGACGATTTATGAACGGTCCGTTCTTTTCCCGATATGCTATAATAGCGTCAGCTTGTTTTTTGCTGATGCCAGCAATCCGCCTTAAAAAAAGGAGTTTTGCATTCTAATTGCTTTCCATAAAAATTCCAGGTTGATCCAACGGTCATGTTGATGTCAGGGTTTTTCTATCTTTCGTCATGAAGGGAAAGGTTATGAACACTATATGAACACTTTTCTACAGGAACGCCAAATATCGCCAAATAATACGCTTTAAGGCTAGTTTTCATATAGCAGATTTTCCCACCAAAGATGTCATTTGCACATTAGGGTAAGATTCGGAAAAAAGAAGTTGAGAAGCATTCTACTTTTTTCACTCGCATCGAGCGTAGTTTTTATATTAACCACTCAAAATAAGAGATCAACAATTTTTCTTTGTTTTCTTTTCGTACGCACGTATAAAACTTCAAACGATGGAAATAATTTCTCTAATTACACGTAGAAATTGCGCGCGGCATTTTTTCTCCCGCACGGAAAAATTAGGAACTTCATCAGTGAACATCTTATTGAAAACCGACTATAAAGGGGACGTGAAGTTTAGAAGCTCATCTTTTCTATGTTTTGTCCTAACATCAAAATGATATCAAACAGCAATTTCCAATAATTTATTTTCCAAAATCATTGTATTTACGTAAATATTTAAGATTTAATGATTTAGCACTGCGATAGAGGAGCGTCTTGTGACGTCCAAATCACGGAATGTATATTGGTGATATTAATAATAACCTGAAGAAAAAACAAATTGAATTTGAATTTGTAAATATTCAAAATTACAAAACTTATTTCTTTGCAACAGGTTTTTTTACTTTCACTTCACAATGAGCATGATTCGTTTGATCAATTAGATTTTATTGTAAGCGCGAGTTGAATAAAACTTAAATTTATTTTTAGGCCTACTTTACACTAGAGTGAAATAAAACAAGTCCTTTTAGCAATGTATTGACAATATGCTGTGTAGTGACGAAGTTGCCTTAGTTTAGAATTGTTGTTGTATTTGCTGTATATATAACGAAACTAGGACTCATATTAGAAACCACAAGTAAATACATACTTGTTTAATTCATTTCGGATTCATTTTTGTGGTTGTAATACCATGATCACTATCTACTATAAAGGATTATAAGAATTTTCCTTAAAGGAACTACATGAACTTTCATTATCAGACACTTTTAACATTTTCGTTTACAGATTTTCTTTAACTGTATATCAGAATATGTGATTTGCTGAACAACATCCGCAATTTTGACGTCACAAATTTTACAAATTTTGCAACTATAGCAACAGCGGGGAAACTTTAAAAGGCCCGTTTTCGGTATAAAAAACCCAAAAAAACAGATGAAATATATATTTTCTGGATCGTTGAGAAATGCTCTTTCGAATTAGAAAAAAATATATGATAAAATTTTGACCTCACATCCCCTTTAAGATGATAAACCGATGATGAACCAACCTTAACAAGATGGCAGAACATGCATTTAAATCTAACCCAACGAAACTGACGCAATCTTCTATGACGTCATTAGTGGCAAATTTTAGTAGAGTTTGGTCAAGATCATGCTACAAAAAGAATAAACGAGATATGAATGAAGTCTGGATGATTTAAGTTTGTGCATAATAACGTAAAAGAAAGATAAGGAAGAAGATTCTACTTGATACATTCCAACACCAATGTGTTTGGCCTCCACTTTCACGAGTTCCAGTAATGGGTCTTGTAATCTTCGGCCAATTGAAACTGAAAAAGGAATAAAAGAAACTCAGGATAAAAAAGAAATCAAAATAATCGAAAATAACAAGATAACACTACGATGGGAATCAACTTACTTGAACTAATAAAATTAGGATCTAAGTCTCCAAACTCTTCCTTTGCTTCCTTAGTAACGCTGTAAGTAGATGCACCAGATTCATCAACAATACTAAAATTAGAAGTAAAGTATTCACGATCCTTATCAACATAATATTTGGCATTAAAAGATACAAATTACCTGTAAGATATGTCCAATGGTTTAAAATGTCCTTCCTTTATTATTTCAGATATGAAAGCTTCCGTTTCTCGACATGCTGTACCATTTCCAATAGCGATAGTATCCACCCTGAATAAGAATCAAATCTATGTAAAAACAAAAGCATCTCATAAAAAGACTAATGGTGATCCCTACAAAGTAATGTAATTTAACTGTCAACGGTGTTTAGATCATTGCAAAATGCGGAACAAGAATAAAGGACAACATGGATTCCGACTGGCAGCAAAACAAAATTAAAAATGCAACAACAGCAATGCAACAACAGAACAGCGGAATGATATAACAGGATGTAATGTAACAAATTGGCTTGCATATGTTTTTTGGCTAATTCTATAATCAACAATCCTCCAGCTTTTGCGTTCCTTTTGGAATGGAAAGGATAAATAATAGCGGTTTCCAACAGGTTCCCTATAAAAAATCCATTCTTATTGGAATTGATCTGCTGAAATGACATCAACTGTATAATAAGGTGAACTTATTTACGCACCGTTTTTACCCAAAACAGTTATTTTACATCCATTTTTGAAGCCAGGGTCAATACTTAATACATTTTTATCTCGAACTGGAGCCACCAACAGTAGCTGTTTTAAATTTTGTGAAAAAAAATCAAGTGATTCTAATTCAGCCTCCTTGCTCAGTTTCACTCTGTAAAAAAATTGAATGAAATAAGGAGTACAATTAAAATTATGTACGAGTACATTTTCGAAATCTTTAGTCATGAAATTATAATATTTCATTACGATATGTTTATGTGTAAAATTATTCAAAATTTTAAAATTGCATTTAAGGTAGTGCATTGTTTGGGATTATTATTATATTATGACCAAAAAAAACAAACAAAGCAATGAGAACACCATACCTTAGATTTCGTATAAACGTTTTTTCAATCAACCTCTTAAAAGAGTCGTCAATAGCATCTAAAATAATTTGTCTGTTTTCCACTATAAGAGAAATTAACAATGAGAGTATATTGAAGTTTCATTACAGGCATGTTAAACTGTCTTCTTTCTCGTATGGATTCAAATATTATATTTAGGTTTAACCTGAAGCATTTTTCGGAATCCATTTATCCTTGATCCATCTTGATATCTTTTGCTTCTTGTGTTCAACAATTTCCAGTTTCACTGATATTATTTTCAATTGCTCACCTCTGTTGATAGCTAGTATCTAATGTAACACACAAATTTCTACAGTCGACTCCCGCTATCTACGATACAACAAACGTAAATGTTGAATGGAGGGATAATTTTGTATGAGCCCGATGTCCGAGATATTGTGAGTTGACTGTAATAACCAAAAAAGCTCTGTCTACAACACAATTGATAATAACAGATGCAACAACATTAATTACCTGATGAACTTTTAACCTGTCCACAGTTAACTGGAATTTGTAGTACATAGAAAATTTTTCGTTTCTGTCATTTTCTTGAGCGCTGGTTGAAGCTTTTGTTATAAGCCACACATAAGGTCTTCCACTAAAACAGATGCAGTCTTTAAAAGAATTGTAGCTAATCCTACATGACTAAAAACAAACTTTCATTGCAGAATATACATACATTTCTTCCTTAAGTTTTTCCTTCATTGACGGATCTTTCGCTATTAAATCTGCTAACACATGCTGCATACCAGTTCTTACATCGGCTTCTGATTTTAAACCTGCAATTATAAATTCTTGGAACTAAGATTTTGCACTTTCTGTTTTGTGAACTGATTTAAACACAGTCATGGTAATTATTTAGTATTATTAGGGGAGGCTTCCGAAACTCACAAAAAATAGGACAACTTGCTGGGGGGATACTTTCTAGAATGATCACATCAAATGCTATGATAATCCTTGTAGATTTGATATATCAACATTATGTGATAATGAAATGATTGGTATATCGCCATTTAGTTATTTACTTTGATTGGTTTACCAGCAATTGATCGCTTAAAAAATTTGATAATTGTTGGTCAAAGTTTATCCTAAATTGGTAAATTGGTAAATCCAAAGCACCATAATCGGTTTATACCTTTACATAAAACTGTGGACTTTTTCCCTGGGTTGTCACATAATTATGTCAACATTTGTTGTCAAAAATTTCAGTTGTAAAATATAACATATTTACAGAGACCAACCTTCAACATTTGATTTCACAATTCTTTTCAATGGAATTGGAGTACTAGGAGATCTTAGCATATCCAATACAACCTTATCCAAACCCACACTTCGTGCTCGTTCAGCTAACGTGCGCTTTCCACCTTTTTTAAATGGAGAATACTATATAAAAATAAGAAGTCTATGAAGTACAAAGTAAATAAAAGTGAATATCATGTTTTTCTAACATCTGCATAAGTTCAAGAAATAGAATACCGTCCACAATGCATATGGGCTATTCAGTCCTAATATAACTTTAACACTTTTGTCCCCATTTTTTGTTTGGTTTTGGCTTTTTATTTTTGTTGTTGTTTGTTTTGCTAAGTTACTTATTTTGAGCTTGCTTAGTCAAGGTTGCTTTTTTTATAATCACGGTTTTCCATGTTTAGCAGAATAAAGAAATAGTCCTATTGACAAGCATTCAAAATGACGCTGTTTATATTTATAGACAAGTTAGGTTAGTGCTATTCTAAAGCTGCATACTCAAGTTATCGTATCATTTTAGATTCATGTATTCAGGATGTTATATTGGTGCACCGGCCCATGTATGCATCTCTTGTATTTTGTATTTTTCCTAGAGTGCTGCTGATGTTGTTCTTGATACATAAAGATAAAACTTGAACAAACCAGTTCTTCAATTTCTTCAAGAGATTGTGCTTGTTTTATACTTTCAATGACTTCTTTTGAGGCTTCGTTTCCAATCTTCTTAATAACAACTTGGATTTTTCTTTCCATCTTTCTAGATAGAGCAGATTTTAGAATGAAACAAATGTTAAATATCAAAATGTAAGTGCTATGTAAACAAAAGCCATCTTTCTTTCTGTCAAATTAAAAGGGCTGAAACTAAATACATAAACACATAGCAACTAATTTAAAAAAAATTGATATCAACATGAATATGGAATTTCATAATACTTTAAAATATTTTTACAAGCCATGCTTGTATTGTTTCAGTAAAATCAAAAAAATGTATTAATACTTGAAGTTGAGTGCTAGTCATTTTTTTAAGGAACAAGGTTCAGAAGATTAATTTCATCCAAATATCACTTTGGTAAAGGTGCTATAAATAGTTATATATAGCAGGTAAACAAATTACTAAGAATCAAAGGACCATAAGAAAATTTGTTTAAAGATAATGTGGTGTTAATGATAGTCTGATTAACCATGATGCCAGCACCCCACAAAACAAAATTATTATTCATGGGTCATAAATATAAACGATTACAAGTTTTGTTTTGATTGATGATTTTTTATTAAATCTGCATTGGTAATCATGATTCAGCAATTTAGTTATAGTTCTAATTAACATTTATTTATTTATTCTTGAATTACTCACTTGAAATTTTCATTTGCTTGTTGAATTCGTCGTATACTTTCAGCATCCATCCCACCAATCTCTGTTTTCCTGTATCTTGCGATAAATGGCACTGTTAAATCTGCATTAAGAAACTTTATTATCTGTTCCAGAATCTGTTTTTGAGCAGTTTCAAACTTGGGATTTTCATGACACACAAAATCTATAACTTTTGAATCCATATGTACTACTTCTTATACAATATAAAATGTAATGTATTCTATTGTATTATACCTGAAAATAGTTGCAGAAACATTTTTAAAAGCTACATGTTTAAAATTTTTGGAATGTCTAGTACACCTTTGTTAAAGAATGATGTGACTCATATTGCTGAAAAGTGGCAGACAGAACTAGGACAGCTAATAGACAAAAATAATAGGCTAGTTTGCAATTAACATAAAATGAAACTATAGTATCATCCCAAACACCAAACAAAGACTGAATCCTATAAATATCAAATATCATCCATAAGACTATGGAGTTTGATTTGCAACAACATTGGAAACTGTTGAAAAAGAAAATTATTGACAACACTTGAACTAAGTTTTAAAAAGAACGGGTGATATTTAATTTTTGGGATCAGGTGGACATCAGCAGGTAGCACATGGCTCACATTGAGTCCACTTGACGAACCAATTTATCCCCTGTTTTTGTGTAACCTATTTATAAGGACCTTCATTATTTGCTGTATCCAGATGTCTCGCAGTTTCTTTTATTTTCTTAACCTTAAAAAGTGTTCAGCAGTTGACTTGTTTACTCTTTTATAAGGCTTCTCATTAAGAGGCATGTGATCACATAAACTATTACGTATTTGAGTATAATTAAACAATGCAAAATATCAGGTCCTTTGATTTTGCTGACTTTAAATTGCAGCATAGGTTTTCACGAGGTGGTGCAAGGAAAATTTACATCGGTTTCAGCACTTCATCCAAATACTATTATACTTGACTGTTGTATAACAATGAGATTCAAACAGACAGCGGTACTACCATTTGGAACCATGCCATTGGTTTCCCAACTGTCCATCATCAACATTGAATACTGCGCTTTACAGCAAGAGAATGGATGAGATTTAGAGCCCTGTAAAAACATAGCTTCCAGACAATCTTAGTCCACATAAACCAGATGATGAAAACCTGAACGAAACAGGTTTATTTTAATTATTTAAAGGAAGGTAAGTAATTTAAAAGAAACCTTTTGCGACATGTCAATGTTTTCATTTGTCTCTTCCCTTCATCCCATAATTTCAAGCATTCCTTCATCCAAATGTTGAACCTTAACATTTATAGAAAAGAGTTTACACAATTCAATAAAAAAATTACTGAAAACGTTATGATATTTTTATTATTAAGGTACAGTATGGTCTGAGAAAGAAAGATTTTAATCAGACCTATACTGCATCGACTAAGGATGAAAACCTGGCTAAAGTTGAAGCAATTAACAGTGATGATTAAAATAGTGACGAAGAAAGTAACTAATCAACATCTGATTGTAGTTTTGACAAGTAAGTTTGAAAGTAATGCCCAAAAAGTAACGCGTAAGTATCCTCAAATAATTATTCCGGAAGATTATTCAATACCAAAAAGATATCAAACAGCAATTTCCAGTAATTTATTTTCCAAAATTCATTGTATTTACGTAAATATTTAAGATTTAATGATTTACATTACTAAGCACATGTGATGGAGAAAGGAGTGTTTTGTGATGTCAAAATTGTGGAATGTATATTAGCAATATTAATAATAAACTAAAGAGAAAACTTTAATTTCAAGGTTTAATTCAAGGTTTTATAATGCAGTCGTGCTTATTATTTGGAAATACAAGCGGTAAAATAAATAAAAAGAGAACACACTATTTTAATATACCAGATCCTAAGAAAGAGTGTGAACTATGCTCTTGATGGTTACATAATAGTTGGCAATGGAAAATGGAACATAAATGACTTTGAATCAAAAGCATGTAGTGTTGTGGTGATTGCTTGGAAAAAGGGATCAGATGTTGGATCTTTCCAGACGACTGCAAATGGTAAAAACAAATCCAAACCACCAACGGAGAATAGTATTCTCGTTGTGCCACATACTTTTGAAATTACACTTGTGATGTGACTGAAAGTGTACGATACGAAAAATGGATTACACCTGAAACTCGTACCGTCATGAAATATTAGTCATGGTGGTTATAAAAAATATCTCTCACATTTTTTGGATGGCTAGCACAGATTGGAGAATTCCTCATATTACATATTTTCTCCAAGCAAAATAAGAGCTACCACCAACTACCACCTACCTTTACTTAAGACTGTAAAAAAATATGGTCCCCTCAAAAATATTATCAATAAAATAAGGGTACGAATTGAATGATATAAAATCCTTTCAAATGGTCAATGTTTTGATTATCAGGATAATGACTTAAAGTGTTAATCGGCCAAGGGAGACTTCTCTGTTAAATTTTTTTTCGGTGACGGTAAATTAGTAAGATTGTTGGAAAGAAAATGGCGTCTGGAACAAACTCGTGTTCCTTTGCTTTGGTCATTTTTACTGACATTGAAAACATTTAAAAAACCACGATGGATTGTACCATGGCTGCCTATTATCTCAACAACCATAAATCTATTTACTTCAAAAATATTAACGAGGTAAACACATACAACAAAACAAAACAATAAAGACAAGGTGGCCGCGCCGCGTGTCGATTCTCTTCAACACACAAGTCGTCCCCACACATGCATCATGGATGTGGGGAAACCAAACATTCACCTGAATTTATTTTCCATGACATGCATTAAAAAACGTTTTGGAATGATTGATCAAGCTGTTTGTTTCCCCCCAAGTTCTGGGCTAAAAGCTCCGACTTCTCCTCTGTTCCGACTTGATTGAAGAAAAAGTTCATGCCCTCCTGTTTTTGCAGCCTGTTTAATCCTAAAAAGCCATAGTTAGGTTTCCCCTCACATAAGATGTTATTTCTAGTATCAAATTCAAGACTGGTTTTACTCACTGTTAGAAGTAGGTATATCACACAAATAATAAAAGGTAGTTTCATATATTATGCTTTTGTTTGTCGTCATGCTTCTATTCTCGACACACATTAATATTGAAGTGATAATCAACGAAAAAAATTGAAAAACATTTAAATTGGAGGCACAGTGCGATTATTATGTTCTCAACCAGCTGATTACCAGAGTTTGTTTACTCGTGATGTAATAGTTATGAAAATGTTACGAGTAGCTTTAAGGGTAATAATTAGTGGTAAAGAAAAGAAATATCGTCTCTAGTGTTTCCTTTGGGACTATTATCGGAGGTGTTTTTTACGGTATTTACTTTGTTATTCTACTGTTCCGTTTTCTATCTCTCATTTTTTTTTTTAAATTTCGCATGTTGAGAAAATAATAATATGGTTGAACACGGACGTGTCCTCTCGTTCCTTTTCTCCTCCCTTTATCTAATTGTCAAAGGAAAGAAATGTTTTTATATTTTTAATAATAGTGTTATTTTTCATATCTTACATCCTTTTGAATGTAAATTAGGTTTCCTTTTTCATATATTGGATACTAAAGTTGCTGTGTCGAGCATATATGAAACTTCCTTAATGCGAGATGTTGCAGAGAGTTGTTAAAAATCTTTTGAGTTTTTATTGAAAAATTCATTCCTTTGTGAATGCGTAAAGTTTCTTTCCTCCTGTATATACTGTTTACCTAAAGTTACCGAGTATAAAATTACACTCCAGATGTTAGTTTTTATAGATGGGTAAACATTGTTTACGTTTTTACTGATAAGCGACCTGATTCGGGAGTCAAAAGTAAAAAATTCTATTCTTTTGACTGCCAAAAGATGGTCACTTTGGGCTGCTTTTCAGTAAAAACGTAAACAATGTTTACCCGTCGTCTATTGGATCATCAGTTAGTGAATTAGAAAATTTGTATTTTTATATTACTGTTATAATTTACTTACATTCCAGGTTCAAATTGAAATTCAGATAACTTTGGATGCATATATTTATCATATACATAAGGTTAAGGTTTATCTGGTTTTCTTTTAGAAATTAATCTTAGTGAGTTAAATTTGCTGTTTATTATCCTTCATATTGCTAATTCACTGGCGACACTTTAAACCTTGCTTCATTTGTAAATATCTTATCCAATCAAATCTCAAAAATTTTGCAAAAGTCATCATTTTTGTTTACATTTTCTATATCTTGCCAATCGTGCCACGGATTTGTGCCACTAAAGGGGCACCTGAATTAACACCAAATGCTGCCTAGGGATTCAAACGGCTTTTATTAGAAACTTGGTTGCCAAGGAGGGGGGAGGAGTCGAAAACTTAACGGCCAAATGCTGTTAAAAAATTCGAAAATCAATTGTTGACGGCCCCTATACATTATTATGTTATCGTTACTTATCAACATTTTTTTTTTTAGTTTTAGAAGAAGTTGCATTCTCAGAATAAAGCAAGAGTTTTCGTTTAATCATTCTCTACACCTTGATATGCTACGGTGTATGAAATGTAATTTGAGAAAAGGATTATCTTGGATTTCATTCAGTTACTTGATAGAAGCAGTTATAAAAAGGACTTTAACACCCAGCTAACAAAAAACCCCTCTATATTGGATTTTTGGTAAAAGTTGTTTTAACAGATTGAGCTTATGCCAAAAATGGGGAAAGGCAAGAAAAATCGAAAGCAGGATGACGATTGGTAAGATTTGTTGGTTTGCTACTCTAATAACTTATAGATTGACACTGGTTATGTTTTTAAAGTTGTAAAGTTGTATATTGTGAAGTGTTTCTTAATGTTGTCTTCAGGGAAAATGATTTAGATGAGATTGCAAAGGATGCTGGTATTAGTATGGAAAAAGAAGATAGTTCTATTGAAGTGCCACTTTCAAGTAAAAAAGAAAAGAAAAAGAAAAAAGGAAAAATAGTTGAAAGGTAAAAATCAACGTTATCATACAGTACAGGTCGAAAGAAACTTCATTTCCGCATAAGATAATTAGCTTTCTTTAGAAGTTAACATTTTTTTGTTTATGTGATGCAAATTTTTTGAACTGATTTTTTCACGACCAAACAGTCACAAAATTCACTTCACAAAATACACTTCACAAAATACACTTCCCCGCACTGATGAAGAACAAAAAGCAGAAGAAAATGTGACCATGCGTAAAGTAAGATATTGCCACTGGCCGAAAACTAATGATGGCGGGTTTCAATAATAAACACTTCAACTGTTGTACTGCTAAAATGGAATTTCGAAACTCCCATAAAAAATAATGAAGGCCACGATCAGTTATCAGTCTGGTACATGCTGGTTCGCCCCTTAAAATCTGGAGTATGTAGCATGAATGACGTGCGAATAACATGCACACATGCACGCGCCCACACATACCATCTTCAGTTAAAACAGCCGTTTATCGCACACCTAAATCTTGTAAAATAGGTCTTTTAGGCATGCAATAATCGCACTTGTAATCAATACTAACTGTTACATTGCAATGCAAAATAATCTGCTATGTTTTGTCATAAACCATCTTTAGTTACTTTTATCTTCTATTGTAAATGAGTTGCCTCATCCTCAATTAATTTCATATCGATTAAAGAACAGGTGTCTAACAAATTTAACGTTCTTTCCAATTATTCTTTCTTTAATCTACGGAGGAGAGTGTTTTTCAACTGCTTATAAGAATAACTAGAAATAAAACATGTGCATGATGCATTATAAAGAGTCACATAGAAGTATATGTTTATAATTTTATGTTTACAATATTTATGTTGAAAAGACGTTTTTAAAAGTTGAATGTGTTATTTATTATAAAACTAAATGTCTCTCCGTTAGTAATGTCTTCAGTTTATAAGGTATTCTTTTAATAATGAAAACACCTGTCTCTTTTTTCATTAAGATTGCCATTACCCAAAATGCTTATTCAATCACAAAATGAGAATGACCGCATTTCTTGAAATTACAGTTAAAAATGTGAAAAATATGCACTTCTCTGTTACTGTTTAAAAAGTTGGTGGGCTAGTGAAACATTCCTCTAAATAAAGGCAGAGACTAGAACCATGCTTATAACATCTGGACAAAATCATTTATAGCAAAAGCTGTTTCCTTTTTTTATTGGGAGTCTAAACAATGTGTTCAAAGTTTCCTTTTAATCGATATATTTGTATTTCCTTAATAAGAAAGATTAAACTTGTAACTGTGTTCCTTTTTATTCTATCAGAGATTTATGATATTAATGTTTTTCCAAACATTATTTCCTAATATGCTCCTTTGATTTAATGCAGAGCATACAATTGAAAGATACTTTCAAAAATCAAAGTAATAAATGGATCAGTAAAAGTTTGAAGATCAAAGAAATAATTGTTTTATACACCATATTTAAAAATAGGGTGGAAAATATGGTGTGTGATTACCACACTCCAAGCATTTCACCAATGGCCAGGCCTGATACTCTATCCTAATAGAGTCGCACATCAGCTTAATGCTGAAATTGCTCTGTAATCAACTTTTTTGGTATAGAATAAAATGGATTGATTACGATTCTTTGATAAAGTATTGTTATCCTGAGAAATCAAAAGGCTATGATAAATCTTATGAATATGAAACTGTATTTCATAACAATACACTCTCACAAACTTTGACAGTTTGAGATCTGTTTCCATCAGCTCGATTTAACAAGTCAGAATTTATTTTTGGCTGTGTAAATGATCTTGATTTGTTTTCATGTTTAGTGAAGATACAGATGAATTGCCTGTTGAAGTAAGTAATCCTCCATTGCACTAATCATAAGTATTGCTGAAATATTCTTTTCAATTCAAACGAAAGATTATGATTTTTTTAAATTATCGTACATTTATTCAGGATAGTCAGAAGTCCTCATTCAGTGCCTTAATGATGGATGATGAAAATGATGATGATGATGATGATGATGGGGAAATAGATGAATCTCCTGATGATAACGAAGCAACTGTCAAAGAAGTTAAATCAAAGAAAAGGAAGGAAAAGAAGAAAAAGGGGAAAGCAGAAGATGAGGAAGTTGCTGATATCCTTGCTGAGCTGGAAATTAAAGATAAAAAAGAACCTCCTTCTAGTAAAAAGAATAAAAAGAAAAAGAAGAAGGAAATTGAAGATGATGAAGACAATGAAGCTGGTGCTCCTGTCACTACAGATGTAAATATTGAATCAGAAACTCAGAAAGATGTTGAAAAGAAAGAAGCAACGGCACCTGATAAAAGCAATGAGGATGAAAATGGTCATGTTATAAAGACTGCTGCCCAAAAGAGGGCTGAAAAGAAGGAAAGAGAGAAAAAGAAGAAGGACACAGAAAAGAAGAAAGCTGCAAAGAAAAAGAAACAAACTGAGGAAGAAGTTGATGAAACAAATGAGAAAGATGACAAACATGTATCAGAAGAAACAAATTCTGTAGCAAGTTTGACAAAAACGGATGAAGTCAAAACAGATGAAGTCAAAACAGATGAAGTCAAAACAGATGAAGATCAACTGTCTAAGGAACCTTGTAGGTGAACTTTCTGACATCACTGCTTTTGTGTTTGTCTCAAGGAAGTAACTGTTTAAATTTCAGTCTCAATTGTACGTACATATGTGTGTTATTAATTTCTGATCTACAAGTAGTTGCAGGCAGTAGTGGTGAAGATGAAGGAGACCCAGATGAAGGTAAGGATAAAAAGAAAAAGAAGAAGAAGAAGAAGAAAGATGATGAAGACAAAACAAAAAAAGGAAAAAAACCTGGAAAGTCAGCTATCCTTAAAATGCAAGAAGCTCTAGAAGAAGTAAAAAGGGAGGAAGAAAGACTGCGTGCAGAAGCTGAAGCCAAAGCTAAAGCACTTGAGGAGGCTGAAGACCGAAGGCTGGAAAAGGTATGATGTTTAAGTAAAAGCCACTTATTTATTATGATAATACTAAGTTCTCCATTTATTCATTGATACTTGTTCGTTGGTTCAAAGATTTGGTAGACACTCAAGTAGAAACTGGTCATTCTCTGGTTTTATCTGCTATTTTTGGTTTGGTAAAAGTTATTTGGTAAAAGGTATTATGATTGAATTTGTAAATCTATTTAGCTGCGACTTGAACAAGAACGAAAAGAAAAGAAGAAACAAAAAGATAAAGTAAGGTTTGAAAAAAACTATTTAAGAATACTTTAAAATATAAAAGTCAATTAATTATAACAATTACATTTTATTAGGAACGTAAGGAAAGATTGAAGAAAGAAGGAAAACTTTTAACTCCAGCGCAACGGGAGCAGAAGAGACGTGCTGAAGCTATGTTAGAGGCTATGAAGCAACAAGGTTAGCTAGTTTCATACATAAAGTTATCCCATAAGTGACTCTGATCATCTGTTGTATGATTTTGTATGCTTTTTAAGGTATAATGGTTCCTAACAGGGATTCTACTGAAAAACCGAAGAAAGTTCAATATGGCAAAAAGAAAAAACAACCTCCAAAAACTCAGCAAGAGGAACCTGTTCCCTCACAAGCAGATGTTAATGAAACTCCAAAAGAGGAAAGTAAAACTGAAGAAGAAAAGACTCAGGGTTTGTTTTCATTTTGGATTATTGAATGTGCAAAAGATTTATTGTGTGAAATGTATAAGTTTAAAAGTAATTATTATTGCTTTTAAGATGTAGTGAAAGATGAACCAACTGATTCCTGGGATGTAGATGAAAATGTTGCTGATTCTTGGGATGCAGATGTGGGTATTGCTGATTCATGGGATAATGAAAAAGAAATTGAAGGTAAAAACATTAAAGACATTTTGAACATTTTTTGAAAATTCAGCACTTTAATTAGTCAGCAACCTTCAGACAACTGACTCTTTAAAATTGATATATTTTTTTCTTATTTCGGCCATTAAAGGCATACCAAACTACCTAGGGTCTACTTTAATTTAGTGGGTCCCACAAAATTAAAATGAAAAAGCAAAAGAAAAGTACTAACCTGGTACTAACCTGGTTTCACCATAAATTTAGTATTTAAGTGTAAATTTTCTAAACCAACACAGTATTGTTTATACTATACAATAATGTCTGTTATGGCTAACTATTTAGCTGAAAAATATGGTTTTTATGATAAAGTTATGGTAAAAATTTACCAGAGTGTTTGTGAGGATTGGTAGAAAAAAGATAGAACCAAGAGAGTTTTGAAGAATTGCACACATAACTAGAAATATTAAAGAATATATTTTATTATCTTTGTTGCACTAAACTGTGTCTGTGCATCGAATATTGCCAAAAAAATTTGATTGTAGTTCTTCTTTTTCTCTCAATGAAGATGAAGAATTGTCGGAATAATATACACACCACCTTACTTTCCACGGTCAGCAAATTAATAGAGGCGCGCTTAATAAATATTATAAGTTCAAAATAATAAAAAAAAGATTATTTCTGGTCCACATAATTAAAAATGACGTAACATGTGGTGACTTGCCCGATTCTTCGAACTCAAACAAATGCTTTATTTTAAGTTTTATCTAGTATTATTATTTTGAAATCCTTTACTGTAGTAGAAGATAAAGTAAAGAAAGATTCCGAAGTCAAAACACTACAAAAGCAGACATCCACCAAAAGTCAGTCTAGCATAGCAGATGAGGAAGAACATGAAGAAGAAGAAGAAGAAGAAGGAGACGAAGAAGAAGAAGAAGGCGAAGATGAGGATTCAAGTGAAGAAGGAGAATCAAGTGATGAAGGAGAATCAAGTGGTGAAAGTGAAGAAGAATCCGAAAGCGATGAAGATGATAAAAAACTTACACCAGAAAAAATTAAAGAAAGAGTAATAGAAAGAATTGAGGTCAGTTTATTATTATTATTATTCTTGCTCAGTAAAAAGTTTTTAGCAAGTGGCATGAAGATTTAACTTTTTTGATTTTATCTCAGAAAAGACGTCAAGAGAATGAAGCCAAAAGATCATTAGAAGTGTTAAGAGCACCTGTCATATGTGTTCTTGGACATGTTGATACTGGAAAAACAAAAATATTGGATAAAATAAGAAAGACAAATGTTCAAGATGGAGAAGCCGGTGGTATAACTCAACAAATTGGAGCGACTAATATTCCTGTTGAGAAAGTATTGGAACAAACCAAAATGGTGAAAGCGGTACTTAACTTTTTGTATTTTGCATAATGTTTTGATTGTTGATAAAAATCCAATGTTTTTGTAAGATCGGCAATACATTATCTGTTTAGTTTCAAGAATTTAAACTGAAGCTTCCTGGCTTGTTGATCATTGACACACCAGGCCACGAATCTTTCAGGTACTCGTCAGTAAACATTTTAAAAACATTTTATCATGCAATGGTGCACGTTTGAAATAAAGAGAAGTAACAATTAATGTGATCCGAATTAACCATAATTTTATATCCATTCATTTTTAGTAATCTTCGTTCACGTGGATCAAACCTTTGTGACATGGCTATACTTGTTGTTGATATTATGCATGGTTTAGAACCACAGACAATAGAATCCATTAATCTTCTAAAAAAGAAACAAACACCATTCGTTGTTGCTTTAAATAAGGTAAAAAAAATTGAATCTTTTAGTACTGTTGAAAATTCAAGGCTCCTGGTGCAAATAAATACATAGTAAACACGATAAATGGAAATTGTTGCTCTGTATAAACACATAATGAAGAAAATGCTTAAATAGTGCTTAAATATTGTTTTTCAACATTACCAAGGATTTTTTAAAATTACCGAAAATGTAAGGCGATTACCCATGCTTGAATTGTATTTGTTAGTGTTGCTTTAGAACAAGTTTGTGCTTGTGGTGAGAGTTGGCAAATACTTTCCGATTTACGATTGGTCATTTAGGTTGATCGGATATTTGAATGGCAAAAATCCCCTAACATTCAAGTTGAAGATACCATAAAGAAACAGAAAAAACGAACGAAACAAGAATTTGATCAAAGAGCCAATCTAATTATTACAGAATTTGCAGAACAGGTCAGTGAGTATTCCTTTTAGATATGTTCTCTTCTCTTACACTTTCTCAGTTTCATGTCGCTATACATTTCAGGGTCTTAATGCGGCACTTCATTATCAAAATCTTGATGAAAAATCTTACATTTCTCTTGTACCCACGTCAGCACATAGTGGAGATGGCATGGGTGATCTTATGGCTATAATCTGTAAGCTCACTCAAACTCGCTTAGCAAAGAAACTAGCCTATTCTGAAGAGTTAGAAAGCACAGTTATGGAGGTTAGTTGTGTCTTCTTTCTATTTGTTATACAGTGTCTAACCTCAATGAAAAGACATTTGATTTTTCAATACTCAAGAGTTTCATGCTTTGAGCAATCTGCAGTTAAACTTTCAACAAAGGTTTTTTTCATTGACTTAATCGCCCGATATCATATAATATTGCTCTATGTTAACTTGTTAGAAAAAAGACTTGGTTATTCAGCAATGTCTAACCTCTGCAGTTCGAGAACCTTTATAAGTCAAACTCTCCCTAATTTGAACAGATCATGTAATTTGAACAATTTATGTATCAAACCATTTTGTTACAGTCACATGGATGTTCGAATCATATTTTTATTGGATTCCATTAATTTAATTTAACAGGTCAAAGCTTTACCTGGTCTGGGTACTACTATTGATGTTATTTTGGTGAATGGCAGATTAAAGGAAGGCGATACCCTTATCACTGGTGGTTTCGATGGGGCGATTGTCACGCAAATTCGCTCTATACTTACACCACAACCAATGAGAGAGCTTCGAGTTAAAGTAATAATTTCCTTCAAAGTTTCTACATTCAATTTCCTTGTTTTTCAAAGTTAATGCTCTCAATTCTTTTTCAGGCTCAATATATTCACCATCAAGTGTTAAAAGCGGCCCAAGGTGCCAAGTTATGTGGTAAAGATCTGGAAAAGGTGTTAGCTGGTTCGCCAGTATACATTGCACATCATCCTGATGAAGTGGAATATTTGAAAGAAGAAGTGGACGATTTTGTGTCGTCCAGTTTGAAAGCTATCAAAGTATCAGAGCGTGGTGTTTATGTGCAGGCATCAACGCTTGGATCTCTTGAAGCTTTATTAGAGTTTCTCAAAACGTCCAAAATTCCTGTATGTATCTTTTTTACAGTTATATGATTATAACCTTTTGGAATATGTTTCTGTAAATATAGTGACCTTTTGACTGTTTTAGTATTGTGGAGTAAACATTGGTCCTGTACACAAGAAAGACATCATGCGATGTTCTGTCATGTTAGAACACGAACCAATGTAAGATGTACATCTGAAGGTCGATCTACTGGGTCAATCATTTTATCTTTGAAGGACAATCATTCGACTGTTGCTTTACATTGTTGAATTAATCTGATGATGAATTTTTCGTGATGAAGAAAGTCGTTTTTTCCTTTTCTTGTTTGCTTATTTTTGGGTTTTATTGGATTTAAGGTATGCAGTCGTGCTAGCATTTGACGTAAAGGTGGAAAGAGATGCCCAAGAGTATGCTGATAAAGAAGGAATCAGGATCTTCTCTGCAGAGATTATTTATCATTTATTTGATCAATTCACAGCATACACAGAGGTGAGTGCATGATCAACTTGTGGGAGTGGAGTAGAAATTTGATTGGTTTATGTATTTTGTTGCCACAGATCGTAGACATCCATTTTGTTGATATTCCTTCTTGTCTAGGATTACAAAATGAAAAAACGTGACGAATTTAAACACTTAGCCGTGTATCCAACTAAATTACGAATCCTTCCACAACATATTTTCAACACACGAGACCCAATTGTTCTTGGTGTGCATATAGACGCAGGAACGTTAAGGCTTGGTACACCACTCGTTGTCCCTAGTCAAAATGTATGTAAACGTGCATTTTTGTGATAGAA
Organism: Turritopsis rubra; assembly: GCA_039566895.2. NCBI lineage: Eukaryota > Metazoa > Cnidaria > Hydrozoa > Anthoathecata > Oceaniidae > Turritopsis > Turritopsis rubra. The sequence goes on along the minus strand of CM077625.1, from coordinate 14,498,804 downwards.
AACTTTCTTATTGAACAACTATACTTTGCTCATATTTCTCTTTTGTTACAAATCAGAAAATCATGATTGGTTTCGTCACTGGTATCGAGGCTAACCATAAGCAGATTGACAAGGCTAATTTTGGGCAAGAGGTTTGTGTAAAAATTGAATCGATACCTGGGGAAGCCCCGAAGTTATATGGTCGACATTTTACTCATGAAGATTTACTGGTTAGCAAGGTAGGTATTTCGTATCTCAGTCTTCGCGAGGAATCTCGGATTGCGAAAAGATCTGCCAATTTATTTGATTGCCAATTGTCATCATAATTCCACCTTATACTTCAATAGTAATTCGTTAATATACTTGTTGCAGTAGCAGAAAAATAAACTCAATCGTTACTTCTGCTTTCCGCAGGTCACGCGTGATTCTATCGATGTAATGAAACAGTATTTCCGAGAAGATATGACGAAATCCGATTGGCAGCTTGTTATTGAGCTCAAAAAATTGTTGGATATAATGTGAAGAAATAGTTTAATCGGGTTTCATTAGAAATTTTATCAACTTTTCATTTCCTTCGAAACTTCGATAAATTTTTTTAATCAATCCAGTTTTTAATATTTCTTGGAAAACTGAATAAGAAACCAATCATCTTGCTTTTACCGAGAACCGAAGAACTGTTCGCCTTAAATTCTACTCAAATCTCACGATCGCTTTTCTGATTCGAAATTCCTTCACTGTAAACGATGCTGTCTTTTTTGAGCTGAATCAACTGGGCAGCCTGGTGTTTCCACTTTTGCTTGTTCAGTTTTTAGAATGAGAAGAAATATATTTATTTAAAACATTAAGTAGAAATAAACTGTGCTACTGAATTACCCCCGTGTTGTTTTTTCACCATTTTAATGATATGAATTGACCTTTTATGACCTAGTCAACATGTAATGCCTCGTTTTCAATATCAAAATTGCTTATTTACTACTCTGCAGGAATCTGAATAATAGAGACTGTCATACAAGAAGGAACATGTAGACTGTAATACGTTGTATAAACAGAAATACGAGGTTTTGTTGCAGTAATGCATTGCGTCATAGATCAGTAAATAAAGTGAGGGAAAGATGGCGGTCAATGCTTTTGAAGTCGATTTTGACAGAAATTCAGCGACAAATCAATAAGCATGTATTAGCTACGAAATGCGATCATCACTAATTTGCGCTGAAAACCTTGTTATTTTTGTCTGGGTTAAATAAGGTAATGGTTATGTAATATGCCTCGTTCTTTCAAACCTAGAAGTTTAATGATCGCATTTTGTTATATTAACACACTCTTAGCTGCTGCAGTATTATTTAGATGACGTAATAAATTGAGTCTGAAAACGGGGAGAACCATATTAGATAACGGTGACCCTCTCTCTTCCAGTCTAGTGTGTGATATCACGAAAACCAAGACCAAGCTGTAGCAAAGGCCTGGTTTTCATTAAAGACAATTTAATGCGTATCAATCTTTGTCATTCATTAGGAACGATGAAAAGAATATTAGATAAAAAGACAAAAATTTAGCTATTTCCGCTTAAGTCGACCCCTTTTTATATGCGAAACGACAGTATATCAAAAAGGTGAAGAGGCCCTGGGGACGAGGTTGGTCTACCTACAACACTCTCCGCGTGGAAGATTATAACGTTTAAATGGAAAATATGAAAGGCAAGACATAAAAAATAATAAAATAACAAAACTAAAAAACATTATACCAACGCATGACTTTTTCTTTTTTTCGATATAGGTGCCATCATAAGTCACTACATAATCTCTATGTAAGGAATATAAGAGAACTTTGTCCCTACAAATAGCACGCAAGCAACTCAATACTTGAGCAAACTCAATAAATGAGCAAAAAAAACAGATTTGATTGGTCAGAAACCTAGCGCACGATCAATAAATTGGAACGAAGTAAACTACTTTGAAAAATGAAAGTGCGCATGCTCACGTCTCAAAATCGATGGGACAAGAAAAAAGATAATGTATTCTTCAATGATTACATTTTTTGTTACAAAGTGTTTTGCGCTTTATCTTTTATGTATCTTAACGTTGTTTCTTTGGCGACTTTTACTACATCGGTACCTGGAGAACGATGAGCATAATCGATAACAATAAAATTGACGTTCTTTGCGTTGGCGTATTTTGTCGAATGAATATTATTGTAACACCTGTCTGTTGCATACTTAATGTGACGATTGCACTTCTGAGCAAGATCGTCAATACATAAACCCCATGAGAGTGACAAATCTAAGCGTACAAAGTAATGGAATTTCGATTGAGTTTGACAATTCTTGCTAAGTTCATCAGCGAGTTTCTTACAACCGTCAGAACCGACATAGCCCATTGATGTCCATGTGAAACCGACGTAGCTATGTTGCAAAAGAAATTTATCGTTGGAATTTCTTTTCAAGTCGTCATGGACGAAAACGTAGATTCTCTGATTGGTTTTCACGGAAATGCCAATTTTCATCCACCAACCTTCTTGCATAGTTACTCTACCATCTTTAAATTTCGGATCCCAACGGCTTTTGAGTTCGTTTGACAACGCTTTTTCAATGTTCGATTCTTTACCTTTCTCATAATCCCCGTTGAAATGCAGTACAACAATCTCGTTGCGATTCCTTGATTCATTCATCCATTTATTGACGTCATCAAAAAATATGGCCATTTTCCCGCCATATGCCGCATGTTTACAAGTCCATAGTCCTCTACCATATTTACTCTCACCTTCGTAGCAAAGATCGATATCAAAATATCGTATCCCTGAATTAAGCATCTCGTATGCAGTTGCGTGTTGATTTCGATAAGCACAACTCAAAGCCGGAACAGCCCCTAGTGTTGTATGATACTTGAGAAGTCCGTCGAAACCTGAGCCTGCATTGTGAGCTCCTGGTAAAGTAACTTCATCTAATGAAAGATCACAAGCTCCTGGTATACCTAAACATACTTCTCCAGCAGCTCCATAAATTCTCAAACGGACAGATACCAACAAAAGCAGGACCAACATCTTAAAAGAATACTTTTGTAATGAATTCCAACAACTCAACTGTTAAAAACATGTATGCACGTGTATGCACATCTGCGCAGTTGAGCAAACAAAATTATTCATCCAAAATATTTCAAGTACAACTAAAAATTGATCATGCCCAGGACACGAACAAAATGATGTCTGTTCACCCCACTTCTCAAAAAAAGAAAATACCGGTTCAGTTTGAAAACTTCGATTTGGACAAAATCTTTCGTCGGACAAATGTTTCGTCAGAGTAGTTCGCACCTCGTTTTAAGCTGAGTAATGGCATGTATATATATGGAAGGCGGGACGGGACCCAAAACGGGATTCAACCTTCTAAGGTATTTCTACCAAATGTATACTTTTCCTGTTTACACGAGAAATTACTGTCCCGGCAAGGCGAGTGTCTCGCTTGAAAAAGAAGAAGGATCACATTTTTTCTCATCTAAACCGTTTGTCCCTACACAATTTTTACTAAAATGATTAAACAGCTGGAAAACCTGCGAAATTTCCCCGTAAATGACCGATTAAACGCCCATCCCCGAATAAACAGGGTAAAACCAATACCCAAATAAACTAGAATTTTCTATTTTGATAGATGTCTTATAGAGTTTAAAATGTTGATACAATATTGACTTCAAAGTTTATCAAAAGAATCTTAGATTTTATTGAAAACATATACGCATACTTGAACCAAAAATTGATTCCGAATAAACGCCCATAGTAAAAGTTCAATTTTTAAATGGCCAGCCATGGAAATATTTGCAGTACGGGTACTGTGGGTCGAAAGGGTAAAGATTAAGAAAGGAAGGCGTAATTTACTGGCGTAAGTTACGCGTTCGTTATAATAAAAAATATTATCTTATATGGATGTAGTTTCATTAAAACGAGTTTGAAAGATCACTCCCCCAAACAGAATCCGGTCATTGTCCGGTACAGTTTGTCGAGAAAAGGAAAATAAAGTGGCATTCAAATTCGAGAACGGAATCCATACGAACACGAATTTGTGAAAGAAGAGATTATTTTGGGTTCCTGATATCTTGTCGTAAGATTTCAATGCGAGTAGGTTATTTGGATATTTTCAAAAGTGTTACAATGATATAGAACTAAAATCCAGTCCAATATGGTGAGTGCAAGTTAAATAGTCACATTCTCGTCATTTTATTGTCAGAAGAAACATCTTGTACTTTTTCCACAAACTTACAAAATCGTTTGGCATTGGAAGAATTTTCAATGACGTCGTTTATTGCGTTTTCCGTCTGATTGACAAGCTCCTTGATGCTGGAGAACCTATTCATTAATTGTCGGTAATTTTTGGAATTTACACCAGGGATTTTCTGAACAACATCTGACGGCACCATGCTATATTGATAGGCGTTGGATGGGGCATCTTGGTCAACACCGATTGCCATGGCAACTTGAGCATCTGGTTGTGGGCTGTTCGATTTCAAATCTTCAAATATTTCAGCAGTGAGATAAGGACTTTGTGACCAAATTATTTTCAACTTAGGAAAGTGAATAGTGAGTAATGTAAGCTTGGAAGAGACATTCTGTAAACTTACTTCGTTACCTAATGATTTCTTATCCTGCAATGAAAACGATGTTTTAGTTTCATCAAATTCGATCAGCAAAATTGGTCTTTTGTAAAATCTTGTCATGGCTACACATTGTGTATATAACCTTCCATTGTTCAGGGAACCAATCAAATCGGAAATATTTTTCCGTTCAACGCAAACATCCGGAGAAAGAATATAGTCGCCAACTTCTAAAGTAACTGGTTCGATGTCCATCCCGCGCTTATGAATTAATGAAGGTAAATCGCTACGAAACTCCCGCACATCAACAACGACGAGCTGCATACTCGAACTTGCCGTACGACCGCCGGACTTTCTTGTACTTAGGACTTCTTCATTACGTTGATTCCTGATAGAACTTCTAGCGGCACTAGTTTTGCCAGGTCGTTCTTCAGGAACCACCATGTCGGCTTTCTGACGGATCAACATTTCAAAGGCGTTTTTCTCCTTGTGTAATGTTGTAAGATATCTCTGCTCTTCAACAGATCCATTGTAAAACAGAAAGTAAACACGTAGTTGGATTCCAGGTTTAGACGCTTTGAAAACTTCCAACTGACGAACACATTCCATTTGCGCATCGTAAAGTATCACATACTTTGGTTGATTTTCATGCAACTTGCGCCACAAGTCATAGGTATCATCAGAACCTGATAACGCATGAAGGATGATCATCGAATTAGGCATGATATTAAAAACTTTTGATGTGTCATCATCTGATAAAGTTTTTGTATCAGGAGGATGCTTGTCTATCTTACGCTTCTTTCCAGATACTTTCTCCCCTTTTTCGCTTTTTGTGCTCGAGTTGCTTTTCATTGTATTTAAGAGACTTTTTTCAAATAGCTGCTGCAATACTGCATCTCCACCTTCACATAGAAACTGTTTCAACTGTGAACAAGTGCGTTCATCGGAAGCACACAGCAAAACATTTCCACAATCTTCCGAAGTCGATTTTTCCTTATCAATTTCATTAAGGATTTCCTTTAATGCTTCCCACTTAGGACTCATTTCCATTACCCCATCAGTATATTTTTTGTTTGTCTTTTTATCTAACTTTTCACTCCCAAACACTCTTGCCTTTGCATTCACAAACAATGAATTGGCTGCATCCATGAACATCCAGAAACTTTGATGATTTGTTTGGTTGGCACGCAAAGATTGCAAAAAGCTGTAGAAGGTAACACAATCATATTGGGTGAGGTATGATAACAAAACCCTTAGAACTTTAACATCTGATACCAGTTGCCTTGTCTTGCCACTTAGTTGATTCCAATGTGGATCCAGCTGAACTTTTAAAAGTTTATCAAATGTTTTGGTCAAACTAGATTCAAGTGTTACATCTTCCAACTCAACTATGGGTGCTGATTTTTTTAATTCTCGCAGACAAGCTTCCATTAGATCTAAGATGGATAATTGAACGCCAGTCATAAATGGTGTTGGATCAACGCTCAACTCAACAACATCAGGTTTATGTTTTTCAAGGCATTCGACAACGTCCGCATGAAATCGTGGTCTCAAATACAATTTTCTCACAAATAACTGTTTCATCACACGTTCCACACGACAATAACCAGCAGTAAACGCACAGGGTGAATCTGAAAAGCCTTTTATAAAACCAGCAGCATTACTTTCTCGAAATAACCGCAAAATAAATGCTTCTTGACTAGATTCGCCAATTTTGTGTGCCCTGTGAACTAGCAAACCGGTTATGTAATCAATCGGGATCTTTTTGGTTAGCATGTCCACAACTAAGATCCTTGATGTCACAAAAAATACTCCACCCTGGCGATAAAGTTTTTGTCGTTCAGCAGACCCAGTTTCTGCCACTATCACTTTAGGTAGATGTGTAACGCCATCTGAAGTAAGTTCATTAATAAAAAAAATTTGTTCTTCTACATTTGTATTAAGTACTACTAATAAACTTTCTTGATTACAAAATGTATGCATTGTCTTCAGCAACAGTTGATCAAGACCAAGGCCTTTAGCCATTATCACTAAGCCATCATCTTCCATTAATTCTTGATAAAGTTTTGTCTCATATTCTAGCATGTCTTTGTTCGACATTTTATTGGATGAAATTATTGATTCTCAATAGCCTCTAAAATATAGAAAATCTTATAAAGGATGATTAAATTATGAAATACGTAAAGGTGAAAATGAAAGTAGAGTTATAAACGCAAGATGATCAGTGGTGGATCCAGAGGTATGTCAAAAATTGTGGAGGAGCACATTAAACATAATTTCTGTTTTCAATCATTATCACCAATGGTCACGTTTACTTTTATGCTTTAATTCTTCTGGTCGGAAAGTCATGTGACTTTTATTTAATGAAATTGGTGTATTGTTGGGGGAATAGATGAGTTGCACAAGACATAATTTGTTTTCAATTCATTGATGACCCAATTGATTCTCTCGATGCAGACTCCAAGTGAAGCTAAAAGATGATAGACTTTGATGTTTTTCCGTACCAGTTGCCTGCAGATGCATGGAAAAATCAGACAACTTCATGGTCAACATTAGAATGGCCAGGAGTGTATGAGTACTTAATACCCCTGGTGTTTTTACAAGGGAGGTTACAAAAAATTGGAAATGTTTTGAAGCCCACAACCAGTTTCACAGTGGTTGGAACTGTTTACCACTATAAGAGGTATCCAAAAACTGAATTTATATTGTTGAAGGTTGATGTTACTCCTTCTCAGAGATTAAATGAGGAGCCCCATTTGCCCCATGTGTTGCGATAAATGAATCCGCAAGTGTGATTACTACTCATTGTTTTCATGACTGCTTTAGGAGTTGTGTTCTCGCATTGGAGCTTTGTTATTCAAGATAGAAGCTGATGTGCATTGAGAATACACCAAAAACGCATGCACTGAAGAAGCATGCAAATGGAATAACGATTTTGTCCATAAGTTTTGATAGATATTTTGAGAAACAGCTTTCCTCAAGGTAATATTTCATATTTATGAAACAACGATTAAAAGCTTTTTGATCCCTGATGAACTCGGACGATTCGACTTTACATTCATGGGGGCATTGGGAAGTGTTATCGGGTTGCCCACATCCAAGTCCAAAGTTGTTAGGTCCATAACCTCACACTCAGAAAGGAAGAAAGAAAGGAAGCGAAACAAAATTTTTGTCAACCACGGAAAGCAATCCTGTACTGTGTTGTTTTGGAAAGATATTTTTCTTAGTAATGCTCTGTAGTCTGAGCATCAGGTTGATAAGATGTTCTTATTTTTTGGCCAAATCTCAGTCTCAACGTTCTTAAACAAGTTTCTAAAAAAAAAAGCAACATGTAATAGAGTGCTTGCTCCCCTTATCGCTAACTTAAATTTTAGAGAAAACACAACTAATTGGATTTAGCAGAACAATTGGTCATTCTAGATTTCAAATCAACAGGAATAAACAAACAGAATAAGATTGGTAATAAATACTGCTATCGCAAACATCACCGGGGTTCATTCCACTAACTTGTTCCTCTTTCCGCTAACTAATTTTGCGTTCATCAAAAGTGATGTTAATAACGGAATTTTATAGAATAGTTTAATCCCTTTTCTCCCAATGTAACTGCTCGTCCCCTTTGATTCTGCAGATAAGTGACAACCACAAAAAATGTATAAAAAATACATGCCTTTATTGTTTACAAATTGAAGGCAGCCATATTTTTATCAGCATTTTTTTAGAAAACAATAGTGCAGTCTCAACAAGTTAACTTTTAATCGAAAAAAACAGACACATGATGGAAATTGTGCTAATTGTGAGGGGACTAATGAAAAACGTATCATCACTACACAGTCATTAGAATTTTTTTAAATAATGACTATGCACGATAGCAATTATTATAATGATAATGTGCATTTATTTTTCGGATCAGTGCGTCGCACTCTAATCATTCAAGTGTGATAAAATTTCGAATAGTAAAGTATGGGGTATTTGTTAATGACTACTACAGGCCTTTTTGTGCAGTTATTTCTACTTTTCAGCAGGGTTTGTTATCGAGATTCCAATGTGCTGAGAATATCATCAATCAAAAAAAAAGGTAGTATAATTATTATTATAGGGTTGGTGCATGTCTAAAAAGACCATATGTAAACATTTTTGCAAGTCATCCAAACACAAAACAGCCATCCATGCACATAATAATGATGCATGTCCTATAAAACACATTTCTCCAAATGATGCAAGCGGAGCATGCAAGCCATAGATAGCCATCATAGTTTGAGGCAAGGTGTGATGGACAACCCATTAACGCCCTTTTTTCTCGCGCCACTGTTCCGCACAATATTGGGCATTTGCACAGTGCCGAGCAATGTTCGGCAAATTGCGCAATGTTGGGCATCAAAAGTTAATCATCAAATAAATCATCCTGATCCTTATGCACCTCTTTTAAAATGTTCATGAAACCCAAAATACAACGTAACAGCACAACACAGCACAAGGAACCGTGTGCGTTACTTATGTGTCCGTTTGAGATTCTTTGTGCAAAATAAAACGTAACAAAGGGTCCATCATGGCCGATAATTAATATGTCTCCAACGCCCAACATTGTAATAATAATAATAATAATAATAATAATAATAATAATAATAATAATAATAATAATAATAATAATAATAATAATAATAATAATAATAATAATAATAATAATAATAATAATCGATATATTTCTAGCTCCATAATTTACATGGTTCTTCTTCTTCTAGGAAATGCGAGATTTATAATATGTATATGCATTGCGTGTATAACAATATTTTTTTATATATATATAAATTTTAGTAATAGCTTTATCCAGTAAACATTTAAATGTCTTTCGTTTGAAACTGTATAATTTTTCACTTTCTCGGACGGTCTTTGGTAGGTCGTTGAAGATTTTTTTGGTGTCACTTTGAAAGGATTGGTGTTTGTTGTTGCATATGATGGTAGGGCCAATATTTTCGTGATTATTTCTAAGGTTACGAGTATATTTCTTGAGTTGAATGTGGATGTTTTCGGGTGCATCTATTTTTTGGATACCTTTGAAGGCGATGACGGCAGTTGATTCAGATCGTTCCTTTATTGGCAGCCATGGTATATGCTGAGTACGTCTGCACGTTTGTTCCAAACAAATCCAGCAGCAGCATTTTGCACTTTCTGAAATTGTTTTTGGAGATACTCTGGTAGGTTTTGGAGAATTGCGTTGCCATAGTCTAGTTTTGAAAGAATGAGAGTTGTTGCCAGCTGTTTCCAAAGATTAAAGTTTACCGGTCTTTTTAGGTTCCGTAGGGTTTTTAACGATATATAGCAGTTTTTTTACCACATTGTTGATGTGTTCTTTCCAGTTAAGATGTTGATCGAATGTGACACCTAATAATTTTGTAGAATGTATTTGCTCTAGATCATCACCATTGCATGCTATATGGATTTTGTTTTTATCAAATTGGTGTGTACGGGAAAGTTGTTTGGTAGAGAAAGTGATTAACCTTGTCTTCTTGTTATTAAAGACGAGGTTTGATGACGAAGACCATTTTTGAAGTTCACTTATGACATCTTCAAGTTTCTTGGTTGAATCTGGGAGTGCTTTTGAAATTGAATGGATGTATAACGTAGTATCGTTTGCGTATTGGATGGAATTTGAGTGTTTTATGTGGTTTTTCAGGTCTGTCACGTAGAGATTAAAGAGGACAGGTCCCAGTATGGATCCTTGCGGTACACCAAAGCCAGAGTTGGGGAAACAGGAAATGACAGAATATGACTTTCGAAAACCGAACTGTGTTCATTGCTAGAGTGATTGTGAGTCTATGAATTCACAAAGTTGTTGCAGTACCACTCTTTCAAAAACTTTGGATAAAACGGGAACGATTAGAATTGGACGATAATCAATTGGTGACGAAGGATTTGTGACTTTTGGAATCGGTGTGATTTTCGATTGTTTCCACTCGTCAGGAAATTGGTTGGTTCGGATGAAGTTATTAATGATGTGAGTCAATGGTGATATGATGTGTTCTTGTATACAGGTTTTAGAAGATTAATTGGTAACTTGTCTGGACCTGTAGAACAATCGTTACGTATTTTCTGAATGGCTTGTTTGATTTCATTATAGGTTGCCAGCCTAAGTTTGAAGGCGTTTTCGCTGGGTTCAGTTAGATCATGGCTTGCATTATCAAGTACTTTCATTGTTTCTGGCTTTTTGTTAATTTGTTTTTCGGCTACTTTGTTGAAATGGTCGTTAAGGTGATCTGGATCTTCGGTAATTGGTTTTGGGTTTGGTTGTAGAATCCTGTGTATAGTCTGCCATACTTCTTTTGGACGTTTGGACGATAATGCTTTTTTGTAGAACGTACTTTTTGCTATTTTTATGCTTGACTTTAATTTATTCCGGATGTTTCTATAAGCGTCCCAGTCCGATTGATTTTGTGTCCGATGTGCGACCTTTCTTAAGATGTTCCTTTCTTCAAATTGTTGTGACAGATCAAGATCTTTGAGCCAGCCAGGGAGCAGGTAATCTTGTCATCTTGTATGACGTCTGTGTGCAAGATCTTTTTAGGAATATTGGTGATGATATGATCAATTAGTGACACACCTTTTCTTGTTGGTTTGTTCACTACATTTTCCAAGCTAAAAATCTGAAGTATGTCTCTGTATTTGCGAGTCGATGGAGTGTTCGATAACAGGTTGATGTTGAAATCCCCACAGATTATGATTGGACCACCCCACAAGTTGTCGACTTGGGTAAGGATATTTTCAAATTTTGGTAACCAAAGGTCTTTGCTTGATCTGCGCTTGGCTGGTAGACTATTCCAAGTAAAAATGAATCGATGTCTGGATCTATTCTGTGTATTTCTTTCCGGACTTTGTATTTAATTTTGGTCGTGATATAGGCTCCAACGCCGCCCCCTCTTTTTTGTCACGGTTGACGTACTCTACGTTGTAACTTGGAATTGTGATGTAATTCAGTAAGTTTGGATCATCTTTCAGCCATGTTTCAGAAAGTGGCATAATGTCGAATTGGTGTTGTTCCATAAAGTATTGGAACTTATCAAAGGAGGGTGAAAGGGAACGTGTGTTTAAGAGAGCAATGCTGGTGTGATTTCCGTAGTTGTTGATAGTTTTGAGTTTGTTTTCATGAGAAGTCATATCTTGTGAATCATCATGTGTTAAGTAAAGGTAATTGTGAAAAAGTAATGTTTGCCAGAGACAATTTTCCATAATGATGGAATGCGACAATTAAGCGTACGTTGATATTTTTGACACATTTGTAGTGAGTGACAGATCGAAACTTACAACATTCCATTCGTTTGTTGTTGCATCTTACTGTTTTTGAGCATTGATTACAATATGTTGCTCCAGGGTTTCTTTCGATATCTCCAGCCAACATAATTCTGTAGGTTGAATCGTGATTCTTGTAATAATGAATTGATGCCGACCCTCTTGTTCGTTTACATTTAGCATGGTTTTAGTTTCATTCATAGCTTGATTACTTTTATTCGTCACTTCACTGCAACCCCAATAAGCTAGCGACAATAATGTCAAGACAAGAAATATAGCTTCTTTCTTCCTTTTTCTTTAAGAAATCTTATAGAAATCGAACTCAGTAAAGACCCAATTGCTCCTATCTCAACTTTGTTCAATTTCTATAGATTTAATGAAGAGGGAAAACAGTAATTTAAATTAAATTTGAGAAAATTAACGTCCTAGGACGTTTCCAATAGGATCCTATTGGAAATGCTAAAATGAATCCATTATTATTATTATTATTATTATTATTATTATTATTATTATTATTATTATTATTATTATTATTATTATTTCCAATGTTATGTTCAATTCAGTTCGGTTCAGTTCGGTTCAGCTTGCACAATGTTTAACAAACTACTCAATGTAGGGCTTCGCATGTTGATCGCCCAACATTGAGCATTTCTAACATTGCGCGGTACACCACCACCTAGCATATAAAAATGGCATACGTGGCTGCGGAAGTTAAAAAAACAAACAACTACTGTTTTCCCTCAAGATTTCAAATGGCAAATCTCTAGGTTGGGGTGGTTTGATGAGTATCACTTTTTTTCTGTTCGTTCAGATTGTACAATAACAGCACAGTGCTGATATTCTAATAAAATAATTTTAATGAAATAAAACAGTCGACATGTTCACCATGGTGAACATGAAGGAAAGCGAGAGGAATTTATTTTAAATGTTGTTTTTTCGTGGTACCACGAAACCCGACGGGCTGATCGCAAAATCGGAGTAAATCACAGTCGACGGTGGGTCGATTCTGTGGGTCTCCCTTTTCCTATTCTGGATGACACCATGTTTCAAACAAGACAAGCATGCTGAAGTATCAGATGGACTTTGAATTTGAAATTATATTTTACACTTTTCTCATCAACAAGCGAAAAATATGTCCCTTTTTCTCTTCTTGTGAGGTTTTGTTCCTAAGTGTGTTTGGTTTTACTTGTTTTGCAAATCCAATTGAGCCTGGGATGTTGCTTAGCAGTTGCTTCATTTTTTTGACACCCTCTCTATGCTACTTAGAGCAGCGCTACAAGTTTTTGTCATGAATTGTGAATACACGATTTTGGAGATAATGCAGCCATTATGATTTTGATGTTTTACTAGGGCATACTTCACACTTTTTTTGCTATGTTTACATAGACCTGCCGTGCAAAAATATCTTGATTGTTGATTTTCTTCTTCTTTTCATACCTACTTTTATTCTGGACTGTTTAGGAGCGGGGAACCGTAATCACATTAGAATCCATAATGGCTGCATTATATCCGAAATGTTTTTTCTCAAATTTTTGCTTCCGAGTTTGCAAATCGGAATACTTGTTGTATAGTAGTTCCAGTGAAAACAACTTAAAAACGGTACTAGACAGTGTTCAGGGAGATCTGGTTTCACTGCAGTGGTGGACGGCTTTACCCACAAATTCCGATTGTGGTAGAAGCCCAGAATGGAGAATTGAAAAAAATCAGTGCTTAAGCTGTTTCTAATCTTTATGCAAATGTTTTTTACTTTTATACACTTTCTCTAAAAGCAGCTTTTTTAAATGGATTTACGAAAGTGTGACGTCATTGGCAACAAACCATTTTTGAGAAGAAAAAAAATTATGATTCCTGTAAAGTATATACTGTTTTAACTGTTTTTTTACTCTAATTCACGCTGAAGTTGCATTTATTGCAGCCTGTTCAATTAATCTTTTTAATGATCTTCCCCTTTTTGGTGTATGTATCATCATTAAACATCAGTTTCTTTGTGCTTTGTTCTATAGGCATTTTTATAAAGTGTTGAGCGTAGCTTAATTGTTGATTCTTAACATACGTGCTGACATCGGCTGTTCCACAGATCAGATGTAGCCTTCTGTTATCGATCGTTAAACGGTAATCGTCTTTGAACCCACTCCGGATCATCCATCGCAAAAACATTTGATATGTGATGTCAAGTCGTTCATAGTGATGCAAACTCAGGTTCCAGTTTTACCAGGAATAGGTTAATTGACTGCGGATGAAGCTGTTTAGGAACTTAACTTGAGTGTGTAGGGCTATCTGAAAATTTTGTAGAACATTCGACATTTCGGCCAATTTTGCAGTAGCAAGTTGTATGCGATGACTTATTAGTTGTATACCATAATTTATCACCTTTGTTTGGGTTGTCATAACATAAATGTTGGTGCCAAGGTATTTAAATTCAGGATAAATAGTCAGGATAAATCTCGTTTTGGTTTAAAAATCATAGTTTCAGTTTTGATTTTATTATTAGTAAGCTCAAATCGTGTGAACACCTGGTCTAAGATTTCTGTAACCATTTGCAGTCTATAGAGAAATAAAATAAGGTCGTCAGCACCACGGCAGAACAGACTTGATGTTGTTGTTGCATTTGTAGCCGTACTGGTCCTTCTTGTCGCACACCAGACGTTGTTGTGAATGTCAAGTTTGCTTTGTCATATGTCAAGGTTGTCTTTTTGTACAGGTTTTCAAGAATTTGGAATAGGTGGAGTTGTTTTTTGTCAGCAAAGCGCATTCTTATCGACTCAAAAAGCCATTTTCGGGGAATATGGTCAAAGAGAGTGTCCACACCAGAACACTTCATACCTTGTGCTACCTTTTTTAGTCTTCGAACTTCTTGAAGACTTAATGAAAATTTATTTCATAAACAGTTCTCTCGATTTTTTTTATCATCTTTTCTGGTACGAATATTAATTGTTCCTATTCTCCATTGTTGGAATTTCCTTCTTGCCATAACAGTGCTTTACTTTGGGAAATTTTCGACCAGTGTTTCAGAACGTGTGAGGTTAGTACATCGTTCCAATGTTAAAAATTTCTGACTAGTTTTTCTTTGGTGCAGTTAAAGAAGAAATATGTGAAGCATTAACTAGACTGAACAGTGACTGCAGAATTGGACCCCTTTTCAGTAAAAATATTAACATTTTCTATTGTCTATAGTGCTAATAAAGTTGCAACCGTTCAAGTGTATAGCTCGGTAAGACGGGTGTATAATACCTTATTGGCCTTTTTACGCCTTTTAAATGATGATGATCAAACAAGAACACAATCAATTTGGTATGTGTGGTTTGCACTTTCAGTATAAACAATTAATTGTTAAAAAAGGTTATAAGATTTCAACACTGTTTAATAATGCTGATTTCAAAAATGCAAGGTGTATAATTTGACAGACCACTCCTTTAATTATTCTTCACATAATTGGTAGGCTAGATTTTATGACTTTGTGTTCTTGAAGAGCCTTTTGCATCTCTCATTTCACATCTCTCGGATTTTCTGCCACTCTCATCCTTCCCACCTGACTTACTTTGATATGGTACATGATGTTGTGACATGAGGTACATTTACCTCTTAAAAGTCTTCACATTTCACCCACCTCCATTGTGTAATTCATAACAGAGATTATTGTACATTAACTTTCTTTCTTTATGATGTTTTTATATAATTAGTATCGTGTTTTCTAGATTCCTATACTAAAAATGAGTAGTTACCAATTGTATAGAAACACCACACTTGGAAACAGTTTACAAGAAAGCCTTGATGAATTGATACAATCACAACAAATCACACCTCAGCTTGCTTTGCAAGTATTACTGCAGTTTGACAAAGCCATCAACTCTGCTCTGGCCACAAAAGTTAAGAATCGTATAAACTTTAAAGGTCAACTGAACACCTATCGTTTCTGTGATAATGTCTGGACGTTTGTTTTGAACAATGTTACGTTTCGAGAAGTTGGAGATGCAATCAAAGTTGATAAAGTCAAAATTGTCGCTTGTGATGGCAAAGAAACGAAAGGTGGAGGCAATGATGATTGATTTGATTGTTCTTGACACATAAGTGTATAATGAAACGATTTGGTTTATTTATGGGAGCTGGGAACTCATATTTAATGAATTCCATTATTATTTACAACTAAAGGTTATCACACATTTTTATATTCATACACATTATCTTAAAACAGTCCTGTATAAAAAGTGAACAAAATGGTTGCATGGTAAATTTTGTTATTATTAAAAATTATTTTCATTATTTATAAGATATTTTTAAATGGAAGTGATATGGCATAACATTTTGTTGTGGACAGCCATTATTAAAAATACTTGTTATTAAGGTTTTCCAAAATTTTTGCTCCTCTTTTAAATTGTCAGACTTGCATTAAGTGATACCTTGAAGCTTAGTTGGGATTCGAAAAATCATTATACTGCCAAACGTCTATCATTGCTGGCAAAACACATATTAACATCAAGTTCTTTTGCTCAAAGAGTGTGTGAGAGTGATTTTTATGTATCGTGTATTACAGCCTGAAAGAAACTTCCACAAAATATTTTGTGTACAGTTTTATCTGTTATATGAAGTCATTATTAAAATCTTTTGTTTTTTTTGCGATTTGTTTGGACACATGATTGAACTGAACATGAAAACATAAACAAAAGACTTCTCTAATTATCTCACGCAGACACAAAGTTTCATTTGGACTGTACTGTACGCTTAAGATTTGCTAACCAAAAAATTATCAGAAAATATTTATACCCTTATTGTGTTTTACTTTTCAGTTGTTTTTGTATGTGATTAATGATACTTGATTGATACATTTTTCAAAGGGTCATGTGAAAACAGGGTACCCAAATTGGAGCCCCAATTGGGCTACCTAAAAATTTTAAAGACCAGGTTGAGAAATTGTTGTAGAGGCGAAGCAACTATTACTTAAAAGGGCGAAAGAACATTCCACATATCGGGCATACGCATATCTTCATTTTCTGATGAGCAATACTAATTCATTTACAAACAAGAGGAAAAAAATGGAATGCAAGGAGTATCAATAGATTTTGTTAATGGAAAATTTAGCCAGGGCAACTTTCGGGAAAATGGAAACAAATACAAAATTTTCTCCTTGCCTTAAATATGACCACATTCACGTTTTTGTCTTCTCAAGTAGCTATTGCACTATCCTTTTTTGGTTTCGATCTCATTTTTCAGATATCAAAATCACGTTAGGTTGCAAAGTCTTTTGCAATACTTTTGTACACACTTTTGTACGTTGTTGTTCGAGTCTGTTTTTTGCAAGATAAAAAAATTGGAAGCATCATAATATAAACATTGCATATTGCTGCGTTGTCCAGTCGCCGTTGTGACATGAACGTACCCAATTGGTGCCACAATGTTTTCACATGACCAATTTTCAAAGGACATTGAATTGATATAAATGCTGTGCTAATTTATCCTCTTAAAAGCTAGAGCATTAAGTGATAATAAATAACATTTTCACTAGATATATTATTGTAAAGATATTGTATTGTTAGAAATAGAACTACTGATTCAATGAACGTAATGACTAGTCACTAACTAGGCTATCCCCCTTTCCAAGTCTATCTTGTTCATTTTTCTTCTCTTTTTGATGAGCCTGCTTTTTATCATGAGGAGAATAGTTATGTGATGTACCATAATGTTCCACCAAATGTCACCAACCCTACAGTATATGTCACAAATATGTATTTCATATTCATCTTGTGGATTTAGAGTGACATTGTTGACTACACCCTGAGACATAATCACTAACCTGCTGTTGTGGTATGCATAATATTTGTCTTCATTGCATTGGTTGCTGTATTTCAGGAACATTGTAAAAGACATTACGAAATATACTAAATTGATCAACATTCATTGTGTCTATATATTGAATATGTTATCCAGAAACTTCATGTGGTCTCATTATATGTTTACAATCACTTTTTGTTTTGTTTTTTAAGTTTTTGCGACGATTATTGTTAGTTGCAATTTTTGTTTGTGATATTTTGCTGTTGACATTCATTGGTGTAACCACCATAACAAACACTCAGTACTTTATGTAATGGTTAGATATACATGCTTTTTAAGAAATCATGATGGCAGTCACAGCTATTTACATGTGTGATTAAAGTTAAAAGTGCTCCAGTGTTTAATCTAAACATATACTGTTATTATGGCTTATTTTTCATTATTTTAGCAAATTAATACGTATCCTTCTGAATCTGTTATTTTCAATATCATGAGCCGTCATTCTGGCAAGCAAAAATATCACTCCCCAAAATCTTATGAGATATTTGACGATGAAAGTGTAGACAAATCTGACAGACTATACAGCGAAACAGATGGAATTGATGATGAATATGTGATGGAGGATTTGGTTAGTATTATCAAGTCCATAAAAAGAGAAAAATGCAGAAGGAAGCAACCAAGAAATGATAGAAAAGGTATAAGTTATAACTGTATAAATTTTTGTTATAAGAGGTATATTCCTTAAGTTGTTTTTCAGTTATTATTGAAGTTGTACGAAAATTGAGTTTGTAGGGGAAAAAAACGTAACAAAATAGTTTCTCCTCTCTATTTTAATGTATCCTTTATTGTATTTCTTTCATTCCTTTGAAACAACAACCTATCAGTAACCTTAGATAATTTAGAGCTTACCTAAAATTATTCTATCAGATGTTAGCGAAGCGAGTTCTTGTGATGATGATGAAAGTCAAACTGAAATTGAAGACAACCACATACAGGTACAATCATTTAAAATGTCTTTTGCTGTTTGTTTGTTTGTTTGTTTTGTTGTTTGTTTTGTTTTGTTTTTCTTTGTTTGTTTGTTTTTGCTTGTTTTTTTTGCAAAGTCTCTGTTTAATTAATTAATTGATCACATCATTGGTGTTACTTATTTGTGACAATCTTTTAATAGCACCAAATGTTGAAAGAGAAGAAATATATCAAGCGAGAACAAAAGCAAATTCAAAAAGTTCATCGAGAACTGTGTGACATCAATGACAAGCTACAAGTAAGGAGCAGGTGTAATTATGGAATTTAAATTATCAATGTGCTTAAACTGTCTTTCCATCCATCTAAAAACTCTTATTATGTACTTCAGCTTGAAAACAAAAACTTACGGCTGTGGGATGTGCAACTCAAAGAGCGAGAGTCACATTTAGATATTTCGGAGAAAAAACTCTCTGAATATGCTGCCTCTTTGGAAGAATTAATCAACAAAGAAGTAGGAAAGCAATGTGCTGCTATGGAAGAAGTACTTAAAGAGAATATTTTAAGCTTACAAGTACAACTTCTTGTGGTAGATTGTTTTTACAGAATTAAGTATGTTTTGTTTTACAGGATTGCGAACGAAAGATTCAACATGCATGCAATGAAACAAAGAAAATACGAAATTCATTCAAAATTCTGAAAAATGCAAATGAAACTTTTAAGAAACAGGTTTTTACATTCTTCATTCTGTTAAAATTTTTACACACTCTGACTTCCGTCCCCCCACACCCTCAACTCCTACCTCTTATTGCTTCTATTTTTAGGCTCAGTCAGACAGTGTCAAAATGAAAGCGTATGAAGAGAAACACACAGCCCTACAAAACCGCATTTCTAATCTGCAGGTCATTTTAATAAGAAATTATTTGGTTTCAAAAACTATTCAGAGAGCAGCTGAAAAAGACTGAATTATTTGCTTTTAGAGAAAAAATGAAATCCTCGTGCAGCAACTGAAAGAATCTTCACTAACAGCTAGTACACAGACATCAAAAGATAAGGTTGCTAATGGTAAGTGTAAGAGTAAAAATGTATCTCTGTAATTAGTTGGTTGTGTTTTTCATATATCTTGTTTGCAATTTTTTCTTTTCTTTTTTAGTCTGTAAGAAGAAAGATACAACCTATCAACAGGTATGAATCATTTGTTTCATCTGAATCATCATCAAACACATCCACCTTTTAGTTATTTTAACAGCACAACAATTCTCTCATCTAATCTGAGTAACGAGGTACTTCACTACTACTAGCCCTGATTCGACTTTTTCTTGGATACTGTTATTATAAACATACGCGTTCTTTTTTTAGATACCTAGTACATTTTTTGAAGTTTTTGCAACACTTCTTCGTTGGCTGTCAAATGTTCACCTTCAACGAAATGTCAACAGTATTTTAAAAACAGATAAGCAACCTTTCTCGCAGCAAACTGTTGAATGTGAAACTACCAATGAAACATGTATAAAGGTATTTAAGCTATTGTTTGTTTGTTTGTTTGTTTGTTTGTTTGTTTGTTTGTTTGTTTGTTTGTTTGTTTGTTTGTTTGTTTGTTTTTACCGGAAAGACTTAACATTTTCCTTTTGTGACACATTGTAAATAGCGATTTGTGATTTTAAAAATATTTTTTCCAGGTCATGATATCATTACCTCATATCCTTCACGAAATTTCAAACATGGCTGACAACCTACAGTTAGCTTATATGCAGTTTATTTATTGGTCTTTGCTGCATGCTCATATAACTCAAAGCTCGCAAGTATGTGTTTTCTGTCTGGAGTATAAATTTTATATCACCTCGTGTCATTTGATGTCTCTCTCTATATATAAAACATTTTTTGCAGCGATTTTCCCATTCCACTACCTATCGAAGAATTGGAGAAGAACTATATTCTGCAAAGGTATCTGTTCTCTGAATAATCTTTTAGTGATACAGTGGAATCTCTATAAAGCGGACATCTCCGTATAACGGACACATACTATGCATGCATACTTCATGTACGGATGGATGGATTTTGCAGTCATATTCTCATAGGTAAAGTCTCCATAAAGCGAACATCTCTGTAAAGCGGACATCATTTTTATGCACCAACGGTGTCCGCTTTCTAGAGATTCAACTGTATACTGCTGGTTATGCATTGCGTAACAACATGCTGGTGATTGATCTGTATTTTCTTTAAGGCAGTGCGTCCTTCAAAAGGTCAGAAAGAAATACCGGAAGAGTCAGCGTTTTTTAACAGTGCAAATCTGGAAATTCGACTTCTTTCTTCGTTTATAATTCTTCACACGGTTTCAAAAGGTATTATAGTTTGTTTTTACGAATTGGTTGAAAACAAAATGTAGGTGTCTACTGCGATATTCGCTCAATTTTGTGTCTGTGTTTTAGCTGACATTATTTCTAAAACATTTCACAACTTGAATATGGATTTGAGACTCGAACTTGTAAGTTTAAACCAGTTTTCATATCAAACTTCGTTGAAATGGAGAAAGTATCAGTTAGCACAGCAGTCCACCTTTTTTACAGGCCAAGAAAATCTTCATTGAAAATCATTGCGCTGTTCTACTCCTTGCTTCATTCAAGTTAACGAATAAAGTAAGATTATTTTTGATCACGTCAACTTAATTTAAATCCTACAGAAGCCTATTATCATACTGGTTCGATTGGAATGGCAAGCAATATCGCCTGATGTTTCAATAAAAACACTCCTACGCAGAGACTTTTTGAAGATTTTGCCCACTGGGACCTTCTTCAATAACAATAACATGTGGGATATAAGTTCTTATATTTTTGTTTCATGTTGTATAGGTAAACCTTCTACTTACAACAGACATCCTGATGCTTATGACCACAGAATCACGTACGTTTGATACTGTATTCATATTTGCTTACCTATCACTTCACGCCTCTTGAGGGGGAGCCACTCATAAACAATAAAGGCCAATGTTTATAAATATAACAAAAATCTGATTAATGATCATGTCAGCAGGGAACACCACGACTATTATTCAGTGTCATAAATACAAACTACTACAAGTGTTGTTTTGATTTATGATTTTTTATTTGTACCAGAGACCTTCCCACCAAAGAACGGATGCTTTTAAATAGTCAGACCTACATATAGGTATTGTAAGCGAAAGGAGGCGCTTTTTTCAAGCAGGGGTGTCGAATTATTAATTATTATCACTATTAATTTACAACCATTTTTAAATGTCGAATGAAGTCTTGGTTTTAAGGCATTTTTACTAATTTTTACGAGACACGTGGCAACAGACAAAACCATAAACTGCATTATAATCTTATCTGTTTTACCAGTGGAAACCGGGCTGCAGTCTTGAAATGTACTTTTTTCTTCTTTTACACAGCTTTTCTTCAACCGTTCTTGTTAAGTATCAGTAGCATTGAGTGGATTCAGGCTATTCTATCGGTGATGAAGAATTGTCAAGATAATGTACCGTTGATGGAGAAGTTAAGTTTGATGCTTCAGCGTTTAACTAAAATAAGGTACGTGTCACCTGATATGCATACATCAGTTCGAATTGCTGGATGTTTTGATCTATTTTCAACGTTTTGCTATCTTCGTCTTTTATTTCGTAGATCGAACAAATCCATTTTCAACGCTCTACAAGTATACAATATTATGGCCGAGTTGCATCGCACGTGTGATCCAACGGAAGAATTTTTGCAATTGAACTTACGATCGATACTCTTTAATATTGATTCAATGAACTCAACCAATGAGAAATAACCGTGATAATAAATTAACCGTGATAATAAATTAACCAATCATATAGAGAAAGTGTTCATTAAGTTTGAATTGCTAATCACATGATCTCTGATTTTAGACAATGATTTGTTGTAAAGCGAAACTTCTGCTGGTTCAATACGTCTTCGCCGAATTCAATTTAAACGGCGATATTTTGCCCAACTGCTGTAACGAACCTCGTCTTAATGCGTTGTATTGTTTCATGGAAAGCAAAAAATTGCAATAATTTTCAACGAGACCTGTTAGGATAAATAAAAGTAAATACCCTATTCCTCCGCATATAAGCCCTATAAGAGAGAGACGTTTTTCATTTTGGGAAAAGGATAACATGGGTACTTTTCAGTAAATAAAAATAAATAGGAATTTTTTCTGTGAATTAAAGATTTTTTGAAAATAACAGGGCACAATAAAAAGTATGTACCCCCCTCCCCCTGCTTCATAGTAGCTTAGCGAACTCGACGTTCGAATAACCGCGGATATCCGATTAAGCATGCGCCCCAAAACCTGGTTTTATAAGGCACAAACCTTTGATTGGGTAAGCGAGAGAAGGGCGCTTTAATTTTATAAGATATTTAGTGATTTCTAGACACTTCGGGTGTTCATTTTGTCATCTGAAGACACTTCTGGTGTTCATTTTCAGGCCATCGAATTTCCAAAAAACAACCTAAAATGTAGCAGGGGGATCGAACGAACGAAGATGAGGAATTAAAAATAAATCAGGTTTGTAACGTCGTAAAAGGAAAATAAAACATATTAAACAATCTGGGAAAATTTGGCACACGAACACAATTTATGTTTCAGAGAGATTTACAAACACAAGAATCCGTTTTGAACCATCCTGACTGTTGAAGATCAACTGCAGGATGTTCTGCATTACGAGTTGTTTTCAAGAGATAACCGATTGAAAAACAAGCATCAGTCCCAGTATGCCATAGAAGCTCCTTAGAAGCTTAGCACCAGAACATACTTGCTCCACTGTGATATGAGTTTCTTCAGACTGTAAAACAAAACAAAAACATTTTTACATTTTTTTTTCTCGGAAAGGGTAATCGACCACAATAATAGAAGTTTTGAGGAAAAATTATCGATACATTTTACGTAAGCTATCGAAGAGGGTCTTTTGACGCTGGGCGGAAACTGTCGCGGCGGGCGATTTTTTATCACTGTAGCGAAAAGTAGAAGTGGTTTCTACTTTTCGTTCAATCTACATTATCCGCCGCGATTTTCCATTGTTTCGAAAGGCAGAAGAAATCGCCCGCCATGGAGATTCGGCTTAAGATTGAATTAACGACAACTTACCTGCACATAGTTTTTTCCAAATGATAAATAATAGACCGAAGGCACCTGTGGCACACCGGTAAAATGAAATGTTATATTTCCGTATGTATTTCTTGGTGGTATCCATCGAAATTTTAAGATACTTAAATTCTCGTCTGGCACGTGATGAAAATGGTTCTAAAAATAATCATTATTTTTACATGAGAAGCCCAACCTCGAACCCAGGGTGCCTTGCCTATTCGATACGGGACACTGACTGTTTTGTACATCTTCGTATTGAGAAATACTAGGCGTTCGGCTAATGTAAACCTCCACCTCTACTATCGACCTTGAGCTTTATTTTCCATAGTAGTCCAGATGCACAAAACAGCTGTTAGTCAAAAAAACAATATATTTAAAACAAACAAACAAAGAAAACCAACTAGGCCAAAATCAACAAGGGGTCTTGTTTCCACTTGTAATTTTTTGGAAGAAAGTTCAACATTTACTTGGTAAAAGATATACAACTGACCTTGTTATTCAGGTAAACACCACATGAGATCATAATGGTACCCAGCTGTATGTTTTTCGGTTGAAATGATGTTGATAGTACATAACCTTGGATTGATGCTCTCAGTAAAAACGCACGAAAGCTATTTATTTTACAACCTTTTACTGTTATGGAGATCGGCTTACCAGCTTGAAAGGTCGAACTCGATATTGATAAGGAATAAGGCGGATGTTGAGGAAGAATTGACGATGTATTGAAAATATGATTTCCGCGTCGGCAATGAGTTGTATTGTATACAATTTTTTGACTCCATAACACTGACGTGTAACACCCCAAAATGAAGAAGACGTGAATGTAAGCATCCATTTTGAAACCAACCACGAAACTTGATTCAATTGCTGTTTGATAAACACTTTTATATTACTCGACCATGTGGTCACCTGGAATTCACTCAATAATTTACTCAAACCACCTGACTTATTGATGGACAGAGGTACTTAGTACATTTAATCAACTTTTGATGGCATGGAGTTGGACACGATTAACAAAACAAAAACAAAATGTTATAGTAATCGGGAAATATATTTTTTTTTCTTCTCCTTAAGTCAAGCTAAACTTGACTTGCTGTGGTCCGCTTGCGCATCGATGGAAGAAGAAATTACAATGTTTCACATATGAAAAATAAATTATATAATTCTAACAACCTATCCATTCAACCGAGTATTATATTATTATATTTATTAACTACAAAATGTACAGAATACCAGTAGGATGGAATATTTTACTAAAGTTCAAAAAATAATATAACTGTACCTTATTGGCCCTTTTTACGGCGGTCCCTTTAACACCGGTCTTTATTGGCGTTATTTTTGAAAAAATCCACGGCAAAATTCTCACAAACATCAACGCCGCCCTTTAAAACGCCAAGTCGTGAAAATTAACGCCATTAAGGGCCGGTGTAAAAAGGGCCAATAAAGTATATAAATAAAAAAAAAATATCTTTTCTCATCACTTTATCATGTTTCTTTTTGTAATCTTAAAGAAAGCAATCTTTGCAGCAAATTTGGAAGAAGAAAAAAGAAACGAAATTGGTAAGATTTAAAAGAAAGGATGCAAGCAGTAGAGCACAAGGTGAAGTTATAAAGATTCCACAGAAGTTAAACAGGAACAATTCATTTTCAACTCAGATGGTTTAAATTCGAATATCGCTCCATAAGGCCGATAAAACGGAAATCGGTTCTGTTGCTTTTTTCGACGCTTTTCATTTACGTGTGCTGTATTTGGTACAATGTGCCCATTCAGATAAACATCGTCATAAATGTCGCTTAATATGTCACGATTGGCGTCAACTAAAACCTGACGGTTGTTCCGAATAAACTCTCGTTTCGTCATTTTATTTTTGACGTGTGGACTGTAGAGATCAACACTTAACAAAAGTAACGAGTAACACAAAACAGCTATGTGATCTAAAAAAATAATAATTTTAGCTTATCTCAAATTAAGCTAATCAATGCCGACGAATATTTTATCGATATCGAGTTAACTGCAAACAAAAAAGCTTTTTTGAATCAAAACAAACGTCGTTTAGGAGGATTAACCAATTACCTTAAAGAAGGAACTCGTAAGAAAAGAAATGCGGAATAAAATAATGCAGATTTTGCACAAATTTTGCAATCAATCATTACGCATTTTTTTTAAAGTGCATACACATAGTCAACTCCCTCTAACTCTCAAGGGACTAAGTAAAATGGTCGAGATAGCTCGACATAGAGGGATATCTATTATAAGGCAAAAAAAACACACAATTTTTGTTCAAGATAACGGATGTTTGAGATAGCGACAGTTGACTGTAATTCTAACCAGGAAAAATTTGATTTGAAAATTTCAAATGAAAAATAATGAGATAAAAAAAAACTCCATTTGGATTTGAAGAGAATTTTATACATTATATTTTCGATTCGTTTAAAAACAATGCATATTCTCGATCTTTTGTTCCGCAATTTTTTCTAACGCTTTTAGAAATAACCAATAACCAATTACCTTTATTGAATGCACAACCTGGATTGCATTCATAAAATTTATCAGCAAATTTGTCGATGATGGTATGTAAGAAAGTGCCACGCTGTTCTGGGGGAGGAATCTTTTGAAAAAACATTCTAAAGAATACCAAGATAATATTTGATTGGATAATTTAATATTGATTCCTCAGATATGTCTAATAAATACGCCATATATGGCTATAAAGATTAAAGACTGTCTTAAAAAGATAAATTTACTTCTTTGTTAAAGCTTTTTGGGTCACCCTATCATTTTTTTAATGCACTGATGACAGACTTTAATCTTTAAAGATTTCTCAGAGATAGTATTGTTTCCATTAAAATACATGCAAAAAATACACAACCTCAAGGCGTCACAGATAGAAAGATCTTGGAACTGTTGTAATTTAATGAGCTCTGCCAGTACATCACTCCTGAAAAAAATTGTAAGAAAGAAATTGTAGTTATTCGGTCCAGTATCAGTCATGTTGAATTGGAATATCACTACAGGTAATGCTTGGTATTAAGGCCCAACAATGGAGGTTCAACATAATAAGATTTAGTTTAATACATAAGGGACATAACTTTTACTACTATGAGTGAAAAAATATTCCAAAACTATAATAAACTATCAAAATATTAGATAATACAGTAAAACTGATTATCTGTAAAGTTCAAGTAAAAATCTACTAATAATCAATTCCCAGGGCTTGAAATAAGTGGCAGTCAAGTTTTACACCTTAAAACTTCTTGTGTTCAACCTGACCCTGGCCTGGTTACATTTAAAACAAATCATTTTGGCTGGGATGATTGTGGACGTGATATGACTGCTCCAATCTAATACTTAAATAATCTCTGATCATGATGACTCCCGGAGCTCAAAAGATTATTTTGAGCCCAGAATTCCTTGTAAAATCAACATCATCAAGGAAGAAGTGTACCTGTCTTGTAGAAACACTTGAATATTTTTGGAGTAAAGTGCAGTTGTCCCATCTAAAAACTTTGCCAATTCAGTTGGATTGTCTTCCAGAACTTCATTATCAATTAGATATTTGATACCCTAAAAAAGGTTTATTACTAATGGATAAAGAATGTTTTGTTTCATAATGTTATAGCAGAATGTTCTTTTAATATTCTATAAAAATACATTGACAGATAGTTTATCTTTTATTAAATAAATGTCTATTTATAGCAATTTCAGGATAAATTTTTAATAAGCAGCAACAGTGAATCAATTATTTTTTCAGTATTTAAAAGATTGCCAAGACATTCTGTAAAGCATCCCAATAAAAATATGTATATAATATGAACAGAAAAGGGCAACAAAAAATTAAAGACAATATTTATTATTTGAGTACTAATTTTTAATCTTCCTGAAAACACACTCCAAGGTTTATCGTTACAATCCTCTGAAGTTTATGTTTTTTGGTTTTGTTTAATAAATTACAGAAAATATCACTTTGTATATAACATAATAATGGAACCAAAAAAACACTGAAAAAAATAATTCTGAAATTTAGATAATTTTGATGATTTAGATAATTTTATTGTCAGTTTTAAGATTATTATTGAAATACTTACGTTGCTTGGTTTGAAAGCAAAAATTAAGGTTGCTTCATCAAGTAACAAGTAAATATTTTTGTAGATTGGCTTCTAAAATAAAGCATTGCATTATTTTGTTTGACGTGTCTAAAGTTTCAAAGCATTGCAGTTTGAAAAAGTTTCTAAACAACATCATCTCTTATGCTAGTCAAATTTAAAAACATAAATTAATAATTATACCTTGGAAAATTTTGAAGCACAAAAATTCTCTTTCATATTATTATAGATAGATGTATATTCCCACTTCATCATACATAAGCTGAAAATATTTTAAATATCATAATGCAGAATTATTGTTTAAGATTAAAATTCAGTACTTGGAAGGTAATTAGATAAAAGCAGAATCCACTGTTGGTTTTAAGAAGAAATGGAAGTTCAAAAACCATCATTGAGAAAAAAATCCACTTTATGTCCAAAATGCTGATTTGAGAAAACTGAAACTAAACAAATTTGTTTTTTCAAACCAATTTGAAGTAAACCATAGACCTAAAGCGTATATTTAGAATAATGCGGATAATTAGAGAGAGGGGTTTAAAGGCTTTTTTTGCTTATCACATTATATATTATAATATTACTGATAATAATATTATATAAAAAGTGTGTGTTTCTTAAAAGTGTCAAGTATGGATCCTTTGAAGTTTGAAAATAGGGAGGGAAGGAAGCATCATCCCTTTTTCCTTAAATAAATATTGGTAATACCTTTTCCAAAGAAGTTCATCTTCAGCAAGATCCTTCCAAACACAAGAAGCAAGGCATAAATCTGTAGCATCCAACTTCGAAAGAATTGATATTGCAACTTCAGGAGGTAGCTGATCTAAGTCGACAAAATTCTGGCAGGAAGAAGGATGGGAATAACACGTGTTAGCCGCTGTTATTGATAGCTGTTGATGAGGAGGAGAGGAGGGAAGACATCGCAGGCCCCTCTCTTTACAATGGCCAGCTGGACTATTTACATAACTGCTACTGCCTTGTCCCATCGTTAAGCTTTAAAACTATCCATATATTTGAAAGATAAGGCAGAGCATATATAATCGAATCACAAATGCTAGGTTAGCATGTTGAAACTTTTATTTTGTTTATGACACACAACTGTCCAGCAAATTTACATCAGCTTCCGAAATTCGAATTTCTGGTAAACCAAGGCAAAACGAAAACTGTCGTTATGTTTTGTTGCCTCCATCATTCATCATCACATTGGCATCATCTTTCCGGGAAATCTTTATATTTTTTACAAAACATTGTAATTTATTCACTACAGGGGTGATATAGATTAGCAAAGATGAAACTCAACATACTTGACACGTTTGATATTTGATGAGTAATATTTTAACGGACAAAACTTTCTCGAAGAAAATGTTTTGTCCAACGAAATTCTTCGTCGGGTAAATTTTCGTCCCGAGAACAATTTCGTTACTTCGACAAAGTTTTGCCGATAAGCCTAAGTAAATGATTTAAATTTACATTGTTCTAGTTATCAGCGGCGGATCTAGAGGGTAGTCGCAATTCGTGGAGTAGCACATTAACATAATTTCTGTGTTCAGTCTGTATCACAAATGGACTTATTTGCACGCTTTTCTTTTATACTTTAATAGCTAACATTCTCCTCCACAAATTTTGACTACCCTCTAGATCCGCCGCTGGTATCCTAATATCATGATTTGCTGTGCCCAAACATCAACATCAAAAGGAACTGAAAGAAAAATAAAAGAATGTGCTAATCATGAAGGACCAAAACATGTATATACACCCAAAATAGTTTTGGTAAAATCCGCCCTACGAACGTACAGGGCGCATTGTGTGACAATGCACATAAGTTTTTTTAGTACTTTTTCGGGATGGGTTACACAAATAAAAGCTAAAGAAAATAATGAAAATCTTAAGAATAGGTCTTTTTGTAACAATGAGATTATTACAATTCTAGCCTGTAAATACTTTTTATGGCTTACACAACATTGGTATGACGCGCACCCAAAATAGTCTACCCAGGATGCGAAAATATGGCGGGAAATATTGGCCGTGTTTACTGTGAGATGATAAATCGAAATTAAAGACCATTCCAAAACTACAAATATCCATATTAATTTCGTTAAATATTGATGTTTGATTTTGGTTATTTCACATCTATCAGACAACTAATGTTATATCAAAACGTATATTTTTTTGTGGAAATTCGATAGGACAAAGTCAACATCTGTAGAAGAAAAAATAATAAATACAGTCTATGTTTTATTAGCAATCTTCGAGTTCTGTGATTACCTTCGTTCCGCAGCCAAGATGTTTTGTTTTGTGGTAAAACCATGTTTGGATGTTTCAGTCGAAAGCGAAGTTACTGGGTTTTTTCGTTGCATTGTAAATTAAGGTAGTCGCGTCCTCAAATGTTTATTTCTACTTTATTTAATGCAACAAAGTCATTTTCTTCGGAGCTTTCTTCTTCTTTTTCATAATCAGCACAAAGCAAATTAAACAACTATATATAGCTAGCTGAACTGCACCACCACAATCACCTCTTCTAGAGACGTCTTTTTGGTTCAATTAATTTTATTTTACTAAATGTTTAAACTGTTTTACACATCCCTTTTGTTTTCTAAATTCTATGTTGCATCCATCTCCATATCAAGCTATTTCATTTTGTTATATTTCTATTATAATAAAATAGGCCAACCTCAAAAAATATGAGCGTCCTTTTGGCCATTAAAAATGAGTCGGTCGGTCAGTCGGCCATAACAAAATAAACCGTAAGTTTTCTTATGTCCAGTTCGCACAGTCTTCACGTGTGCAAAGCAAAGGGTATAACTTTGTGCTCACACATTAAGAAAGATTACCCCCCTTAATTCCCTTAACCCTAGACTATGATTGTGTGCAAACTCGGCAAACTCATTCGCATGACTTCTTTCTAATTTTTGACAGTTATGTTAATTATTTATGTATTCATTTATTTGTTTTTTATAAACTTTGCCAACTCACTGACTTAACCTTTTCATCTTCAAAACAAGTCAGACGGAGGACGCTAACACAACATATTTTTTTATGATGGCCTTATTTGGAAGAGATGCTCATACCTGGCTGTTACTAAACCAATAGCAAATAAAAGAGCCTTAACAGCTGTTAGTCAGCACCCATAAAGTCACAAAGAATCACATTACTTTAGAATCACAAAGCAGTGATCTAGCTAAGATTTCATACAAGGAGACATGGATTTTTTGATGTTCTGAAAGGCTAAGAATAGATTAAAATTAATTTAAAATTGCCACAAAAAATAAAACATCTATTTTAAGTCTTTTCTTAACCTATAGTACAACAACCCAATAAATTCTACAACTCTCATTCCACATCTAGTCAACAACGAAAACATCCAATACCAATTTCAAAGCTTAAATAATTCTAGTGTTGAAGTTTTAAACTATTCAAATATTTTTAAACCATGTGTAAAGTATAAGTATTATTGTTTTAGTTCATTGTATTTTTAACCAATTAACTCACAAATCATACTAACTTTGATATACATAAACAAGTTATTTAGGCTTAAAACCTAACCTTCAGAAAATCCTTTTCATGCTTCAATTGGGAAGAGTTTGTCAAGCTGACACATTTGCTACCTTGCACCCTGATCATCACTGTTTTGACATCTTCATACAAATCTGATAAGGAAAACATCTAGCCAGTGCTAAAATCCAATTCAATAAATTGTCCTCTATTTTGTTATTTCCAATTTTAATTTTTTTTTATATATTTCAGTTCTTTTCAGATAGGTTAATATACAACCTTAAGTATGCTTTGACTTGGTTGGATTTCTAAAAGTAAATAATGGCTTCTGGTGGTGGTTTTCAACTTCCTGGCTTCGAAGAATTCATCAAGGGAGAAATGAGTGTTGAACCAAGTTATCGAAGACCTTCCCCAAAGATTAATGGTAATCTGAGCCTTAATGGAGCTAAGATTGCAGAGAATCGCAGAAAACAGCATGTAAGTTCGGAATGTTTATAATAGAATATTTTTAAAATGTTTTTATTTTATGTTTTTCAGAAACATTTAATGTCCTTTTGTGATTAATGTAGGCCTTAAATAATTTTTGATGTCTTATTACACTAACGTACTTAAAATTCTGATATTGAGAACATATGCTCTGTTGAAATATTTGTTGATTTTTCTAGATGTCCGAACCAAGACGAAAGATGCCACACAACAGTAAGAATATGCAATCTGGGTTTAGTTCCGAAGGATCAGCCAGTGAGAAAAGAAGAAGAACTCCAATGACTATGCCTAGAACAAAAGTTACTTCTAAAACACCCTTAGAACAAAAGATTGCTTTAAAGAAGTTAAAACAAA
Organism: Turritopsis rubra; assembly: GCA_039566895.2. Lineage (NCBI taxonomy): Eukaryota > Metazoa > Cnidaria > Hydrozoa > Anthoathecata > Oceaniidae > Turritopsis > Turritopsis rubra. The sequence goes on along the minus strand of CM077625.1, from coordinate 14,466,705 downwards.
GACTAAACTTTGAAGATGAAAAGGAGGATAAACCGGTATTTTTTGGTTAAAGTTTTCAAAATTGCCAAAAGAAAGACTTTTGGATATACCATGTTGTGGTTTCCCCACATGGTCTTTTTAAGTTTTTGGAGGTCCAGCCTCGGAATGTGCATGAATGCACATTTTTATGTAAGACTTATCTCTTTATGAATCTATAATGTATGTTCAATTTCAGTCAAATGAACCAACTCACATATCAGTGAACGAGATGGATGCAGTTAGTATATCTAGTGCCCCAACATCAGAAATTCCTGATAGTGACATTTCAGAGGTAAATTTCAGTTTTTGATGTGTAATTGATTATATTTCTGTTGCACACAAGCCACTTTTGTCAAAAATCTCTTGCACAAGGAGAATATTGATGTAACTGAAATTTCAAGAAAAGTATATATACAGATTTTGATTTTTATCCACCTGATTTTTCCATTTAGTTCAGTACTGAAAAATTAAAGAGCAGGTTGAACCAAGTTCGGGTATGTTTAATTTTATGGAAAGCTTAATGACATAATAACTACCTTAATTGATAAAATCTTTGTGCAACTTTAAATTTTGTGCTTTTTTTTTCCCTCACCCCTAAATGCACAAAAAATAACTATTTGTTTGATGCTAAAACTTAGTGAAGTCTAAGATATCCACGATATTTTCATAGGTTTATTTAAAAGAAGCAACTTCAATGTATGTGTCACTTTCAATAAGTGGCTTGAAAGAGGTAAATAATTTCATAACCTTGTAAGTTCATATGAAATTTCAGAAAGCAATAGATTATTTTGATTGGTAAACTCTTTGTATTAGGAAAAACAAGCAGAGCAAATGAACAAACTTGCAAAGTTGATTCAGCAGCTTCGAATCCAAGAAAAAGGCTATTTGGATTTACTTCAGAAATCTGAGGTAGAATTTATAAATAGTTGTTAATTGATGTATTATGACTGTATTCATTTAGTTAATGAAATTAACTAAATTTATTAACTTTAATTATTAAATATTAATTTATTAATTAATTTTCCAGGTAATGGATGAAACAACTTCTCTGGTTGACACTGCTTCAGTTGCAAGTTTAGATGTACAATCCATTCATTCTAATTTGGAAGAAAACTACCAAAGCAATGTGGATCCTGATACTTTGGCTCAACAGCAAGAGCTTGAAAGGCTTAAGGAACAGCAGCAGCTCTTAAAAAAGATCGTTCAACAACAAAAAGAGGTAGAATTTGAAAAAAAAGGTATTATGGATCCCTTAAATTTTGACATTTTTACATATTGTTTTAAATTGTGCTTTTCAGTTGCAGCAATTGAAAGAACGTCAAGCCACTCTGTTGCAAATGCAGGAAGATGCTGAGTCCCACATTCAACAACAGAGAAAGGTTCTATTTTTTTAATAAATTCTATTTTTCACATTTTTCAAGTGTAAATATTTACTGAAGGCATTTACAAACTGAACTTCATACCACTTTTCCTTTGTGTTAATTAGTTTTGTTGTTGTCAACTAAATTGGAAATTATTATCTGGGGAAAAATTTCATTCAATTTACAAACCCTGAGTACTTTAAAGCTAACAAAAACTTTGAATACTAATTAATTTGCTTAATTTCGTAGTGAAATATATGTAGCCTGCTTGTGCAAAAATTCAAAATATGTACTGCGCTCCGTAAGTTTCCGCTCCTAGGGCAAATTTAGCAGAAAAACTTTTTTGATATAACTTATATTACTGTATTTCTCTTTTTCTTTTTTTTTTTTTTTTGTAGCATAATAGCATCCCAAACAATCAACCACAAGTTCAGTCAAATCCAAAGACGTTAAACAGTGTAAGTAATGTGTGTATTTTTTTATTTTGTCACTTCACCATGTCATCAATGTGAAAGTTAACCACCAGCTCTCCAAAACTCTGAACTTGATATTTTTGTTATAAAGGTTCAACAGCAACAACCTAAACAAAGAGGCTTACCAGATCAAAATAATCCAAATGTAAGAATCTATCATTAAAATTCTGTGTTGAAAATAATATTCGAAGAACCAATGCATAAAACATTACATTTCATGTCTTTGTTCCTTCGTGATGATATAATTTTGACTTAGGACAAAGAGGTTGATACAAATAGCCAGAAGCAACAGGAATTAGAAACACAACTGCTTGCTCTTCAAGATAAAAAGGAACAGATGGATCAGTTGCTTGATATGTTGAAAACACTTCGTGATTCTTCTCAAGCCAATGAAGGTATTTTTCATCATAATTTAGATTATAGAAAGCCTCTCAAGGTTATGCCATACTGGATTCTCTCTTCTTCTTTTTTTATTCAGGTGAGATAGCAATAAATGGTGATGCGCAAAGTGAAGTTGTCTCCAATCATTCAAATGGTAATGAAAATATTGTCTCAACTGAAGAATTTTATGACGATACGGACGTCCAAGAAAAGATAAACAAATTGAATGATGTAAGAGAACGTCTACAGGAACTAAGAACGATTGTCACCAACTATGAAGTAAGTGATTATGTCGTTTCTGTTTGTCTACAGTTAATCAATATTATTTTAGTTGCAACTTATTTTTTCTTCTGTTTTTGTTAGTCAGGTAATATTATTTCATCAGCACGTTCAACTGATGAGTCACGTGATAACAGGATCCATGCAAAAGTTATTCAGCAAAAGATAGGAAATACTATAACTGGTCAAGGTGGTGCCAGGTTGAGATTTCCTTCACAAGATTTCCTCATCAATGACTTAGAAGCTCTACAAAATGGAATTGAAGAACTCATGGGTATATATTATTTTTCATTCCTTCAGATACGCACCTTTTTTATAAGAATGCAAAAAATCCAGAGTAGATTATCAATTATTTTTAGAGTGCGACCAATTTTCAGCCTTGATTAATTTTATTTAATGTGATGATGAAATCCCGTAAATCTTACATTAGAAATTAAAAACATTAGAAAAAGATATCTGCAAACTTAATTGTCTCGGGCCTTGCCATGAGTAAAGTAACTCAACCTCTAAAACGCTCACATGAAAATTGACACACGAGTTGTATCGCTCTCTGCTTTTTAAAATCTTTTCAACTCAGTCAAGCTTATTATATTTGCAGAATCTTAGTGCAATTTAAAGTCATTTTTTGGGGAAAATGATTATGTTCAACGCAAACATGCTCATCCTAATTAATTCACCGAGAAGCAAACTGCGTTATTTGTAATCACTTACCGAGAAAAGAGAATGCATATTTGTGAATTCAAAATGGTGGAGGACTATAGAAAGATTTAAAGCACAAACAAATTTTTGTTTCTTAAATTTGTTTTCTATTTTTACAATGAAATTCCAGGAGTTACGAAACATTGCTCAATATAAGCACCTCAAACCCAGACTTACTGCAAGCATTTAAATGCTCTGGAACAGTTTGTTTTCCCAAGCTCTACAAGATCACGAGAACTGCTCTGGTTTCATGGCAAGGTCTGTTGGCACTTTCAAGGCAAACTAAGATGTGCTTTCATTTCCTTCTTTTTCTTTGCTTGAGATTGAAAATCAGCCTAAGTGATGCTGTTAAGGCATTCTTAAATTAAGAGCAAATTTCGGTCTAATATTCTTATGAAACAAGGAGTGTGTATGTGTAGTCAACTTTTTTTCTCGTGTATGGAGATATGACTAGTTTATTTACTATTGCTAGTTTCATTTTCATTTTTACAATTTGTTAAAGTAGACAATCGCAGAAGACCAGTACCTCATAGTAAGCAAAAGATTGATGTAACAAGAAACTCTTCATCACCAACAGTTTTGAGGGCCAAAAACACAAACCAAGAGAAAAACTCAGTTAATAGGAAAATGAAGACCGGAACAGTAAAGGATGCCCCTACGGAATACTTAGAAAAAATGCGGTAATCTTTCGTTACTGTTTTTAAATGTAAAAAAATATGTTTCAAAATGTGTAAATGTTAGTATATGAATTTTTCTAACAATAGTCTTGCATTATTTAATACCTGCAGCTTGCCATTTCCTGATCTTCATCTGACTTGGGCCTTTGAATTTAGAAATTTAGAAGTTTATTCTGTTGGATCTTATTGTGTTTCAACAATTATTTTACACTTATTTCACCATCATGACAAGAAAACTTTCAGGAAATGTGATACCTTTTACTATGAATGTTGCAATGTATTACGTAAAGGTTCAGGATAACCATTATGCTATTGTTTAATGTAAAAGAAAACCATCTTTTGAAATGCAGAAGTATTCTTTGTTTCATGATTTGTTTATTTTTACTTTGGTCCTTTTAGAGAGTTACAACTTGCAAGAAATCGTCTTTCTAATGAACCAAATTACTCTGATTTTGAAACAAACAGTATACAAAGCACAACTACTCAAACAGAAGATGAAAATGGTGTGACTGAAAATGATACAGACATGGAAAGTGTTTCCAGTTCAAACTTACAATGGCAAGATGATCCAGAATTTCAATCTAAAGTCAAGTATGTTTTTTTTTTTGGAAAATTTTGTTTTGCCGACCAGTATTGTTCATAATAAGATAATCAGGTCCATATGATAAATCTTATGTTTTTTTATATATCCAAACTATATCTCCCAGTGGGCAAAATCGTCAAAAAGTCTCTGTGAAGGATCGTTTCTATAGGAATGGCAAGCAATATCACCTGCTGTTTCAATAAAAAAACACTCCTCTACAGAGACTTTTTGAAGATTTTGTCCACTGGGCTGTAGAGTGATTTGAAAATTTGAGTCAATTTTAATATTAATTCTTGACTTTTTCCATTTAGAAAACTGCAAGTTGCTAAAGAGAAGCTTCATCATCTTCAACAACTTGTTCGCGCAGCTCAACAAAATGGCGGCCCTGAATTACCTATTGATGATCTTGTTGATCTTACTCTTACACTCAGTGATGAACAAAACGAAATTTCGGGATATGGTGAGAGTGAAGAGGAAGTAGAAGAAGATGAAGATGATGTTGAGACTGGTGAAGATGAGCAGAGTAATGACGTCATCAACAATGATGATGACAATGACGATCAGCTTGATGGAGATGATGACAAAGATGATGGAGGAAGTGAAGTTAGCAAAAGCACTGACGTCAATTTTAATGTAAAAATATCTTATTTGTGTTATTTGTTTTTTTTATATACTTTCTTGTTTGGTAATAACTGAAAAACCATGTGGAATGGATCACACAGATTTTGGAAGAAGTGAAATTCCAGATATAATAAAATCAATCCAAGAAAATCTACATCCAACTTTCCCATCTTCTTTGCTTAATGTTAATTTGATGTATCCTCCATATAATAACCTCTAACCTCTAATAACTTTTCAATATTAACCCATAGTTTGCACCAGAAAATGGTCTTTCTGACAATGAGCGACGCTATCAAGGATTATTGCGAAAGCAAAGGCTGGAACTAAACTACTTATTGAAAGAAAGAGAAAGATTACTTGAGGCGCAACAAAAGTTGTCAACATTGGCCACCACAGCTACAACAACTTCTGAAACTCAAACCAATGCAGCCTATGTTTCTTCAACACATGGCAAAAAGTCTTCTTCAACATCAAGTAGGAATGGCAAGCCTAATAATGTGCAAATCTATCCTGTTCTGACACAAGCAGAATTGAATAAGCAAGATAAATATAAGAATTCTTCGAAAGATTCTTTTGCTTTAAAAATTAATGGAATGTCGGGGCATGCGCATTATGGGTCGGAACATGAGATTTACCCACCAAGTGTAGAGTTGAGACACCTGGGTGATCAAACGCATGCTGGTGATTTCCAATCCTATTCAGGTACATATTTAGGTAAACATACTTAGTTGGTCTGACTGAATGAAAGCTGACAACAATAACATTTAGTTTTCTCAAGAAATAGTTAATTAATTGTATCTTACAAGTATTAATCAACATTTACTACCATACTACCATACTCAATTTATTGATTAAGACTTGATGGTTTCAGGTCCTTTGTCAAATCCAATGGCTGTCAACGAAATTCGACGACAACGTGAATTGTTTGAACAAAAAAAGAAGCAGAAATTTGTGGAAAATCAACGAAGAAAGCGCAAAAATCGTTCTGATGAAAACCAATCCGATGACCGAGCAACCTATTCGGTTCACAGCGACATTGATGAAGGTGTTGGAATAAGTATGTATAGTGCTGATGTAACCACCGCTGCCACATGGGGTGGCTCAACTGAACAAAGTTCAAGTGAAGAAGATTCTGCTGTAGGAGAAGACTACCCAGTTAGTACTCAGGTAAATCTCTTCATCCTGTTGCTGCTCACAACACCCTGTTTATATATTGTCAATTCACATTTTGATCGAAAATTCTCAGATTGATCACGTTGGAGACGACTATGAAGGAAGTCAATTTGATCAACCTGAAGAGGAAGAAGAAGAAGAAGAAGAAGAGGAAGAGGAAGAAGAAGTTGATGGTGAAAATAATATTCCGTCAATCTTTAAAGTCAAAAAATATGCTGAAGATGATGAACAACCACGTCGAGGAATAAGTTGGGTGAATGACGTTACACCTAAGAAAAAAAGTAAAATATTATGTTTTTATCACTATTTCTCAACTCAAACTTATCCAAATTTTTGTGTGACCGACTGTACGGTGTGTGTTTTTAGCTTCGTATCCTCGTGGTGGAAGTGGTGGTTCGGTCAGCTGGTCATTGGATGTTTCACCACCCAGATCAAGAAGAAAAATGAGACAAGGGGTATTTTAATCTATAACTTCTTGGGATAATTACTGTTCTTCCTCCATGTCTGATTGCATTCTCGCCAAAACAACGTTTGATAACAAATTGTTGTGCTTTTCATTATTAGAATTTAACTCCAGCCCATAAACTTATACAAGATAACAAGAGAAAACGGTTACGTCAGCACGCTAATGATGAAAATACTGACGGAACCGAAGGATCACAGCAGCATGGGCCCTCAGAACTACTTCAGACACAGCTGGCTAGCATGTGTACATCACTTCTAAGAAATGAACAAACCTTATTATCGATGCTGCAAAGTCAGTCAGCGAACAACAGCACAGGTAAATTGGAAACATACCTCATCCTCATTCTTTACATTACATTTCATTAAGTAGGTGTTGTTGTTTGTGTAGGTTTGAACGAACTAAATCATCGAAACCCTGTAAACAATCCGTCAGCTCTGGTTAATATCCAAGAATATTTCCAAACATCAAACTACAAGAAATCCCATCAACAAACGTTGGAATCTTTGAAGTCATGTTTTGAACGGGTGGAACAGCAACAATTGGATTTAGAATATCTTCGTCAACAGTTCTCCAGGTTAAACAACAACACAACCATGCCACCAGCAACTACTACGACTGATTTTCGATCACCATGGCCAAACCCACCCTCGTTGCATTTCAGTTCTTTTGGAAATCCTGATAACACTGCAATAAACGAAAATGAAGCACAAGTCTTTTCAAAGTCGGTTCCTAGCTGTATTAAGCCATGCAATGCTTACCAAAAGGGTACTCAAACTGAAAATGTGTTGTTTGAAGAACCATCTATTCAACCATACACATTATTCGGCGAAGTGTCGAATGATTTAAACGTCACACCATCTCGAAAAGATGCTGAAGACGAGTTTACTTTTGAGCCTGTGCTCAATGCAACAAGTCCTGGAACAATTGGTGACCGACATTTCTCTCATGGTTTCGAACAAACCAACAACAGCCGCGAGGTTGCAGCTCATTTTCCATTTCGGTTGAGAATGTCAGAATATAATCCCATCTCTTACCAAGGTCGGTTTCATATTCTTCTTCTATAAATCATCTATGACCATCTGTTCAGCTGGCATTCAAATGATATTTTCTTGATATTAGGTAACTTTCCTAACACCCAGACTGGTAACGTCATCACAATGTCGAGAATGTCATTAAACAAAGATCATGCAGAAACATTTGTATCTGATGGTGACAAAAGTATTTGGCCATCCTTTTTTAAAATGTCAGAACTATCTGCACCGCATGATAATATTTCTGAACGTTCCTCCAAGTATACAAGTAGTCTTGCTGGTCATAGTGGTGCCAATGAAATGTATGTCCAATATTTGTGATTCTTTTTTGTTCATTCTATGTAATGCAAACGTTATAAATGTGTGTTGTGTTTTTAAAATATAGAGTAGCTGGTAACCCTTCCAAAGCAACAAACGAGTTAACCGGAGCTTCAGGTGGCAGTAACTTCTCATTGTTTGAAGCATTGCGAGATTCTATCTATTCAGAAGTTGCAACTCTAATAGCAATGAATGAATCCCGACCCCATTTCTTAATTGAGCTATTCCGTGAATTACAGCTGTTAAACTCCGACTATTTACGACAGAGAGCTCTGTATTCGTTGCAAGAACTGGTAACCCGTTTCCTAACTGATGAAAACTTGTCAACTTCGCCTAATAAAAGTGCTTTTAAACAAGAGACCGTTCCTTCACGCTGTTCGTATGAACAATGGGTTGCATCTGCGTCTGAGCAAACACCAAGTGAAAGTGGGATCACGACTGACGGCGAATGTGAATCACAAGCTCTTCAGACTTTGGCTAAACAGATTCAAAACAACGAAATGTATGATTATGCTGAATTGGCTGACACGCAGTCTGATAATATGTCTACACCTGGTTCTCACAGCGATTTACCATTCGCTGCTGACGATCTTGGAAATACAGTTATCAATCTTGATGAGGTATTTGCTTTGATAAATTGGGTGATGATGTATTATGAGAAGTGGATGATATTTTTTCAAAACTTTTTTTAAATGCGTACTTCTGTATGGTTTAGGCTTTGGACCGTATGAAGATTTATGAGCAAGGAATGGCGAATGCAAGAAAGGCGTTTGGCTTAAACACCATCGAAGATAATGCCTCGCCACGTTCGGTAGATACTGATTCTCGGGAGGCTGCATATGATGCAATCAAGCAACGCATCAACATACGCATGGAAACAACTAGTGAGAGTTCCGTGTGTGACGCCAACAGCGAGACGTCGTCGGACATGCCTCAACCGTCTGTCGATACTCAGAAGCTCGACCGCCAGATAAAAGCTGTGATGATGGATTTGATTCCGTTTCTGAATGATCGAATCGAAAGCGTTTGTAATGAAGAGTTGCTCAATGAAATCAGAAATCTGATCGTCAAATTTGCTGAAGATAAGGAGCCAGGATCGGGAAAGGAAGAATTCGGCCGATTTTTCCATTCACAGTTGGATTCTATCCTAAAGGATTCGTTGATCAAGTTTCAAGGTCGTAAGTTAAAAGAATGCGGCGAAGATATATTGATTGACGTCTCTGAGATTTTATTCAATGAATTGGCATTTTTCAGATTGATGCAAGATTTAGACAGGTATGTCATTTGTCAAAAAAAGATAATATTCTTGTTTGGTTTCCAACATTGTCATTTAGAAAAGTTCTTGGTGTATTTCAGGCCTCTGTACACGGGTGCGTCTAATGATGACGTTACAGCTCAAGTAAGTTGCTGCTTACTTCACGAATACCTTGGAGGAGGAGTACGTGGAATTAAATGTTTTTTTATGTTTTTTTATATAGAAGGACAATACCAATTCATCTGTTGCACCAGTTGACGTTTTACAGAAACCGTATGTAGATTTTTTTTATCCTAGGCGCATTTCTGTTTATTTATTTGAATAGGTTTCAATGAAAATAAGAAACGGAAGGAATAATACCCAGAGAAAATTTAGATGTAGTAACCAATTTCGGGGACAGTGGCCAAATTTTGCTTAAACCTGAATAAAAAAAACATGACCAATAATTTTCCATGACTTTCTATTACTCGAATAAAATCTTTCATGAACTTCGTCCCAATGCCATTTAATGAAACAGTGCCAATGATGTTGAAGAGATGAAGGTTGAAACGAAATTATTAAGTGGTAAGTGGTAACTCGTGTGAAACAGTCTCACGGCACCAAAAATATGCTTTCAGGGATTATGACGAAAGTTTAACCGCAGAATCAGAGAGCACTGTGGAAAATACTGGTGAAAACACGCAGGCAAGTTCTCCAGCCAGTTCTGCCTCATCGAATGCTTATGTTGTCGTTGAACGAGCTGATGTAATCGATGAAGAAACTGAGTCATCGAGACAATTTGTCAATGTTGAATTGTCAGTCAGTGAGACAAAACCTATCCGCAGTTCTGGGAGTGGCGAAGATGACACCGATGAGGAACCATCGCAGTTTTCCAAAGTTTCTACACCAGCTTCTTCCATTAATTTATATTCAAAAGTTGTTGGGAGCCAATCTCAAAGCAATCATGACAATCCATTGGAAGTTGGTGTACCAGTCTATAACGCTGGAGACGATGGTACGTTTAATAACACTGATTCGTACTGCACTTGATAAAAATGTTTCTATGTAGCGGTGTAGTTACCCCAACTTGTATTTCTGTAGAAAATCTGTTGGCAATGAATTTTAATATATAAATCTTATTTCCAGGTGCTGAAGGCGATCAAGATCCTGAAGATGAACGAAGCGAACACGAAAGAGAGGCTGACGTTGATGCCGTGGAAAGTGAAAGTGCAGAGGATGAACGAGATACGCATGGTAAGTCACCTGTACGTAACAAGTAGCAGCATGTTGATCACTGTGTCAACCGATAACAAGTTGTTTTTTTCCCCCTCTTTTAGCAGAGGCAGAAGGATCAGTGATTGAACAGCACAATGCTGAAGGACAACCAATTGTACCTCAACAGGTATAGATTTATATAGAGTATTTGGGATGTCTCCTTTTTTTCCCCTCAAACATTCATTTATTGATTTTGTTTGTATCTGCTGTAGGTTGAACTTGATGATGTGGAAGAGGACGATCTACCAGAGGTTTTTCTTATTTTCTTATATTTCATTAATATTGTAGTTGACTGAGAAAGTATCTCTGAAAAATTCTAAGATATTGTCCAAAGCACATTTTCTCAACACTAAGTCTCTCTTTAAACGAGCCTATTATAATTTGAGTAAGCTGTTTTGTTTTTAAATTCAAGCACAATGAAACTAGCGAACATGTTACTGTTCATTTTGGTGTTTGATATAACTTATCTGTGGTCACACGTAAGAAAAAATATTAGAGAATTATCATGACTTCATTGAACAACTTGGTCGCTCATGTTTTACATAAAGTGGGAATATGTTCGAATGACACGTTTCAAGGGATATTAGCAGATATAACAAACAGTTCCTGAGAAACACAATTCGTCATCTATCTTTTCGTGCGGGTAATGTCTCTTCGTTTATTACAAAAAGAAGTAAGGCCAGGTGTATATGTAGTTAAGTTTCTGATTTTGAAGGGCGTTTATACCCATCTGTTCACTGTTAGTGGAAAAGCCATGTCCAATAAAAATGCGCACTGTCAACTCGTGTTCTTTAAGTACTTTTGGGTTACTAATATACGGAATTCACCGTAACATCGAATTCAATTTGTAAAACATCGTATAAGGAATGACTAACTTTACTCCACATTGTACAATAAAAGTTTGACTTCCCCACGAATAATAAAGTTGTTTGATGCAGACGAAGACGGCATAAAGAACAGATGCAATGATTGTTTACCAAAACTATTTATAAGATGATATTCATCAACGGTCCGTGAACAACACAAACTTTCCTGGATACTACACCGACTCATCTTTTAAGATTATACTTTGAGTTCCGCTGCCAACTTCTTTCGTTGTTGGTTCACTGGTCTAAGAGATCAAAACACATACTAGTAAATGTGCTCCTATCAAGTCCCGGAAAATTGAAATAGCGTACTTCCAGTGCTTTCGATATGCATCTGCATTATATGTTCAGTCCACATTTATTTAGCACGCTTTAGCAGAGTCGGTTTTTAAGAATATGGGGGAAAGCGGTTATAAAGCATTAGATATTATAGATACATATTATTTTTATGTTTTTCAAAAGTTACTACTAAATAAATAAATTTCGAAATGTATTTACCGTCATTTTCGTTGTTTGCTCATGTTTTATGCAGGCTGATATGATTGCTGATGAAAATTTAACGGAACAACAACAACAACAACAACAACAGGAAGCTGCTCAGCTTGTGTTAGCTCATTTAGAAGGACAACAAGGTGAGCGAAAAAAAAATATTCCATCTTCACTTGAAAGCTGCTTCATGAATTCTCTTAACATTTTTCTTATTCGTAGAATTGGCTGGTGATCCTGCTGCTATCCCTCCACCAACAGGTTAATCGAGTGAAGCCTCAATATTGTGTGAGATTCTCTGTCTTTGACTCGATTATTGGCTTTTCTCAGTTACTTGATCAGGTTGGAAGTGTTGTGTGAAAAAATGTTCCTGAAGTTTCGTTGCAATTAATTTTTATGGACAGCTATAAAATATTCTGATTATTAAATTATGAAAAAGTGACAAAAAAGGAGAAGTCTTCCAACAGAATGGTGTGTTATCCAGCTGACAGATGATTGTTATAATGTATGGTAATATATGCTGTTTCACTTTGGTTCTTACTTAAAGTTGTGTTATTACTCCCATTGTAAATTAGACTGGCGTCAAAATTCTACATCTAAAGGGTTAGAAGTTAGTATTTCAAGATTACTATTCGCGAATCCTAAAGGTCGTTACCTGCGGTAATATCGTGTGATATCTAGCCTTTAAACATAGACTGTCGCTTTGATGACCGTGCATCAAAAAGAGATTGGGAACCATACAAACGAGTTGATAATTACGAAAGATTGGCCAAAATGTGTTATCAGATCCTGTAACGAACCATATGAAAAAATCGACCAGTGTATAGACCATAGCAAGTTTGCGACGGTCTATATTTATAGGCTAGTGATATAGGCTAGTGATATCGCGAATCTTAATTTTTTCTTTTTTTTCTTTTTTATTTAGTTGTTGTTGTTTATTGTTGTCTCGATGATTAGATTTTTTCTCACGATGTTTATGGCTAACTTACTTGTTTATTTATGAAGAGTGAAAACTTGTATAAACAAAGATGATATCTACGAAAAAAACATGGCGACTTTTCATTTCCCCAGTGGGCAAAATCTTCAAAAAGTCTCTGTGGAGGAGTGTTTTTTTTATTGAAACAGCAGGCGATATTACTTGCCATTCCTATAGAAAACACTGGGTCAGCTCTCCATCACTATTGTGATTACCAACATTATCAGGTGGTGATTGCTAAAAGGATTTATACAATAGGGATTTTGGTTTTTGCGAACTTTCTACTTTGCCTAGTAAAATTTGGTAGTGATAAACAGGGGAGCCACCCAGAATGACCCAAAATCACTCAGAATCATCCAGAATGTACGGGTAAAATTTACATTATTCGATTACACTCTCTTTTTTTTATAAGAAACTTGTTTAACTACCGAGATCTCAAAGTTTCTTAAAAAAGTGATCTTCCGAGTTCTCATAAAAGTTTCTTAAAAGTTTCTTAATTTTTTTTTTTTTATGCGTATTTTTAAGCTACTGACACATCACAGGACGATACCCCTGCCTGCGGCAACTCGCCATTCTGGACAGGGGCCATTACAGAGCTTGGGATTATTTAAAGCTTGTCGCTCAGCAAGTTACACGGAAGTTATGCTTGACCTCAGATATTTTACAAGGTCAACCACAACTTCATGCTGAGAATTCCATTCCTGTTTGTTTACAAACAGAAACGAAATTCTCAACTGTGCTTCACGTGGTCTCGAACATGGGACCTATCACACGGAAAGCCAACACTTAGTCCACTCGACCACGCGCTCATGAACGTCGATTTCGGCGTGTGTTTTCCTTCCAGTGATAATTTGAAAATCTGTTTTGAAAGCGAAAGTGAAAAATAGTTCAAGATAACCAAACTGATATGACGACATCAGTTACTTCTACATTAGGAAGTTTCTTAGGTCACCAGATTCCAGCTCTCGAGTTTCTTAATTTTTTGGCCATCTGAGTTCTAGTTTCTTATAATCGGGTTTCTTATATAAAAAAAAGAGTGTAATTGAAACAAGTTTGAATTATATGACAAATCAATTGGTGTTAAACGAAAAATTAAAGTTCTTTGTTTACACTTACACGATTTGTCATAAAAAATCTGTACTTATGTATCCGTGACAAACTACATGCACCTGTTCTATCATCCAGCTGCAGCAATTATACGTGGATCACGTGACACATTGTTTTGACAGACACGTGTTCTTGTTGTTTTTTGTATTTTTATAGAATATTTTTCAAGGCGGAGTGTAGTACCTAGGAGGATCACGGAACTACCAGCAAAACCAACAGATGATATTGTGAACCACCAGTCAAAAAAGTCAAAATTTATAATTATATAATTGGATTTTGACCAAAATATTATTTACAAAAATACTTTTTGGAAAGAGTAAAAAAACTCTTTTCTATTACCGAATAAGCACAGTTGCCAAATGAGTTCCGACCTAAAATGGTTTCTACCTTGCACATTGCGATATAAGTTTTGTGTGTATACTTTGTTATGATGACGGGGATAGATGTTTGATGATATAAGTGAAAGTGTAGCACAGCTTCCTCGCCACCATCTCCCATTTTTAAAACTTTATTTTTATTCCAAATAGCGCAACAATTTCCTTGCTGCAGTTTCTGTCTGTTAGCGTAAAGAGCAGTGAAGTGGGGGACGATTTAACCTGTGAACCCCAAACATAAGGATACTGATTGCCTTTGGTATTTATTTACGTTGCAACAGACTTGATATTTCTCGCCAGACAAATATGTCCTTTGATTTGGTTCTTTTGTCGGACAAATACTGTTTTTATGCCGGACAATTTCAGATGTCTGGAACTAATATTCAGGTTGATTTAAAATTAGGAAAACCCATGCCAAGCAGATTTTCATGCATTTTATCATTCTTTAAAAAAAAAAAGAAAAAAAAAGTCAACTGACATATAAAGAAATGAAAACAAGATCAACATTGTTGATTAAAAAGATTTCTCTAGATAGTGCGTCCCAGAATACTCGTTTTATCAATGTCTATGATAATATTAACTCCAGAGGGAATAGAAGCTTTATATAGCCTGGGTGTCTCAATAATTTACTTTGTAAATACGGTCCTAAATGACCAAATCAGGATTTTTGCCTTGGCCTAATAAGGGCCGGCCAAAAGGGCCAATATAAGGTATTGTGAAAACTATCATTGTATCAATCAATATAGTGGTTCAAATCCGATGGCGGATTATTTCAATTATATTTATCGTTTAACACTAAATCTGTCTGTAATCATTTTACTGTAACCTAGGAGGAATGTGTAACCTACATTTACTTATTGTAACTTATTCTAATAAAAAAAACGAAAAATGCCTATCACAGACTTGCCAACTTTGGAGCTATCAAAATAGCGAGTTATATGATTTTGGACCTAAAAATACCATGAGAAATAAGAGAAAACCGTGAGATTATGTGAGATTAGGTATACCATGAGAAATGAGAGAAAACCGTGAGATTATGTTTTTTACCTGGTTCAGTGAGTTTCTAAAAGTAACATTAGTTCACAAAGCGTCATATCTGACCCTAATAACGTAATCAAAATCATTCTCCGACTTTGTCGTCATCAAATTAGACTTGTTCCCCGTGCTTTCACAGCACGAAAAATTATTATTTACGTTTGTTTACATGTCAGCGTAGAGTCTATAAAATAGTCTGCTCCACGACGGACGGGTCGAACAGGGTCGGATACAAAGTCTTAACGATTATCTATACTAAGAAGATAATGGTAATTTAAAGGTTGGTGACAAAACGGAACAAAGTTAACTTTAACATTTTTTTCTTTGTTGGACATACAGCAACAAGTTCAAGAAAGGCGTGAGATTGCTTTTCAAAACCGTGAGAGCGTGAGATTTGCGAAAAACCGTGAGTCTCACGGCAAAATCGCGAAAGTTGGTAGGTCTGCTATCATCGGATTTGAACCACTATGTTCTTGAAAAGAAATGCAAAGTGTATTTAAAAAAATAAACAAGACGGTAGCAGCAGACGTACTTGTTGACGTCACTAAAATTGAAATATACTACGCACACCAGTCATTCTGTAACGCAGAAACTGTTTTAGAAAATTTACCAAACGTCAGTGAGCACAACAAAAATTTCATCAAAGGCGGCAAAAAGTTTTAAAGCCATATCAAACCATCGTCTTCCAAAAAGCCTAAGTTACACTAACAACACTATTTAAAAAGGATTCTTAAGTGTGATCCAGGTTTAATTAAGAAACACCAGAAACTTTTAATTGATTAATATTTCAGAATGAATTGCTTAATATTCCTACTAAACGCATCCTTAAAACTAATGCTGTACCAACAATTTTTACATACTCCAAAACAACGAAGAAAAGATTATCGAGTGTACGGAGGGAAAAGGCTAGTGCAAAGAAACAGGTCAGGATTGTTTGACTCCACAATTTTCCTGTGTATAATCATTAAACTTGGCTGATGAATGTGTTCATGTTTTTAGGTTCTTGAGATAGCTGTGGCTGACTTTGAAGCGGAAAAATCGTAAGAACTCGAGAACAACTCGAAGGAGGTACAGGTTAAGGTGCAGTGATGTCTGGTTTGTTCTTCACCTGCAGCTGTAACAACAAAAAATGTAATACGGATCAGCATTATTTGTAGAATTATTATGTACCAAAGGTCACCACAGCCTTTGGCGATCACAACCAGTAGTAAACGGATTTAATTTAAAGCAGATTCCTCTTGACAACATAAACAGTCTATCTCCCTCTCTTCCACGTGACACATTCCACAATTGCACCACTCTTTATTTCCACAGCGATCCTTCTGTTGACAATCTTTCTCTTCCTCATTTTCTGAATCGTCTGTTTCTTCCTCATCAGAGGTCCTTGTTTCATCTGATGTGTGTTCTTTTATAGGCTCAAAACTGTACGGATACAAGCCGTTAAAAACTTCGGAGAACTCGTCTATATTACTGTTGCAAAGTTCTTCGTTTTCATCTGATGGTTCGTCTTCATTTTCAGACGATAAAACATTTTCCTCATCATTTAATGCAGACATTTTCAAAAACATTGAAAAATATACATCATGTTTACTGATATATATAAATGCTAATGTCTCGCCAATGACGTCACAAGTTAAATACGTCCATAAGGTCCGTAATTAATAAGAACTTTAATGGAAAATTCTAAAGGAAATAAGGGTCCAAAATTTATAAAATCAATTTTTTCCTGCCAATCCAAATGTACTGAATCATTTTATGCCATTTTTAAAAAGACGAAATTTTCACTGGACCATTCCTTTAAATAATATTTAGGAGGCCAAAGATTTTTTGAAAGTTTAGGCAGGTAGTACATATGATGTTTTCACAAAAATTGTAATGTCCACACGATTTGCATAGTTTTCAATTTTTTGGTCGTTCAGCTACCTGACTAATATGTAAATTCAGTATCATAATTTCATTCTTTTATTCGACAAAAATAATTAATGGATCTTAAAATCTGGAAAGCGAAAATGACATGACACATGATATTTCTATTATGCACAAAACTATTTTTCATCATGAAAGACATCATGTGAAATTTGAAATTCATCGTTACAATAGGCCAGTGTTTTAATAAGTGTTATAATTCATCAAAACGTGATAACTTAACCGACATGCACTTTTATCATTTCAATGGAAACTGATTCGAGAAGATATTGACACATTTTAATTCTTAAAGACTCTTTGAAAAAAGTTGTTTTAATCCAAAGAAAGGTGGAGGTGGAGCTAAAATATATTTTTGTAATGTTGGCGTCAAAGGACACAATGCAAAAAAGTTTGCGAAAATTGCGAAACTTGAGAAACAATAAGAAGAAAATAAGATTTGAAAAACAAGGACATTTTGGAAGGATAGGTTCTTCGGTAGGTTTCCTTCCCATCATAAAAATAGTATGTATTCCGAAAACACAGAGCAATCGAGGCTGGAGAGTGAACACATGCTTCAATTTATTTTTCTATGTGGAAACCAGGTTTTGCTTTCTGGAACAATAACATAATAGAACCCAATCTCCCTACCAGCAGTATTAATACGTCAGAAACGCACTTGGTCAGCAGACCGACACTTAGATAGTTAGTAGTGTGGGTGACAAGCTTCGCAAAAATGAGTATGGTAAGATTAACTTGAAACGCTTATTTTCTGTTTCGAAAAAATTTAATTTAATTCGCAAGTTCGACTTCTGCTTTTAAACGCGTGCTGTTCCTTCTGCATAAAAATAGTTCATCGAATCCTCCATAAAGCGAATAAAATGACTAGATATAGAATTAATTTAATAATTCTCTTTTAGAATCACAGCAGTATTTTTATCTATGGTATAAGGTTCCCGAACAGAATCTTTGTTGGTGGCCTATCTAAGTCTGTAAGTAATAAACCAGTTTAAAGCTTCAGATTTTCAGCACACATTCAGTATTAGAAATGAGAAGGAAAAATGTTCTTAAAAAATTATTTTCGCTTCTGCTTCTGGTCAGAATTTCTTCTATTTTACTTCGCGATTTACATGCCGAATAACATGTTTAACAACAATTAAAATTTAATGTTCCCAACTGTGAACTCGTGTTTTATCCAAAATTAAAAGTTTTTCTATAACCCAAAGTTTTATGTTGCGAGTTAAAAGATTAACTATCGTTGAATTCGATGTTGGGTTCTCTATACCCTGATGAAAATAATGCATGATGGAGATATAAAATTCCTTTCTACAGTGTGAAGCGAAAGATTTAGCTGATTACTTTGAGAGGTACGGTACAGTTACGGAAGCCAAAATTATAATGGATGCATCTGGTGTTTCTAAAGGGTGAGCTTTTGCAAATTCATCTTTAGCTAAGACAATTATCAAACAAAATATTTAGCTAGTGATCAGGCTAAGTTATTCGAGTAAGTTGACCTTATTTCTGATTTCTTTATCGTGTAGATACGGATTTGTTACATTCCAATCGAGGCATGATGTGGAGAACGTGTTGCACCGGGGGCAATTATTTTTTCAAGGCAAAAAATTAAATTTGGGACCGGCAGTACGCAAACAGGTATATTATTATTACATTTGAAATGCCTAAATGCCGAGTTAACTATAACTCAGCATTCTAACCCAACTCGGGAATCAACCCCCGCGCTTCTTCGTATAATCATCAGGCCCTAATTCTATTCATTTGCTTTGTTATTATTATTGTATAAATGTCATTATTTTTCCTAAGTCTCCTGATCACGAAGGTGAACCGGTAGTAGTCTACCATGTTCCGTCGTCGTTGCCTTCGCCAGGACCGTCGCCATCACCAGCACTGTCATCCCACCAGCACTGTCCACCTTTGGTAGCAACAACTGTACCGACACCGATATCATCCCCACCTCCGATATGGTATCCGGTATTTTTTTAAGAAAATTTTAAGTCTTATTTATTTTTTCACTTTTTACTTATATCAAATTTTATGTATGTATGTATTTTTAGGAAACATTTTTTTAGGTTTTTGTCTGTGACGATATCTGTGACGTGACTGATTGATTTTCTATTTCATTGAAATTAATGAAAGGAAATTTTAGTGTTCGAAAACTTCTCCTTTGAGAATTATCCTATATTCGAAAATTGAAACAAAAAGCAGAATTATAGTGTTCATGCATTTGTTACTGTTTTCTTTTGTATCTCATATATTCTGTATAGCCTGTTTTTCACTTGTTGTCTAACGCTTATGTTACGAAAAGGGTGTCAGGTCACGTTTTTTTCAAATTTTAGGAAATGAAATGGAAATTTTTGATTAGAGAATACTTTTTCAAATTTATTAGAATTGGGGACAGATAAAAACATCTTGTACTACTTGTAGAAATCGAATGTTTGAAGGAAATTCAAACGTTTTTTTTTCTTCGGAAAAAATAGGGTTTTTATTTCTGATTCCGTATATTATAAATAAGTTGTGTTGGCGGCTAGTGTAATTTTAATGCAGGAAAAATTGTAATAGTTTTTTGTGAGTTGATGTAAAAATGAAAACTACTTACGCGAGATTTTGTTGTTGTTTGAGTGTTCTACATCATTGAACGGAAAATTATCTGAGAAATGTTCAACGAAAATCGATCTTGAAAAAAAAGCGAAGTGATTTTGTTACATTAAGGTACATACAGTGAACTCCCGGTAACGCGAACCTCATAGGGACCAGGTAAAATAGTTCGACTTAACGAATGTTCGAGTTAAGCGAATCTCCCGTTAAATTTAACATTCACTGGAAGAAGTTTCGTATATCTAACTTTACTGACTTTATCTGAACAGGCAAATTATGTCTGTCTTACGCAAAGAATTAATGAAAATGAAAGAAATTTAAATTTTGTAATTTAACAAGTCTTTTGTTTTGAATTCCTTTTCCCAAGCAAAAAGATCGAGTTATTCGAAGAAATTAGCCCGAAGGGAGACAAAAAATAGTTCGAGATAACGAATGTTCGAGTTATCGGGGTTCGAGTTAACGAGTAATTTTTATGAGGAAGTATTAGGGAAGGTTCAAGGGACCGAAGAAAATAGTTCGAGTTAATAAAAGTACGAGTTATCCGGTGGTTCGTGTTACCCGGGAGTTCACTGTATATATATTTGTTCACATGGTGAAAACCTTTAAAATTTTGTCTGGGAAGGTGAGGCTGCTGGAGTCTACTTTATGAGTGTAGCGCATAGAGACGCTAATAAGTGCGACCTTGTAAGCCGCCATTCTTCTGGAATGTCTTGTAACTTGTTTTTGAGCCAATGAAATAAGTGTATTATTGGGGAAAACAAACGGGAATGATGATCAAACGCTCCAAAACGTTTTTCTAAGTCATAGAAAATAAATCCCCAAATGTGATGTCATTGTGACTTGTACATTCAGTTCGTCCTATTTATACGACTTATTTACTGACCAGATACCCCGTCAGAATTTCAACGTACCTGAATTATATTTTGAATTTATGTGTGTACTTGAAACTGAATAAATATTTCCTGAAAACTAAATACAACCAACTTAGAGTCAGTCCATTTGTCAAAAATCGGTTTCTTATATATAAAACGTGTATGGTTCTGCGAAACAATAGAAATTAAAAAAGCGTACTGGATTTGCACCTGTACGTTCGCGGTTGATGGAAAATGACAATATTCGCGGAATTTAATTTTGTGATTTAAAAAAAAAGGGAACACTCTGATTCAGATTTAGAATTAATATAACAGACAGTTACTATACTATTTCTATTATTTTTTTTCGTGAGAGGAATTTAGTTGCAAATAAATAAATAAATTGGGTATTCGCGGAATAAAATTTCGCGATTCTCCGAAGAAAATAAACGCGAATTTTTTTTCCCGCGAAAGTTTCTGGCAATAACGTATATCCAGATCGTCTGTATATTGTTTATTGTGAACATGCGCGACAGTTGATCTACTGCTGGGGATGTTTTACGACTGTCTGGGATGATCCTAGAAGATTATGTCTGGAAAATATACCTTAGGAGAGAAATTTTCGCGTGGTTTTATTTTCGCGAGTCATTTTTTTAACATTTCGCGCGGATTTAATTTCGCGACTTGGGTACCGGTGGATTTTTCGCGAAGATTTATTTTCGCGAATCTTACTTTTATCAATGTTTTATATATTTTGATTTTTTCATGGTTTGTTCTTCAGCTAGTAGTATGAGTCATGCAACTCTTACCTAAATTTTTCGATATTTCAAATAGCATTATTTGGATATTAAGGGATTTGAGGGGTTTCTGGAAAACATGGGGAAACCCATTTGGCGCCCTTTGTTTGAATACTGGATAAAATAACAACTCTGGATATAATTTTCAGAACTTACATTAACAGCAGTTTATTTTCAAACTGAAGCATTGTACCCTGGATAAATATTTTTAAAAAATAAATAAAATAAATACTTTAAAAGCAGAAAGTTTCGCGGGCAGAAAGTTTCGCGAGGTCAAAAAATCGCGAAATTTTGCGACAAAAACTTTCACGAATTTTAAATTTGGGACAAATTTCGCGTAAAAAACTTTCGCGAAAATCAAAAATCACTTCGTTTGCAAGGAAAAAACTTTCGCGAACTGCAACAATTCTCTCTTTTTTTTCTTCTTTATCTTATTTTATCAAGCAGACAAGTACTAAAAATATTAACAAAGAGCAACTAAGTCAAATAAGTAACCCAAGTAATAACAAAAGTCCGCTTCCTCCCATTCAGAGTCAGTTTCGTCGTCTGATATAATGATATAATTGTTTTAGATTGATATATGAATGAAATTAATATGTGAAAGAAATTAATTCATAGTGAAAAAGAAGTTGTGCTCTCTAAAATGTACTTTGTTGCCCTGTAAATCTTTTATTTCGGTTTTTTATTGTTAAAAAAAACTTTCGCTTTTTTATGGAGAAAAAATTTTTTCGGAAGGAAAAACTTTCACGATTTTTCGTTTTACTTTTTTCAAAGGCATAAACTTTCGCGAAAGTTTCTGCCCGCGAAAGTTTCTGCCTTTAAAGTAGCATCTTTCAATAACAAGAACTGTATATTCTTCTTGCGCTATCACGTGTGTGGTCTGCTAAAAGTCACTTCGCACAAACATTAAACCTGGTTTCTATTGTATCATCAGCTGTTTGTTTGTATCGTCTATCTGTCGCACACTGCAAAACTACATTCGTCAAAATTTAAGAAACTTTTGGAAGAGATAACAATGTCTATTTCCATTCCAACTAAGCAAATTTTTGGAAAATTTCATAACATTTCCCTTTTTTTAGTGTTTTTTCTCTCAAAATCAAAATTAATTCCTGAAATAAAGAAACTCGTTATGAAACTTTTAAGGCCATAATACACTACCGTAAATCTCCGAATATAAGCCCCCCCCGAATATAAGCCCCCCCAAATATAGGCCCACCAAAATCTTAACGCAAAGGTAGGTCCATATATAAGCCCCCCCGTATATAAGCCCATGGGTTAATACATGGATCAAATACACAAAAAACGTTGTAGAAAAACATTTTTTATTTTTTTAGTGAATTTCTGACAATACATTTATGAATCTTCGGTCCATAAAGATAATAAGTACAGGGGAGTTCAATGCCTCCCCCGAGGACCCATGTTCCCTCTGGTGCCCGTCGTTTTTCTCCTGTAATCGTCGCTTTAATTTGATATAACTTCCATCGTTTCATCAAAGGAAATAACTTAGTAACTGTAGTAGTGGTGCCTCAGGCCTTGACAAACGTCAATGTACAGTGCAATTAACCGTGTTCGGAGACGGTGTCTCACGAGTTAGACCAACATTGATATTTCGAGGTGAAGGCAAAAGAATCAAGCCAGATGAGAGACGTAGCTGGGATAAAAGAGTAAACGTGTACTTTCAAACGAACGCTTGGTGTGATGAAGTCATTATGAAGAAATGGACAAGTGATGAATGGTGTAACATCTTCACCAATCCGGCAACGCCAGGTTCAAGCGGGAAACTATTGGTTGCAGATGTGCACAAGGCCCAACAAACCGATGAAGTCAAGCGACTATTGCAGAAAAAGAACACAGTTCTCGTCAACGTACCACCAGGGTGCACCAGCCGTGTGCAACCGCTTGATGTTGTTCTGAATAAGCCATTTAAAAATCTCGTTAGAGAACAGTTTGAAAAACATCTTGACGAGAATTTAAACGATTATGTTGAGGGAAAACTCACAGCGTCCAAACGGAGAATTCTAACTACAAAATGGGTTGCGATTGCATGGGAAAAACTAATGCAAGACAAAGAGATGGTTATTCGTTCGTTCAAAAAATGTGGAATTACCACAAACGTTGACGGATCCGAAAATGATAAAGTAAACATACGGGGTATGGAAGGGTACACAATGCCGTTACCT
This sequence comes from Turritopsis rubra, assembly GCA_039566895.2. Classification (NCBI taxonomy): domain Eukaryota; kingdom Metazoa; phylum Cnidaria; class Hydrozoa; order Anthoathecata; family Oceaniidae; genus Turritopsis; species Turritopsis rubra. The sequence goes on along the minus strand of CM077625.1, from coordinate 14,442,929 downwards.
GAAGAAGAGTATCATCTGATAAGTGAGGATGAAGACGATGCATCTAGTGACAGTGAAATCGACGATGAAGAAGACTTAGAAGATGGGGAGTACGAGCTTGATGATGATGACAATGAACAATGAAAAATATTTTATATTGTACGTTTTTAAACGCTATACAAAATATATGATTGTTGTTGTTAACACAAATGTTGTTCCGTGTATAAGCCCCCCCCCCCCCCCGATTATAAGCCCCCCCTGTATATAAGCCCAGCAAAAAAGCCTTACGACCTTATATAAGCCCAGGGCTTATATTCGGAGATTTCGGTATATGATTAATCATATATGATTTGTAATACGCACTTGCTGAATGAAAAAAATCATAGCATAAAGAGAAAATACACACTATGTTAAAAATCATAGTGTTAAAAAAAAGTTAAAGAAAATGGACGTGAATGAAACAGTAAAAATAGCTGCTGCAGCGATAGTGGTTGTGCTTTTTTGCGAAGATGACAAAAAAACAACTAAGAAACGGAAAAGAAAAGCATGGGTAAAGCCTTGGCTACAGCGGAGGAATACACATGGATTTTATTTCCAAATTCTCCGCGAGTTACGCTTAGAAGAAGTTGAAATCTATAAGAATTATTTACGCATGAAGCCAGAAAATTTCGATGAAATTTTGGAATTGATTAGAGATGATATTACCAAGAAAGATACGCCAATGCGCGAACCTATTCCTCCAGAAATCAAACTTGCTGTCACGATTCGGTTCTTAGCTACGGGGGCTACTTTTCAAGACCTTTCAATGTGTTTTCGAGTACACCAATCAACAATCGGTAAGTTCGTTCCAGAAGTATGTGAGGCAATATATCGAAGATTAAAAGATGATTATTTTCAGGTAAACGTTATTCCTATTACAAACTACATATCTTTTGATTGTAAATATCTCACAAAACTATGAGGTATATTTCCCGATGATGTCATATCAGCAGACATTGTTCTTTGTGATGTCACAGGGGTGTACAGGTTGTTAGGTAAAGTATTATGAGGAGATACGGCTTCAGAAGGTACATGGGCGGGAAAAGGTGCCGGCTGTTGCACATTTGAAAACTTTATGTTGAAAATAACTTCTTGTATCTTAAAATGTGCCAGTTCCCGTTCCCTCTCTGTCATCTTTCGCAATTGACAGGCTATATGTCGACCAAAAGCATCGTGTTCGTCTTCAGATCGAGTGGTCTGTTCTCCAGTCTTTTCGAGGATTGCAAGTGTTTTTTGTAGTATTTCCTCCTTTGAATCACTTCAAAGTTTGGGTTTCTTCTCTAATGGTCGTTTGGTCGATCGTGATGCTACAATCTCTTCATCTCTTTCTTCTACTTCTCTTTCCTGTTCTATTGTGATTTCATTTTCATCCGCCCCTTCGACCTGTGTTGCTGATTCATCCATTGTACTTTCCTTAAAAGCATAAAACTTATTTTAGATGCCGACTTCCGAAGAGCAGTGGAAAATTGTTGCTGAAAATTTTCAAGAAACTTGGAATTTTCCTAATTGAATCGGCTCCTTGGACGGCAAGCACATAAACCTAAAGTGTCCAAAGAACTCTGGATCATACTATTTTAACTATAAAGGAACATTCAGTATTGTACTGATGGGGTTAGCAGACGCTGAGTATAAATTTATATACATAGATGTAGGATGCAATGGGAGGATAAGTGATGGTGGTGTTTTCCGCAATTGCCATCTTTCGAAAGCGCTTGAAAGAAATTCTCTTAATATTCCTAGTAATGGTGAGTTGCCAAATGATGGAAGACAGTTGCCATATGTTATTGTTGGGGATGATCCTTTCCCTCTCAAGCCCTATTTGATGAAGCCTTATCCTCACCAGCATCTTTCTCGAGAAAAAAGAATCTTTAATTACAGATTATCAAGGACTCGGCGCGTTGTGGAGAACGCTTTTGGTATTCTAGCTAACAGATTTCGTGTTTTTTTGACAACTATTAACCTAAGTCCTGAAAGCGTTGAAAAAATTGTTGTGGCAAGTTGTGCTCTCCACAATTATCTCATAACAAATGCTCGTGCACGTTATACCCCACCAGGATATTTAGACAGAGTGGAAGATGATGGGGCTCTCGTTAATGGACAATGGCGCAATGAACAAAGTTTGAATCCGATTTTGCATCAAGGTTCCAACTTCTATTCAAGAGAGGCAAAACAAATTCGTGATGAATATTGCGACTATTTCAACTCCAATGGGACAGTATCCTGGCAGGACTCGTGTATATAGATAGCAGTGGACTTACAAAATTATCTGGAAGATTATCTTGAGTTTTTCTTGGAGTAATGACATCTCTTAAGAACATTAGTGATTGAAAATGAGGCCATTTTGATTTGAAAACTTCACTTGATCCTGCGCCACTTTTCTTGCTAGACTTTTCCTTTGCTAGCTCTCTAGAGTAGTATGCCCTAAGGTTGATGATTTTCGACTTTACATCACTTTCTAAAAGTAAAATTTTGAAAAAAGGACCTTCGCTATTTTCATGTACATTGATATGGATATATATGATATTTTCTAAAACTAGGAAAAAGGCTTATGTACCTGAGATTTGAAACTTTACAGCTAATCTTTGAATTGCTGCTTGCTTCAGGTCCCTGTTTTTATATTCTGGGTTGCGGACATCCCATAAACACACTTCGAATTCATACTCTGCAATAAATTCTTCTGTTTTTTCAATTTTCTTGGACTTATCCATGTTTTTATCGTAAACTACTCTCTCTGTATACAGTCAGCTGCACTGAAAATTTTTGCGTAAAAAGAAATCTTTCTCGCGCATTGGCTGCATGACGAAAAGTCTATGATTGATCATAGAAAGTAGAACACCGTGCGACTTTTTAAAAATCATATATTACAAATCATACAGGTAAAAAAACATGTTTTTCTGAAATACACACTGTGATTAATCATATATTACAAATCATATATGATTAATTATATAGTGTATTATGGCCTTTAGAAGTAAATTCACTACATAAATTAAGAAACTTTTGGAACGGAACCATTCGCTATGTTTTATATAAAATAAAAAACGTGTAATACAGGAGGCTCCATGTTACTATACCTATGCATTGAACAAAATACTATTGTACAACAAGCATACTAAATATATGTATGTCTATTTTCAATAACATCACTCAGGATATGAAATTTAAATGTTGTTCCCTTAGAAAAAGACTGATCAAAAGCAAAACATAAAAACGATTTATTTCTCCTCCTTGCAGTATACAAACTAACAAAATAGAACTGACACTCAAAAGTGAATTGATGTTGTTTGATAGATCAAGGCTTCCTTTACTTACTGGACCCGACCCGTGGCGAGTGTCCCCGTTTTCTAATATGGGTCCAGTTTTCATGGGTTACCTATTATTCAGGTGAAAAGCAGGCCTATGCTACAGTTTGGTCTTGGTTTTATCACGCACTAGACTGGAAGAGCGTGGGTCCCACGGACGTAATTATAAGAATCTTCCATGCAATCCAACTACCATAATATAGAAATTTTGCAAAATCTTCCCATGAAGGGTATTTTCAAGTTATCTAAAATCTGAACCTTTCGATTCCATTCAGAAATAGAAACTGGCGTTTCAGCCCTATTGTTAATGGTACAGAGTAAGTAAATGATCATCTGGGAGTAACCATCAATACAGTCGTGGAATACGAAGCCTCAAGTGACTAAACTGTGATGACCATCAATATGCCCAGGCTGTTTTGCGAAAGCACACTATACAGATCTAGGGTATGTCAAAAATTGTGGAGGAGTACATTAACATAAAATCTGTTTTCAGTCCGTATCACCAATGCATGTTTTTCCCTTATGGTTTAATAGCTAACATTCTCCTCCACAAATTTCGACATACCCTCTTAATCCGCCTCTGCACTATATGCGCTCCGAGAAACAACTGTTGCCTATCTAAACCGAGTATTCTTCGGGTTAATTTTAGACAAACATGGTCGTACTCTGCTTTATTGAATGCGGTATCCAAGAGATTTTAAGTGGCCATACACCATGGGAAACCTACAAAATCCCCATCAACCTATCCGATTTTTCGTCAGTTATATCAGAACAAGTGCATAATTCCTCCAAATTATACTCTTGCACTGGATTGTCCATCTTGACACGAGGAAAATATCTGCAATATTGCTCCTGGAATTGCCCATTTGCCTCAAATTTAGCAATAAAATAAGAGGTATGTTGTAGGCGCATCGTTTTGAAGCCTTGCAATATTTGATGGACGAATATTTGCATCACTCGTGGCTACAACACTTCATTCAAAAACATATCTACAACTGTGTCAAGTGATTGCGAACGAGGTTGCATACCGCCTATGTACCGCCTTTCTAATTCTGAACGCAAAAAAATATAGCCTGTAAAATAGAAACCACGCGTATATATTCAGAGATATCCAAATGGAGTAGGCCATTATTACCGCACGAGTGATAATGCTGATAATTGGTGTTCAACGTCTTTTCTCCTTCATAAACATTTTAGTATTTGTGGCGATTTTGTTGAGTATCGATGTAAATTTTGTTAATCGAACAGTTTTTCATAGCGCATTCCAGTTATATATTTACTGCATTTAAGCGGCTGTGTGACAAGAACTCGTTGAATAAAAATGGTAGCTTTAAGGCCGGTTTTTCTATTTCATTCGCCTGGGTCGTGCGACTGAGCGAACTGGCTTTTGATTGGCTGACATAATCTCATTCGCCTGGTAGTTCAAATAATTTGAACTACTGAACGAATCAAAAAGCAGTTTGCTCAGTCGCGCGACCCAAGCGAATAAACTAGAAACCGGCCTTTATAAATTGAGATCAATTATCCAAAAAAAATTTACTTTCAGATGAAAAGTTTTATTCCATTATTTAGAGCAACAAAAAAGCTTTCCAAAAATATATACTTTTATATATTTATTTTAAAGAATTAATGAAATATTGAGTGATAAGACAAGTTCAAGCTAAGGTAAAACCAGAAAATAAACAAGAAGAATCTTTTGTTTGCGCTTTCATTTGCAAGTTTAATCCTTTGTTGGTCGTTACCTTTTGGTAGATATCAGCTTGTTCTCCAGATCAGAATAAAGAACCCTGACCAACTGCCGTCATAAGGACACTAAATGAATCGCTGATGATGACATAAAGAGTCTACTAAGACAAGTCCTCATTCTCTTGAATATATGGAACACGGTCTATGTATTGTGTAGCTGTCTTGATTAACAATTTGTCAATATTGAACATCCAGGGATATGAAGAAGACGAAAATGAAAACTAGCGACTGATCGTGTTTTGTTATTAATAATGACAAGTTACTTAGTTTAAAACACTAAGAATAATAAAAAAATATTTTTTTTCACAAATCTTCAGTTACCAGCGGAACAAAATTAAAATTCGAAGCATTTGAAGTATATTTCCACGGCTATAAAAATCTTTAAAACTAATTAAATACGAGAAAAAAATAGAACAGAATCATTGAAATTTTTAAGGTAGTTTCAAATGAATTACCAATGCCTAATAATAAAGGGTAAAATGGATTATAACAAATAAACATGGGTTTGTTGAAACTGAGTTCCAAACATCACATGCAACAAAGTATCAACAAACTCATAAAATCTACGTATTCCACGAATTTCTCATAAACGAATATATACAACCACAAAATTCAGTGTCAACATTTTCACCTAGTAACCAAATATCTGTCTCACTTTAAAAAAAAACAGAAGTTTGGGAAGGTAGCTTACTATAATTTCTGTACAAGAGCATCTTGAAAATATACCGTCTATTATATATGCGTAAAATCGATAAAACATACAAAAATAGAAATTTAAGAATTATTGTGCTTTATCGCACAGCCGTGAATTTAGAAATATGTTCCAAAAGAAATTGCTTTTGTAGTTTTACTCTACCTCATATTTGACATTTTCTAAAAGCACGCCTGGGTTCATTTACAAAAAAACGTAGAAATGACATTCATTACAAAGTGTTTTATGTATTGTTACATAAAGAATACATCCTAGCCGAAATCAGATCTACCAATATATCACGGGGGTACATTAAAAAGTTTAAACTATAATTTCGTTTTTATTTTTCATCCTGATAATCGTCAACTTAGTCTTTCACTAATCTGTAGATGTGATGTTGAGCACCATGCTCACTAGAAGAAACTTCAAAAACAAACGCCAAACATAACAACGTCTCTTGCGTGGCTCGATTACTCACCACCTGAAAGAAACACCATAAAAGGAGAACAGTAGAATTTGTATTACCCAACAACAACAAAACACGAAAAACCCGGATAAACAACAACAACAAAATTTTCACCATCTTTTTAAATTTAAGGGAAACAGCAAATAAATCGTTCTTACTTGAAGTATAGTAAAATTTTCTAGCACTGAATTCATCATGAATTTCTCAGGAAGATGTTTCAGTTTGTGTATAAAATTAATCATGTATTCGCACATAGGAGAACGCTGAATCCTGTAAACAAAACGACCATTTTCGTATCGTGGATACTCGGTTTCCACTTTCTCCACCACTTGTTTTCCGAATGAGCAAACTTTCGTTGAACAGGTGATTGTCATATTTTCGGAAGACTCGTATACACTAGAAACACCATAAAACGCTCCCGCATCATCAGAGATGTTTGTGTTCAAATCGGCCTGCGAATAACCAATATAATATTACCCTTTACAAGCAGCCTCTAGTAGATTCACATACCTGCAATGGTATACTAAGATTCTTTAATGATGTTTTTCATAATGGTGACATATCAATCTTCATAAAAGGGGGAGATCAAACGTGAACCCATAATAAAGCCATTAAAACAGTAAAACATGATTACCCAAAATTTCACGAGGAAAAATAAGTGTGGTGGTCCTTTTTCATACAACTCCTTCAAACCACCTTTTTTCTCTGGAAATTTATCATAGATTTGTCTGATGTCGATTGCTTCAATTCCAGGTTCTTCAAATATTCGATTTGGACCAAGATGTACAAACAAATGTTTGTTGTGATACTAACACAAAGAAAATTCAAGAAAATTTACAAGAAATACATGTAAATCTTTTTTTTATTTTGTGTATATTGCAAACATCGATGAAAAACTTACCCCAGGATCCGATTGATCGGGTCTCTGTTGTTCAATGTAAGCTGAAAAATCAATAAGTCGTAACGGCATTTGGATTGTCGGTTGTCTGGAAGAATGCCAGGTAGGGCTATGATTCGTATGATTCGGGTGTGGTAGTGCTGCACTGTTTGGCAACGCTGCAGGCTATGAATGATCAAAAGAGAAACAGTAAAACATTGGTATTGATAAACTGAATCTGTTCATGTTTAAAAAACATTTAAAGAATATTGTGAAGGGAGAAAAATGTAAATAAAAATATTGAACTGACCAGATGATGTCCACCTGGAGATGTATGATTTGTAGGTGATGTAAGTGTGGCTGTTTGTCGCATCAATCCAGGCCCTTGAGAAATAGCAGTTGCGTGAGTAATAGCACTGGCATAGTATGCTCCAGCAGTCGTAAATGGATAACCAACTGGCGGTGGTGGCGGTGGAACACTCTGGGGAATTCCAGGTGACCAATACTAGAACAGAAGAATATAAAGAGTATTAAGAAATAAATTAGTGTATAACATTGTCATACAAAGAAGGGCATTCTTTTTTTGAGGAGAAAAGTACCTGTCTACTTATTTCTTGCTTAACCATAACTGGATCAACACCTTGCAGCTTTGGATGGAGAGAATTTGGAGAAACTAGTTGTGGTGAAGACATAGCCATTGCCTGCAACGCTTTGTCTTTCGAATGGTTATCCTATGAAATAATATTGAATATGGTCACAAAGACAAATACTGCCTCGAATTACAAGAATATCACACTTGATGATGTATATTCATGCTATGAAATTCTGCGTAAACGTTTCGGTTCCGTGGAGGTTTCCCGAACATCTAATCTGTGGAACGTATGAATAGGTTCTCATACATTTGTGATTAGATATTTTCTTTGATTCACTAGTGTTGTTGTTACTCTATTTTCATTACTTTCAATGAAATGATGACATAATTCCAGGAAAAGTGTCAATTAAGACTAAGCCTGCATTTTATCTTGAAATGAAAGAGCCATAATTCATAATAAACCCCAAAACATGTAAAAACTGGAGATACGAATTGGGTAATTCTTCAGGCTTGTAGCAATGGAACTGATTATGGAACCTATTGCTCTTTTCACAGAACCTCTTTCTTGCAGACTCCCTGAACTTGCTTAGAACAAAAACTGCGTTTCGTTACCAAGAAATGTTGAAATTTTGAGGCTTGATATATAGTTACTATAGCAGAAGGACCTTATAAATTGACAGTTCGTGTTTTTGGTAAAGAAAATAAACATTACACATTTTGTTAAACACCACAAATAAAAAACTCTTTATTTAGAATTATACCTTTCTTCTTGCAAGGACTTGTATGTGGCTTGAAACCTGAAGAAAGAACAATAACTTCATTGTCATTCATGTTGTTTGGAAGTTGGTTTTAGCATCAAAAACGTAATCAAAACAAAATATTAAACATTGTGAAAATTGTTGAAGTATCATAGTTTTAAATGCATTGTTAATTGAATGTGTTCATTTTTCCTTACGGAAGCTTTTAAGGTCCTAACCATTGGCAATTTCTTTTGTGATTTTTTGCAATTTCCAGGGTGCAAATTAGGAAAAAGGGTTAGGGTTTAGGGTTTTTCGCAAAAAGTAGTTTACTGTGCTGGAGGGTTTGTTGAATAAAATGGTCTTCTTTTTTGCAGATTACAGCTTCACATTTTTAATTGCTTGGATAGAATAAGGTTTCACAGAAAATTTAAAATACTTTTGTGAATTGCAAGCTGCTAATTTGTACCCTGATTTCAACATTTCGAATTAATCACATAGTGTTTTCACATTTGTTTCAACAGCAGTTGTTGATTGCCTGGAAAATTTTATTAAATGATAGTAAAATTACTATGTTTGTATTTTAGATATATAAATACAAGTTGTAAATATGTCTTTGTAAATATTTCTTCTTCTACGGATAATACAACGGAATATAAATTCAATCACCTGTTTACGGCTTCTTGTTTTACCGGTCCGCAGTTTGATATATCTGGCAATAAGTTCATTTCGCCCTAAAGTAGATGTAATAGTGTAGATAGCGATTAGTGCGTCACTGCATTGTTAACCACTATAAAACAGTGATACACAATGAAATGTGTCATCTCAGCAGACAGACAGATGGCACTAAAACAAGAATGCAAATTGTTCATTTGGATTTTGTTGATCTCCTTCAATAGATCTATTATTTTCAAAATAGACAGGTTGATCTTAAGAAAATAACACAAAGTCAAAAGTTAAGTAAAATTTAAATTTTCCTTTGCAATTATTCTACCAAACCAACTTCAGGTGATCTTTAAGTGACTGTTTGTTTGCCGTAACCAGAGTCACAAATAAACAGGTTTGGTCAGTCGTAAAAAAGTTTTTGGGCCACCGTCGGAGAAAAAAATCTTTAAAAAAAGTCATCATATGTTTTGGCAAATAATATCTGTTTTATTAATGCTTATGAACTGAGAGGAAAGGTTTACTGCCATCTTTAAGAGCCACACATGCTAAAACAGTGAACCACCAGCAATTCACGGAACCAGCAGTGGACCAGCAGTATTTCACAGAACCACCAAATATTGTGAACCAGCAGTCAATAAGTCAAAATTCTTATTTTTTTTATTTAGAAACAGAAAGTTAAACAGACTGCGTTTTGTGAGTTTTCATTTTTGACTGACTTACCCCAAGTGGAAATATAGCTTATTCAAAATTTTTTCCAAAGATCGAAACTGATTTCCCAGGTGAATTAGCAGTCGAACAATCCTATCTAAAAAAGATTCAAATGGATGGTTTCTACTTTAAGTAAAAATATAAAGTAACTTTACGTAGAGTTCAACTGACAATTTAGTCAGGTTATGCATCATTCTTTCAAACATTTTCAAACTTCAAGACTTTTCACAGGAAAATTATAATGAGGAGAACTTGTCAGTTAAACATAATATTGTAATACTCCAAGGTTAGTTGAAAAGAAAACATTCTCTTTCATGCACACTCATTAAATACCAAGTTTCACATGTTTCATTTCAATGACTGTTGGTTCTCTGCCTCTTCGCTGGTGGTTCTGTGAAATACTGGTGGTTCGCTGTTTTAGTATGCATGTTTAAAAGCTTGCAGCTTGCAGTAAATGCAGTTATTCTATTCCATCCAGGCTAATAGTGAACATTGTAAGTTGAATGGTTTACTAAATTTAAAGCCAAGAGTTTGCTTTCCATATTGAATGATTTAAAGGCTTACAGAAGAATTCTATAGCATTCTGTTTCCCAATGTCATGTCTTCTACAAATTTGAGTGCAGTGTAATTTGCAGAACCATGAATATAAAACTTGGCTTTGAACATCATACTGAAATAATTGTGTAGAATCATTTTGGAAAATCAAGTATATAACTACTTGAAATCTTGAAAAAAAAAGAAAAGAAAAACTAAATGAAAACATTGGGTTGTCCGAATTTTTTTTCAATGGTTGGTCAAAGATAATTTTCTTCAGAAAAAATATTCTGTCTCCTTTGTGATTTTACAGAGAAAAAAGTAATAGAATCTGCTTAAATTTGGTTGAGTTTATGGCTAACAAACAAATTATGTAAGGATGGCCTCAGGTTAATGCTTCAAGCTAAAAAAACCCATGAAAATTCTCATCCAAGTGGTGCCGTTCCTCACTGTGAAAAAATTTACTTTTCTAAGAATTTAAAATGGTGGAGGAAGGCAAGCTGATCAGGAGACATTAAAAGGAATTAGTAATTTCGAAACGTTGCCCTATATTGCAACCTTCAGCCAGGCTAAATATGAGCAATTAGTTGTATTTCTGTGCTGTTAGCAAGTATGAGTGATCACTTGGGATTCATGGCAAGATCAGGAAAGATAAAAATCAAAACTACTTGACAGTATCAGTTAGTTCAGCTACCAAATTGTGATCAACATTAGTTTATGGTGAAAACTTTGTTATTTGTGCCTGGGTGAAGGAGGCCTGTCTTCAGTAATGTACTTTTAGATAAAAAAAAGTTTCAACAAGAAAGGTTTATGATTCTCATGCCCAATTAGTTTTTTTATAGTTTCCTATGTGTTTTACCGCAATAAAATGGACCAAAAATATCTAAATATCTTAATAAGTTTTTAAAACGTTTGCCTAAGCAAAATTGAACATAGCATGAGATGTTATCAATGTTTTTTGATTATGTATTAAAATGTTAAAATAGAAAGGTTATTCAAAAATATTATATAACTGAACAAATACAAATTCATTATATAACTCCTAGAAATAAATGTTTAATAAGTACTTTATTTTATTGACTGAATTTTACAAAAACCACCAATATAATTAGAATCTATACAGGGATTTGTTACAGAAATAGCCCCTTTTTATAACCTTGATATTAGATTAACATGTTGTAAAAATCAAAATCAAAACTTCTCACTGATGAATCTCTAAGTATATAAACTTCAGATTAATTGAATACGGTTTGGCAAATCTAAGGATCATTACTGACAAAGATATTCTTCATGGAAATATTTTCACATAATTAAATTACTTAAAAAAAATTGGCATAACATAACTAAAACATTGCATATCTTTATGAAATAAAAAATGAGATAAATATACTAATGTTAAATTTAACTAGGAAAAAAAACATTTTCCTGTGGAATTTGAAACAATATCAATACTTTTAATTTAATTGTTAACGGAAAGTAATATAAGAAAGTTATCAACTGTTGATAGAGCTATATAGCTCAATTTTTGTAATTTCTCAAACATTGATATTTGAATATAATCATAAGGTAATTAGTCCAAACTTAAAATCAAAATAAACTTCATGTGTATATAATATTTACTTGCATAAATTATTCATTTTCTAAACAAAGCTTAACATAAATTCAAGCATTGTTATCAAAATTCCTTGTTCTTTAAATAGGTGAATAATTCTAGCTTGGAGACCAACATGTGAAAATTTTTAGAAGATAGAAAAAAATCTCATGGTTCAAAACATAAAACTTAGAAACAAGGCAATATTATATAAAACTAATCAAAATCCACAAAATTACAATTCCTTTAGGAGGGAGTTTTGAAATGCCATTTGAATCCCAAATATTATCATTAGAATCTTAACATTCACGGAATTCATCATACATATTTTCTCTTCATTTTTTTATTGTTATCATTATATGGAATTACATCTACTGTTTTCAAAACTAATAAAAAAATTAGCTGAGTAATTTCAGTTAAAATTCCACAAATACTGTTAAATTGTAAGGAGTTTTGGAATTATTCCTACAGAAATTGTAAAAGTAGACATAGTGAGTGGTGAGCAGAAGTAATTTATTATACAGTAAGTGTTTAGTGGAAGAGATGGAATGTTATTTCTCACCATACATCTTCCCTTCATCAGAAAGAATAATCTTTCGTCTTCCACAAGGGGGGTATATTGCAAGAGCTTCCTGAAAACTTTGTTCAATATCAGGACTCCATACACCTTCAGCATCGGATGCCATTTGCTCGGCTTCTGAATTACCTATTCTCGAATTTTGATCTCGAGAATTTTCCGCCATATTGAACTCTGTAAAAATAAATTGAAAGTGCCATGGACCATGAGCACAGATTTTTCTCAAGAAACACATTTGCCTGTGATAACAATCACACATAAAATATTTATAAATTCACATTGGAAACGAATGGAATAAGAAAAAAGCAAATTGATATAGGTCTAAAACTTTAAAATATGGGAAAAATGTTGCGAAAAATTCAAGACATGTTCGCCATTATCATCTCATGATGAATGATTATAAATGCTCAACTTTCAAAACATTCAATCATTTGTGTTGACTTACCTTGATGATTTAGAGTGACAGGCTGCAAGTTAAAATATATTCAGATTTCTTTATCATAAAAACATAAAAAGTTGTAATAATTACGTAGTATAAAATTATAAAATCATGAAATTTCACTTTTGTTTCGAAAAGAATGTGAACTATTTCTATAAAGAATGTTCGGCGCGCCCAATATGAACACTAAAATTTTTAGATAAGTTTGTTAATTCCGTGGTCACATGCTAGCCGTAAGATTTATGAAAGATTCATAACTTTTAAACACTACGTGCGTGTAAACCGTTACGTAAACACAAAATACAAAGGTTTGGTACAGGGAGTCAGCATTCCAAATTCAATCTAAGTTTGATTGCTTTTTGATTGCTTTTGTGTTTTTTATTTTCTATCTAAATTATTAGTTTTGTTGGCATAAATAATCACGATTAATAAAGATAGGAATGACTCCGTTACATTCCTTAATATGAAATCTCACTTGAAAAAGGTTTAGATTCTTGCGCGTCAGCCAAGAGTTTGATTTTTCGGTTTCGGTTTCTTTTTCGGAATCTAGCCCTCTGTGATTTCCGTGCCTTAGAGATAGATGTCTTAAAAACTACATTATAAATAAGTCAAATTACGCTTTCTGATGCTCTTAAGCTCGGTTCCCACTGGGCGTCAACTTGCGATAATTTCAACGCGACATTTTATGTTAACTTGCATTTAAAATGCATTAACTTATGAAAGTTTTTAAGATATTTCTCGGTTCCTACTTTAATTTAATTTGCGTTTATAAGCGATATTTTTTATGACAGCTTTCGAACTGCACGTTTCTCTTTATAACCTTTTTTAGTTTTGTCATAAAGGACTGGGAAAAGACGTACTTCTTCGCTGAAATGTACTTCTTCTAATTTTAAACTTTTTTTCTCAGCCATTTCTACCGTCTACCGTTTTTTAAGCTAGGCATGCATCATAGTCATTAGAAAATTTCCTGGTCTGGAAGTCTATTATACTGACTTATTGTGAATTTTTTCTTTGATCTTTTCAATAGGAGCCAAACATTGTTCAGTTAGGTAGTTCAAGTAAAAAAAACCCGACAATAGAGCATATCACCAGGGAATTTTCTAATGAGTATGATAGCATCCACTTTCTCTATTGCTTATCATTTTTAAAGTGTTAGTTACTGTTTCCATGCTTAACTCATAGAGGGAACTTGTATAATTATATCGTTTCTATTGAGAAAAAAAATTAAATCGCGCGACAACTTTTTTTTTCTATCTCAGATTTTTTTTATATCAGAGTAAAGAATTAAAATAAAAATTCGTCTTGAGATATCGCATTTTGTCGCAAATTGACGCGTGGGTTAGTTTTTTAAAACTTTTTCTGTTACTAAATCTGGAAAATTATCGCAAGTTGACGCCGCCCAGTGTAGGGAACCTAGCTTTAAGACCCTTTTCCAATTCTTTCTGATGTAACTTCTTCAGTTTAACTAATCCTTTGTCGGTTGGCTCGTGAAGAGTTGGGTTAGCCCCCTTATCTTTCCGACCGTTCTTTGAAATAGTTATACACGAAGTCGTCACCCCTTTCGTAGCGAAGTGTATCATTTAAACGACAATAACTTTTAATTTCTTTCGAGAAATAAGACACACATGGTAATGCCTCTGTGAGACCATGTCCACACGTTGCGGCTACATTTGCCTTTGTTTTGAGTTAGCAAGACACCGGAGGTAAATAGATTTCGAATACGTGTGAACAATACTATCCGATACAACAGACAGCATGTGAACGAAAAAAAATGTCTCCGCAACTTGTGGACATGGTCTCACAGACGCATTGCCATATGTGTCTCATTCCTCGAAAGAAATTAAGTTTTTTTCGTTAAAATGATACACTTTGCTACGAAAGGGCGACGCTTTGTAGTATAACTATTTCAAAGAACGACCGGAAAGATAAAAGGGCCAACCGACAAAGGGCTGGTTAAACTGAGGTAGTAACATCAGAAAGAATTTGAATAAGTATTGGAAAAGAGTCTTAAGAGCATCATTCAGGGAAGCACTATATAACACTCAAACATGCAGGGAATTAGAAAAATGAAATGAAAAAAACGACTTAAAAATCTGATAGGTTTGTATTCAAGCAACATGTTTTTTTCTCTCTCATAGGCAGTAGCTTCACTATCTATAGGTATAAACAAACTATTAACACATCTAAATAAATAATATTAAAGACAGTAATGGTAGCTGGTTCATTTCACATGAATATTAATTCGTACAATTTTAAGGCTAACGGGATTGAGCTTCCCACATGTACAAAAATGCTCTAACTTATAAGAGTATATCTCTCTGGTTTCATTGAAAAAATCTCAGTTTCTATAGGTTATAAATACATGATGAACAGAAGATATTAACTTTCAGTAAGAAACATTTGCAGAAATTAGCACGCGGTTACCTTTATGAAGTGGCACATATCAAAATTGTGCCTGAACGCCCAAGATCATGAAAACCTTTGGCATTAATAAACACTTACAAAGCTTTACATATAAATATATATTCTAGCTTATAAGCAAGTAAATTGAAAAAACCAAAAAAAATATTTAAAACCCTTCTGTAGTTTTGTGTGACTACGGATAAAACATATTAGGTCATATGTCACATAGTTCACCCACTCTGTTTCTTTCCAACGTATATTCTCATGTATCAGTTAACATCATATGAAAAACATCTAACTGAAATGAATTTCTAAACACTGGCCAGTTCTTCGGATTCCATTTGTTCGATATCTTTACTAAGCTCCTTGAGACATTCCGTAATGGCCGATGCCGCTTCGGATGTGGACATTGCAACAGCAGCTAATTTTAATTCATGAACACTCAGCAATCTGAAAACAAATTGCCAACAGAAATTTTGCATTAATAATCAAGTAAATCCTCCCAGAGAAATTTGGCAAAAGGAGAAAATTCATCAATAATGGATGCAGTAAATAAGTCTACACTCTTATTTATAATAAAAAAATGTCAAAAACCGAAGAAACTGAAGGGCTTGGAAATAACTGACACTTCCCTATTTTCATGATCTCTTCAGGTCCCAAATATGGAAGATTGTAATGGATTTAGTACTGTTTTCAATGGTAATTAAGAAACTTTAAGAAACTTTAATATAAATCTCATAAGATGCTAAACTTACCCCCTTGCATAGCAAGAATATCTGGCAAGATTGCGTAGGATAAGTGCTGCAGTATATCGAACACTTCTCGTTACAGGTGATTCGTCTTCGTGCTGAGAAAAAAAAAAATTATTATTTTAATTATAATTATTCAACATATTTATACAGGTCCACTTTGTCAGGACATATTTATAATCCTGTTATTAATAAACCTGTGTGACCTGAATAATATCTAATAGGTTAAAGTGCAATCATCACTAGTTTGCGGTGAAAACCTTGTTATTTCTGTCTGGTTAAACACGGTAATGGTTATGTAATACCTTGCATTTCAAACAAAACAAAGAGACTTTCAACCAATAAGTAATGAACTCATATAGAAGAGAAAGTCCATGATGAAGTCCATTTTTTTTGACAGTTTCATACCTGAACTGTGGAATGGGACGACAACAGCTTCGCATCAGGTAATGGAATAGTTGTAAAATTTCCATCTTCCTTCTTCAACAGGCAATGTTTTTCTTGAAAATGATTTATCATTCCTTCCCGTGATCTACTAGTTTGTGGACAACCAGCTACGTTGCATGTGAACACCTGACCTTGCAATGGTGCATGGGACTGAATCATGTGGCTCAGTAATTCAGACAGTTCCTTAAATGGTGGCCTAAAAATATATTGGAAGTGAAATGCCATCAGAAACACAAAAGCAAAAAATTACACGGTTTGCCATCATCATGTGCAAAACTATGTATACTTACAGAATACAAGATTTCCACTCGCAATAAAACAATCGTTGTTTGACACTGGTTAAATTTGAAAAAATCTTCCCAGTTAGAGCTGTCATTGTATCATTATCAATATTTGATGACGACTTGCCTTCTACGGTATTTTGATTAGAGATGAGTGTTGGGAAAAAATTGTTATTTGAGGTTAAATCAAGTTTTAATGGGTCCGTTAGTTCCGTTTTGTTGAGTCTGGTTAATTCATGGTTACTTTTACTTGTATTCGTCTCAACCGAAGGTCTGTCTTCCCTAGATTCAATTTGTTGAGAAACTTCGTCCAACAGTGTATGGACAACAGACTTTATATCTTGATCGAACTGTTGTCCTGAAGAATTATGGGTATTCAGATCTGAATCATTTTGTTCTGTATGAAATTTATTTGTATCACTTTCGATGTTCAAACGCTCTTGTTTGACACTCTTGTACTTCTCCTGCGCAGGTTTTTCGTCTGCATGGCCATTACACACGCGGAAATCAATCACCCCATTGACATGATTAGTGGAAGTTATTTCACCATTTTCTAACTCGTGACATTTATTTTTATGTCTATTCCAATCAATTTCCATCTTTTCACCCTTGCTAATTCCATTGACTACTGTATTCAACTTCTCATTTAATTCTGTGACTTTGGAAGAAATTTCAACTCTTTGTAAGACAACATTGCTTTTCACAATATCACTACCGTTTTTCAGAACACTGTTCGACAGTTCACTGTGTTCTGTTATCCCGTTGAGAGGAGCATGCTTCTTGAATTTCTCATCCTCAATTACCTTCAACTTCTTCACAGGAGTTCTTAATGCTTCTCCATCGTCGTTTATCCTGTTACTTCCATTTGTTTCATTGTTCTTGTGGGTATTAGTTTCGGGACTAAAATTCCTTTAGCAGTACTATAGGTAGAATCCGTCTTCAATCCATTTGACTCGTCATTAGCAACACCATTAATATTCCCATGGTTTCTCTTTGATTGTGGCATACTGTAAGAAGTTGTTGTCAGCATGTGTGAACCTTTTTCTTGTGATATTGGCATAGTCGATTCAGTTCTTTCCATATTTTCTGTAAGATTTGTTTGAGTTGAAGATATCAAAGGTATGTTGTTAGTTTGGGGGAGCCTGTATTGATGAGTATCAAGTGTGTAATTTTGGTGATTCAGCACAACGTCTGTGGATGGTTGATGGAAAGGAGATGAGACATTGTCTGCATTTGACACCATTGTTTGTACAGGAGGTGCATTCAATAAAGGTGACATTCGATTCGTTTGTGGTGATAATGCTGGTGCAGTATGAAAGGACGGTAGTACACCAGGTGGAAAAGCCATCACATTGCTCATTGGTGAAACATCAGTATAACCATTACACACTATATTCTGTTGAGGTTGTTTTGCCTTTGGACTACCTTTGGTACCATGGTAAGTTCTCCCTCTTGCCCGTGATCCACGTCCACTTTTACCTCTAGGTGAACCAGACCGAGCACGGCCAGGCTTACCAGCTCGGCCATGGTATGGTGGCGATTGAAGGATACCAAAACCAGGTGAATGTACCATATTTGTCGAAATTGAATGCTGAATGGAAACAGATCCATCATTTGGCATGAAGGGAACAGCTGGTGGAACAATAAAAGCTGTACCAGGTTGAAGATTTTGCAGATTCGTTATTAAACCCGGGGAATTTGTGATAGGTGATCCAGCATTATAAATGTTGGTTGGCTGTGACTGATTGGTTAAAACAGATCTTCCATTTAAAAAAGTTAATGGTAAATTATTACTAAGAACAGTGTTCATACCATCAGTTTGTGGTGACTTAAATTCTACAATAGGAGATTTTAAACTAGAGTTCTGTGATAGCTCCTTCATCTTGGACTGTATTTGTTCTGATAATACATTAAGCTGTTGGAGTCTCTGGTAATGGACACCCATCTGCTGATGATGAATCTGAACACGACTCTGGATGTTCTGAATAGCATCTGCTGGGAAATTTTCAACATTAGATTGTCGCATTAGCTGTTGAATTTGTATTTGGATAATCTGAATTTGTTGCCGATGAGCATGAAACTGCACAAAATGGCTTTGTATTTCACCCTTTAACCTTTCAATAACTCCTTGACATTCTGCAACAGTGTCTAACTTCAGTCCTTCAAGAGATTCGAATTTATGGACTTGTTCATTTGAACTTTTGTTTTCACCATTGATTCCTTTTTTCTCTGAACATTTTTTAATATCAGTGCGTTCCTTTTCAGACTCGCTTTCTTTTGATTGAATTGACTCAGGCAAAGAAAGATTGGAATTATCATCAACTACTTCTGGCTTACTGTTCTTTACAGATTCAGATGCTTTTATTTGGTGTTGTTGAAGTTGTTGGTGTTGTTGAAGTTGTTGTTGTTGTTGTTGTTGTTTGTGCTGCTGCTGTTGTTTTTGCACCATTTGTTTATTTTGCAACAACTGTTCATGTATTGACTTAGGAATTTGACTGTGGATTTGGGTGGGTGGATTACGACACTGTATACCAGTTATACCAAGTGACCCGTCGCTTAATGGACCAATCTTTGCAAGGTGGGGAGGCAAAATAGTTCTAAAAAATAATTACATCATACATCAAAACTGAGATGCTCAACAAAATCAACATCTAATAAAAACATGCACAACATTACCTCAACAGGTCCGTAAAACCGGATGCAGATAAAATTCCATTTCGTTTACACTCTTTGCAAGTATTAACATAATCTTCATATATTTTTTCAACTGTCATCTGGTTAGAATGGTGTGGTTCATAAAAGCCACTCATCCAATGGGCAGCAAATATTTCAGCATCTAATTCAACCAATGGTTCCGTTGTTTTAAACTGTTGTAAAGAAGGATGTTGATATGGCCCAGGATGTGGTGGAAGTGGTGGTGGTGGTGGTTGAATGGGCTGCTGTGGTGCATGGGAGTAGGAACGTCCACCTGTGTTAACGAAATATAGAACATACAAATTTGGATCCTTAAGATGATTTTGTAAAAAAAACATAAAACGTTCTCAAGAAAAATAACTGATATTTTAAGGTTTTTAGAACTTACTTTGGGCAGGTGACATCACCATAGGAGGATGTAACAATTGCTGTCTCCTTTCCTCCTGAAATCTCAACCAATTTTGATTTTTAGGGGTAAATATTGAATGTTTGTTTTCTACTATACGAAAACCTTGTATAGCACGATTGCCAAAAGATTCAGCACGAACAGTCACCAAACAAACCAGGATGTCAATACTACCATGAACATGAGCAATAGCATTTGCTGTTATGTCGTTAATGCCAGAAATGTTATATAATGCATCCAAGGCAGTCAAAAGAAGCTGCAAAAAGAAATATTGTGATGGTTACCATCCTGAACCTCATTCTTAAATTTACAAAACATGTAGACAGCAAAACTTAAATAAATAGCACGAAAAACCATTGCATATAAATGGATGAGGCGAATAAATGATTATTTATTTATTTATTTATTTATTATTTATTTATTTAAATAACTTACAGAAATATCCGGAAGATAAAGTGTTTGGATAAGAAATTGATAAGTATCAGTGCAAAGAACTTCTGTCAAAATGCTGCGATTGTCTTCTTTTGAAGCCAGTTTCCCAAGAACTGATAGACCTATAAATATGAAAAAGTCCACAATGACAAAATCTCTTGAGTTCAAATCTTTTGAAATGCTTTTTTTTCATGTTTTGCAATCACCTAGATGAAACATTTTTTATTTCAGAGTGTAAAGTTTATGGTCTGTGCGGACACCTCTATCAGAATAATTTTTAGATGCAGCAAATTATATTGGCTCTCACATGACCTGTTTCATCCAATCAACAGCAGCAGGGCTGCTAGGTTGAACATGGCTAAATGTCTCTCTTGAACATTTCTAGATATCATGATGGTAAGGGTGAGAGAAATAGATTTCCTAGGTTTCCTAGCTACCTTAAATGAAAATCATTGATAGAAATGTAGAAACAAATGCAGAATTAATACGATGATTACCTCTCACGTTTTTAAATTTATCTTTTGACTGTAGAAAACTATGAAGTATTTGAAACAAACTTTGGGTGAATGAATTTTCAATGCCATGTAAGCTGACCTAAAGCCAAAATTATCAATTAGAGACATTTGTTCCTTGATAGAAAACTAAAAAAAATAGAAATTATGGACATACGTGACCGGAGATATTATCTAAAGCATCTAAACTAGTCCGACGTAAATTGCTGTAAACACTGCAACTAGACAGTAACAGGAACCTAAAAAATACAGGTAAACAGAAGAATAGAATAAACTTTTTAGTCAATCATAACAATAACTGTTTTTATACTGAGACTACTCAAACAGAGCCATCCACTTTATCGAGATCGTAAAGTTAGCATAAAAACAGGCTTATATTGATTCATTCTTAAAAAATAAATCTTCATACAAATTTGAAGACATTGGAATAGGTTTTTTACCATCATTCAATAACTTCATGTTTAGTCAAGAGGTAGTAAAGCATTTTATGTAGTGATCATTTTCACAAAGATTGTTTTGAAATCGATCTAGTTTTCCAAACCCTGGTTTAACAGAGAACTTTGAAGCCAGGTTCCTTCAATATTTTTACATAAAGCCTTTGGTAGTTATCAATTTTTAATGGCGAAAAACTTTGTATGAAGTTCTTTGAAAAGAATCACCAAAAATTACCAAAAAGAGGTAAGAAATATCTGATATGGATTGTAAGTTTGTAACTTTTTTTCTTCTGTTCACAATGTCTTGCACATGTGTTTTTTTACTCTTCTTTTAAAAAAAGAAATATATTCTTTCTGCATTAGACAAGGTCTTTGTTATATTATGAAGTATAAATTTTTAATATCTTTCTCAATTGAAAATTCAGCATCTGGAGAACCCATGTTTTTTGTATTTTCCAAATTTTTATAGAGATCTCATATACACATGTGAGCAAGTTGGGTCAAGATTTCGATCACATGACTTTACAAATTTAAACAAAATAAAACTTTTTGAAAATTTGTTGTTATTCTATATACATAATAGGTAAATATATTTTTGGATTTTCACGCAGTTTTAGATTGGGATATAGTTGAACATATTCCTGGAAAAGTCAAGTTGCTAGGAAAATCAATTAAACATTTATAATGACACCTTATAAAAATTGGAATTCTCAATACTATAAATTAGAAATTCAAACCATTGTTGAACTACTATGCTTTGCAGGTACAATGAATATTCTAGGTTAGGAATATAACCAGATCTGTTAATTTGTTTCGTTTATATCTTTATAATGACAGCTTTACTGGCCAATTTTATATGGAAATTTCCATACAACTTTGTTAGTGTTATAGAAATTATACAACATTAAAAAAACCCCAAAGGGATTCAAAACATTGAAAGTATGAAAAACTAGTTTTAAAATATGAACAAATATCTTACCTCACAGCATCATCATGTGATGCCAAATACATTGCATTGATCGGTTCAAACGAAAAATTATATAGTATGGTACATATCTAGAGGGATAAATTAAAAAAAAACATGAGAGATAACGAAAAGATATAAAATATGAACATATACAAATAGAGATTGTTTAAAAAATCAACAACAGAAATAGCTACCTGAATTGCTCTACAGTATTCTGGTGAATCTATGCCAACTTTCTTTCCTTTACATCCCAAAATTTCATAGTTATCTGTTTCTTCATCATTCACACAATTCGCTTCTAAGACAGAAATGATGCAGAATTGGGAAAATTAGTTAAATTTACTTTTACAATTTTAAACAAAACATTATTTATAAATGCTAAATTCATAGGTTTTACCTGCATAATAAGTACGGTAGATATTCTTGGCAACTGCACTATCAATTGATGCCAACCAAAACTAAAAAATGTGCTCCAATATTCAATATATCAGTCTTTATATGTATCTTTAGATTCCTACTTGATCCTACGTTTGTGGAAAGTACATTGTGTGTATACTAATCAGAATATTATAGATAATTTTATAAAATTATAGTACAAATGACTCTTGAACATGTTATATCAACTGCCTCGGTCAATAGACTATTTACCTTTCCATAGTTTTTTTCAGTATCTGTACTCCATTGATCATAAAGAATCTTTGTAAATCCATCATCTAAAATTTTAGAAAAAACATTACATGACTATCGGTATAGAATTGTATAAATATCATAAGCACAAATAACGAAGTTACAAAACATTACTTACTATTGGACCAAATCCCAACATGCGAAAGCATAAGGTCAAGGATTTTCGGACTCTATAGAATAAAGAGCAAAAAGACAATTAAAAAGGTTGCAAAAGATAAACAACAAAAAAAAGTAAAATAAACATAATTTATTTCCTGAATCAGTGAATGTTAGTTAATTTCATTTTACTTATATTTATACAAGATATTGCAATTAGCATTGACAATACATTAAGGGGCTGTATATATAAAATTCTTTCTATCCATTAATTTCTATTTTTTTTTTTTTTTTATGGGTATAATTTCTAATACAAGCCCTAAAAAAGTTAAAAGTAAAAAATTACTATAATTTCTTTGGTTGTGGCATATACACTACTCTTAGTCAACAGGGCATTTATAACATATAATCTTTAATGAGTATATGAATTCAGAAATTTTTAATTAGATATGCGTTTGTATGTAATTTCTAGGAAATGTGATTAAAATGAAAATAATGTTATTTTAACATCAAAACATTTTCAAAGATAAACAGGAACAACATATATTATCTGAAATAATGTAGTAAACACTTTCGTTACTACAACCATCAACTCTGTACTCTAAATGATACAAATATATTTTACCTTCGCAAGGTTGAAAATGGAATTTGAGACATTTGAAAGGAGTGAACATATATTGAGAGCAAAGTTAATTTCGTTTTCCAGACCAGATTGTAGAGAGTATGATATACGATTAAAATTACCAACCAAAGGTTCTAAAAATTCGAAAAGAAGGAATTTAATGCTGGAACAGAAAAAAATAATTCTACTGTAAAAAAGGTTCATTTTTGTTTTCTTTTGATCAAATCGTAGGAAAGAAAGTTTACATACCCCCTAATAAACCAATTCTAGGTGCCTTATTCAAACCTAAATAAAAAAATATCCATCGTGTAAGGAATAAACAAAAACCATCCAAAATTCACCAAAAATCATCTAAGTAAACCAGTATTATTTATGGTTTCAATTCATATCCTGTTCATAAAATAATATTATACAAACAAATGAGTAACACACGTCGATATTTCAACGGTTGGGAATGTGTTCGATTAAGGTTTGGATCACGAAGATCGTCAGCATCTTCGCCAAAAAAGAATATCTTTTCAAATGCTTCCAAGTATCTAACAAAACAAAACAAACATGTTGGATAAGTTCTAAAATATACTCATAACTTCTTCAAACATTCATAATGAACAACATCAACCAATACCAACATAATTTTATTTCATTCAATATATTTATACCTGGCATAATGTTGTCGTAAAGCATACTCTGCATTTGTGCATGGTGGAAACCCTAGTGTTCTGAAAACCTGTCCCCATTTTTTACGATCAGTTACCTAAACGGTCAGTATATAAAAAAATATCACCAACAACATAACTTGAAGAACGACAGAAAGAAGCAAAAATGCAATTAAATATACCACTGATATGCCACCAAATGAGGTCACTGTATTATACAAAGCATACAAATCTAATGGTTGCCCACCAAATGTAGGAATTTTTCCAATCGAGGATCTATAAATTCAAATATATATATACAAGAAATAACAATATTGATGATGACCTGACGAAGATACCTCGTATCTGGCAAGACTTTTGAGCAAAAAATTTATGTAACTAAAAAGCAGCTTTTATTTGTTTATGTTTTTGTGTGTGCAGTTTAAGACCATTCATTTATTTGAATTATACAACCTATAATGGCATGTACCAAGCACAACATAATGTAAACTATAATAATAATCAGTCATACCCACGAGCATCATGAAATTCTTGTAATTTCTCTAGAAAGTTATCACGGTCTCTCTTGTAAGAGCTATCCAACTCTTTGGAAGTGTTATACATATCCCAACAAAGGAACGCTTTCTAAACAGAAAGTGAATAAACCTCTTCTACAAAGATATATCAACACAATGAAATATCATGTCAACAATAACAAAAAAAATCATCAGCTTGACACTTTAATATTTATAAATATATAACTTTTATACAGGGGAGATTTTTTATTTTTTAGATTAAAAACTTCCAGCTATCCTATTTTAATTAAATTGTATTCCCGTTTGAATATTTTTAATGTTATGAGAATTCTGAAACATCATTTGTGAAGTATTTTTTTGATGCTGAATTTTAGTTGTAGTTTAGTTATCAAAATTGTTTACACTAAAACTATAACCAATTTCATGCAAAACGAACATACTAAACTATATCTAGAGTACTTAATATTAAAACTTAATACAACTTTGCATTAATTAATTAATGTAAATCAAAATAAATCCAAATAGTATTTATGAATATATATCATTCATTATATAACCAGTTGACGGTGTCTAAAATAACCTTTGGAAACAATTGTACTGTGGAATAGGAACGGCAATAGAGATATTTAGATTCAGTTCATAACTATTTGTTGCTACATTAAGTGTTTATGGGCATAATCATTTATTCATTCATTCATATAAAATGAAATTGGTAGGTATACCTAGAATACACTTGTATTGAACAATTTTCCTAAATCTGACATAGCTATACAATTTGAAGAGAATCCAATTAGAAAGCTGTCTTATAGAACTCACCGAGTGTTCATGAATGTTTAGTCAATAGCATGGAGATCTTGGAAGGGACTGGTGGCTCCAAAAATATTATTAGTCACTCACTCTAAATTATAAATATAACGATGGCTAAACATGACAAAAAAACTAACGTCGCTGTTTATGAAAGGACTTTTCAAACCTGTCTACATCAAACTAACGGCCCGAGGTTTATTGAGGAGAGAACAATATCGAATTATTATAAAGAACTTTTTATAAAAAAGTTTGAACTTTTAACTTTTTTCATTTGAATACTCAGAAAAATAGTAAAACATGCATAGATATATTTTCAATAGTTAATTTTGTTAAAATTTTAGTTGTTTTTAGATATTATTTTTAGATAAAATAGGAGAAAAAACGATGTATATAATTACACGGATGTGATTGAAACATAAATTCTTATAACATATTTCTTTCAAAAATATGGGCCGTCGACAAAATCTAACCGATTCAACACGAAGAGTGACGTTAATCTTCCTCTCTCGGGGTAATCATCGATTATGAGGAATGAAAAAAAATTCTTCCATTGAAAAAAGTTATAAGCACTGTTTAAGAGAAGATTCGAGGAAAATTCGAGGTCATTTTATCTATGAACACATCATTCGTTTTTATTAATTGAACAAGGAACGTTACCACGACGAAGGAGAACCTATAAGCAATTGTGCATCTCAAGAAAAGTTAATGTTTTTTTGGCTTTGGTATTTTCATCTGTTTTATCCATAAAGCATGACGTTTATCTTTCACCAATTGAGTACCCAATTGATACTGTTTGTTGATATCATGTCTTATTGTAACTTTATACAACCTTTATCAAAACAAAAGACACATTTTCTGTAATTTGAACATCCAATTGGACCGTATAAAATCGTTCGATTCTTCGAATATAACACGGGGGTCGGTCCGAAATATAGAGGTTTGATTCACTAACTTTATCTTCTAGATCATCATTTTCATTCATTGAGAAATTGAGAAAAGGGAATGCCCGTCCGTATATTGAAAAGGGGAATGACTTTGGGTTCAAGGTATAAGTTTATATTCTTGATTGCCCTATCTCAATATTGTCCTCCCCCTCCAGGTCGAGTGTGCAATTATTAATTTAATTTCATATTTCAGACATACTGTATGCCACGCAATCATAACACACTAAGATAGCCCCCATAGGCACACTTAACTACTAACTCAATATAATCGATTAAGCGGAATGTAGTGGAAATCCATAAAGGAAAAACGATCAAGTTAACACGTTTTTATTTCTTTCCTTTTTCTATGTAAGGCTGTCTGTATAACTATATCTATATATATAACAATAAAATGGTAGCACCAAAACAGTGGCAACTCAAACTTTTTACAATGGAGGACAATGGAGGAATCATCCTGGTACCGAAAAAAAAAAGTAAATTTCAAAAGTCTGTATATTACTGTTTGATAGTTACACATCAAATCGAGAAAATCATAATTTTTTGATTGCAACAACAACGTGTAACAATTTCCAAGTGTAGACCATGCAGTAAATTATGTCAGAACGGGTTTCGCCTCGTTTCCATGCTGAGGAATAATGACGTTTACGTCGCCTTTTAGTTCAGGAAAAAAATTGTTTTACGAAGTTCCTTAATTATGCTTGAATCATGTAACCCGGACTATAAAGATTTCAAACGAGGTGACACCTGCTCTTACGTAATTAAAAGGAAAGGTCTATTTCCAGAGACTGATAGTTTGAATTGTCAAAAAAAAATAATCAAAAATCTAGCAGTGTGACTTACTGACTCAGCAAAAGTTTTGTATGTTTCTAACTAACGTTTGCCACTTAGTTCGTCATTTTCGATAAGCAAATCGTCCCATATTGTTGCGGATCTTACGGGACCAGCCTCATAAGATGAGACGAGTTCTGGATTACTCGCACACTCCTCCCTCTCCCTCTCTCTCTCTCTCCTGCCACGCGATGCATAAAATCCGTGTACTTTTCTCGGAATAAAATGGGTTAATATTCATAAAATAATCTATGATAAGAATTGTTCAACAGACCGAACTCTTGTCTCGTACAGTCTTAAAAACACAATTTTCTGACGCAGTAAACAGCTCATCATCACACAGGTGTCTCGTTTACCCTGTCTCCTGTCTCCAAAATAACAATTCATAAATAGAAGGTTGTTGAGACGAATTGCTCAATAAATCTTTCAAACCAACCAGGTTCTGGTCTTCTAACGCGAGAAACACTTTAATGCTCTGGTTACGATAATAACGTTTTACAAATTCTTCAAATTTCTAAGTATTTGCCTCACTTTCGTTTTTATCAATTTCGTTTTTGCAACTTGGATCATGTTCATGATCAGTGTTTTCATCTTTTTCATCTTCCTTCATACTGCATTCTTCTTCTTCGATTATTTTCAACCATTTGGCGTGATTCTTCTGAATGTTATCAATCACTACACTGTAGGAGATCTTCTTTTTCTTCGTATCTTCTTTTTCGTTTTCACTGCACTCACCATCTGATGCTGTTGTACTTTCATTGCTACCTTCTTCTTCTTCTTCTTCAATCCCTTCACTTTCATCGGGTTCAATCCAGTCGCCAGGCATGATTCCGCCCTTTTCGTACGCCATATACAAGGGCGATACCAAGTGTTTTATGAACGACGCCTGTAATTGAGGTACTTTCGGGTCATTTCGATCCATATATGGTGATAATGACATACCTAATGATTTTTCATCTTCGCCCTATAAAAAAAATCCAAGTTCAAAGAGATTCACATAGAACATAATCGATAAATTGTTGGTTTATTCTGCATAACAAGGAGAACACAAAGACAGACCTGCTGATAAAACTCTTCAATAATTCTGTCAGTCCATCTGCAATGTAAATTCCATTCTTTGCTAGGACCAGAAATATCAGCTAATTTGATGGCCATTTGACCAACCAAAAGACGGTCCGCTTCATTGGAGAAATCCAATCCAGCGCACTGATCGCCTGAGACCTAAATGTTATCAATTCAAAAGTGATTTACTGACTATGTTTATACTGTCAGTGCTATGGCAGTCTGAAAATAAAAAAAACCAAAAATACACGTATAGAAAAAACACCAATACAAACCTTGGCACTCCATTCAGTGAGAAAATCAAAATGTTTTTTCAAATCGGTTGAAAGAATTTCTTCTATGACAATGAAACGAAATCTTTTAAATTCTACAGGATCAAGACCAGATAAGAAATTTAAACCAGGATTAGTAACAAGCAGGGACCAAGATGCTGCAGCATGATGGTTTTCGAGCACTGAACGATCGTTGTATAATAAAGCCTGAAAATAAATTATATAAAATGTATTGAAATTATCAATCGATACTCTGCTTGCATTTGTGGTGACGAGATTCACCGACAGGAATGTCGTCGAGGACAGTTTCAATATAGACCTTTTCATAAACACGTCACAACATCCATCGCCTTGTTTTCTAATGTTAATAATTACTAACTACTTAAGTGTAATTAAAAACATCGTGAAACATTTTCCTCTGAGGTATAGTTTCTCTTTGTAAACCACTCCAGGGTTATTAATATTCAGATGTTGTGGCGTAATTTATGAAAAGGTCTATTCGCATGATGGTAATCACATGCCGGTAGCTAATTCGAGCATATAAAGCAAATTAGACCGAAGGGTGAATGGCAAGGAGATAAAGGGGATGCTTACATGGTAAAACTCATACCCGTATGAATCTCTGAAATTTCATGCAGGCATGAAATTGAGTTATGTAATACCACGCATGCGTAATTTAAAGAAAATAGTGAAAACTTCAGGTAAGACTGCACGAAAACAGATCATGTAAGGAGCGATATTCATGCCGGGATGAACTCATACCGGCATGAGTTTTACCATGTAAATAATAAGCTCGTAGCGTTAGAAACAATGATAACATTTCGAAAAGTTCGTCGTCAAAGATAAGAGAAACTATTAGAAGTCACCTTTGGATTGAGTGTAGCAACAAGAAATGCATTAGTTCTACCAGGGTGATCAAAATCGTGCATAGCGGCTGCAGTATACAGAGCCATTAATTCTAGTTCCGGCATGCAATTCGAGATACAACCGTATGTGTATTGTTCTAGTTCCGTGTCAGTTACTGTCGGAATACTTTCATCTTGGCTAGAACGACGTGAAGTGATGTTAGGAGTGAAACCAGGTATTTTATGTTGTGTTAGATAGTGGACACCGTGCAGAACGTCGGCAGCATGAATGCGATTATGATCTAAAGAAAAAGCGATTATTATTATTATGCTTTCGAAATAAAACCATGTCAACTATCTTTAGCGCAAACATTAAAATGACGGTACGTCCTGTTGACGGATACATAATATCACGTGACTTACAGGGAATGTTGTGGTAGCCACTTTCCAATGCACGAAAGTATTTTAAAAATGTGACTTCGGGAATTTTAAAGGTTTTGAAAAACCCACACGTTTGAAAGATTCGAAAAGCAAGCTAAAAATGAATAAAAATAATAAATAAATATTGTCACTTGTAAACAGAGTTCTAATCTTCTAGATACATGAAGGTAGAAAGAAAAAAGAGATTGGTTTTCTGTCTATAAAAAACACTGTAAAAAAGCTCACCTGCGTTAGCACATTGCATTTTTCACTGAGCTCAAATATTTGAAAATCCCAATCGTTTATATTAGCTAATAAACTATCTACGTCTTTAGAAACAGCTACTTCGTATTCCAAGTGTAACTCCCTGGAGCTACGTCTTTTAGTATTATTGACAGGAATGATCAAGCTTTCTTGCGATCCGGAATTATCGACAGACGATTTACGTACAGGAGCAACTTGGGCTATATTTAAATTCACAGTTCGTTGTGCGAGAGGTGCAGAACCTTGTGTAGCGTTATCAGTTTTAGGGATGTTTTCTGAAGGTTGACCTTTATCACTGAGTAGTGACATTTTCTTATAAGTATTAGTTTCCGAGGTGGTCGACGTCTCAGTTACGATCGTGTCTGAGTTTACACTTCTCCATGCAGTAACATCGATCGTTGGTTTACAAGTGTCTGTTACATTATGGCCTGTTTCTTCAATTTGTTCCGATAAACTGGAAAGTTTTTTCACCAATTTCCTATTATCAACACCGTCTACTTGCTTAGTAGTGTCTTCAGAAGTTTTTGTTTCACTAGTCCTTTTCGTTTCATCTTCTCTTAACAAATCTGGAGAATCCTCTTCTTCACTATCCGAGTCCATACCTTCAAAGTAGACAGGTTTTCCACGTGTAATTTCCACTTTGAATATATCATCTTCAGCTTTACAATCAGAGGGAGATCGAGAGGGAGGCGAACTTGAAGGTTGTGAGAATGAATGAGATTTAGAAGCAAAAGCCTTAGCACGGTCAGCAGATGTAACAAGTCCTGCGTACGATTTTGATCGATACGAGTTTCTTTTAAGTGGAACTTTATTGTTAGCCGAGTTTTTCTTAGCATGATATTCCATATCTATAGTCGGCATGCCAGTAGCTGAGGTTGTAGTAGTGTAACTACTTGACATCCGGCGTGAGCTGACACCACCTAAATTACGCTGTAACCTCTAAAATACCGAAGCAAAATTATATGTCAGATTGGAGGACAGATATTTACAAGCAGAGAAACCAAATAACAAATCATGATGCCAGTTCCTAATACTAACCTGTTTTAATGATAAAGGTGTATCATCCTTTAAATCTGGTTGATTCATCACCTGCTTCTCATCTTCTTTGATGTTCTTTTCATATACAGTTAATAAGGGCGCCGCAATGGATTGGTTGCGTTGAAAACTATGCTGTAGTAATGGAGAGATCATATCTGCTACAATGCGTAATGTACCAGTAACATTCATAGGTAACGTTGAATCCGCCAAAAGATCACTTATCATTCCATGTGCTTCCCCAAGGATGGTCAGATCCATTGATGACATACTCACCTTCTACAAAAGAGAGAGAGAGAGAGAGTAATCAGAGAAGAGTGCCATAAATGTTCCAAATCAAAGTTTTCATTCTGCCTGATGTTTATATCAAATAATCCAATGGTCAAATTAAGACCTAATAAAAATTGAAATGTAACTTTAAACAAACAAACAGACACAAAAAGACCTTTAACTCCAGTTTTTCTATCATTTCAATTATTATTTCCTAAAATATTTCAAACAAAAACTACCATCCAAAACAAATTTCTGCCATCCCATACAATATATCTACTGAGAAATAATATCAATATAACGACCAGAATAACTTGAGAAACACGATTAGAGACATCTGGTGTTCCCTTAACGAGAAAAACTGAAACTAATCCCAATATGACTTGAAAAAAAATATTTGATGGACCATTCTGACTGTATAAACAATCTTCTTTTGGCTTTGATATCCACTTATTACTAATTTTGTTATGCATTTTTACAATATTGTGTTAACAAAAATGAATATTCTTACTTCAGCCTTCAGTTTGTATTTTGAAGCACCACAACAAAAATACTTTTTCCATAGCATTTGTGAAAGATTTTCTAATTGAAAACTCCATGCAGATCGCAGAACAAGAGTTTTGATCTCAAAATATATATACTGATTAAAATTCTAGTTTATTTCTCACCTAAGCTCGTGAGTTTCACTTTAAACAAAAATCTGAAAAAATGAAATTCAGATGTTTGATTTTACAATAAAATAACATTACTGTTAAAAGTTCACAAAGAATCCTTAGTCAGTTATCTTCAAAATCCACAGGTCAACCATGCATATGGCATTTCTTTGCAGAACAGCAGTACTGTGAATGTTGTTTCATTGTTTTGCAGTTTACACCACCAACAAATGAAACTTCTTTTTATTTAAGGAGCCAAAACAAATAACCAACCCAAATTCAGAAATATACATCTCCACAAACCACAAACTATTTACTAGCCTATACAAAGAGATCCCTCAAAGTCACCTATGGAGTTAACAAAATGGATAAACAACAACAACAACAAAAATCAATCAATAAACAAAAATGATGAGGACACAAATCAGAGAGTATACATCTTCCCAATCGTGCTATTCAAAAAAAAAAAAGTAATATTAAAATGTATCTACAAAAATTACTTTTCATTTTTTTAACACTTGACAGATGTTTTGAACAATAGAAAGAACAACACTAAAGAGATCCTACAGTGAAAGGAATCTCATCTATAATCTGCACTTGTTCCTCATAAACATACAGACTCCATATGTATAAGCAATAAGTGTGTAACTGAGGTTTTCAGAACTTTTCAATTCTATCCTGTTTCATGCGAAAACATCTAGAAAATTGGGGGAAACAACTATTGTTGTAAAAAAAAATAATAATTGAAAAGCAATAAGCCAAAATATTCAATCACCGACATTTTAGTAGTGAGTCAATGAAGAAGAAATAAATGCAAAACAAAGAGCTATTATTCAGAGTAAAGGAAAAGAAAGAAACTTTGAAATATTGCTAGTGTTCAGGGCATGTTAATTAAACATATCAGTTATCAATTAAATATTCGCCAAGGGCTATACTGAAATAGATGACTCATTGAGTTTTTGAATAATAAAAACTTTGTTAATTTTAGTTTACGTCCAAAAAAAGAACAACAAATAAAAAAAGTAATAATAAAATTTAAAACAAAATTTAAAAACATGTTTCAACATGTTGGTTTACTTTTGTGTGAGAACATTCAAAAGGGAAACAAGAGCCTTACAGCTTGAAGGTCAGCGCTTACTTAGACTTTGTCCATACATGATTTGAAATTGGATAAACCTTCACACTGAGGACATTTTTTTGTGGTAACATAAATTTGCAATGCTTTCATAGACTCGTGGCACAACAGTTCTAAACATGTACCAAATAGATTTTTAGGCACAATTTTTTCCTAATGCTCCTTACAGAGAACAATACAGGGAACGATGGATGTTTTCAGTAATATTAGTATTGCTATTTACTTTTTGAATTCTATTAACTCTATTTTTCCTTTAAACCACCCAGGTGCTTATTAATTTTTGCAACTTGGATGGGCAGATTATAAGAGGAGGGCATAAATCAACAATTTGGAGAATAATTTGAATTAAACATTATTGCGTGTGGTTAATTTTTTTTTTTTTCTCTTATCCTTCTCTCACACTTCTGTTATACTTATGTGTATATTCATCATTATTATTATCAAAGAAATTCTAATAACCACCTGGGTGTACATAATGTCTACATAATGTTTTATCATCATCACCATACTCGCTTTAGCATCCCTTTCTATTGTTTCTTGGCCATGTCAACATCCAGAACTGTGTCTATTGTTTTCATTTTTTTATATGCACGTCAGTTGACTTTTTTTTCCTTTTTTTTAAAGAATGATAAAATGCACGAAAAACTGCTTGGCATGGGTTTTTCTAATTTTAAATCAACCTGATTATTAGTTCCAGACATCTGAAATTGTCCGGCATAAAAACAGTATTTGTCCGACAAAAGAACCTAATCAACGGACATATTTGTCTGGCGAGAAATATCAAGTGTGTTGCAACGTAAATAAAATAGCAAAGGCAATCAGTATCCTTATGTTTGGGGTTCACAGGTTAAATCGTCCCCCACTTCATTGTTCTTTTCGTGTTGTATATATACAGAGAAAACACTGTGATGATGTTAATGTCTGGACCGGGTTTACAGTTCTACCGGTGGACATATTGTCCAACATAGAAAAAAATAATCTTCAGGCCACAATATCATCCCACAAAGTTAAATCCAAACAAAAATTAATTCGCATATACTTTAAGTATAAAGTATGCAAATTCCTAAGATTAAGAGTTTTGATGCATGAATCAATTATATATAGTATAATAGTAGTACTGCTATTATACGCATGCATACCTGAATTTAATCCATAACATAAAGGCCAGTGGCGGATCTAGGGGATAGTTGAAATTTGTGTAGGAGAATGTTAGCTATTAAAGTATAAAAGAAAAGCATGCAAATAGGTCCATTGGTGATACAGACTGAAAACAGAAATAATGTTAATGTGCTCCACAAATTGCGACTACCCTCTAGATCCGCCACTAAAGGCAGTATATATGAGACACCTGTCTGCATGACCGGCAGTTTCTTTTGTTTTCTTAGCCTTAAATGACTGGCAGTTAACTTGCTTCTTTTTTTTTTATTGTAAAGAATAATAAAAATGATTGCATATCTATATATGTATATATATATATATACATTGTGTACACTGGAATGCATTGTGGCTGTGCTGTCAGCTACAAAAATCTGCCAGCCATGCAGAAGCCTAAAATCAAACAGAAACTGCAGCCAGAAAATTGTTAAGCAATTTGGAATAAAAAAGTTTTAAAAATTGGTGGTGATGAAACTGTGCTACACTTTCACTCTCAAACATCTATCCCCATCATCATTACAAAGTATACCCACAAAACTTAGTTCTGTAATGTATTAAAAACTGTATTAATACACTAAGAATACTTACCTTTTTTGAAGTAAAGTTTCTGTCTTCTTCACCCACGTTCGAGAATCGTTATCCACAAACCCGAAATTTTACAACATTT
Organism: Turritopsis rubra; assembly: GCA_039566895.2. Taxonomy (NCBI): domain Eukaryota; kingdom Metazoa; phylum Cnidaria; class Hydrozoa; order Anthoathecata; family Oceaniidae; genus Turritopsis; species Turritopsis rubra. Next base: position 14,407,727 of record CM077625.1, on the reverse strand, counting down.
TTATAACCCGTTTTCTTAGCAAACCAATTAGAGATCGAATTGATGAGTAGGCATTCAAGAAACGGGCAATAACGGACTCCAATACTCAGAAGAGTGTGGTGAAAGGGCGGAATTAACTGCGACATTACACACTGACTAACTGACTGACTGACAGACACAGGGAAATGAAAGATCAGCTGCCTCGCGGCACTGACCAAAAACCAGTTAACCACAGAAGCATAGGGAATCTAATGGCAGTGTAAATCAACTAATTTTTTATCTGGAAAGTCAACTTGGCAGAGAAGTTGGAGACAGGAAAATTCATTTATCAAACACTTCTTTTGGTTCACTCATCACACAGAAATCAATGTACTGCAGAATTACAGGGTTTTTCCCAGATCAACTTTCATTAAAAATGTTTTGAGTTATAACTGGTGCTACCAGTCCAAGTTGTCAACATCACAGATTATCTAAAACTTGCTTTTAATTTTTGAAAACATGAATAATAGAAGATGAAAGTAAAAATACTCAAAAACACTCATGTCAAGATGAGAAAATGTGGATCCGTTTCATTTATTTATGACAGGAATAAAGTGATTGCTCTGTTTAAAGACTTCCGAACAAATAATCCTCCTTCCAAAACAAAATTCATAGTTAGCTTTGACAATGCTTTCAACCAGAAGCAATGCCAAAGAAAAAGTGAAAGCACAGCAGAAATATTCCCCAACATACAGAAACAGAGATCGCTCACCTTATCCTCATCTTCAATGATATCTAAAGTTCCACTAAAGTATGAACCTCTACGTATACTTGACCTTTTTGATGGTAATGAAAATTTTCTTGTCTTGTGACATGGATTTTTCACTGTAGCTATCCTGTTCATACTTTATGAAAAGTCAACAAACACTATCGTATGAAATCTTCTAGATGTATACGAAAAACAATGCTCCGGCTCAATGAAATATCATAATTTATCATAAAATATCATAATTCCACGGTTCATATATTTTTGAATAGCATGAAAATATAGATGTACAAAAAGAAATTTATTAACTTAGCATTTCTAATTAAAAATGTTGAAAAGAAGGCCTGTTAGCAGACAAACGATTTCTTTTTTTTTCGTGGGCATACAACAGTCTGTAAACAACAAACTATAATGAACATATTGTTCAAAAGAAAACTTTATATAGTATAAAAAATATTGGCCTTTATCTTTTAGCTTCTCTATTGATTTTGTACGAATTTACACCTGTCCTTTAGCATGCAGAAAGTTAGTTTTTTTATCATGTTGTAAGAGGAACATTTAAATAAAAGAACACTGCAACAAAAATGAAACACACAGAATAGATATTGATGATATTGTTTAATTTTTTAAGAGTGCATCACATGAACAAATTGAATGCACTTTACTTTCTTAACTCTATCAAGTGTATTAAAACGAGTCATCTTATTTGCCTTCTTTCACCAAACAAAATCAAGAGACAATCTTTCCAAAGAGTAAGTGCTTTCAAAGTCCACAATATTGCTAAATTCCTCAGTGAAATGAAATAAGAGAGTCCATTTCTAACAAACTATTTGATAATTTTTCGATTCCCTCTTTTTTTTAATAACCTGTTTTTCTTATTTTTTCTGATAAATCATTTATGCAAACATGCAACACACATGGAATACAGTTTACTTTTTCTTTAGAAAGATCAACCTTATAAACATATAACTAGAATAACTGCCCTTTTCAGTAACCAATCCTTAAAATTCAGTTAAATTCCTCCTACTCCTTTTCGTCTATTTTGTATAAAAGAACGAAAGCATTTTTCCTATTAGACAGAACTCTTCATCCATTCATTCAGCCCCCCTCCTACTCTCCACTCCCAATATTTTATTGTTGCCGGTTTCTCAAAAGAAAATCTCAAAAATATTACGATTTTGGTTCTTTTAACTTATTTCTAAAGTTTCTAAACATACCTCGATCATATTTTCATTCTTAGCATGATAAGAAACACTCTCATATCTAACACACTGTTTGTTGAATCTGAAAATTACCCAAGTCAGGATATTACTAGACTTTTCTTACAAAACCTTTTGACTGACTCTCGCATCTTCAGTTCTGACAGAACTGTTATCAATGAGGTTCCTAGAGCGTATGAGGTTCCTAGAGCGTAGGAGGTCCTAGAGCTTTGAAAACCCCATTTGGGCTATGGAAGCTGCATGTCTGTCTTAACTGCTCAACTAGACAACCCCCTTAGACACCAATCTCCCTCTCAAGCTGAGTGGATTCATTCACACTGTTACAGCCGCTGGCATGACTAGGCCAGGATTTGAACCTTGACCTCCACACTGCTATTAACAACTGCTATTAACAATGTCACTTAGACTGGTTACAAAGTTTAAATATGTCTAACGTAACCTAAAAATAATTCAAAGTACGCTGACAATGAAAGGTACTCGTCAACCCTGTGGACGACTCACCCATGTAAGTCACCTACACTCACCCAGTTAGGTTTGTCAGTGTACTATAATTGTCAATTTTTATGGACAATATTATCGCAGTTCAAAATAAAAGATGATATATTCAATCACTTGTTATTGTCTATTTTTTTATCCTCAAGCATCTTCTACGTAAAATTAAGAAAAACATAAAATATTTATGAATATAGTTAACGTCAATAACCTTTCTCAATAATGCTGTAGAGTTGAGACAAAACAAAAATAGGAAAGTGCATTGATAATTTATGATGAAAATCAGAAAATACTTTATCCAATCTTGTGCAATAACAACATAGGATACAGGATAGCTGGATAGAAATTTTATGCATTTCCAAAGGATTGAATTTTTATAATGAAAACACTGAGGTTTTCGTACAAAGTGTTATCTGTAACATGAAGTCATTATGTTTTCAACACAACTTTTATGAAATCTCACATTAGATAAACAAAAGACTGTTAACTTTTAAAGATGGCAACTCTTCGCGAATGCTAATTATCCTATGTGAAGTTTCTTCCAGGTTGGTTGTAATACAACAATATAGTATAAAAGTGTTACCTTCTCCATTTCGACATCCTTGGATAACTTTCGCTTTTTAAATGAATTAATTAACCTTTTTGACCAACTGTATTTTTTCTGGTTTGTTTGTGTGGCTTTTTGTTGGAAGCTTCTTGCTTTACAAACACATTTAAACCAGCTCTCCTCTGAATTTGACTTGGAGAGAAAATCAAAAGTACTAAATTCTCCATGTAAACTGTTTTCGTATGCACTATCGAGTGAACACATGACTTTTCCTACTATATGATACCTTCTGACAATTCATAGTAAAAGTATACTTCATCTATCAACACTTTTTCCCAATACATCTTTATCTTAAATTCTGTTAGAAGATTTAACAAAAACCATTGAAATGCACATGTGTTTATTGCTTATCCATCTTTACAAAAGAAAGTAACCATATTCTACACGTCATATCGTAGCAGCTAAAGAATAGCTTCTTTTTTTCTTTTTTTCCTTTACTTTTCTTCAAAACAGGAACGACAGGAAACAATGAATACATAATATGCTTAGGTGAGAGTACTGAGAATCTCAGTTACTAGCAAAAGTAAAGAATTTGAAATTCTCTTGTGATGTCTTTGAAAGTAACAGCCCACAGATTACCTTATTGCAATAAATACAAAGAAAATTTTGTTCTCACTCATTTTGTTTCTCCACTCATTGCATTATCTTTGACTTTATGTAAGGACAAAAACAGGGATTACAAAATGACTTCAGAAAAAATAACTTGTAATTCTAGTTAATCATTATAATTACCAACAAGGAATACAAAGGCACTAGGCACAACATTTATAAGTCATAGCTCACAAGAGAAATAAAAAAGTCACTGAAAATACGCCAGAGAAAGGAAAACACTAAACTCAGCTGTGATACAAAATCAGGACTAAATTGAAAGATTTTTCATTTTTATCTTCTTCAATCAATAACTTTTTTAAAAAACCCAAATATCAGAACAACACCACACAGGAAGAAAAAAAACTTCTACTCATGTCAAAAACATTCAAATTTTTTTCAGCGGTACATTGTGAGACAAATAATTATTAATTTAAGAAACAGAAATAATACCGCATATTCACTTGGTTCTGACTTAAAAACTGTTCAAGATATTGTTATGAGAGATAAACCTCATCGTCACACGAAAACTCAACTAAGTATTTTTCTATAATTTATGAGTTACAGGAATTAAATATTGAAAAATACACAGCATTTTAGTGAGAAATATCAATCGAAAAAAATCTGTAGATTAATCTAAGCAAAGAAGTCAGAAAAAAAAATAACTTAACTTGTGTTACCAATTCAACACATTGTGTCATACATTCAAAAACTGATTCAGATACGCTCATAAGCAATTAGCACATACCATAAGGCTTAATTTACAATATAAAAACATTCTAATTCTTCCTCCAAGTATATTATCATATTTTTCAATTTTGCATAAATATTCACAAAAACTAAGAGGCATGAAGTGATCTGATCACAGACATAAAATCTTCTGGTTAAAATCATAGCACAACTCATCATCAACTTTTGATTCTCAAGAAATAGACATTATAAACATTTAAAAATGAAGTTTTGATACCGATGAGAGCAGGTTTTTCCAACTGAGCTGTTTTGGAAATTTCCCACAAAATTTCCCATAATATCTCCCATTTACTACAAACAGTCTCGAAAACTTACTAAGGAATAAGAACTGCTAACAAACTTAAGAAACCACTAACCACTAACCAGTGATAAAAGCTAAGAAATATTTTAAAATCATATCTAAGTTTCAACAACCGAAACAGCTAATAAACCAAAGAGAGTGGTAATGATGATATTCCTTAGACTACAAAATTAAAACAAAAAGCAGATTCAAATTAAAACCAATATAGAAACCTCTTTGAATGTGCTATAATTACAAAAAACGTACTACATCTTAAGTACCTTGCAAAACTCAAAGTTATAAAAAAGTTTGCAGTCTTCAAATTAGTTGCAAAAAACTCTCAGGATTTTTCAAAGGAGTCTCAATTTTCAGCTATTATTTGCAAACGTGTGTTCATGCAGTTTTTATTCAAGGATGCAATAACATTCTGTAGATTTCAGAGTTGTTTGGATGCAACAGAGTGATTCTTTTTTCAAAACAAAGTAAAAAAGTTATCCAAAAATGAGGCGGGATAATCTTCAAGTTAGAAACTTCGAGTTAGCAGTTGTGATGTCACAACTTCAAGTTATGACATCAAAATTGCCATTTTCCAGTTTCCTTACTTGAGGTAGGAAAAACATAAATTCATTTTCATGTTACCAACTTGAGATGGGAAAAACATAAATTCACTTTCGAATAACTAACTCAATATTGGAAAAATATATTTTCACTTTCGATTAACAGCCTGCGCGATTGAATTTCCTTTTTTCTGATAATTTTCCCTAAATGCCTAATAAAGCAGTCAGAGATAGAATCTTTATTTCTCCTCTTATTATTTAATTCACAGTCCACCAAGTCTCCGTTGATGTTCTTTAATGTTTGAATGTTATACTTATTGCTTTTGTTTTTGTTGTTGTTGTTGTTTCTTGGGGATGAAGAACCATTGTAAAATATGGAGGATCAGCCCTGAATAATTATTCTCAGCTGTTGCTTTTTTTTAGTTGTGAGATAAGGGGGAAGTCGCTATCAATCAATGTTATCAATGTTCGATTTTTCTCTCATCTCCAGTTAATAATTCGAAAGTAAATTTATGTTTTTCCAATTTTGAGTTACTAACTCAATGTTTTTAACTAGAAGTTGTAACTCGAAGATTATCCACCTCTTCAAAAATCCATCCCTAGTTAGTTCTGCCAAAACATTTCCTTTTTCACCCTCCCACCCTCTATTTTATTGTTCAAAACAATCTTCTTGTCATAATTGATGCCATCCAAGCTAAAGATCGACAAACTTCACATGCAGGCATTTTAAAAGTTGAAAGTACTATTTTTTCTGCTTCATGGATTACTCTATGACACAGCAGATGTGTTGGTACACAATAAGACACAGATCAAGTGAGACAATACAAATCTAAACTAAAACAAACCAGCTCCATAGCTTTGTATCAAGCATTATTATTACCAAGACACTTACCCTGGTAGGAAGTCCTAACACAGGCAATGATTTCCTTCTTGTTTTTTGAATATGACTGACACCATTATGATTGACACTTGGTATCTCAACACTTGAAGCACGCCTCTGTCTCATGATCGGTATTGTTGGCATTTCATTAGAAAATTTGAAATTAACAAAATCGTCCTCGTCAAACCATGGTATACGTATACCAGAAAGGGTTGAGATTGCTAATCCTAAGAAGTAATAAAAGTTCTTTTCAATTAAACGACAAAACTCAGTAATGTAAATAACCTTTTGTTAAGCTATCATGGAGGAGGGTGTTTGAAGGAGAGTGTTCGAATCAAATCATTCTCATTGAATGAAGATAACTACACATACTTAACTAAATATATCAACTTGAAATCACACTAATACAACAAACCTACTTATAAGAAAAATAATCATTTGAGCAAAAAGGAAGAGAAGTTTTTGAGTTGTCACACGTACCATACGAGTGTACCACATTGTATAAGTATGAAATCCCTATATGTGTGACATGAAGATCAACATCTTAGGTATAATTACAGTTGCCTAACCATACAACAATCTCTGTATTCAATAGAAAGGAAAAACGATCATTTGCTTCTACCACATTATGGTCATAAAAATTTTATTTCACTTTATGCTTTGACCTTTTTAAATTTTGATCCAACATTAAAACACAACTGTCAAATATTGAGCATTTTTCCATAATTCTCTTCCAGCTAAGTAAAGTAAATTCTACCTTCAAAATTATTCAAACAGGAAACAAAAGAAAAATAATTTCACTTATAACATCTTTAAAATGGTAGAGCCAGTTGCTTTAAATGTCTCACATCAACAAAATTTATTAGTCAATTCTACCTCCAAACTAGTATAGAATCTAAGAAAACTTTAACAGTCAACTTTATTTAACATTATTTAGTGGACTAAGAACAGCCTGAAAGAAACTTGTGTGTCCAGGTAAGGTAATTAGCTTTCACAAAGAGTAAACAGTCTTTTGTTTATCTATGGTGAGCTTTCGAAAAAACCGCGTTGAAAACGTAATGACTTTATGTAACATAAATCTTTGTGTATTTATGTAAAAATTCATTCTTTTGCGAACGTATAAAGTTTCTTTCAGCTGTATTATTATTATAATTATTATTATCACTATTGTCAAATTTTTATATATGTAGGTACCCAGTGGGCAAAATCTTCAAAAAGTATATTTATGTAAGAAGAAGAGGAACGAAATAGAATTAAGCTCAGGTAGTAAAGAAATACTATAACCAAAAGAATAAACACTATAAGGTTAAATTTTTATTGTGATGTCACCTGCAAAATCAATCGAAAAAAAAGAATAAATGTTATTTCATCTATTATTATTTGCAAGACCACAAACAATATTATTTAGGCTATGTAAATTAGTCACTACGTATGGGCAAAAAATAACAATGTGGAATATTTTTTATAAACCTGAAAATAGAAAAATAAGAGTTGGAGGCGTTCAAAGCGAGGGATAAAGGAAAAAGTGAGGACTGTTACTCTAACAGGTAGAGGTCAACAATCCAGTAACCCAAAGAATAACAAAATCACAACATACCAGAAAAGTGTGACCAAGAGCCCTATCGAAACAACGTGTATCATAGGTTGGACACTAGGATTTTTTCTTATTGAGTGATTATCCAACCACACCATATTGTCTCAATTTAAATTTACTCTATTTATTTATTAATTTATTAATCTATCAATTGGTATATTAGCTGTGTAGTTGCAGTGGTGAAACAAAACTTGGAATTTCGGGAACCCTATTTTTAAGGCAAATTTGGACCAAAAAAGTTATTCAATTTCTGTGGCAAAAATCCATACTTAGATCAATGTTTACGTCATATTGCAATCTTTAAGCAAATTTGGACTTAAAATGAAATTGGTCTGTTCTATGAATGACACATCTACTTTATTAATCTTTTATTTTAGTGAGTGTGAATAAAAGGACTGGTACAGAAATGTTTGTATGGAAAATAAAATAGTGAACTTTTAGATCGTGCGTAACTGAGCTGCGCAATTTAATAGGGAGTAGTATTATAAAAGGAGTTTGAGTAAGAGTCTTCTTTTACCAGTTTTGTTTATACAACACCTGTCCACTATTAAAGAGGTAAGAAATATTGAGAATGCAACAGAAATCTAACAAATTCTCTGATTTTATTTTTTGTCATCCTAATGTTATAACTAACTCATGGGAGGAAAATTAACCTGTAAAAAGTTTTTACACGCTATAGTCTATATATTTAATCGCAATCTGTGCATAACACTTTTATTATAGTCAGTGCGAATAAAAGGACTGGGAACAAAATGTTTGTATGGAAAATTATATGGTGACATTTTAGATCGTGTGTAGCTGAGTTTTGCGAGTGTAATAGCGATATTAGTATTATAAAAGGAGTTTGACCTCAGATGGAACATTGCATTGCATCCTCAATAGAACGCAATTTTAGGGCAAATATCTCGAGAACCAATGGGAATAACTGACATCACTTGGGGTGCACAATATTGCTGATGTGGTAACGAACAAATGTGGGTCTAAAATTTTTGGGGACGTCATTGGAATTTTTTATCAATGATATCTCCGTAACGGTAAGTCAGACACAGGTGATCTCATACATTTTTTTGATCAGTTTTTCCGCCACCACCATATTTAGAGATGAGGTGGTAACTCATTGGAGGAAAATGAAAAATTTTACACGCTACACTAGTACATTATTTATTAACTAGCTGCCCGGGTAAAAACATTTTACCGATGCAATTCTCGTTACAACGCAAAAGAAACTTTACGTGTCCGCGTAAGATAATTAGCCTTCACGAAGGATTGGTGTCCAGTTCTATCGCGTGTCTAAAACTAATTGCAAAGAATACAAAAGGATTTTAATAATGACTTCATATAACATAAATCTGTAGCTATTCCTTCATTCCTTCTGTAATTCATTCCTTCGACACTTAAAGTTTCTTCCTGACTGTACTTTACCCAGGCATATTAAAAAAAGAACTCATCAATAAAAAACCTCTACATGCTGGAATAAACTTATTAGTTTGTATCATAAAGACAATCTTTAATTATAAAACTGAAGCAAAAATATAATCATACCTCCTTGTCTATTTGTAAGATACACCACTCTTTTACAGTCATTTTAACAACTTTTAACTAATCTAACTTTCATACGTTCTTGACTATCTTTCTCTTTCTTTTTCTAAAAATCGTCAACAAACGGAAATGTAAACATTTGACGCAATGCAATGGTTTCCCCCTATACTAATACGCATACGGATACGGAAACCGTTGCCACATTTGCCTATTAAACAAATTTGACGTTTTTTGTTTTTTTTCACTTAGGACTCACAACCAGGGCTTAAAACGCTTATAGTATTAAATATAAGATAAACAGGTTTATAGAAATTTCACAAGTACGCATGGTATATTCTTGAAATGAGAAAGGTTTCAATAACTAACATCAGGACCAATGTTCCGTAATTGGGCCTAAAATGAATCTAGTCTAAATATAGTCCACATTTAAGCAATCAATCTGAAGAATCAAGATCAGGATTCATAATCATCTATCAATTATATCAATTACTGATTTTCATAAAAACCGAAAAGTTTTTAAATTTAAACCTGTAATTTTTATTTATGATTTATGATTTAGAAAATCAACATTTTGGTCTGGGTCATTTCTTTTCGTTGGTTACAGGAAACACAATAGAATTTTCACCGATGACGAATATTTCCAATTTTCGCTCGCATTTCATTTTGCGGATGAAAATAGTGTCTGATAGTGTTTAGTTTTAGTTTGTATGTTTCCTTTAATCATTTTGGGAGAAAAAAAGATTATACCAACAATCACAAATATCACTGTTGGTCGATTGTAGTATTGCACTCCATTTTTTTTTTTCATTTTTTCATTCAAGTTTCATTCAAGTTTCATTTTTTTCATTCAAGTTTTAATGTTTTTTAAGCCAGATTAAATTTTGTGGCATACATTTTTTAGATATTTCGTGCGGGTTAAAGCTCGCAGAAAATGCCAAAATCCATGAAATCTGCTAAAATTAATTCACTCTAAAATTAATCCACAATCCAATTGATAAAAGAACGAAAAAAGTTAATATAAAGGAAAAGAAAAACGATACAAATTTATCAACTCATTCTTATATATCTGTAAAGCTTTCGGTGGTAACTTCCACCATCGTCAGTACAACAAATTTTTTTCAAAGATTCAAGTTTTTATACAATTATTTAATCAATTGTCACGTCCTGTTCTGCCGAGATCTCGCCAAAGTCAGGAAGCAGAAGGCCTTCATAAAAAACACATAGGTCAGTAAAATAAAACAGCCATGTTGTGCAATGCGTTTTGAGATACTCTCTTCATCAGGCGTAGAGTTTTACAGAAAAAACAAGGCCTTTATATATTATATAAAATTCATGCTTTACCCTAAAAATGTTATTACCTAAGGAATAAAATAGTAAAATATCATTGGTTAAAAGTACCAAAACAAATTGGAATTTCCAGCTTATTGACCGCTCTAGGAAAGTATTAGCCTTAAGAGAATGTGAATCTTTCTGGCAACATAAATTAGATACTTTTTTACCAAACAATTTAAATGAAAGAGCAGTACCTTTGTAATTTTTACACCTAGACCTACACTTGTTTACTCCGCCTGTTTGTTCGTTTGTTGGGCGTGTATATCTCTTTTTACGTGTCCACACTTTAGCTTGAAAGCATTGTGTTGGAGGGTTTACTAGTGTATGGAGAGTGTTACGGCACTCTAGTTCTATTTAATTACCTATTACAATTTTTTTTCTCTCTCTCTCTCTCTCTCTTTATTTTACTCTGATTTCTCAAACGATGTTGTAGTTTTTTTAAGATTTTAATATATATATTTATCAATTGTGAGTTGATGTGAATGCTTCTGCATTTTTGAAAGTTGGTAATTTAATTGATCGGCTATGTTTCCTTATTTCAGAAAATTTTATCAATTCTTTTTCAATTTGCAGTTTCTAATTTCATTTTCTAATTATATGTACATAAACGTAAATGCTAACAATAAAGCTTGTTTTGCAGAAATATTTCAAGCTTGTTTGTTTTGTTTTTATGTTATTGAAGTGTTGCGTAGGTAATATATTATGATTTTGTGTTATTTCAAAGAGAAACAGATACATTTGATTTGCAGCACTGTTGTAATTTTCCCATTACATACGCCTGTTTATAGCTAGCGAATATATATATATATATATGTATGTATGTAAACTGAAAAGGTTATAAGCTGATGTTATAAAAACAAAAGACAAAAAAGACAGCTTTTTATATTCAAATTTTCGTCCTCTTACGAGACTTCAAGTAATATATGGCAAATTATGATATTTTTTTTTTAATACTTCGAATACAAAAAATTGTCTTTTGTGTATAACACAATTGCTTCTTCAACAACAAAGTGAAACCTTCAGTGAGTAATTTACAAAGTTTATGACAAAACAATGTATGACATCAATTATTCTAGGCACATGTGCGCATGTGATCGCACACCTCTCAGAACAAAGCCTGATTATTAAAAAATCTTAGAGAAATGATTTTTCCCATGAGGAAATGGTCAAAAGATGGAAAGGAATGGTAGGTGATTGATCTGGAAGTCTGAGAATTCTTTAAAGATAGTGGCAGAGCTATCAATTTTTTGTCAAGTTTACAATACATGACTTCAGGAGTAACATGTCCATGCAATAAATGTCCTGAATGCAAAATTTGTCTGAGCAGACACCCTGTTAATTGTACCAGTTACAAGGGTTCTGATGACATCAAGGATGTACACAATTTGAACAATAAAAAAGTGAACTAAAAAAATTTAAGCACTTTAATATAGTGAAAAGCTTTAGCAGAGTGAAAACCAGGTAAAATATAGGTGAAGAAAATGAGACTGAAGAGTAAAATACATTTACCTCTTTCAATGCCAACAGAAAACATTTGTGAAAAGCATTTTTCTAAACTGCCATATTGTGATTTTATCTTCCAGATAATATCTTAAATTTTTGTACTGCAAAAAAAAATCAAACATGAAAGAAACTTTGACGAGGTTATAAAACCACACAAGATGGAAATCTTCATTCTATATCTCATTTTTAATTTCCTTTAAAAATACATTAACAAAAAGACAAAGTAAAACATCATTAATATAACTTTTCCTTAATTCATACTTAACTTGGAAATGCTAATATGTGAAAAATTTTGAGCACAAAAAAACTATTATCTTTGTCACATATAATATGTTAGTAAAAGCAAAGCACAGTTTTAAAGCTTCATTTGTTTGTACTCGTAAAAACTACGTAAACCAATCACAAAGCAATATCAATCCACAAGATTATCTAAAAGGTAGCAAAATATTCATAAAAAAACATGAAAACAAAAAATTTTATGACCCATTAAAGAGTAATGCTAATCTTTATCATGACATTATGGCTGGAAACAAAGTCGAATTATTCACAAATGTGGAAAAGAACATTTTACGAGAAACACATCAAAATATTTGTCTTTCAAAACGGTAAGGATGAAACCCTTACTTATATGGTTTTATTTGCTTTAAGTAATTAGTCTAAATCAGTGCTCCGTGAACACTTAACTTTCTTATTAAAATAACTAATGTTTTCATCTTCCACAATATGTAAACAATGTACCATGCAAGTCAGTATCAGGGTACATAATTATATTGAAGTATATTGAAGTATATTGAAATGTTTTGTTGTGGGTTTTTTTTTTTGCACACAAAAGAAGTACAGAAGAAGAAAAAAAGAAGTTTAACTAAACGCCTTGATTGTAAAACAATAAGCATTTATTTAATCCAATAAGAACATTAGTCTTAACAAGACTATATTATTAGGCTTCTTTTCAGATATTTTAGTGATTAAAATATCTTTAAAAAAACAATTATCTGATTTAACACAAATATTTCGTAAGGTTCTTCAATCAATGCTAGAGTTACTAATCACTTGAATTATTTGGAGAGAAAAAAATTATTTTGTTTTAAGCAAAGTTTTAATTAACTTCTTGTTATGACAGGTTGTTTGCTCACACATCTGCACCTTGTAGACAAGATAAAATATAGGAAGTTTGTTTGAAACCATCCTTGATATAAATTGATATAAGATGTTCCTTCAAAATAATTACAACCAAGGGAAAGATTTTTAGTAAATATACAATAATGAAAATTGGTGACACACAGAATTTCCACAGTCAGGACTGTGGTCACATGAGTATTATAATTGAAGTATTATTACAATATTCCCACAATGCATATTCAGAATGACTTTGAAGTAAAACTTGCAAAGCACTTAAGAAGGAATATCTTTATATATATAAATTTTATTTGATTGAAATCGTTCAAAATAAATTAGCAGAATTGATAAAAATAGATAGAAATAGTCACTTATAGGTCAATTTTTTTTTTCTTCGTAACTAACAAGTATATATCAACAAGGGTGAAAATTAAGCCTCTCAAACATGACAGGGAAGTTCTCGATAGATACAACACAAAGCACAGATTTTGTTTTGGTTATCCATTACCCATTTGGTTATGTATCCAGCAGGAAGTACATTTATTAAACTAAACCAATATTTTTTATTGTTATTCATTCAAGATGATAGATAAGTTACATGAATAAAAAATTACGTTGATTACATAAGAAATGATAAATAAATGACTTTAATTAATTGAACAAGAAAACTCTTTAAAAAAACAATTTGTTACTACTGCGGAAATAACATAATTAATGTTGTTTATGTGACACCATAAAATCTGTCAAAGTTTCTGGGACACAAAATTGACATAAACAAGAGCACAAAAAATCATTTAGCATCCAAAAGTAAGAGTTTACTTGGTTAGATCGGTAGAAAAGTTGAATCATATAAACAATTTATTTTCTAGAGAAGATTTAAAGTATTATCTCCTTAATCATACTACTTTAAAGCTAATTAAACAATCAGATTTCAAAACAAATCAAAACAAATACTTGTGCAATGGAGAAATAAACATGACAATTCTTTTACAAATCTTTTCAATTCATTTATTCATGTATGAAAAAAAATTAATATTTTTGGAAAACCGTATGTCATTGGACATTTTTATTCAGACTTACACAACAGCCTCGAAATGAAAAGAGATTTCTAAAAAATAAAAATTGGACGTGTTGAACATATCAAAAGCCCTTCAATATGATTTGAGTAGCTTTGACATTTGAAAAATGTTAATTCAAGTGTTTTCTTCAAAAAAATAACATTAGGAAAAAAGCTCTATTACAACATCACTTGTATCCATTTTTTGTGTCTTTTCAAACTATTTATGTAATAATTTTTCAGTTTTCGGTTACTGAAATCAGAATTTTCGTGTTTATATTTAGACCAAACATGGAAATTGATTCTAACATAGATGCAGAACTGCTTTGTTGCAAAATATAATCATAAACATTCACTGCGTCAAAAAGATAGGAATATCTTCTCTAAAGATATTTCTTGTAAATTATCTACTTCCAAACAGAGAAGTTAAGGTGTTTTATAAAAGCAGGGTATATAAAAATACACAGCTCTCTTTTGAAACCTTCTAAAACAAAATTACAAATAAGTATACTCAAGGCAGGTTTGATATCTATAATGCATGAAGTCTATTCACTATTTTAATGGTAGATATACATTGATTAATAATTCACTTGGAAAACCTTGATGATTCCCAACATTCTTTTTAATAAATATAACTGACATATATACGCAATTAAATTGAGAAATATAATTTATTGTAGTAATTTGACAAAACCATAGAAAAAATTAAGATACACACACATTACCTGTTATGATACAAATGTAAGCTAACAGTGGTGGTAGAGTATGCTTGTACGAAATGAGCAATAGATGCTCGATGATGATGAACCGGAGCAGCACAATTGAGCTTACAATCGCAGAAACTGTCAAGTATTTTTTATCCATGACGCAAAAGCCAGTTGATATAATAATAAACGACAATGTCACACCAGTGACAAATGATTTAATAGGATTTGTAAAACCAGTGTTACCAAGTACCTCGATCATAACTTCGAGACAAACACAACTCATAAAACAAGTTCTCACCGAAAACTTTATTTGGTAAAATTTTAAAATCAAGCCTGTCCATAAATATGCAATAAAGCAAACCAAGCATGGTGCCACAAATCCTAGTATTATCTGAAGAAACCTGTTGCAAATTAAAAATAATCTCTCTGGCAGTAGCAAAAACGTAACCAGCATTGAGGCACCCATTGTCCACACAAGCAACATAAAAAAGGGTGTCTCCTTCTTGTAAATCTGTTGCAAAAATCTAACAGATGGCAGGTCTAAAACCCGTTGGTAAAAGTAAGAATACAGCCATGGATAACTTCTTGTTTCAACCTTGTCTATTGTGGTAACATTGGTTAAAACATAATCTTCTCCCTTTGTTATGTGATTCGAATTCATTGTAAATTGATATGGAATGTCTACAATTTATAATCAACTTTTATCCAAATAAATACTCCAGCTAGGTTCTTCAAAATATGAAATGTCTCGTTGCTGAATACCAGCGCTGTACTATGCCCATATCAACAAATCTGTGTGAAAGTCTTGCTATCTGTTTCTAACGTTGAGCCGGCAGAATTTAAAATACTTTTCTTGATAAACGCTCTCCCCCTTTGTGTGAGGGAGGGTGATCACTAAAGTGGTAACAGTAAAACTGTTGAATATTTCAGAAATGAATGTATTAAATAAAAGATTATTAAATAAAACTAGAGGTGTTGAACTATTCCGCTTATGTATGATTCGGAAATTCTCTCATTTTTGCTACTTGACCTTTTTACCATAATTACGTCAATTTTAGTTCTGTGACTTGGCCTCGTTCTGAATCAGGATAAACACATATTTTCTCGTTTTTGTGAAGTGCCGCCAAACGAAATAACAATATCATAAATGAAATTGTGTCATCACCAAATCGAATGACTTTGTCGCATGAAGCGCATAATACACTCTGTAATTTTGTATCGGAGAAATCGTATAGTGTATAATAAAAAGTTGTACAATAATATTCGATTGTCTTCTGAACCGACCGCCACACCTTCTTCTTTTTCTTTTCTCCTTTTTTTCTTATCCTCTCTTCCAAAAATGTGAACATTCGATCAATGTTCGAATTCAAATTCGAATACAAAATATCGTACGTGGGTTTTCAAATGAATCTTACAACTTATAACGACACTTATTGTATATATATAGAAAATCGTATGAAAAAAATGCATGTATGTGTATTTTATGCTTACTAGTATACCGTGTAAATTTTTTTTACATGTTTCCCCATAAAATGTTTTTAGACACTATGCTTACCATCTGATAATAACTCTATGTAATACAAAAAACGCAGTCCAAAACGCCGTCCTAAAATCTTTCATCGATTCATAAATATTTTACACGCTATACTAAGCATTTGATAACGCCGTGTTTCTTTGTCGCCAAAAATAGAACTCACAGAACATGGAAGAAGTTTGTTTGTTAAAAATGTTATTACACGTTTACGTCGAATCATATTTAATGTAAAGATTTACTGAAGAAATCAATTTCAGCCATAACTCATAGCCAATATGGGCCCCAAACAGCAACAGTTAACGCAATAATTATGCGTTTAATGTCATATATATTGAGCCCCTCGAAAAAATGCACACGAATTCAATTGTGACCGGCATGTAGTCGGCAATACATTTTAACGTCATGATAATGATGTCATAGTTCCAAGTCCCTCAAACAACTTGCCAATTTCCTATACATTTAATCTCTCTAATTAGCTGAAATCAAATAAAAGCCTATATTTTTTCGACTTTTGAATCCTAACCAATTCTTAATTCTTTTCACTTTCTAATTTTATAGTCAAAGATGCTTTCAGTATTTGTGTGAACAGATTTATAATTTTCAATACTAAATCTCAGATAAAAATATTCTCAAATTGTGAAATATCTCCTGACACTCACACATTATCGCAAAATTAACTTTTGAAGTATATACAGATTTACATATATAAGATATAAACCTATAAGGTATTAACTAAATCTTAAAAAAAATCATACCTTTGTCTCTGAATAATGTTTCTTTCTTCAAAGCTGAGTTTTCTTTCTCTATAAATTCTAAGAACAGAGACATCGCCAATTAGAAAAACGCTATCGGTATTAACTAATTTTACTCACGGCCAAAACCAACAGAATAATCAAATCTCAATCTTATATTCCTTCTTGACTTTCTTCTTTCTGTCTTTTCTAAAAACTACCATGCTCAACACAGTTTTATAGCTGCTACGTTCGATTGTAATTCGAAGTCTCCGCCTGAGATGCTATATCATGTCTTCCCTAACGTATTTTACATCATAAAACAATTATAAGCAAGAAGCCGGAGTGCCTTATACTAATACGGAAAAAACATAAACGAATATCCATTGACGAACTTCCCGAGAAAATTTCCCTAACGTTCTTTCTTTCAAAGTAAGAAAAAGGTAAGATTGCGTATTAATATAAGAAGACTAGTATAGCGTGTATAAGATTATAAATAGTAAATGTATATAAATATAAATAGTATAAGAAAATAAGTCAGTATTGGCATTTCATAGACACCGTTGCGCTAACTCGCTTTGGTCGATTTTTCATACGCCGGTAACGCATTTGCACAACTTTCGTCGTAGTTTTATCAACTTGTCTCTGTTATATGGTTTCCAATTACTTTGCTTTTGTTAGCGCGGTCATTATAATATGAAAAATGCACGAAAAGTGTAAAGTGTATATCGACCATATAGCGAGTGACCGGTGGTCTATATTTATAGGATATAAAGTAAAAATTGATCTAAAAAAACACTGGATCGCACTGGCAAGTGAAATTGATGCATAATGGCCAATCTGTTTGGGTCCCAGATGGCCACCACCGAAATTTCTTTTGAAAGAAAGCAAAGCAGTGTGGTTTTTCATTATTTGGGGATTTTTTATATTCTCCGGCATACTTTTGAATACCTGCGCATATGAATTCTGTGACTGACGAACAAACGTGTTGCTATGAGGAATTGAATGACTATCGTCCGCAAGAAAAATTTACAGGTTTATAATTGCGCCCGCGAATAAGTGACTTATTACTGATGACGTCCCTTCAATGTAAACATGGGAAATAATTTCAAAATTAGTTTAGGTCATTCGTGTCATTTGTCATGAAATTAAATGATATAATTCGCCGGACGCCAATATCAATTATCAACAAGACTCAACAAGATTGAATAAGATTTCGCGAAATGTATCTGTTTGTATAACTCATCACATGAAACTATAGCCTGGGCTTTCTGCAAGTGAGCTTATTGTAACCAATCTACAATAGAATAAGGAAAAGCTTTATAATTATAATTATAATTATAATTAATTATTATTATAATTATTATTATAACCCTATAATTAACTTAAATCTCCAGAAAAGTATTTACAAAGAATCTGGATCCTAAACCTTTTTCTAGATTTATCTATGTGGACAATTTCATAGGTTTCCTCAAAAATGTATTTCTGAAAGCAATACCGTATTTCCTTAAATAAGCGCCCGGGACACTTATTTAAAAATCGTACTTCCACGAGAGGGGCGCTTATTCGATCCGTAGCGAGACATAAGCTAAATATTTTATGACTTATAATTTTAGATGCCAAGCTGGTTTTGTAAAGACAACTTTAGAGATAATGAACTGTTATAAGGCCGTGAGAAAACTGAGTAAGCTGTTTCCTACAAGGTTATCTCCACGAGAGAGCCAATCACTAGTTTACCTCGTTTGTTTGCCATTTTGATATAAGTCAGCTGCTCCTTCCAGAGCCATTTCTTATTGTTCAAATGAGGGATTCCCACTGCTGACATCAGCACACTACAACCCTCAGTTCTATTTATAACAGTTCATTATCTTAAAGTTGTATTTACGAAGCCAGCTTGGCATCTAAAACTTCTACATAGCTACACATTTGCGAAATAATTCTTTATTCTATCCAAGAGATTTCTACTGTGGCACTGGAGTGACATGTTATGAATGATCTTTTAATATGTAAAATAGTTTAAGTTTAGTAAGTGCGGCCATTTAAAACCTTCGCCGTACATAGATAGATACCGCGACGAAATCAATATCTTTCGCTTTCCGAAATCTAACAATATCAAGAACAAGGATGGACAGAAACAACAAATCTTCTTTATTAGGAGATACAAATAAAAGTTATCAATTTTTTTTCAAATTTAGCTAGTAACTTTTCGACATCTATAGTACAACAATCCCGCCCACAATTCACAATTGACCGAGGAAAAAGTTGGAGATAGCGAATAAGATCAATATCAAACGAAGATTTCTTCGCCGCCATTCAGTGTATCAAAGAGGCAAGAAGCCCTGGGGACGAGGTTGGGCGCCAGACTATAAATGCTGAATGGACCAAAGGTTTTTTTCGCAATGTTCGATATAGCGGGATTCTACTGTATTTATTTTTTCGTATACGTTACTGTTTCACTGTTTCACTCAATACTGTCCTAAATAATAATCCAAAAATGACAAACAAACATTAATGCGGTAGTCATAATGTGTGTTTGAACTCGCTGTGTTGTTTTGTATCTGTAGCACACTTGAGATTATGTTTGTGTGATTGCCAATTTGCCAATTGTGCTAGTGGATCGATTGACACTGTTATAGCGGCTGGCATTTTGCAGCTTCGTTGCATAGATACTCTTTCAAATATGTGAACTTTTCAATGTCCGAATTTTTTTTGTTATTGTGGATGGCTGAAGTGAAGGTTTCGTAAAATAGTGGCTATTCTGTTGGTTCTCCTCCAAATTTCTTGATCTCTAATCTTGGTAGACATTTTTAAAAGGATTCGGCTCAGTGGACCATATCAATTCGTGAAAAAGTATCAGAGGATTGTATTTGTTGTTTTTGCAGACTGTAGTGAAGCGAGCGGGGAAAGAACAGCATTCTCCCTAACTTATTAAAGATTTACGAGAGGTGGATTAACAACCAACTTAATAGATATTTTAACAAGTTTTTATCCAACTTACAATTTGGTCTCCGTAAAGGTTTCAGGTTTCCATACTAGGTCCCCTGTTATTTAATATTTTTATCTGTAATTGGGATATTGCTAATTATGCAGATGAGAACACTCCTTATTGTACTAGAAATAATTTAAACATTATTATTAACACTCTTGAGGAAACAAGAGATGAGATGTTCACATGGTTTAGGAACAAGGGGATGAGACTAAATCCTGAGAAGTCTAATATTTTACTGAGTAATAAAGATTCAGGCACAATCTCTCTTAACGGGCAGCAAATAGAGGCTTCCAGCCGTGTGAAACTTTTAGGTGTCATTATAGACAACAAACTGACATTTGAAGATCATGTAAAGTCTGTGTTGTGGTGTGTTGTGGTGTGTTGTGTTGTGTTGTGGTGTGTTGTGGTGTGTTGTGGTGTGTTGTGGTGTGTTGTGGTGTGTTGTGGTGTGTTGTTTTGCTTATCATTGAACTCCTGGAACACCTGATTTACTATCTACGTCGGATATCCATTAATTTTTGTAAATGTGAACTTTAGGTGTTATAGTTCGTTTTGTAAATGTTGTGGATTTGAACAAACGGAATTAGCTCTCCTCAACAACGTTTTTACGGTTCCACGTTTCCAAGTAATTGGTGCAAATGACTCCCTATGTAAATATAAATCAGAGTTCGTAGGCTTACAATAAACTGCTGTTTCAACTGCACCGTTATTATTTATGATATTCATGTGTTCCAGGAGTTAAAAGGTAAGCACAACAACACAGGAACAACTGAATTGAACCCTGAAGATGCAGAAAACGGTGACATCGAAAAGAAACATTTGCTTGTCCTACCGTACAAACGTGGCCAAGGGAAAAAGGTTATTAACTCGATGGTGAATTCAATTGAGAAATCTTTACCAAATTTGAAGAAAGTTCAAGACGTATACACAAGCACAAAGCTAGGATCATCTTTTCAGATAAAAGATAGAACTGAAAAGAAGCACATCCATGATTTAGTGTATATGACGTCATGTAATGATTGTGACACCACCTATGTCGGAGAGGTAGCACGACGTTTTAATGAACGCATTAAAGATCATAGCGGAAGAGATTACAACTCCCATGCCTATTGCCACGCCGTCAACAAAGACCATCCAATTGTAGACTTGGAAAATTTCCAAATATTACGAAAAGGATTTAAAAACAACAGATACAAGAGAAAAATTTCCGAAGCACTCTACATACGCGAATTGAAACCATCACTTAATACTCAAGAGAAGTCCGTGCCATTGAAACTTTTAAATTAGTAACGTGCTAATGTGTTTCATTATCATATCTGATTCAAAGGTTTCTATGGTTACGAAGTTATGTATATACCATCATTACGTATCCACTCTTTTAAATTTTAACGTTTTAACTTTGTGAATAAATTCACTCTGATGATGGATGACCTTGGAATGCGAGGTCGAATATATAGGTTTTAAACAACCATGAAGCTTCTCATTATCCTTTTTCTCATTAAATTATACTTCCTCATAATCAAGAACTATTGAACAAAGATAAATCTGTGGCAATGCACCATAGAAATTTAAGGAAGTTGGTCAGTGAAATCTATAAAGTCAAGGCGAGTCTAGCACCAGCGACAGTTAATAATTTATTCAGTGTTCCTAAGTGTATGTATAACCTAAGGTTTTGAAAAGTCAAAATCATGCACTATTTACACAGTTCGGTATAGAACTGAAACTCTATCATCCTTAGGACCAAAACTTTGGAACCTTTGGGAGAATTTAAAGAAGCTTTGGACCATCTCTATCATATACTACTCTATAGCGTTATCGTTGGGATACCATGTTCTCTCTGCTGTCTGCAGTTATGGTGGGCAGGACCAGAACACGGCTGACTTGTCATTTTTCGTTGCCCGTCAACTAATCTGGCGAGTTGAAGTGAGTTGAAGCGAGTTACAATATAAAGAAAATGACGAGCAGCGAAAATACCCACTCCCTTATTAGAAAATTCCCTTATTTGAAAATGATTTTCAGTATGAGGGTCTACAAAGGTGTAAAAATTATGTTAAAATTATGTAAAAATTTGTTTATATTTTTTTTTCAACACTTACGCATATCTCTTATCATTATATTATATTATTATACAAGTTTCTGGAAGTAGGCACATGGTGCCTTTAACACCAGGTTCAATCTTTAACGACTTGTCGATATCGCGTTTGTCGACAGGCTGTTGTTTCGACGAGATTCAGATCGATATCGAACATAATACCAGCACTTTTCCATAACTTATCGAGTCGACTTTTGAAGGAATTAAGAGATGGTGCTTGCACGAGGTCCGATGGCAGGTTGTTCCATTGTTCCGCAACTCGATTTTTAAACGAATGCTTTTTTGCGTCTTTAAGACATTTTTGTCGGGTGACCGTAAATCTGTGACGACGTAAGTTGTGTTCTTGACCATCCTGCGATCGAAAGCGAAGAAAATTTCCAATAGCTTCTTTATCATAAAGTTCATGGGTGATCTTATACATCTCGATCATGTCGCCCCTATATCGACGATATTGCAGGGACGGAAGGTTCATGATTTCCAATCTTTCCTTGTAGCTTAAGTTTTTCATTCCAGGTATCAATTTTGTTGCGCGTCGTTGTACATTTTCGAGAAGGGAGATCTGTCGTTGCAGGTGAGGGTTCCACACAGGGCCACCATATTCGAGATGGGGGCGAACAATGCTTGTGAACAGCAGCTTGAAACAATCCTTATCTAGGTAGATAAATGTTCGCCGTAACATACCAACAAGAGCATTAGCTTTGTTCACTTTTTCGTTAATGTGTTTTTTGAATGAAAGGTGCTCGTCGAAATTTATGCCTAGGTCATCCACATCTGATTTTTGCTTGAGGACAGTGCCATCGATTACATACTGTGTTGCATCGGGAGACTTCAACCTTGACTTTATTTTCATGTGCTCACATTTGTCCGGATGGAATTTCAATAAGAAGTTATCTGTCCATTGCAATAATTTGTTTAGATCGCTTTGTAGGTTAGCAGCGTCAATCGTGGTTTCAATTTCTCTGAATATTTTCAAGTCATCGGCATACAGGAAAAGTTCTGACTCATCAACAATTTCAACTAGAGTGTTTATGAAGATGACAAAAAGCAGTGGACCTAGGACCGATCCTTGGGGCACTCCTGACGTCACGGGAAATACATCGGATTTGTTTCGATTTACACAAACTTGTTGATATCGATCAGACAGAAAATCTCTGATCCAGGAGAAAGCTGGACCTTGTAGACCGTAGTGGCGCAAAACTTCAATTAATCGACGGTGGGGAACAGTGTCAAACGCTTTTTTAAAATCACAATATATGATATCAATCACACCTCCATTTTCGAGAATTTCCGTCCATTTATCCATTATATGGAGCAGTTGCAGAATGGTTGATCTTCCACCAAGGAAACCGAACTGGCGATTTGACAAAAGTTTATTTGCTTTGAGATATGATAGTAAAGAATTACGCATTATCGATTCGAAAATTTTTGATGCAATGCTAGTCAGGCTAATTGGTCTGTAATATCCAGCAGAATGTTTGCCACCTTTATTCTTATAGATGGCTGTGATGTTAGCTCTCTTCCAAGCGGATGGGACTTTTCCCAGGGTGTAAGACTTTTCAAATATCATGTGGAGTGGTTCAGCAATCACGGCCGCTAGTTCTTTCAAAACACGTGGACGTAGGCCGTCTGGACCAGGACTTTTGCTAGGATTCAATTCCTCTAATTTCTTCAAAACCATTTCTTGCGTCATCTCCAGTTGAAAGTCACTTTCAATTATTTGTTTCTTCAGGCCGTCAAGTGCAACAGGTAACGTTGGTTCATAATACAAAAACGCTCGAAAAAAATGCACCCAGAACATTTGCCTTCTCTTGGTCGGTTTCTGCCATCTTTTCGGAATTTTCATTCACAAATAGGTCTGGAATTGATGATTTAATCTTCGTTTTTGCATTCACGTATGCCCAAAAAGCTTTACTATTTTTCTTTGTAGGTCTAGCAATTTCTTTCTCAAAATCTCTTTTCGCTTTGCGTGTTATTGTACGTACTTGATTTCTTCATTTACAGTAAGCGAGATACGCGTCCACATCCTTGCTGTCCATAAACCTTTTCCATAGACGGTATTTCTTTTTCTTTTTAGCTAACGTCTTTTTATCAAGGCGATACTTGAACACCCTTTTCCCAGTCTTTACTGTTCTTGTTGGTATACATATTACTTCGGCTTCCTTATAAGTTACCTCAAATTTGTTCCATAGCTTGTCAATATCGTCTCCGCAGTCTTTAAAAGGTTCTGTCCAATCGATGCCAAGAAGTTCTTTCATTCTTGCGAAGTCGGCTTTATTAAAATCAGAAACAACTTTAGATGGAAGCTTTTCTGGTTGATGTTGGTAGTTCAATTTAAGCAGTTCGTGATCAGATTT
The DNA here is from genome assembly GCA_039566895.2 of Turritopsis rubra. Lineage (NCBI taxonomy): Eukaryota > Metazoa > Cnidaria > Hydrozoa > Anthoathecata > Oceaniidae > Turritopsis > Turritopsis rubra. Next base: position 14,383,081 of record CM077625.1, on the reverse strand, counting down.
GCCAAGTGGTGAAGCGTATTTGATGTCTTCAACATGTTGATCCCCAGTCGTAAATACAAGGTCTAATAGCGAAGGGTCGTCCGATCCTCGTCCTCTTGTTGATTGATTCACATGTTGTGTCAGAAAACTATCTTTGACTGCATCAATAAAATCCTGGTCTTGGCTGCTGCTAGATGTAAGTGTCTCCCAATCAATTTCCCTTCGATTAAAATCACCGACAATAACTACGTGGTTGTATCTTTTCATACCAGGAATTGCACGAAAAAACTGGTTGATCTGGTCGTTTTCTTCAGTGTTACTCTATGGGCTGCGGTAAACAACAGCAAACAGTATGATTTCGTTGTTTTGGAGACGAATCTCTGTTAGCAGCAATTCTTTCGGTCTTTGTTGTTCTGTCAGAATGCGTGATTTCTCTACTTTCTTGTACGATATCGAATGCCTGACGTAAAGTGCAATCCCTCTTGTCGTGTCTTGATTATTCAGATGTTCGAATTCTGCAGAGTAAGTATTCAAAATGTAGTCAACTTCCGTCAGCTGGCGTTTATAGTATTTCGGTTTCAGTTCAGTTATTGCAATAATATCTGGTGGTGCATCGGATTCTATTTCCATCTTTAATTCTTCCAGCTTATTTTGTGTTAGTGTGTCAGCGTTAGTATACCAGATGCGCATAAATCCATTGTTTAATGTAGACTTCGTTTCCTATGCTGCTTTATTATTTCTGTTATTTTCTTCTATTTGACTTGTTGAGCGGCTACTGCCGGTGCTTTCTTCAGGAACTTTATCAATCTCATGCCGTTTTTTGGATTGCCTCTGACTTTCTAAATGTGAGCAGAATCGGACGGCTCTTCGTTGTTTTTTGCTTTAGCTTTCTCAGACCATCTCCGTATCATGTATCTTTCTGCTATTGTATAATCTCCAGTAACGCTTATACATCTGTATGCTCCAATTCCCTTTAAGCCCGTCAGATTATCCAAAACTTTTTGCTTGTCCTCAGAACTCTGCATAATGACTTTGATCGGCATCACTTTTCCATTTACTTTTTGCCCAAGGCGTGCAATTGACTTGAATTGAGCAGCAACACGGATGGTATCAATAAACTCTTTGAAAAATTCGCAGTCAAGTTCTTTTGTCTTTTTTTCGTCAAGGTCAGGGTTTTCTTGCAGCCCATGGAAAATTAAATTATTTGAGCGCAGCTTCTTCTGTCGTTCCTCTTCTAGCTCCTCGTTTTTTGCTTCTGTTATTATTGCCTGAATAGCTGTATTGGTAGCTGCTGGAATATTTTGTTCTGTTTTTCTGTGGTGTCCCTCTCCAGATTGTGCAATGACACCAACAACATCAGCATAAGTAGACTTTTTTTCCACGGCCATGTCGAATTTTTCTTCCAGATTGCGATTGTTTTCCTGGACTTTACATAGCAAGGCTTCTTCTAACTCTTTGAACTTTCTTTCGAGAGTATGCAATATTCCGTTACTTTCAGTAGAACTACCTTCTCCGTTCATACTCTTTCTCAGGGCCTCAATTTCATTCACCATGTTAGCTTCTTTCTCTTCATGTTCCGTGATCTGCTGCTCGCATTTCTTTATTTCATTCTTCAACTTTGCTATTGTTTCTTTATGAGTTCTGACGACATTGACTTCCTCTTTCATGAGGTTACAGTATTTATTTTGTTTATCCCGTAAAGCTTTGTTGATTGTTTTGGTTTTACTGTTTTCCAACGAAATATCCTTCGGTGCTTGCGTAAGTTCTTCAACTTCAAACAACTGATCAGGGTCGTAGTCCTCCATCTCTTTGAGGAAATTCGGACGAATATTGACACAGTTCACACACGTGTACTTGCTGCCCTTCTTGGTTATAAAGATTTCCAATTGGTACAGTGGCAATCTGGTACACCGATAATGTACAGTTCGCTTGCAATCGCCACAAGTCAGGTGTTTTTCGTCACCATTGTTTATACATTCGCTTTGCATACACTTTCTCATGTCTTCGTCACTGCTGTTGTCTTCCATTTTTGTAGTTTTCGAAGACTACTGCGGTTTTTCAACTCGTAGGACGTCAATATTTTCTCAGGTTGTGTAGTTTAACTATCTTCGTGTAAACAGCACAGTTTATGGTCGATTAAAAGTGTTTTTGTCATACTCTTTTTCAGTAGAATAGCCAATTATAAATATTTTGGAACTAAAATATAATCCGTTATTATTATTATTATTATTATTATTATTATTATTATTATTATTATTATTATTATTATTATTATTATTATTATTATTATTATTATTATTATTATTATTATTATTATTATTATTATTATTATTATTATTATTGGCCAGCGCGAAAAGCAGCTGATCTTTCATTAGCATTCGTCCGTCCGTCCGTCTGTTACGTAATTCCAAGATTTTTTGTCCACAGTTGTAGGCTGATTCCGCAAAACATTAGAATAGAGGCTGTCCACAAACTATGCTTAATGTATGAATGGTACACTACAACTTATATCAAGTAATTTAATTATTGTGAAAGTGGCCTAAAATGCAGAAAACGTGCAATCCTTATTTGTGTTCCAGAGAATGACACAGTGAACTGAACTATTATTTCAGAATACTGAAATTTTACCAGCCGCTTAACTCCAGCACACAAAATTCTTACTGTTCTTTTTTATAATGACATTGATTTTGTGAGAAACTGTTCGATCCCACTTTCGATTTATATTCCCTCCTCTTCTGTCCCTCCTCTCTCCTTTTTTGTGGCCTTTTAGTTGTGTGCCACACTTAAAATTTCACAAATTCCCTGTTGATGAAAATACAAATATACAAAATATTTCCTGGGTGTCTAAAAACAGGTAGCTATATAATAGTGTTCTCTTCGCTATATAAATTCACTTCACACCGCACACATAATTATGGAGTAGAGAGGAGACGGCGCGCGCCCCTGGTTGTGGTGGCAGTTTCTGTACTTTTAAAAATTGTTGGGTGGTGTCTTGTCTTGTGTTAACTTAAGACTTGTGTCTGACTTGTGTCCGAACTTGACCAGATTTTTTACTATCAGATATTTCCAAAAAATGATTTCCATTGCTGTATTTTGCATTGCTATCTTTGTCACGTGAGAAGTATATATTCTTCAGTTTTTTCTTTGGCACATATTTTGTTACATTGTACTATTATAAACATTTTTTAGAATAGATTGAGTTCATAACTCATGATGAAAAATTGTATTTAATACTCCAGTATAAGAACTTCAGGTTGAAAATCGACAGTTATAAAGGATATGAGATTCAAAATAAAATTCTTTGTTTGGCCCAAATTTTCTTTCTAAAAATGTAGTTCTTGCCGCCGCAGGAGAAAGGCTGTGAAATTTAGTAAATACACGCAGAATGTTATCTGAAGTGTTCTAGTTATAGGGTCCTTCGTAATGTGTTCTTCTTCTTCTTCTTCTTCTTCTTCTTCTTCTTCTTCTTCTTCTTCTTCTTCTTCTTCTTCTTCTTCTTTGTTTTGCACACTTTTTCATCACATGATGGCAAAACACTACTGTGGATTGGTTGGAATTTTCGTTGAATTTTAATTAATAAAACAGGATTTCTTTAGAATTAGCACAATAATGAGCAGTAAGGAGAAGGGTGTCGAAACTAAATGATTAAATATATAAAAAAGTTACATCATTTTGTGACATATTGCAAGAAGCATAGTCACAAGAAAAAGAGCTAGTCTGGGCACCGGGCCGTATTGCGTGCAATCATCAAAAATAAGTGTGGCCGGACTGAGAGGTCATAGATTCAAAACAATTATGGCGAGGTTTCAAGAGGATGAACTGTTCGGAAGTGATCTTGAAGCAGTTTTTGAAGCAATAGATGAAGATTATTTTGAAATAAATAATGAAATATCATCCAATATCAATACTGATATTGTTGATGTCAAGGAAGAACCGCACAAGTGCTCTGTTTGTGAAAAAATATGCCTTTCACAACGAGGGCTGTCTCGTCATGTAAACAGCAAACACAAAGACCAACAAACTTCCACTTCAATACCGTTGGCAGAAGAAAAATTGCACCCACTTGTTCTTAAAGGGTTGTTGAAGAAGTCAGCACAGAATTTAGCGGGTCAATGCTATCCACAAAATTTAATCAATGGTTTCAAATCTTTGTCATTTGACACCCTTCAAGATGTGTTGCCATATCATAACCTGATCAAGGGTGTAATCTGTGAATTTAATGGTGATGCAGAGAAATTCTATCCAGAGTTTTACAAAATCTTTGCAAATTCAGAAGTCACTCTCAATGACTTGGATAGACATAGTTATCTGCTTCTTGGTTTTGAACTGGCAAATCATGTTTTAGCACATTTGACAGATTCAAAATTTCAAAATGATGTTGTATCTTTCAATCAAGAAGAAATATGTTTTTCAGAAAAGCAAAAATCCATCATTTACTACCTGGGTGGATATGTTGTTGGAACTTTGTACCGTCGCATTCGATTTTCAAAGAAACACACTGTTTATAATGATAATCGACTGTCCTTTCTCCTTGCTTGTAAATCCAGCGATGATGAGACTGATGTTAGCAATCAAAAGTTAGTAAAAATTAAAGATCGTGGTGGTTTGTTCAAAATTAATACTCATGCATTTTCAATGTTTGCTACTGCAGAGTCATACTTTTTGAAAGCCACAGATAAATTCTCCACGAAAATTGATTGCAAAGGTATCGTAGCATCTTTGGTCAAAGATTCATGGGTTTTAATCAATTTGTCTAAAATCCAATATAAAACTGAAGAAAAAATCAAAAAAGAAGTTGCTTTAAATTTACTTGAGGATGTATTTACCCTTTATATCAGAGTGAGGTCGCATTCATATGCGAAGAACAAGCAACAACTTCATAAACTTCAAAGTGGAAAATCGAAAACCAAGTCTCTTCGCAGTGATATCAAGCAAAGATCAACTTCATTAGATCATGGACATTAGAGGATACTTCCGTACAAAACAGCTATTTTTATAGCTACAATTATTTGAAAAAGCATTATCTTGGCAATTTTCTGTTTTCCCTAATACATAATAGATACAATTTTGTGTATTGAAATTGTGCATTTGTTTTTGCAAAATCCCCTTTTGCAAAAACAAGTCTTTTCAAAAATTTTTATATATACTGTAATTAATACTCTACTCAAGGTAAATCATGTGTTTCTTATTAGATTGTTTTAGTTATATAAAAAATCATCTAAACAACAAATTCAAACTTTGGGGTGACCTTACAAAGAAATAGTCATCAGGAAAGGTATATATATTTCTTATTTGTGATGTTATTAGTGAAATTGGTGGGGATAGAGGAAAATTTCCAGGGTGGGAATTGAGACAGTAAAAACATCAAGCCAATGCAATGTTTTTTATTAATGTGTGGCTTTAAAAAAAGCCGTTTTGTTAGTATCTCCATAATGATCGGAATTCCACATGATCTTTAATCTTTTTTAGCCTTCTTTCGACATGGTAATGGAACATCGCTAAATTCTACTCGACCATAGTCCTCAGAATTTCCAGTTGCGATTGGTCTGAACACTTTTTGGTTTCTGATGGTGTTATCATGATAACCAATATCTCTCAGTGAAGGATTATCTTTACGTGATCCCATGGCTCGCTGTCTCCCAAAATAATTTTCGAGAGGATCTTGACAAAAACGCTGCGTCAGTACATAACCACCAACAGCATGATTTAACAGAAATTGAACACATTCAATAATAGAATTCACGGTAATTTTTAATCCTTCATATGTCTGCCACGATATGAACATACTACTTCGTGCTGCTTTGTTGAAATTCCCTGGGCGGTGTTCGATGGAGTTTTGCCAATCAGTGAAGTATTTCAAGAATACATTACGCAACCAGGAAAACCGTGGGTCATTGACTGATGTAAAAGGAGCAAGAAATGGTTTCAAGTTGTGAATGTGTGAATTTGGATTTTTCACATTAACAATATCAAAAAAATTATCCAGCATAGAACAAAACTTTGCTGTAGCAGCTGCATCAGAAGGACCATATTCTGTTAACACTTTGCTGACACTAGAACTCAATACTTGTGCAGCTAAACGAACATTCATGACTGAGTAAGGTGTTAAATGAATATGTTCATGTGTTAACTTTGGTAATAATGCCAGTCCACATGCTTGATCTTCATAAAATATTTTGGCTATATGATTCCAAAGTAGGCATGCTCCATCATTCCACATCACACGTGTGTGTTTACCAGATCCTGAATTTGCTAGGCAGTTACGAGCTGTTTTAATGAGGTGTGGCGGGTCAGAGATGAAATATATGAATCGTTTCTCATTTGCGAATAAATTTAATGTTCGGTATGTTACATCAACTTCAGGATTGCCATCATCTACACTGTTCATAATAAAATGCATTCGAAAAAACTTTCTATTCGGTGATGCTCCATCACATGTAACAGCGACAACTTTAATGCTACATTGCAGCTCACAAATACTCACTGCTTTCCAAAACAATGGAAAGATTTGACTTGCTGATGCTCCAACAGTAGCAAAATTTGCTAAACTGAACTTAAACAGGTTGACAATACTTCGAAGCATGAATACCAGCACATGTGTTGCAATATCATTAACTTTATTAAGTGCAGCATAATTTAAAGATGGATCACCAAGATCAACATATCCAATTAACTCACCAGTATGTTTATCCCATACAAGATTCTCTTGAATTTTCATTTCATCGAAAAGAAGGACCATGTATTTTTCAGCATCAGAAAAGTTTTCGATTTTTTGCTGTAACTCTGTGATGATGTGTTTGTTAAATCCTCGTTCTGGTCTGATGTAATTCTTATAATCCCTCAACCGCCGTCTGCTTGGTAAAATGAGAAAACCAGTGCCAGTTTTTTCATTAAAGCGTATATCATCATAACCTGAAGCAGATTTAGCAGCTAAAGATAAACAGTATCGGATGATCATGGGATGATAACGCACTCCTGATGAGGAACTTTGTATATATTTCTGTTGTTCTTCCCAGAAGAATTTCATAAATGGTGTAACTTTGCTACGATCAGCATTCGACATGATAGTTACCAAATCTTCACTCAAATCTTTGTTAACCGAAATGGATGACATGTGAAGTTCATTTTGCAATGTTTTAATTCTAACTTCAAGTTCTTTATTTTTTAATCTTTGATGTTGCAATGTTAATTTGATACGTTCTGGTGATGTAAGAGAAACTGAAGCCTTTGCCTTTGCAGGAATTATTGATCTTTCAACTTTTTTCTCCAGTAATCTATCATGTTGTTTTTCATTAGTTAAACATATTTGGCATTTGTGTGATTCACAAAGAACATGACATTTCTGAGGTCTCAAATACTCTGACTGTAACAGTGGTAATGTGGATGATTCAACAAAAACTTTTGGCACAAGATGTCGTAACAGGGATTCTGATTTATGAGTTGTCACCCCTTCACATATTCCAAATTTTGAAATTGCAGATATGAGGATTTGCAAAGAAATATTTTTCATTGAGGCACCATATAATTTCATCAGGGAATGATCTTGTGACAATAACCAGTTGTAGACTCTTATTTTGTAGCTCAGATCTTTGTCCACATATATTTCAAATTTTGGAATGGTATATTCATTTTCCAAAAAGCATATCTTCACTAAATTATCAGATTTATTATCTACAGCCCACCCAGTATCACAAGTAGATGGGTGTAGGCCTGTATCACAAGTAGATTCAAGTTACTACAAATCCTTCTCTGATTTCAAAACAAGGATATATTTACTAAAGCTCGCTCCTATGTGGGCTGTAGATAATAAATCTGATAATTTAGTGAAGATATGCTTTTTGGAAAATGAATATACCATTCCAAAATTTGAAATATATTATTGAAATACCTCCTGCAGGAGGTGTACATGCTTCCCTTTTCTGTATACTTGCAGTCGATCTCTGTGGAAATGATGAGCTAGGGATGGATTTTACAGGTAAATTTATGGTGGGTAAGACACCAGGTACTCTCGTTGTTTTAGTCTCGTTTCGAATTAAATGCTCTTCGAGATAATGCAGCTCGCAAGTATATAAACTTCTTTTTTCAATCTGATTCTTCAAGCTCTTATCAACAACACGATCTTTGATAATGATATTCACAATTTTTTCTCTCCATTGTGAACTATATTCGTCATCTCCAGTCGGTACACGAAAAAGGGATATTCCTTTACACTTTCTGGAAGTTGCACAGCCAAAAATAGCACAATTAGCACCAGGCATGTTTACATTTCCCCACTGATTCCCCTTAAAAATGTTTTTTTTAAACTTTCGCGCTATGCACTCAAAAGTAGGTTGGGAACGAATTTGAAACGAAATTCATGATAAAGATACAGACGGCCCGAATCGGGTCGAATTTCCAGACTATCTTTTTTCTTGTGACTATGCAAGAAGTAATCAATTGGAATTAGTTTATTATTAAGCACACAGTTCGCGCCAATGCACGGCATAGGAAATCTAAAATAAGGTCTATACTTCAAAAAAGCTGTTGGGTAAAGAAAATGTCAACATCATAACATTTCACAAATATCTTTGCTTTGTATGAATATGTGTCATGTGATCAAAAAGTGATCACAACAATGTTTGCCTATTGAAAAGATCAAAGAAAAAATTAACAATAAAATGGTATAAAAGACTTCCAGGAATTTTCTAACGACTATACAGTTTCAGGGAAAAACCAAATATATTCAGGGTTTTTTTTCTGGCGAAAGAAGGGAATTTCCAAACGTCCATGCTGAACTATAGTGTTCAGACCGCAAATATGCATCGTTGTCCAATCATCTCGCTCTTCCATTGTTTACCAATAATGTCATTACTTTATCATATTAATAAAGACTAGTTCTTCCTTTAACTTCACATCAAACGTTTTAGAAGGCGAGGAGTAAACAACAACGCATTAACAGATAGAAGCAGTGAGAATTTTTTTCATTCAGAAATTTTATGTAAAATCTTATTGTGCAGAAATGCTTTGTTAACGTGTACACAGTATTTTGATAATTCGGATTACTGTCTGCATCGGAAAGCATTCGTGTGATTGTTGTACCGAGATTTGAATTCACCTTCTGAAGCTCCGAGGGTTGAAAGGGTTGAAAAGACATTGCCGTTCATTTGAAGAGCTTTTTTCCAATCTACATTTGCAGGATCGTATCTTATGTCCATAATTTATTTATTCTTAAATATTTGTAACCAATTTTCAATAGATCAAAATGGTTCAATCAAAAACTTCGAAAGTCATTTTTTGGGTCACAGTCATTTGGGTAATTCTGGCATCACAAACCAGAAAGTTGAATGCAGGACCGATTACTTTTGCTGTATGTATGACCGAAGCTGCTGGACCCGTATGTGCAAGTACTGCAGCAGCAGGTACAAACCTTTGTAAACCCTCATACTGAAAATCATTTTCAAATAAGAGAATTTTCTAATAAGGGAGTGTTTTTTTTTTCGCTGCTCGCCATTTTCTTTATTTTGAAACTCGCTTCAACTCGCCAGATTAGTAGCGTCCCTCTAAAATATCTAACTTTTAGAAACCAATCGGAACAAAACTGACCAGCTAGGGCATTCTTTCTCTCGATATGAATGTAAGAGAGAGAAGAAGCAGTGGTATCGGGGCTGACCTCTCGTAAGTTTCACCAAACTTTCTTCTTTCAGCCACTGCCACTTGTGCCGCAACCGCGTTTTTGCCACCGGTATGGTGTGCTTGCATGACAGGTGTCTTGACAGTTTCGTGCGGTGGAGCCGTTGTAATATGTGTGACATCATATTTTGCACCAACACCATAAATTTGTCATGAGGATTATTTTTTGAACTTCGAAAACTTTTGTATATATCTTAAAGTCCTGGCATCATGGATTACGTTGCACATGGAGGGCGTACCTTGTAGGTAAGTCAAACATTTGCGGATGCCATTGATGCAATACAAGACCAGTAAACAGTGCAGGACGATTTCATGGTGATATTTTTTATGAGCCACACCATAAGTTTGCTCAAAAATGAAAGTTATTCATTTATTTTTGTGCTTCGATGTCTGTCATCCAACTATTTACATAAATTGTTTTACAGTATGATTATAATGGCAGTTAACCAAGAATTTACGACATTTTTTCATGCTTTTTTTTTATGTAAAATATGTTCGAGTTTTTTACTTTTTCAAGTATTTTGACAATAAATTTAGTTTTTTATACGCAAGATAAAAACGTGATTGTTGATTGTTGAAATATATTCTTTTTACAAAACACGTGTTTTCATCCGCATGTATATCGAAGTTTCGCCTTATGCTTGAGTGAACACTGATTTCTACTTCCAAAAGCGCAGAAACTTTTGGTGGCTACGAATAATAGTTTCGAAATCTTACTTATTCAAATACAAATACATAATTTTTTTAAAGGAACCAATCTATAAGAAACTTAGTACTACTAGACCCATCAAAATTTAAGAAACTTTTAGAATTAAGATAAGTAAAGACAATTTTCAAATAAACGACCTGCCTTTTGCATGACGAATACAGAATGTTGTTACCGGTAAATCAGAAGATAACCTTAGAATCGACTGAAATATATAAATATTACTGTAAAGTTAAAATATTGCATGAATGGAATTCTTAAATTCAGTGCTTTTTCCTTCAAAATCAAAATTGTTATTCCTGAATTTAAAAACTCGTTAAGAAACTTTTGGAACTAGGTTTCTTATAAAATAAGCACGCATTTCCTCTTCTAATTCCCCATTTCCATTTCAAAAATTGCAAAAGTTTTTCTAAAAAATTGTCGCCCGAAGAAAATTTTGGGTTCTAGAAGCTCTTAAAACGACTCAGAAGCTTTCAAAAAACGCATTTTATTTGTTGATAAGATACACTAATGTAACTAATGCAAAAAAGTGGGAGAGCCATGGCATAATAGAGTCCTCTCACATGGAATTTCAAAAGCTGTTTGTATTTAATCAATGTCATTGTAGTAAACTTTCAATTTTCAACGTTTTATTACGAAATACTTGTGCTCAAAAATCGTTCAAATGGAAAACATTTCGATAGTTAAGCTAAGGCGCCACTAGAGCTTTTTTCGTGCGCATGCAATGGAACATTGCTCCATTGCACGCGCAAGTGAAAAAAGATTCGTGTCTCATGGCTGTTTTTTCTTTTTTTTGTAACTAAAAAAAGGGGGAAAACCCGAAAAACCTTCAAATTTTGTCCCAGGAGCACTGGCACAAAATTGATTTGATCAATTTTGTGCCAGTGCTCCCGGGACAAAATTTATGGGATGAAGCAAAAAATTTATTTTTCTCTCTCGTGTCCCATACTCTGCAATTGCGCCACGACGATATTTTATAATGTCGCCACCCAAAATCATTATTTATTCATCACTTGATGAATTTTTAATTTCGAAAACAAACTTGATAAAGAGAAAAAGTCTGTATCTAGTATAGTATGTCCATGTAGTGAAGGAAAGCATCAAAAGCAGTATGTCGGAAAAGAAGACTTTAACAGATGAACAAAAAAAGCAATTGATTGCTTTTTATAAAGAAAATCCAGCTCTCTGGGACACCAATAATCCTTACAATAAAAATAAAGAAAAAAGAGAAGATTTGAAAGCTTCATTGGTAGATCTCTTTGAAAATGAATTTACGATCGAAAAGCTGGAAGCATCGTTCCATTCTCTCAGATCATCAATGCTTCGGGAGGTAAAGAAAAACATTGGGGTTGAAGTACCTTCCAAAAAGTGGAAGTTTTATGGAGAAATGGAATTTTTGGTAGCTGATTTGACAAGAGAAAAGAAAAAAAGTCAATTTTCGAGTGAAGAGATAGAAGATTTGATTGATTTTTATCGCGAAAATCCTTCTTTGTGGAACCACACACTTGAGAAATATAGAGATAGGGTATTGAGGGAATCGCGTATGACCAAACTGAGTGAATTTTTCGATGGAAAATTTACCATTAAAGAGCTTAAGACTTGTTGGCACAACACCGTCACCAACTATAAAAGAGAAAAGCTTAGGGAAGAAGCATCACAATCGTCCGGCATGGCTTCTTCAGAGGTCTACTACTCTAATTGGGAGTTTTATAACCAAATGGACTTCATCGATGTCACTTGTGATGTGGATGAAACTGTTAGCTCTTTAGATAATAGCATCCAAAACGCTGAGCCTTCTAAAAAGAAGTCAAAAGTGCAGAAAGCCTCAGACGAGCAAACAGCAAAAGCCGAGTTGTGAAAAGCTTTAACATACTCAATCACCCAAAAAAACACTTATCAACAAGAGCAACAAAGAGAGCAACAGGGTTCTTCAAATTCTAGCTACCAACGACGAAAAGAAGGATCTTCAAAAAGTGAGTTAGATTTGGAAAGAAGGGCTGAACTTTTCGGTAAAATGGTAGCCGACAATCTTCTACAGTGTGACCCCAAAGATTGGATTTTGTTGAAGAAAAAAGTGATGGACATGTTTTTCGATTATGAACAACAAAAACAAGCAAGCATTCCGCAACAGTTCCCACTCCAGTCCGGGATCTTTTCAAGCATGCTTCAGCAGACAGGAAATTTTAATCCTCATCATGGACATGGACCATTTTCGCCCAGTTCCAATTACTCAAACGATTCATCATTTACTGGGAACTAAGCATTTCAAAAACTTTATTAATATTTTTACGTTTACGGTTTATATCAGGTCAAAAATTTTGTTTTATTTGTAACTAGGAATAAAAATCACATTTTGTTCAAGACTTCTTTATTTTTCAAGTTCAATTAACTTGTCTGATTTTTCTAAACTTTTGCTAGAACAATTTAGAATCTCCCTATTTTAATTTCTCAGCCACTCAAGCCGTGTTGTTAATAATTGGACAATTTGACCATAAAACAAGGATCTCAAAAACATATATAAAACGATAAAAAACTTTTAATGACTTTCAAAGGGATTATTAAACTATTATCAAATCCTTTAAGAAATTAATACAATTTTATTTCAAGCTTAATATCTAAATGTCAATTTTGGCAGCCCGCCATTGCCAGCTTACTGCGTGTTAAAGTATTCGGTGAATTCTTCTCGAATTGATTTTGCAACATTATTTGGGCGGTTTCCATATTTGTCATTTACGATGGAAAACCATGAGCCTGTTGATAAGTCGTCTCTCCAACGCCCAGAAATTATTTCACCAGAAGAAGTTTCTTGATCAATTAATCCTTTTGGCAAGTCAACTTTCCCAATAGAGCTTATACTTCTTTGCCAGTTGTGCAAGGTTATTGCTGCCAAAGTTAAAGTTCTCACTTTCTCTGGTTCTAGCGCGATAGGACGACGGAAGATACGCCATTTATTGGCCAGTATTCCAAATGCATTTTCAGATATCCTTCACTTTCGAGAGAGACGATAATTGAAAATGCGTTTCTCTAGTGAAAGATTTTTCATTGGATATGGTTTCATTAGGTATGTTTTTAGCGGAAAAGCATCATCACCAGTAATCACGAAAGGAATCTTATTGTTTCGGCCAGGTAATACTTGAGGAGCTGGCAAATTTAATGTTCCCTTTTCTATTGCTTTTTTCAGTTCACAGCGGTCCCAAGTACCACCGTCGGAGTTTCGGCCATTGGCACCAACCTCAACATACAAAAATTCGTATTCTGGTCCCACCATTGCCATTAAGACTATACTATCCGTGCCTTTGTAGTTTCGATAATGTGATCCCGAATTGCCTGGTTGTTGGATTACTATGTGTTTCCCATCAAGTGCGCCAATACCATTAGGGAAATTCCAACGATCGTTAAATTTGTTTGCGATCTCTAGCTATTTCTCTTCAGTTTTCGGTGTTGATAAATATTCGGAACCCAATCTTTTTACCAAGGCATTTGCGGTGCAGATTATCGCATTAGAAATTTTCTTTCTTGAAATTCGGAATTGAAACTCCAATGACCGGAACGTTTCACCAGTTGCTAAGCATCGGAGTGTCAAGCAAACCATTTCTTCTGGGGAAATGCACTTTCTCATTTGAGTATCTTGTTTCTGGAGGTCGTCAGAAAGCAAATCAACGAGATACAGAAATTGGGTATTATTCATTCGAATATATGCTTGACATTTTTTAGGGTCCATTCTGACGTCCTGAAATATTGTATGAAACGCCCCATAAGTCTCTCTTTTCTCTAACCATGGTTGAATCTAACATTGTCTCTTTGAAGCACTTTTCTATTCTTCTTCGTCTTCGTCAAGTAATAAAAGAGCCAACACAACCTCGTCTTGTATGCTTGCAGCCATGACGAATACTACATAAGTATTCAGAAAAAAGATCACAGACACAACTTTTATCTTTCAAAAAATGTGCCGAAAAATCTTAAATATTTATGGGTGGCGAGACACAAAAAATTTTCATGCGCGTGCAATGGAGCAAATGTTCCATTGCACGCACACGAAAAAAGCTCTAGTGGCGCCTTAGCTTTAAATGCAGTGTGTGTAATAGTTAGTGTATATTTGTGAGACAACTTTGTGATGAACGGAGATCGGAAACGACTGAACTTCGATTTGAAAAGTGTGCCAGAGGGATGATAATAAAAAGAAAGTAAGATTTACATTACCAACATCTAGATAATTCTAAATCAGACTTTAGTATCTCTGTAGTTTATGCTTGAAGGGAATCGATTTTTGCCAGAACTAATTTTTTTGAAGAGAGAGAGGGGTTTTGCGGTAATTAAAGAAACTTGAGAGGAATCAATAAGGCTCGGTTATCTTACAAAAAACTTGTACAGCGGAATGTTTTTCTTTCTCCTAAGATTGTGAAAAACAAAAGTTGTTTGAGGCCATTCACGAACGTCAAAAATTGAAAGACCAAAGTATTGCTGATTGTTACGAATAATTGGATAGGATTTCTAAGGAAACATTCAAAGAAAAATGTATCTGTTACGGGGATTGTGATAAATTCGGGGATTATGCATATTAACCAGTTATTTTACATAATTCCCAGCCAAATTGGGTAATTTGATTAATGCAGATTTTTCATCAAATTTCCCGGTTATTTTATATAATTCCCATAGAGAATGGAGAATGTGATTAAAAAGTGTTCTATTTGTCAAATTCACCGGCTAATATGCATAATTTCTAGGTTCTTTTGGGGAATATGTAAAATCTCCGGACTGGGTTGGGAATTGTGCTAAAACAGAATTGAAAGGAAAGGAGACGTATCGTTTCTTTGTTTTACGTCGTTTATTAAGCTATACCTTACCGCGTCGAGCTTGCTCGGATTAAAAAGAAGATCTTCTCGGAAGAAGATTATTAAGCTATAAAAAGCGTAAAAGGGTATGTTAAAATACTTTTCAAGTTAGTTAATGTAGTATCTCCAAGAACAATCACGTCGTTCTATTTTTATAAAGCTGTTTTTTTTTTACTCTAAAATAACCAGCAAATGATGATAAAACAAAACTAGAAGACTAAGAAAATAAAACTAACAAAAGAGTAAAACTTAACATATCAATGTCTTTTATTTATTGTCACAGGATAAGCTGCTGTGGCACTTAGAAGTACACAGTTTTTTAGCTTTTCTACACGAGCACGAATTGTTTCGGCAAGCTGTCTTACAGTTGCAGCGCTTGTAGCCTTGCCCGCCAGATAACGATGACTTTCCCGCGCATTCTCGTAGTGATATATCAGTTGAAGGGACATCAGCAATATCGACGATTCCTGCTGTGCAAGTTGTGAATTGATTCCGAGCGTACCACGATTTGAGCATTCCTTTTTTGGTGCCAATTCTGTATAAACCTTTACTTAAATTGACTTCAGTGATCACTCCTAATATATTTCGTGAGTCGCATCTGCCACGATCAACATCTGGCACACGTACTTTGACGGTGTCTCCTACCTTTCCTGGAGGAAACTTTTCTTGTGACTGCCTGGTCATTCTTAAGGCCTGAGCTTCAAGATTGCATTTTGCCATTTTTCTTTTTTCTTTAATTTTCTCTTGTCGCTGGGATATCATTGAAGGTGAAGGTGAAGGTGGTGGTTCATCGTCGGTTGCAGCAGCATCTTGTGCCTCAGCCTCTTCCATCTCATCTTGACTTGTACCTTCGATCTCCCTTTGTCGTTCATCAGTCTCCACTACTTCCATTACAGTTTCTATGACATGCTCATTTTCATCATTGCTAGCTACCTGATTGTCAGATTCGCTAGGTAAATCCTCAATGAATTGGAGATTTGGATGGAAATCCGGCGCTGCATCTACGTCATGCATAGAAGAAATGGTTTTCTCGAGCTCCTCTTCCGTTTGGATTTTATTAATGGTTTCATTAGGGAGATTTGAGGTTTTTAAACCCACTTTCATCGGCTGTCCAAACATAGCCTCGTAAGGTGAACACTTAAGGCCTTCGTGATAGGCTCTATTCTTCATTTGACTTGAACAAAACGGAGTCCATCTGCCCAATGGATCGTTGAGTTTGAATGCAACCATGTTGTCAGCATGTCTTCGATGTCTCTATTTGCTCTTTCTACAGATCCCTGACTCTGGCTGTGTCTTGGTTTCCCGTGCACTATTTTTAAACCTTCCCACATTGAACGAAGCTCTTCGATTATCGAGTTAACAAACTCTCTTCCATTATCACTTTGTAGGATGTTTGGAGCACCGAATATACTGAATACATCCAGTAATTGGTAAGCGATTTCAGGTGCACGTTTAGACGTAACTGGTCGAAGTTGCACAAATTTTGTTAGATGGTCTTGATATACAAAGATCCATTTGTTCTCTCCATCCGCCTGACTCTGCATATCTATCAAATCAACTTGTGCTCGGGAATTCATCTCACTGAAAACCATTGGCTTGATAACCAAACCCTTTTTCGGAACTTTCGACTTTTTTAGACATGGAATGCATAAGTTCAGATAAATCATTATACATTCTGCTGTGATGTTTTTGTACTTCGTACCCGTTTCCTTAACCATTCGGTTTCTTCCTCCGTGGCCAATGGAAACATGTGCCTCATGTATTACATTGAATATATCCTCTATGCGCACGTAGTATTTAATTGACGTGCTACCCTCAGCTACAGGATATATCAGCTTCTCGACGTTTCCAATTTGAACAACATCGTACCGTTTCAAAAGCTGGTAATCATTCGGTTCCTTTTTCGGTTACCGTGTTTCAAGGTGTTTATTTGTTGAATGAGCAATTCATACTTTTCTCCACTCAAGAAAGAATTGTTGTGCTTTTTACTTTCGATCAACGCACTCAATATTTGATAAAACTTTCTTTTCATTACAGCTTCCATCTTGAGTTCTCTTCTTGCAACACTGTTTCACAAAACTCTATAAACAACCTCATATTATGCACAAAAATCTTATTTTCTCATTAATCTTATTTTCATCCTATACAAAAGAATAACAGGTTTATAAATAACACTCCCCAAAAACGAATGGTTATTATGTAAAATAACCGGTGAAAGTAACGAACTTCATGATATTTGTTACATTTCCCAACTTTAATGGGAATTATAGAAAATGACCGGTTATTATGCAAAATTACCCAAAGAGAAACCTATTTTTGGTTATTATGCATAATAACCGGGGAATATGCATAATTCCCAATTTATCATATTACCCGTAACATATCTACCATTGAGAATGCTACAAAAATATCACAAACATTACTAAAATTCGGAGGCTTTCCATTAAAATTACAAATGATGAGGTTAACATGGATGAAAATCTGGAGATTGAATGTGAAGAGGTAGAAAAACCAACATCCTCAACTAGATCAAAAAATCTTACAACAAAGACTATTTGGCCATTTGAGGAAAGTGGAATTACTGCAAACTGGAAAGAATATGTATGAAATAGCCAAAAAATTGCCGAATAAGGAGTTTTTTCTTCGCCTTAACACCATTCCCAATGCTGAAGATGCTGTTGCGAATTATGTTTTGTATCACTTACAATGTTTGGGTTAAGGCACGGCGTGATGCAAAATCGTCTCCAGGTTGCGAGATTCAAGAGTTAGAAGATGTTGATCGAGTCGTTGCAAATATTGAAATTGTGAAACGTGAAGGAGCTTATTTCTGAATGCAGTCAGGTCACCAATATGAGTTCTATAAATGAAATCTATAACAGTTTGCTTGGAAATGAAGTCGCGGAAAATTACAAACGATATTTGAAATCTCTTCTAAAAGAAAATATACACGGGCTAGTGTTTTCTAGACCTCATTCCAGGAGAAAATCAGAAAACGTTTCATCAGAAAGGTTCACCAATCACTTACTAGAAGATTTTTTCAGCAAAGCCGACACTTTTACAACAGTTTATGAAGCAGCAAAGATTATTGGAAAAGAGTTGCTACAAAATCGTGATTGGAAATTTTTGGGTGACTTCTCTGGATTTGAAGTACCGAAGTCACTTGCCAAATTTTTAGAGTGGGTATTATTATTATTATTATTATTATTATTATTATTATTCTATTATTATTCAGTAATATTTATACAGGTATAAACATTTCAACAAACCTAATTGCTGCTATCAACATGTGCCCTGTTAACATAAGTAAATAATATATACAATAAATAACACAGTAAAAGAATTTATATCTTTGTAAAATTAGTTAAATTAGTTAAAAGTTATTTAAAGTTATTGGGTACTTATGAAATAAATTGTTGAGAAAAGAAAACTTAAACTACAGAGGTGCTGGTTGGAAAATAGAGAACATCTTAAATAAGAGTAAAGCCTCGAAGAAAACTGAATTGAAAAACTTAAATTAAAATTAAAATTAAAATTAAAGAGCAAAGTAAAAATGTAAGTGAAGCATCCGTAAGACAATGTTAAAGAACAATATGCCTTCTATTGTTCTTTAAAGTATTGTTTTATAGATGCTTCAGACGCTCTGGCTAATATTGGGAGCTCGTTGAAACATTTTGCTCCTTGGTAACGAAAAGACTTTCTTCCAAATTCTAATTTAACTTTGGGCAGTTTGATAAGTTTGTTTTTGTTTCTGGTGTTTATAGTGTGTTCATTTATTTCAAAATAGTTCTTTAGGTTTGAACACAATTTGTCGTCTAGACATCTTCTAACCATTGTACACGCGCTCTGCTTTATTCGTTTTCTTACCGAAATGATGTTCTTATCACCACCAATTGTTCGTTTTGCTCGTTGCTCTATCGAGGATAACTTACGTTGCTGTGTAGCTGTTGTTTGGAGATTGATGAATGTACTATACAGAAGTAACGGCATGATAACCATTTCAAAGATTTTATAGGCAGCATCGACATTAAGAAATTTTCTCATTCTTTCGAGGAGATGTAATCGTCCACAGGCTTTCTTGTACGCTTTATGGAAGTTGTCATTTAGAGTAAGAGTAGAGTCTATTTGGTTTCCTAGGTAACAGTATGAGGTTGTGTTGTTTATTGGCTGACCATTTAGTTCCAAGTGGATGTTGTTGTTAGTAGGACCTGTCGTTATGGACGGTAAAAAAAAGAAATTAATTGCTAACAATGTTAATAACATTGCCCAAATTACCATGAGATCTGTTAAAAGTAAAAGACAGATGTCTTACTCAACGAACGATGGTGATTTCAGAGATACAATTGAAACACCCTTTACTGTAGGCTTGGGTTTGATGGTTCATAAGGAAACCAGAAATAAAAAAGTCGTACAGCATTTGTTTAACCTTGGATTGTCGGCTTCCTACGACAGAATTAAGAAAATTGAGAACGGTATTGGCAATGCGATTGCAGAAAAAAATGACAATGAATGGTGGTATTTATATACCAGAAAATCTTGCCAGTGGTGTTTCCCTGCATTTTGCAATTGATTATATTGATTTTAAGAATGATACTGCCGATGGTAATGGAGAGTTTCATGGTACTACCCATGTAGTTTTCCAAAAGAAACAAAATATCCAGATTGAAAAAAACTATGGCAATTACCCGATGCAGAAGGTCATACAAGTTTCAGCACTCTTAGGGGGTGTTTATATGGAGGCGAGCTGGCTCGTTTACCGGGCTGACTCGGTAGGCGGGATGAAAAAAAAATTGTGTTTATATGAAAATTTTCAGCCCGATTACCGGGATGTTTTGAAAGCGAAAGTGTTTTTTGCGCGGGAAAGAAAAATATAACAAACAAAGATGGCGGCTTCAAGAATTCAGTCACAAATACTTTACGGGGGTAAAGTATTTGTGACTGAATTCTTAGTTACCAGTTTAACTAGTCTTGTTGGTATGATTTTAGAGCTGCGTGGGTTGATTACTATTGCCGAAATGATTTATAGATAACAAAAACATGCACTATGTGCTATGATATTAAGAAAACGTAATTATGGTATCCAGAAAGTAAAGAATTTAAGGCAACGTCGCTTACTCAGACAAAAACGTAAAATTTGGTTCAAACCTGGTTGAACTGACTTATGGTGGCAAAATAATTTTAATGGGATATCGCCAGAGGAGTGCTGGAGAAAAAACTTTCGGATGCCTCGTGAAGATTTTACAATGTTGTTGACTGAAATTAACCCATACATATCTCCCAACCCTATGTCCCCCAACTACAGAGCCTTGAGCAGCGAAAAAAGTTAGCTATTACTTTGTGCTATCTAAAGGACACTGGTTCTATTGGAATGACTGCCAATAGCTTAGGAATTGCGATATCTACTGCATCTAATGTAATCATTGAAGTTTGTAAGGCTATATGTAAATATATGGGTCCTAAATACATTCAGCTGCCCAAAACCAAAGATGCTATGAGAGAAAAGGTGTCACAGTTTGAATCGAAATTTGGTATGACTCAAGCCTTTGGCTGCATAGATGGAACTCATGTACCAATACAGTGTCCAGTTGAAAATTCTCAAGATTATTTCAGCTATAAACAATACTTTTCTTTAAGTGTACAAGCAGTGTGTGACTTTCGAGGTTATTTTATTGATGTTGAATGCATGTGGCCAGGAAGTGTCAGTTCCAGATCCAGTGTGCTCGAAAAAACTCCTATGTATGCAACATTTTATCTTTATGTATATCCTTTGTCTTAACGTTATGTTGATATTTTTATTTACTCTGGTTTATTATATCAGATTTCAGTTGTGTTAAAACATAAAGGAAAAGTGACAACAGACTTTGAAAAACTTTGTCTTATTTCTTTCACTTTTTCCATAATTCTCTTAGTTCCTCGTGTTATTAGTTCCTTGGAAGACTTTACAAGACTTTTGGCTCCTTTCTTTTCTTCTTGAGAGAGATCATCGAAATTCTCAGGTAGTTTTTCAGCCATAACAGTTCCAAACGAACTTGAATCCTCATCTTGATATTTTGTTGCCATTTTCTATCTTAATTCTCTGTATTGCATTGGTTTGTCTGCATCAAAGTGTAGACCTCTATAAGACATGGATGTTTTGTATTCAATTAAGCTGCCTATTAATGCTTCAATCATCAAAGGTTCCCATCTGAAAACTTTTCTTTTTGCCATTTTCTTTTTTCCACTTGTAGCAGAATCGCTGTTCGAAGCAGTCCCATCCGCCATTTTAAAAGGAGACACCCCAAATACTCTATATAAATCTATACCTGTTGAGGTACAATTGGTTGTCCTTCAGCATTGTGCTGTTCAATCACTGATCCTTCTGCCTCTGCTAAAAGAGGGGGAAAAAAACAACTTGTTATCGGTTGACACAGTGATCAACATGCTGCTATTTGTTACGTACAGGTGACTTACCATGCGTATCTCGTTCATCCTCTGCACTTTCACTTTCCACGGCATCAACGTCAGCCTCTCTTTCGTGTTCGCTTCGTTCATCTTCAGGATCTTGATCGCCTTCAGCACCTGGAAATAAGATGTATATATTAAAATTCATTGCCAACAGATTGTCTACAGAAATACAAGTTGGGGTAACTACACCGCTACATAGAAACATTTTTATCAAGTGCAGTACGAATCAGTGTTATTAAACGTACCATCGTCTCCAGCGTTATAGACTGGTACACCAACTTCCAATGGATTGTCATGATTGCTTTGAGATTGGCTCCCAACAACTTTTGAATATAAATTAATGGAAGAAGCTGGTGTAGAAACTTTGGAAAACTGCGATGGTTCCTCATCGGTGTCATCTTCGCCACTCCCAGAACTGCGGATAGGTTTTGTCTCACTGACTGACAATTCAATATTGACAAATTGTCTCGATGACTCAGTTTCTTCATCGATTACATCAGCTCGTTCAACGACAACATAAGCATTCGATGAGGCAGAACTGGCTGGAGAACTTGCCTGCGTGTTTTCACCAGTATTTTCCACAGTGCTCTCTGATTCTGCGGTTAAACTTTCGTCATAATCCCTGAAAGCATATTTTTGTTGTCGTGAGACTGTTTGACACGAGTTACCACTTACCACTTAATAATTTCGTTTCAACCTTCATCTCTTCAACATCATTGGCACTGTTTCATTAAATGGCATTGGGACGAAGTTCATGAAAGATTTTATTCGAGTAATAGAAAGCCATTTACCAATTTCCACCCATACCCATAAGGATTTGGAACAACAGGATTTTGTTCAAGCGATCTTTTAATGATAGCAGTAACGTAAGATACCCTCTTGCAATGATTTAACAAGGCATCTCTGGTGGGTGGAAGCTGCTGTGGTTCCGGTGATTTCTTCTTTGCGCAAAATTTCAAATAACGAGCTTCATTGGTGTTTTCTGCATCTATGCTATACATGCGACACACAAATTTTTCTAGCACCGTAAACAAGGTCGCATCAAATGTAAAACTGTTACCACGCTTCTGAAACACTTTTTTAAACTCTGTTGATGCTTTCATTAGATTGAATGCCTTGACTTTTCCAATACCATGAAAGGCACTGGTGTAGTCATTTCCGGAGAATGCGTGAAATGCTGGAATTGCCAGACAAATGCCTTTGCCAATACTCGCAGCTAATGACTGCACATCAATTAATCTTTTCCGTTCGGCTGCACCCATTATCACGTACAAGCGAGTATCCAGTAAAAAGTTGAAATACAAAGCATACAATGCAATATCACTGTCCACTGTGTAGATGCAAGATGACTGTACGGCATCATCACTGGCATGATTGCAACAAAGAAAGACTTTGGTGTCACCCTCTTCTTGGTGTGTTTCCAACTCACGCACAATGGTACAACGAACTTGACCATTTTCGACAACTAATTTGTAAAACAAATCTTCCACATTAATGTATAACATACGATTCGCCAAACTATCGAGGTATCTTGTTTTATCAGACCAATCTTGTAACAGGAAGCGGACTAGATCCATTTTATTTTCTCCACTTCTCATGTATTTCTGCCATTGCTTTTGGTCTCTTCTGGTTTCTCTGCTGAATTCTGACATTGAAGTACCCATCATTTCCTCTTCTCTTCCGCTCATAACCTTTGATGGACTGGTCATTGTATTGGTCGGCGACGAAGTAAATCCGTTCACTAGTGTTGCTGAGAATTCTGAATAAAACAAAATGGGCAACATCGCCAAATGTGTCAAGCTTAACACCATCCAACTGTTGCAGCACAACCATACCATCAAACACTGAAGCACAGTCAGAAGGTTTTTCCACTGTTGATTCGTGTTCAGATTCGACAGCTGCAAGTAATTTTGACTTATCTGTCTTAACCAAACCTCCATCGGGTTGAGCAAGTGCCCAAGGCACGGGACTTAGGGAATACGAAAGAACGTCTCGCAGCGACGTGCCTTCTCTCTGCTTGGCAA
Source organism: Turritopsis rubra (assembly GCA_039566895.2). Classification (NCBI taxonomy): domain Eukaryota; kingdom Metazoa; phylum Cnidaria; class Hydrozoa; order Anthoathecata; family Oceaniidae; genus Turritopsis; species Turritopsis rubra. Next base: position 14,359,430 of record CM077625.1, on the reverse strand, counting down.
TAACCAGTAACCTTCCAAACATTGAACGTTCAGCAGCAATCATAACAGTTTTTTCCTTTGACACACAAACCTTTTTTACCTTAAGATCCTTGAAAGTTTTCAATTTACATTTTTTGATCGGGTCATAAAACGGTATAGCGTTGGAAGAAATTCGATCTTTCAGGAACTGTTCCACTGATCTTTCACCAATACCCTCAGCGGCTAATATGTCGTTTTCAATAGCTTTTGTTGCTTCAACACCAGAACACAAGTTGACCAATGTTTCTCTGTAACAGAATAGATTACTCCATGAAGCCATGATATCATAAGAACGTTGAGTCGCATTTTCATCGAATTCCATCCTGGATTTCCCCAAATCTTTTGGTGGATATATCCTGTTGGAAATTGAAATACTCTTTTCAAGTTTTGAGATGCAGCTCGAAATTGTATGGCTAGTCAAAACCCAACGCTGCACGGTTCCAGTCGAGGTGCTATAACCTTTAATACCACCATGCCCTTTCTGCTCCCGATTCACGGTTTGTTCGATACATTGGTCGGATGGGACCATATTAAACTTTCCGATGGAGCGTTTTACAGCAAAATTACCATTGCTGATGTAGAATAAATTAGCAGTGAAAGTATGGATGACAAAAGAAAATGTCACTACTTGCAGTTACAGATACCTGAAAACATGTAAACTCACATAAATTGTTCATGGATAGCAGGGTGTGTTTGCGGCAAATCTTTCATCTCCCCCCAATACAAAGTTAAATAACGGGAATAATTTGGTCTGTCATACGCAAATATCCACCGCAACATTTCTCGCACAGATTCTAAATGTAGTTCTCAATTCCCCATCTTTGTTGCTCTGATAAATGCAAAGAAGACGTTCATCATCTTGATAAACGAGAACCAAAATACAGCTGTTGGGCCAGATATCTTAACATCTTCCAAAACCAACGCGTGATCGTTAGTATAACGAAGGATATCTTCATGGTCGAACAGACCCATAAATACTTCAAGATTGAACTAGAAAATAAAGAAATCACAAACTGTGGTTCAAAATAATGAAAAAGAGCGGCTACTAATTTCTAAAAACGTTGAAATGGAGAAAAAAAGTTACCTGGCGTATACAGTCTTGAAAATCCATATCGTGTATCATCATATTCAAATCGACATCCATTTCTGCCAGCCAGCTTTCCATGTTGTCAATTCGAAGTCGAGTGATCGCGTCATACAAGGTTTTAAGCACTCGTACAGCTTTATTGTAATGTTTACCATTGAGAACACGTTCAACGGAGTCTTGTCCTAAATTAGATGGTTCACATTGAGCACTTTGTATACCAAACACAAGTTAATTTATTTATCTCGAATAACCGCTTTACCTAACAATCCAGATTCGATAATCCAATCTCTCAATCCTCCATCGGCAAATCTCTTACCAATGACAGCCAAAAATACACATGCAGTGTGGAACGCACCCATTCTTAACACAATAAAACGCTTTAAGTTTATGTAACTTGGATTCAGTAGTATTTCGATAGCTTTTGCATATATTGCCTGGTCCATCACTACGTCCGTTTCCGAGAGTCCAATCTCTTTCGCCTTACATTTGGATTGAATCAAAATTTCTAATACTGTATCCATTTTCGTCGGCGACTCGTTTATTGCGGGTAAATATGTCACTGTATGCACACGATTGCTTGGGTCAGGTTCAATTAGGTAATTTAACCCTGACCAGTTCGGAATTAACTGCTGATTTTCAAGTATTATGGATTGCTTTCTCAGAAAAATCCAAAGAAAATCGACAAAGTTCGAAAGCTCTCCATCTTCTTTTTTGTGGTTAAATTGCGATTCTTGTAAATGAGTTGGGTTTTCCCTTTTTTTTGAAATATATGACAACATTGGCAACGGTTCAGCGACAAACGACCTTTCCCGCGTGCTGGGCCGCTCCGCAGTCTCGCTGGCACAGGCATTAATCTCTCTTTAAGTTTTCAGTTGAATGATGATACCGTTGGTGCAGTGCATGCTAATGCCAGTTAGGCTTTCCGGGTTTATGTCGTTATTGTCCCAAACGAATGTCACAAATGTTGACGCTTGAACAGATGTTGGACATTAGGATTTTAAAGTTTGGTTTTTTGCCTCCTCATTCGCTAAAAATGTTTCAACGTACAACACTTCGTCGTAAGAGATACAATGGCCAAACCTGTTTAACCAGCGAATCAAGGCTTTTGATCCCGTTTTTCTCTTAGTACACAAAGAAAGCAAAACGTGTTTGACGTTCTGTGTTTCGCATTTGTCACGTTATAAATCAAATCGGAGCCAATAGAATCAATGTACTTTTTCTGCCTCACCTGCCTAGATTTTCTAGATGACAACAGACTTGTCAAGAAAAGGTTGAGAAAAAGCGGAATGGTGGTTGTTTCCAGAATCAAATCATCTGCAGTGGAGGGCCAGCTGTCATAGGTTAATGGTGCTGATATTATTTCTTCACGGATAATTTTCGCCACGTCTTTCACCTTGTCTTCCTGACTAACATGAATGTTATTTTGGTTTCTTTCAACTTCCAATTTACGGGCAAAAATTGAAATTATCTCCCCTTTCGATATGCTTTCATCAAACAGGAAAGTTCCACCATATTTTTGTGACCAGATTCCAATGTTCTTCCCGAATTCGTCTTTAATTATATTTTGGAACGTTCATGGGTCTACCATTTCTTGGTTATCACAATGTTTGTAGTACTCTGAAATCATTTCTTTCAGCTGCAATACTTCACGGTTTCCAACAACACGTTCTGTGATGACAGCAAAGATCTTTTCCAACGCCTCAGCCTGGAACTTTGTTCTATCAGCAATTGTTCTTCCTGGTCTTGTGTAAGAACGATAACAGCTTCTATGGTAACAGAGTTCCAAAGCGACGATGCGTTCCCATTCTACACCAGAAACTGCTGCCACAAGGCGTGGTAGGTCATTCTTTTTTATTGCATATTCCTGAATTGTCAGAGCCGCCATCTTAGTAATGCACTTTTCAAGATTTTCGTATCCGTTTCCAGAAGACTTAGTTTTGGGATAGAGGGTCTTCGAGACAGAAAGAGACCACTATATATATCGTAGTCTCTTACCTCTGCTGTCTCGTTTACGGGTTGACGATCTTTGAGTCGTAAGTTCTTCTGCGTTTTCACTTTCCTCATGTTCATTTTTGGGTGTGTTTTCTGCTTGAGCAGTAAATTTTTGAAGACTCTTTTTGTGAGTGTAGTTGTTGTAGCACTTCGGATGAAATGTTAAGGCCTCGGACAACTTGGAATGCAGACTCAAACCGTTTCTCTTATTTTACTTGAGAAAGGGCCTAAGTTTGAGGTGGCTTGTAATGAAGAGCAATACAATTAAGGAAAATAATACGGGATACATGCCTGGCTGCCTTGAGTCTTGCAAGAGAATATTCGGTGACTTTTCGCAAAGGTTCTTCATTGACTGAATACCTCCAATCGTGATATACAGAGAGTTTGCTTTCTTTTGGGAGATAAACTTAATCGTAAAACTTGACCCTTACTATTTTTGCTCATTGCTCAACGAGGTCAACAAGACCAACAAACTTGTTCCCGCGCTTGGATTAGATTAGATTTGGTTACATGGAAAAGGAGCTTCAAAATCCGCACTCAACAGAAGGGGAGGTTAAATTTTCTTAAGACATTCTATAATTGTGTTCGATTTTTTCTTAAAACAGTTTACAATTTTGCTTCCATATTATTTTATGTTATTTGATCATAAGAAAATCTACTTTTATTGAATTTTATTGAATTTACCATAAAAAAGACCACAAATTCATAATTACCCCCTGTTAAAATATAAAAACATTCGATTTTCTTTTCGAGTAGACAAATCTGATCTGTGCCCGATTCTGGCGTTCGAGGTATATTATTTTTTTGACTGGGACAAAGCTGTAAAGGAAATTCAGGATAGTCAGCAAGATTTTTTATATTCTTAAGTTTTATAGAAGTGTTTCCCGTTGTCTTTAGAATGTCCACATCATTTGCAAACATTTCCAATTTTTTTGACCACCAGCGCCCTGACTATTAGAATAATTAACATATTTTCTAAGATTTTAACCCCCTGATTCACGGAAATCTGAAAATGTAAATATTTCTTAAAGTATAAATTTTCAATCTATGGTTTCTATATGATTTCGAAAGTACTCTAGGTACTCTTTCGAATGGTATTTTGATTTTTGAAGATCTTTTTTTGTTACTATGGAAACCTGTGACGTCATACCACGTGACCCCACAGCAAAATATTTTTTGGCACCTATGTGATTTTTGATCTACATCATGATAGGAATCAAATAAAACAAAAAGTTTGCTTGTAACACGTCCCTGCACACGAAACCGTTTATTTGTCCTACTATAAGGGGCCAAAAATAAGGTTGCACTGACATAACGGGTGGACGTTCTAATAAGTAGCCAGATTTGTACTATTAACATCTACATTGTAAAAAGTTTTACTGGCCACCCCAAATTCACCTTTCTGTTGAGATTTTAAACATATAAAACACAGAAAGAATGCACAGGCAATGTTGTATATATGTCGCCATTTTTTATTTTTTTAAGAAAGGAATTTGGTTTGTTGTTATTAGTGAGACGGAGGTACCTATTTTAGAAAAAAGTACAAAAATATTATATTAAAATTCATCTAAATTAGTTTTTCCTTTAAATAATATCTTTTTTAAATATTGTTTCTTTGTTCTAAAGAAATAAGGAGAAAAAGACCACAGAGTAGTTTTTTATTTTATCAAATTAAATAATTATAACCCCCTTAAATCAAAAAGGAAACGCAGCGCTCAACGCTTCTTCGAAGAGGTTAAAAACAAACACATACATAAAAACATGACTGATGCCCACTATATATTTTGCAGACCAGAATTATATAACGTACTTTTTCTGGCAAAAGTTTCACGTTGGAGACCACACCAGATAAATCTGACACAGTGTTTTGATGGCTTACCCTTTGTTTCTTTGTTAAACCGATCTAAACACAGGAAAGTAGAGATTGCTTGCTGCTTGTTTCAACTGGGCGATGTGTTAAATATGTTCGTGATATTTTGTTTGTCAGAGCTCGTCGTGTGCGCGTAGGCACCACGGGAAGGCACGTGAAGCACGCGATTCAGCAGACTCGACGTGCAAGGAAGGCACGTTGTAGCTTCATCTATAACGTATTTAGTAATTCAAATAATTTTCTAAATTCACGCTGTTGGAGTGAAATCCTATTGGGAAATAAAATTTATGCGTCGTCAAGGTGCATTGTGTGAGGATACTCTCATCCACATACCTGCGGCAAGAGTTTGTATTGCGAATCTATGTTAACTACTTTGTGTCTAACAATGTTTCGCGAAATTCAACTAAATTTTACCTAGCGTTTAAAAACAGCGAAATTTTGTAAAAGTTTTTGACCAGTAAGTTATTTTACCTACTTGATTTTACCTATCTTTGAGTCAGTAACTAATTAATTGGGATAGTGAAATCAGAATTGATGAAAAGGTGAAAGAGGAATTAACCAATGCAATCGAGCCACAATTTTAACAAAACAAATTAGATATTCATGCAATAACGTCAGAGCTCAGTCATAAGTTTTCCGATGCCTTGTCTGCCTGCCCATGGATTCACCAGGCAATGACTATACCAGGGCGTTTCATACGCTATTGGCAAATCTAAGGCATTTGTAAGAGATTGACAGGAATTTGAAGAAATGTTTTGAACATGGGAGGAAATGTTTGTTTTGATGGGTTTGTTTTTTCTCCTCTTTATTTCCTTTTGTCGAAGAATTCGATTGTAAGTTGACGCATGTTACCGTAATTTAATACGATAAAAAGAACACCAAAGATGCTCTTTTTGCCATTGCAAAGGAGTTTGTTTCGTTACGGCAGTGATAAAGAAAACTTTTCAATCACAATTCCCATTACACAAGCCCTTGACGAACAAAGCAGGATTTTGGAGGACGGAGATTTGAAAGTCCAATGGATTTTACGTAATCCTGCTCTAGATGGTCGTAAGAACGTCGTTATCACTTCGTACGTCCAAAATTTAGATACCATATATTCCCCCGTTTTTCAGCCCCGGCCCAGTTTCAGCATTTGGGATAATACAATATCATTGCAAGTGTAACATTCTTTCTATAAATATCAATTTACAGAGATTCCGTTTTAAATAATCTTGAATTAACGAATGCCCTTTTCCTGTCCTATTTCTGTGGAATGATACCGGTCTTTTTCTGTGGAGTGATTTCATTGCAATTTCAAGTTTATTTCCTCTCCAGTTTTGCCTTTTACCAATTGGAGAATGTGTTTTAGCCCGGCTTACATCCGGGTAATCGGCTTAAATTCGGATCATTGGAAAAGTCATAGACCACACGTTGCAGATAGATCTCATTCCGGAACGGTTTTCATATCGGATAGGCTTTCTGTCCATACGAGGACCAGGCTATCCGATATGCGAAACGGAATGATTCCGCTTCGAGGCCAAAAGTGAAATGATTTTGTTCCGATAGCCCTATCCGCAACATGTGAACAGATGTATCATTTTAATGTTCACATTATTTATTACGTTCATCATGATAACCCGAACATAAATTACAGATAATATTTGTCTTTGTTTTGAGTTAGCAAGTCAAGATAGATTCCGAATACGTGTGAACGATACAATCCGATACAACAGACAAGATATGTGAACAGCACGTTCCGAAATGAAACCATTCCGGAATGAAATATATCTGCAATGTATGGACATGCTCTTAGTCCTAAGCTAAAAATGTTTTTCGACGTCGATATTTTGCCAAACTATCCTACTCCGCCTCGTTTTGATGTGGTAATTTGATGAAAATTATCACAAATTGTCCCACAGAGATTTGCAGTTAAAAGCAACTTATAATTAAGTTGATTTTGAAATCAACAATTTAGATTTAGATTTTGAAAACGAAGTTAAATGTTGAAACCCAGTCATAACTAGTTGTTACTGGTACAGTCTCTCACGGTCAGTGTAGAAATATAAGGAAGTGTTCTCAAACGACTCAACACGTATCTGCGTACATCGATGGGACATGAAGACAAGACGAAAACCCCCTTACATCGCACACCGAAATTGACTAATTTTACAGAAACTGATTACAGCCATCGTCAAAAGTATTTCCCTACAACATGATATGGCCAGCGGCGGATCTAGGGTATATCAAAAATTGTGAAGGAGCACATTAACCTAATTTCTGTTTTCTTTTTGTATAACCAATGGGATTACTTGCACGTTTTTCTTTTACGATACCCTCTAGATCCGCCTCTGATGACGTCATATTATGGTCATAATTTCTTTGTAAATTGATCAGTAACACACCATTTCAAAGCTGATAAAATTTTCTGTGAAACTGACATTAAATAAATTTCAAAAGTTATGCAAGATGGTATTTATTTAAATGTCCAGCAGGAGTTGAAGTTGTAGCGCGGAGAAGAAAATGGAAATATTTAAAAAGGTGAAATTCTAGCATAGAAAAAGCATATATATTCCGTCTTCTTCTTGTTCTTTTCTCTTTCTACAGTATTTATCGTTATTGATTTGTTTGTATTTATTGATATTATAAGCACGAAGAATCATTGTATATAAATGGATGAGGCGAATAAATGATTATTTATTTATTTATTTATTTATTTATTTATTTATTTATTTAAATATTTAGCACAACGTTATTGTATGTCGTCAAAGCAAAAATACACTCACAACTGACTTGTGTGGAAGCAAACAATTCTGTAATGCAAATTGTCATTTGGAATAAAATCAACCTCGTTCCCAGGGCTTCTTGCCTTCCGATAATACGGACAGCGCCGTACTATTAAAATACTTTAGTACCCAGCAGTGTAGAGTCTTCTCGCAATAGATCATTATGATTGGTTAATTGACGTCACGTGGCCGGTCGCTAGTTCTCTGTAGTGACCGGCTTCATAAAAAATGTAAACAAAGTAACACAATGATGAGGAAGACTCTACATTGCAAGCACAGAAAATATTTGAAAACAAAAGAAACATATGTTATTCTTTTAAATATTAGAACAAAAAAGTTTGAGCAGGGCTATAATTCTTCTCCCAATTATGTTTCCAGGTCCTAAATGGCTTATTAACCTTATTAGCCTGTCAATACTTGACCTCGGTCGTTCGTATAGACCTCACTGAGCTCGGTCCATGACATCACAACCTCGGTCAATATTTTCCCGTATTGACCGGCTAATAAGGTTAATAAATCATTATTACTAGTTTTATTACTTGAATTTCTTGATGCACCCATTTGAAATTTGTTGTGTGTACTCTGTGGTGAACATATATCTGCTGGAAAAGGATACGGCAAAATTCATCCAAATAAATAAATACCAACATTTTGAGGATCCCCAAATCACTCTCACATAAACACATTCTTTGACAATCAAAAATTATAAAAATGGTCACAATTAATATCTCCAATAAATAGGCTTTTCTCGAAGTTTTGATAGGAAAATTACTTTAATTTATACTCCTACCGGGAATTGGTTTAAAAATAAACAACATTAGTATATACAATAAGTAAACGATGAATTGCATCAAAACGAGGCGGAACATGTTGATACGGCAATAAAACTGAAGAAATTCGAGAACGGTTGTCATGGAAGTGACAAAAATTCCTAGAAAATGTAGAACTTTTTTTCAAGTTCTGACGCTGTGAATGATGCTAAAAAATTAGTTGGATTTAACTAGGAAAATTCGAAAATAAAAGAATTGCCAGAAGAAACAGATTTTTGTAGCGAAACAAAACCAAGTTGGAGATATTCCTGAAGAAAAACTTCTCCCTAACTTTCTCAAAATAGTTCCACGACCTTCCTTGACTAAGGCGAAACTTTGTCACTAACTGACCGAACAACCCTACCTAAATCCAGTTTTCCAAAGTTGTTTAGTACCGTTCTGTTATGAAAGGAGTTTGGGATAAGCAACAAAAAGTGACACGACATAAGTTAAAATATTATTTTTTCGTATAAAAAAGTTTCTTTTACCGTGGAGCAAATTAAGATTATCCACTGCTCTGTTGGACTTTTTTCGTTTTCAATATATATATATACATTATATATATTGTACAACAATCAACTTTGCTCATTTTCCTTTTCTCCCAAACGTCAATCAGACGCTATTGTAAATTCCGAACAAGTTCAGGTGAAAACGAACACGAGCCAAGTTGGATTTCAAGTGGCTTGACGTCATTATTCCGTATGTTTCACACGTAACAAAAATTATCGAAGTCTACACTACATCCCATGGAAATTGCATAGAAAATTAGGCCCTGTATATTTTCCTTCACAAAAGAACATGAAGCATGGATAAGGCACTCTTATGTATAAAGGTCGTGTTAGACGTTAAACTATTAGATAAACTATGTTCAAAAGTTACTTAAAATAAATTAGTTTACGGAATAGTTTATCGTGTATCTTATCTAAATTATGAAATAAATTAATCAAATTGTCGTCAATGAAACAAACAAAAAAAACAATCAATCAATTTATAGTATGAAAAAAGTTTCTACACTGAGCATAATTTATCTAACAGTGTACTGTCTAACAGGACCTAACGAAATTTCTCTCATGGATGAAAGACTAAACTGATATATACTTGTTTAAAAATAATCAGATGCTTTTTTTAAAAAGTGTATAACATAAAAAAAATCTTTGTATGTCAAACCTACGTCCAAGAAGGTTCATTAAAAAACTATGATGATGGAACAGCAACAGCCGCTGTAATAAAAACACATATGAACAATGAAACAGGAACAGGGATTTTTGTTGTTTTTCATTGCCGTCGTTGTTACTTTCATAAATACTATTCAAAAAAGAAAATGAAAAACACACACTTTATTTGAAGAAGATCAAAAAGTTCCTCAGAAGAATTGTATCCCATTTTTTTTTCAGAGAAAAAAAGAAGAACGACAGAACAGAAATTTTCCTCCAAACTTCCCTATGTAAAATAAAATTATAATAAGGATACCGGTTTATGTAATAACACACCTTTAAAATATACAAGTCGAAAAACGTGCTTTAGATACAATGTCCAATAACGAGCGAGAATAACAATAAAAATACAAAATAAAGTCTATGTACAGTAAATCAATTATTACTCCCCGGCCCTATTCCATCAAACATACTTAATATAAGATCTTCCGATGGTAAGTCAGGGGGTCCCAAATATGATAAAAGATCGTTGGCGTCCAAGTTTTCTGGTAGTACCTAAAAGTACACAAGCAATGATATAAATGACACGTGACTGACGTAACCACACAAACCTTTCTTAAGATTTGGAACTGTTGGACGGAGAACGTACATCTAGACTGCCTTCTCCTCCTTCATTATCGGCGTGGTCTGTAGCGGCATTGAACATAGAATCAAGGTTAAATTCAGCGTTCGTCCAATCCGTTGTATCGGGAGCAGTTTTCGAGGGGCCGCTATCCGGGGTCGTGACAATTGATTGGGTTGTTGATATCGATTTTTGTGTTGGTGCTGGTGGCGCATCAGGAGAGCGCATTAACGTAGGTGGTCCACCTGGAAACAATAACAAGTTTCAATAGAAGCAAAAATAAAGAATAGGAAGAACAGCGACATTCAACATGAAATAAACATTTTTTTCTCGCAGAACCTTTTGAGTTTGTATTCCAATTATATTTTGTCAAGTAATAAAATAAATTTGAGGTTTAAAAGGTAACTCTGATGAGGAGTTTGGTCCACTTCGTAGAGATTATACCTTGTGTTGGTAAATGACAATTCACATCTTGTCTATTCGTATTTCCACCACCGAGATGACTATGTTGACGAACCAGTTGTGGTTGTGACATTCCTCCAACAGGACTTGGAGCGATGAATTTCGGGTCTGAACTACTCGTTGTAGTGTTGTTCATTCCAGACGGTGTCTTTGGACCCTGCAGATTATTTGACGTACAAGATTGTGGAGTTGGTGGTTTACACGAGCCAGGTGTGCCAGGATTACTAATGGACATGGGAGAAGCGATATTATCGATAGATTTTAGACGTTTCGGTGGTGGTGGTGCAGATGACATACACGAATCGGCGTCTTCTTGTTTTATTTCTTGTTTAATGGATGATACTGGCTTCCATGATGCACTGGAATCTATTGTCACTTCCTCTACGTCGGTCCTAGCAAGAATATGGAATCATACGTTACATAAACAATAAAAGAAAACACAAGACAAATCGAAGCTGCTTCCATAATCAATAAATTTCTTGCAACAAAGAAAATGTTCACATACTTGGTTAACGTTGTAATGATTTGGCAAAGATACTGGTCTACTTCCAAACCTTCGAGAACTGCGCTTTTGCTAATTATAAAGAAGGAAACAAGATCATAGTCAATAAGATCCATTGTATACGCATGTTGAAAATGTGGTGATGGAAGCGGTGCCAACAATACAATTCGTAAAAACATCAAATCTATTATGTTAAGTGGGGAACAATTAGATGTCTTGTTGTGTTCTCACCTGCATACAGGACATTTCCAAGCTCCTTTATCAACGTTGAGTTTAAGGTATGATTCCAGATCAAAACACTGGATATGTTTGCAATCGTGACCACGTGCTGGCACGTTAATACGGCGATAGGTGATAGGACATTTTAGTAAAACTTTTATAGCTGTCTGTTCGACACCGTCTTCAGCGTTCGACACCGTCGTTCCATTCGCCGCCGATGTTTTGAAGTTATACTTAACTATAATTGGGAAATGAGAAAGAATATGAAATTAAAAGCTCACGAGAATATATACGAAAAATAAAGATACAAAGGAATACAATTAAATTCAGGTTACATATCAAAACTTACTCTTTTTCATGCAATGTTCAGCTGGTAGTAGTCGTTTCTTAAGTAAACCTTGGAGAACAGAATTGACTGATGGACGATGAACGAGTTGTAATACAAATAGATGTGACTAAAAAGGAAAACAGGATTCATGAGAGTGATAAATCCACACTTGCCAAAACAATGTCAACCATAAAGTAACCGATGAAGTCTTAATCGATACTTACACAGCAACAGACCATAACGTTTATCTGTATGGTGTTACGACCAGGCTTGCAAACATTTTTCAGTAGTAGTGGTTTGTGAGACGTTTTGGAATCGCCACGTTCTAAACTCAGTGGTGTATTATTAACGCTGACGCTCACAGAATTTGGCCAATTTGTCGTCAATGATTTGTCTTCGTGATGATAGCACTTGAATTGCAATTCCAAATCAGGTCTAGATGAGTGAGTTCCAAATTAAAAATTTAAGTTAGCACTTATTTTCACGATTTAATTCATCTTTTTAAGTGAATCTTCATCTCACCTGCTCATGAGCGTCTGGTGAATTTGGGGTTTCAAAAAGAACGCGTGGTTGCTGACAGCTAAATTATGTTGTAGTCGAAATGGTTGTAAAACGATACCATTAGCAACGTTAAACGTTAGTCTAAGACAATCTTTGTCAGGTTCTAGAGTAGAATGGAAATTTCAAAATAACACTTATTGTGAACGTACTTTATCGGTGTAAACTACTCAGACATATACGTACTGATGATTTGTGGTTTCACGTCTGAGGGTGCAGGGGCTGGTGACGAAGACACGACATTTTTCATTGGTTGTGGGGGTCCGGCAATTTGCGGTTTAACGTCTTGCATTCCAGACGGCGTTGATGAATCACATATAGACATGTACCTACGCATTAGAAGTTTCAGTGATCATAGAACATAAATATTCATTAGAGATAACATCAATACAACTGAATCTCTATAAACGCTACCTGTTATTCGTGTTTGGGGACGCAGATGGGGGTGCATTGGATGACGTAGGTGTTGGCTGATATTGTAGTGTGCTAGGCCGTCTCTGTGTGGCCATAGGTTGTATACTTCCTCCCTGACTCATCATATTACCCATAGTGCTGTTCATATTCACCATGGGGTTGGCATGTCCATATTGCGGGGGCATCCCCATATTACCAGGCATGGTCGTTCCCATGCCCATTCCGCCCATGCCAGGACCAAATGTTCCGTTGTATCCAGGTGGTTGATACTGTGGAGGAAACGGACCGGCCTTGCCCATACTTGGACCAAATAGACTAAACTGGCCTCCTGGAGAATCGGGTGTCATTGGGCTACCACCCATCATGGGTTGGCTATAACCCATCATTGAAGGTGTTCGTTTCAATGGTGGACCAGGGTAGCGCATCATATTTCTCTGTGCAACTGCTGCAGCTGTCATTGGAGAATTCATTCCTCCTAAAACACAATGTCAATAAATTACAAATTGAAACAGAGGTTGATGTTGTGAACAGAAAAGCTATTACTTGAAACATACATACCTCCCATTGGTTGTTGGGCCATGCCATATATGTTACGTTGTTGCCCCATATAAGGACTCATATTGTTTGGTCCACCCATGTATCCCATTTGTTGTTTAAACATTGCATTTCGATTCATTGGATTCATTCCTCCGCGAGCTTGAAATTGTGTTTGTCCTTGAACCTGGTACTGTTGTTGATCCATAAAATCGCCTAGAAATTACATTATTAGAAATAGTAGTAAAAAGTTTTAAATCATCCAAATAAATGTACAAACAATAACTCACCATTATTTGATATTTGGTCGGGTTGCTCTTGCATATGCAAAGTTGCTGTAGCTGTTGCGGTTGCTGTGGCAGTAGCAGCTGCAGCAGCAACAGCAGCCGCCGCCGCTGCCGCAGCAGGAAAGGGACCACTTGAATTATTTGGATTTTGGCCCTGAGGAAATTGTTGGAAATTATTTTGTTGATTCATTTGATTCATTTGTGGATTGCCACCTTGGTTCATATTCATGCTGTTTTGTCTGGCATACATATTTGAGTTCATATTGTTCATTGTATTCATGTTGCGAATGTTTGGCATGTCATTATTTCGCATCCCACCAGCATTTGGATTGAATCCTAAACAAGTGTATACAAAATAACTACGCTATGTCAAACAAACACACAGAAGGTGTACGGGCTTAAATGGTGACAATAGAAAAAATAAAGAGGGGAAAAACTATGATGTACCTTGATTAGGAAACTGTTTCATTTGAACATTGTTTGATGTATTTGGGTCATATTGTGATGGGGTAATGCCACCTCCCCCTTGCATAGGCATCATTGGATTTACGATGGATGGTGACGACGAAACTCCCCATACTGATGAAACAGATACAGAAACATTTGTTTGTTGTTGATTGTTAGGTTGCCAAGCAATAGTACTGTCCCTGAAAGGATAAAATAATAACAACATAAATTTCTGTTACTTGGCAGAACTATAATGGTCATCAAGACAAGTGGTTTTACCCATGAGGCATTGGAGCAGCCATGTTTTTCAGTGGATTATTAACAAATGGTTTAATGTCTGTTTTTCTTTGATGTCGTAATAATAAAAGTCTTCCCAGCTCTTCACACCATAGTGATAGCATTCCTTAAAGAAACAAAAAGAAGAATAGATACAAGAGAAGAAGAAACAGAAAACTAATCATAAAAAGATATAAAAAAAAGATGTAGATATTCAAGCCGAAGAATATGTTAGCAGAATCAAATATAAATGAGATGTTGATGAAAAATATCAAAAAAAGATATCAATGATATGGATGATGAATAATTAAGGAAAATGCATTCATTTCTTTTTTCGTTTGGATGAGATGGTTAGAAAGTCATTGATAACCTTTAAACAGAAACATATCTTTCACAATTATTAATTATAACGGAAAAAGAACACAATTTACCTGAAGATTTTCTGGAAAGTTTTTCTCGATGTGCTGCACAAACAGCCAATAATCTGTAACCTAGTGAAGAAAGTTTGCTAGTTAGTCAATTATGTAATTGTTTCAAAAAACAAGGATAGAAAAAAATCTCAAACATCAATACATTTCATTTAAATGGAACATTACCTAGGTCTAAGTCATAACCCTGCATTGACGCAACTTTACTGACAATCTATAAAATATTTATTACAATTCAGAAAATGCAAACAGAAGATAAATTATGCTGACATTTTTGTAAATATAGAAACATAGATTTTGATAAGCATAAAAGATTAAGGTTGGATCGTTATACATTATACGTTATATATTATTACCACAAAATGTTTTAAAAAGAATTGATTCTTCTGAATGGAGGTGTCAGATGTCATGCCCAAACTAATTCATTTCTCCACACAAAAAAGAAACTCTTAATAATTTATACATACAGTTAGGCAATTCATAAGGTTAGCTTCGTATGCTGGTTGAAAAGCTCTTGCATCACCACACCATTCTAACAGTTCCCTTGCAGCACTTTGAAACGTTGCGATGGCACTTAAATCTCTTCGAATACATTGTAGACGATCATTAGTTTGTTGAATATGTTGTTCCATACTAAGCTGGATATTATCTATGGAAAAACAAGAAAACATGTATTTAAACATGTAAACATTATCCTCAAAAAGGAACTTTTGCCGGTATTTAATAATAATCACATCCAATCAATTATAGATCTAAGAATATTCAACTTGGAATATCTGAAAAGATAATCTTAGAACAAAATTCATGCATGTGATCGACTGATTAAAATTTTCGTGAAAGTTTGTTCATTCTTGAGTAAATTAAAGGATTGAAAAAACTAAATGCAACTAGGGGGTTGGGGGGATAGCCGTAAGCTCCCACAGTAGGTGAGCAGAAAATTTTGAAAATCAATGGAAGAACATACCAATTGAGACGATTTGGAGAGCAAAATAAGAGAAGGGTAAGTGAAAAAAGATGATGCAACGACATCTGTTTTTCATGATAAATATTCGATGAACCATAAAACTTCATGGTATAGCCCGAAGTAATCTGCTAAGTTTGATCAATTTCATCATTATAATTTTAACTCAATAAACTTGAATCGGAATAAAACGAAAAGCAACTGACTAATAAATGAGCAAAAGAAAATCATATAATTAACATAATTAGAATAATTAATTAACAGGTGAGAATGATTATATAAAAGCATGAATATCTAATTAGAATTAGAATTATACATAAGTCAGATAGAGTGATCCATGGGAGTTTGAAATTGTTAATTTCTCCCCGAAAAAATAGCAGATTTCCACGTTTATGCGGAAAAATCACATGCCTTAAAATTGTGCATCACATGGAAATCTGAACACACTACATTTCTCAATCATAATCTTATTGAAGCGAGTAAACATTGTTGAACTTAACAAATAAATCAACAGACAAACAACAATTTTGAAACGGATATGTCATAATTTCCCAGCATTATTCAAAATCAACACAAGTACTACAAGTACAACTGAAAAAAAAAAGATCATCTTTTAAAGTTGTAAAAGTATATATGTCATCTTGTAAAACTCTCTACATTACCATCTACACATATATGTTAGTTGTTAATCTTCACGATTAAAAATTCAGATAGTTTACTTAATATAATTTCATTACAACATTTTTTTTATAAAAATAATAATAATAATAATAATAATCATAATAATAATAGTCATAATAATAATAAACAGTAATGAATTTAAACAACAAATCATATAAACTTTGTATGAAGAAAGTATATCAAGATATGTCTATAATTTTAAACGACAAAAGAAACATTACTTCCTAAAAAATCTCTATTATTCTCCTTTCAAGATTCTTTATCTGAATTTAATGATTACTGAAAGCTTTCAAACATTTTTTTTGCTTATTATCTATTGTACTAATAAACTCATTAGTGGTTTTCAAAATGGCATGTGTATTAATGGGATTTAATTGTTTTTAACACAAGATTGACACATGTCAATTAACAATCCTACTTATGTAAAAAAAAATTTCTCTCTTTTTTTTTTTAATTTTTAAACACCAAGTCACAATAATAATGGTAGAGGTTCAGTGTTTTGTTTCGTTATTACAGACATTACCACATTAATTTGTAAACATTAAAAAAATTTACAAGGACATCCAAAGTTTATCTAAAATAAAAATAAAAAAGTGATGTCACTTGGACAAAAGGGAGTTTCCCTGTCAATGATTGATCTTGTGGTACTATGACATAACTGTGACGTTCACAAAAAAACAACAAGCATGGCTACTCCTAAAAACACAACTTCATTAAATTTATTTGAGAAACTATTTTGCCGAAATGAATATTAAGAAACATTTGCTTACCATTTACAATTTGTTGCTGCGGTAAAGGTGGTCCAGGTGGTATTTGTGGTGGGTTGACTCCAACATAATTTCCACCTCCACCACCGTTTCCAAAACCGTCAGGTACAAAGCCAAAATCACCCATTGGACCTTGAAAATCACCCATAGTTATTTGGTTTTTTTTGTTTAATTTTTTTTTTCTTTAATATTCTGGAAAAAATAATTGATAGACAAATTAGTCGTAAATTCAATAATATGGTTTTCAGACCATTGTGTAAAGGAATATATATCCAAAAATGTGCAAGCTACCAAATTGAAAGATATCTCAAGTTCAGAAGATTAATCTATCTAAATCATTTGAAGATTCTTGACATTAACCTAACAATCATTCAACTTCATGCATTTCAAGAATAATACATAACATTTAACTTCCTGTCTCTGAAGAAACAACTGTTACTCTGTGAAATTTATTTGAATTAGCAGCATTGAAACTTCCAGCATGATACAAAATAACAACCCAAACTTATACTCACCTGATGCTATGGAATAAAAATGTAAATGATGATGATGACAACTATAAAAAGGCTCATTTTTTATTGAAATAGTTTTTAGTTAACAAGTATGAGCTTAGAAATGTTATAAATGAAAAATTGAATGAATTATTGAAAAATAAACCCAATTCTTAAAACACCACGACAGAATTACAATTTGGGGGAGGATAAAATTGAATAATTTACACAAGTGTGATTCAGTTACCTAGGTTTAGAAGTAGTTGTAATTAACATAAAGAAAATCAAATGAAAAAATCAAAGAAGCAAATTACTGTCTTTAAAATTTAATATCAGTAGAAAAAAAAACATTAAAGTTTCAACAAGTACTATGCGATAGAAATAAATAATTTCAAAATAAGTAAATTTAAAATACCAAACTTGTCTTTTTGTGTTAAATCAAATATGAGTCACATATACACACATATACACGCATATACACTCATATACACACTCATACACAATTGTTCAGAATTACATTTAGTTTGCACTCTTTTCTTTAAGCCGTCATAATGGTTGAAGACTTAAAACCCAGAAGTTAAACAAATTTTACTTCCCAGAGAATTCAATATCGCTCTTGACGAAAATAATGATGAACATAGGTCCATATATTTATATGAATGAATTGTACATCGGACATTTTATTAATTCCACTGATTAATCATAATGACACGATGATGCAATAGATGTAAAATAAACAGTCAATAGATTTTGAAAGTAATAAAAAAAAGCAGAAGAAACTAGAAAAAGCAGAATTGTTAAATCGTTTTTTAAGAAATTAAAAATTGTATAAAAAATCTATTTGATTCTAGAACATTCACCAGAAAACAAGCCTATTTTAACTGGAGATTAAAATCAAGGTAAAAAAACTACTGAAATCTCAGAAAGAAACTTTAAAAAAAAAAAAAAAAATATATATATAAAGAAAAAAAGAATTAAGAAACTTGAACAGTAAACAGTTTTTAGCTTCAACTGTTTCTTTAAATGTTTGAGCAAAACAGGTAGATTTTCGAACATTTTGAACATCTTCTGTAGAAGATCAACTCATACAGAGTAATTAAAAATCAAACCTTTAAATATTTGGAACATTTATACACAAGGAAGAAAGAGTTAGAGTGCATTTACATGAGAGCCGTACTGAACTCAAACTCAGTACCGGTAGAAATATTTTTCCTTTACATGAAATGGATTAAGCACATTCTGCACTTTTATTTCTACATGTGTCAGCAAAATTTAATTAATACATGCATGCTTTCCATAAAAAAATGGAATGTGAAAGTTTTCACACCTTTTCAAGTGGTACTGAGATTTCAAAACTACTTGAGAAGTGGATTTGACTTCGATACGGATAAAAATTTGAGTACGGCTCTCTCAAACGGACTCTAAGAAGGAAACAAATGACAGATATACAATGTATGCAATTATTAACATAACGCGGATAATGAATTTGGCAGGACCATTGGTAAGGGTTTGACTAAGCAGGGACAGTCATGGGGATTGCACAGAAGAGGCATCCATTGCCCATCTGTTAAGAAGTCAAACAGGTATAAACTAGTGGTCTAGAAATAAATGGAGCAGTTTGAAAGTAGTAAGAGGGATACTTTTTTACAGGTAGTTTGAATCAGTTTTTATTGATCAAGTGCATCCAATCAACTCATCAAAAGGATATTAGGAAGTATGGATACTCAAAAAATCAAGACTTTGTCTGAAGATTAAGATAGAATAAAAGGAATGGGAATGGTTTGAACCTACATAATTCAAACTAATTTAAAGGTCCCTTCACCTATGATTTCCATGTATATGAGGCTAGAAACAAATTGGACCATTTTGTATATTCTCTTGGATTATACATTCTGTATTCCTTCTAAAAAAAGTTTCACCAGGTGTTTCAGTCAATGTGAAAAATCTATCAATAAAATGTCGAATGTCCAATTCTAAAGACACAATGAAACAGATATTAAAATTGGCATGACATGATTTATAACTTGAAATTGCTTTAAGAAATAATTAGCCAGCAACAAAAACCTCACTAACATTCACACTGCAACTGTTAGAATCTCACATTTTTTTCATACCAGTAATTCCTAAAGTTCTGTTTAATTTATCGTCACAAACTCAATAATAACGTTGCTCGCCAGGAAACCAATTTACAGTGAATTAAGTGAAATATTAGTTGATTATATTCACTTAAGGACTGATCTTGGAAAATCTTTCTCATAAAACATTTATCCTTCCCCCCATAAATCAATATCATTGTTAATTTTTATAAGTTGCTTTTCATCAGATCAATAAAACTTAAACACTGTCCAAGTTATCAATTAGCAAAAAAGCTTAATAATGAATATTATCCTATCTAAAACCCGAAAAGCTTTATTTAAGGTTATCTGAGATACTTTAAAGTTATCTGAGATCTGAGGCACTGGAAATATAAGCAACAAATTCAAGTGAAGTTATTTTTGGAAGTATTTACTTTTTGAAAAATAACATCACCATTGATATAGATTGATATCCTCATCAGCATTGAAACTCTTTCATCAGAATCTGTTGCAGGATGACGATGAAGAGTTCCAATCACTGTTTACAAGCAAACATGGCGTGATGACAACCAAATCAGATGTTCTTCTTTATAAAGAAAAGACTATTGCAACACAAACTAAGAAGAAATGGAGGAACTGAAACTCGTCAAAAAAACCCTTTCTTTTATTAGCCAACAGCAAGAAAGAAAACAAAAATGTTTTCAAAAATTCAGACACAATGTTTCTTATTCAACCAAAACATTAGCAAGATCATAATGTAATTCGATACACCATTTAGTTATAAAAAAAAAACAAGGAACAAAAAAGAGAACCTTTCATATAAAGACTGAAAGACCGACACATGGTTGCTAATAATACATTTATTTATTATAAAATAATAATATTTAATATTTTGTGTTACTATGATGAACAACCTTGTGATTGTTACACACAGGAGAAGTATGCATGCAGGTATGCATGTATGCATGGTTTCTTCACACAGACCAGAAGATTAGTTTTCAAGACAATTAGTTTTTTCTATTCGTACTCACACGTACACACCCACTTTTTGCACTTATTATTTAAATTCTCAGTAATAACATAATGGGATAACTAACCCACAATGATTAATCATTATTATTAATAAATAATTATTATTTAACAGGTTCAAATCTTTTCTCCCTGCTACTCTACACCAAAACCACCCCACCCACCCTGAAAAAACAAACAAACAAACAAACAAACAAACAAACAAACAAACAAACAAACACACAAAAACAAATGAACAACAAAAAACAACATTTTGTTTACACATATAACACCTCCAGTACTACAAAGGATTTCTTATTCATTCTTAAAAAACAGAACCAATGATATCATAGAAGAGAATATAAAGTATTAAAATCACCTGTGAGAATGAACTTTAAAAATGCACTCCATCAGAGATAACATCTCCAAAATATCGTACCAGCTTACACAACATGTAGCAGTCGATGCAAAAAAGCATACAGTTTGATCTCAATGTGTCATGTGAATATTGTTAGCTCTTATTATGTTGATATATCTATTCTAAAAGTCTACAACTCTATTCTAAAACTTGCACTAAAGCAGGAGAGTCGATTGATATCAAAGACAAATAAAAAAATTTGAATAATCTATAAATTTAGATTTACAGCTGCCTGTAAATTTTAGTGTAAAAACAAAGAATATAAAAATCCTTATCATGATTCATGAAGAAATTAACACTTTAGAAATTTACTTTACCAATAAAAAGATAAGGCGAACAGAGAAGAAAGAAATCTATTATTCAATTTTATTTTTAACCCAATAATGAGGAAACTTAATAACACCAAATCTCAGCAAAATGATTAATTAATTTCTTAAAGCTTGATTACATATGCATGTACCTCGTCATATGCATGTTACATGTACCTTGTCACTTCCAAGAGTAAAATTTACCAACCTCAATTTTAACTTGTTCCTCCAACAAATCTAAAATAATAACAACAAATAAATCAAATAAGAAAACAAATGGCAAGCTTGCAAGTTCAATATATTGATTTTTATTATTAACATGGAAAATGCAAGAATTTTACAAAGTGTCCGATACGTTTAAATTCTTTCAAATTCTGATGGCATCCCACAGAACTTCATGCATGCATTTAAAAAAAAAAAAAAATTATCCTCTGAGATATTTCGAACTAATCAACACAATGATGACATTCAACTTTAATACATTTAAATATTTAAGACACAATACCACTGATTAGTGACTGAAACAATGTGCTCAACCACTTGACAGGGGGTAAGCAAATTGAAGAGTAACAGGAAATTTGTAACAATTTCATGAAAAGATTACCTCCAGTTGTCACAACCAATTAAGTAGAAGATGTTAAGTATTGTCATGTAAACAGCAGTAATCAATTTTCAATAAAAAATTTAACGAGAATCAAGCAAAGTAAATTTAATTCATACTTTAAGAAAATGAAATACTGATTGCATGATTCAAAATTTTCATCCACAACGATCAAGTTCAATTGATAAAAATTGATTTCTTCGATTGATACCAAAACTAAATTAATTCTCCCTTAAATCCACCACAAAGTTGTGAAGGATAGATAACCTTCCAAGTTTTATTTCAATTAAGTATTCATTGAATTTGATGTATATATATATATATATATCATAAAAATAATTAAAAGACGTTAATAAGGGGTATTGAATTAAATGATCAGCCTATAGTGAGAAGCTCGTGCACCATTTAAAAATTTACTAAGCAATCAATTAATCAAACAATCAACTAAGGCCACAAATTAACTTAATTTAAAATCTCTGTAATAACTGACATATAATATATTATAAAGTTATGTCCATACACTAGATCATGTATTTATTAGAACAGTAGGAGCAAGATTAATTTCCATTGCTTATGTTTATCTTGGTCATTACTTGAAATACTAATTTTGATCAAAAACTCATTAATTTTCCTGAACACATTAATAATGAAATTAGTAATTTGTTACATTTAAAACTGTTGTCAACCTTTCCCTGATTAGGGATAAGCTTTATCGATAACTCCTATCAGATTAATTGTTGTCAGATTGTGGTGGTACCTATACAACATTGGTTATCTTCTCTTGTTTTCTCCTATGAATTTTATTAATATTTTACCTTGCCATAAATAGATTAATGCACAGTTAGGAATAACAATTAAAACAATAAAGATTCTTTCCAGCCTTGAAAATGTTTGAGTGAATGATTGTTAAGTCTTTAGCACAGGAATATCAAGATACAGAGAACTGCTTACAAGTGCTGCTTACCATCTATCTGAAACATCTATGCTACTACTGATAAACAATACCTATTATTTAAATTTACCTTTCAATTAATCAGGTGTTAATCATTTTGATGAAACATTATAAAAATAAACAAAAAAGAAAATGTAATCACAACTTTACACAATAACTTGAGATTTTTGCGTTCATCCCCAGAGATATGAAACCAGAAATGTAAATCTGTAAAAATAGTGGTTATATATCAATTTGATAGGATTACATGGAAAAACACAAAAAACTAAAACTGAAACATTTTTGAAACACAATTTCGGGAATTTCAAAAGATTAGAAATTATAAGTGTTTTGGATATGAACAAATATATATTCTACCTGCTCTTGTTAACATCCAAGTTCAAAGCTAATATATAACTCCACTTTTTTTTATAATCCCACAAAAACTTCTTTAAAACAATTGTTTTTGTATGTTCTGTTTTATTCTATCATGAATCAATGGTTTTATAAAGAAAAAAAAAACAGCTGCAACTTTTTTTCTCATTCTGGTTAGATTTATCATATAACAAGTTAGCTTTGCTAAATAACTGTTTGCAAATTAATTATGTGATATAAAAAAAGAAATACCTAAAAAATCAACCATTATTTGAGACTAATTTGATATTACTTTGACACAATGGTATATCGCAATACCTTCTTATTATAGGCATTTTACAAGCACATAAACATCCACAAAATGCCAAAAAATGTTGTTAACATTAATCATGGGAAAATGAGACTAATTAGGAAATGTGCTAGACTTGAGTTTTTAATTAACCATTATAGTAATACATCGTAAAATTGTAGTTTTTGAAAAATATTCAGAAAAACATTTATTATGAGCTTGTTATTGCAAAACAAGGTTTCTAGTATAAAAAGCATCCAAACATTTTGTTAGACATGTGGGGTATTGAATGCATTCAAACATTATACAGACACCTAGTAGATGTTTCCAACCATATTTATACACAGATTTCCCTTATACGCCTCGTTTTGCTGTAAGAATTTTATTCCCTATTATATTTATATTATATATAATTATATTATTACTAGCTGCCCGGGTAAAAACTTTTTACCGATTCAATTCTCGTTCAGTACACCGCAAAAGAAACTTTACTTGTCCGCGTAAGATAATTAGCTTTCACGAAGGATCAAAGTTATTTTCATGTCCAGTTCTATGGCATGTCTAAACCAAACTGCATAGAATACAAAATATTTTTAATTTAATAGACTTCATATTTCCATGTAAAAATTCATTCCTTCGCAGACGCATAAAGTTTCTGTCTGGCTGTACTTTACCCGGGCACATTAAAAAAAGAACTTGTGAACCCTACACTACATGCCACTACTTCTGGAATAAATTTATTACTTTGTATCATAAAGACAATCTTAATTATAAAACTGAAGCAAAAAATAATCATACCTTCTTGTCTATTTGTATGACACACCACTCTTATACAGTTATTTTTAACAACTTTTAACTAATCTAACTTTATCTTTTTCTTTTTCTTGTTTCTTGTTTCTTCATCGACAAATGGAAATGTAAACATTTGATGCAATGCAATGGTTTCCCCCTATACTAATATACATATTGATACGGAAACGTATCTTGTTGTTCAAGATCTTAGTTAGCTTCTGTTCTATAACACTGTTTTCAGGGGCTAACTAGATTGCTAGCTTAAATATCTATTAAATTATCCCCTCCAGTAATTAATAAATTTCCAAGTTTCATTTTGAAATTCATATTCTTGTAATTTTGTATTCAAGTTTATATTTTCACAGAAAAGGTCCAAACATTTAAAAGGTTTTAATTTTTTGTTTGATCGGAAACCGAGATACCAAGTTATTGGTTATGGAAACTGCTACATGGAGATCATTTCATGCATCATTTACTTTTAAACTTCAGCTCTTGACAAACAGACTGTGACAAATGTTAGAGAGTTTTGATGAGAACTCAGACTCAGGATTATCAGCATCATTCTTATGTAGTATGTATTGTGTTTACAGTACCTGCTCACAAAAGAACCAACTTTTTCTTATTTTCTTATTTTCCAACCACAGATGCAAAGAATTGCATAAAAAATAAAGCAAGGACACTGGGCTTATTTTTAATTCTTCTAAAGCAACTGCATATTTTCATTGCATTTGTGCTTTTAAAAAGATGAACAATCTCAGTGGAGCATCGCATTCCTGTTAGAAATGTGCAAAAAGACATCCAAAAAATCAACCAGATGATTGTATCATGACCTTTTGATCTTTGCCATTACCAGAATGTAGCAGAGCACTGTTTGAGTGCACAATTAATTAAGAATTAACCTACCTTGTTTGTATAATTGTATTCATTGAAACTGAACATTTAAAGTGCTTTCTTGCCAACACATAAACCTTCTATAACTTATATGGACACCTTGTTTTTTTTTCTATTATTGTTCATTATTTCAGCTTTAAAAACACAAAAGGAAATTTGAAATCAAAATTTACTACAGCTGTAAACATATGGAGTATTAAAAATTGGTAAAATGAAAATGAAAGAATAAATAACAACTTTAATATTCAATTTACTATGACACACATTAAAGTGAATGACGAAGCTTACAACCCCACCAGCAGTAACAAGTCATGTCTTACAGAATGATTGGATGAGGGAGAATGAATGAATGAATGAATTTATAAATTGTAATTAAATATTTTCATTGCATAATTAAATGGATGAAATTACTTATATCCCATTAATGTCTTTTTGAGAAATGTCTGGGATGATTATTAAAATCAACTTTCATCTGAATAAAATAAGAATTGACCATTTAATAAAAAATAATTTTTCACACTAGCCAGGAAAAGAATCTATAAACTAGGAAAGTTGTATAGATACTTTCAGTATTATTGTCAACACGGAAAACTCGTCCATTACATAATTTTATGAAAAAACAATATCAAACACAACAGGTTACCATGGAGACAAATTGAAGATTATTTTCATGTGACTTTAGAAACTAACACATAAACAAAATTTTAGAAGAAACGAATAGCAATTACCCTTTAATATAATTTAATAAGCACGAATGTTCAGTTGATTAACAATGACCTTGTGCCATGAGTTAGGACAAAAACTTTTTTCTTCCCAAAAAGGGTTATTCAAAAAAATTTCATGATCGCTGTTATAAGGTAATTACCATCGAACTAACTGCTCATTTAATAATGATTTATCATTTCAATGAAAAATTTCTAATAACACCACACTAATAAAATTTATCAGTATCAAAAGTTTAAATAAACTTTAATACAAAAAACTATACGATTAAACTAACCAACTCATTGATGAACATCAAGCTTGAAAAAACACACATTCTATTAGATCTTAACCAAACATTATTAGTAATGATAAATATGACTTTTTTTTTTTTTTGACGAATTAGATACTTTAAAGTTGCTCAAAAATAATGGTACATTTTGACAGTGAAAGATTAATACTGCTTTAAATATATAACAAAGAAAGGCTTTATTTCATCAACACTATTGTAATCCTGTAAAACTCCTTTTCAAAAAAACATATCTGTAACAGAAGCAGGTAACAAACTTGAGGCATAGCAAAACAATTAAATGAGACAAATTATGTAAAATATATAATATAAAATAATATAAAATGGAATGTCTTTTTTGATTGCAAATTTACTATTTCTAAGAAATTTGTAAGAAACCTTGAAAGGTTTTTTTTACAAAAATAAGGAACATGCATAACCAATCTACGGCATGAACACATAGAACAAAATCAAAACATTTACAAATCAATTAGAATAGTCCGATGAACCTCAAAATGTAGAGATTTCCTTTTCAGGCTTGAGCTATACAAATTACGATATCAAAAATCAAATGTTAACTGGAATGGTTTTCGGGCTACTGCTCCCTATTCTGCTCTTCCTCACAGTGCCTAAATTTTCACATATTTGATTAAATCTCACTCTTGTAAGTTGAACCATATTGTATAAAATAACTGAAAGACATTCCGTCGTCTTCTATGAAAACACTTCTTCAGTGCATTATTATGTTTCTGATATTTTTTGATGTTTAAGTTTTACAACAATAACAAGTATCAGGATAACTCAAATAAAACTCACAAACCGTACCATAGATTAGACAAACAAGCAAAGGTAATGATAACTTTTTCAATGTCACAAAGGGAGTGATCATTCAAAAACATCAAAGTGATTACCCACTGTTAAAGATTCAACTTTGAAGCGATTTAAAACTTATTTCTGCTGTTGATATCCCCTTATTGGTTGATTTGAAATTAACACTACTAATCTGTCACAAGCCTCTTGGATATTTGTTGACACAAGGGATTATACCTGCATGCAATATTTCAAAAGTTGCTGTTTTGAACAATGTTCCACAGGTTTTAAGCTAAATCAGGAAAGTTTAGTTAAATGTCTTCAAAAGGTATGAATAGAATCTCAAAAAACCCGAGATACACTTCATGGAATTACAAAAAATGACCTCAAAATTTATGTAAATGATATATCTCAACCTTACGAAAAAATTAAAAAACGTTTTTACTTAAAACACTTTGAAGGAAAAAAGGTCAATTTCATGATTTTCTCTCAAATAATTTTGAGAACTTGAAAATAAATTTCTGAAGAGGTCATCCCATGACCTACCAACAAACATTTGAAGCAATTAACAACTACATACATATCTGACAACAAACTGTAAATAGCAAATGTATCACCCAAGATTAAAAATACATAACCGAATTATAAACTTAAATACATACAAATAATTGCTTGCTTTGGATACTAGTTATCAATCATAACATCACATTACATGTTTTTACATAAGAAACAAGCAAATTCTTCAATGTTTTTAAAATAAATAATAAATAATGATCCATAGAAAGCTATCAATCACATATGTCAATCAAACCCCTTGTTCATTTTCATATATTAAGTATATACAAACAAAAGCAAAAGAAGAAAGGAGAAAGACATAACTATGAAATAAATAATTAGAAAATCGATTTGGTTTCCTAGTAACATTTAATCTCTTAAATAAAACCCTCATTGGACAGGAACGTTATAGATCAGACAAAAGTTACCACATATATTCATAGCTTTTTATCAGAAGGAAAGTTCAGTTTTGAAAGAAAAGAGTTTATACATAAGGAATAAAAAGATCATAAACACTGTAAAAGTTTCTTTTGCTGTAACAATTCAGCAAAAAAATTACGAAGACCTCCAACATGCAAAGGATTGTTAGTGATTATTAGACCAGATTTAACAGCATTAACAAGATCTTCTTTCAAGTCAGGATCAGAGTAAGCAGTTAATCCTAAAGGTTACAAACATAGTTTTGTATTTATAATTATAGCTGATAGACTTCTAACCTTGAGAAGGAATTAATCCATCCACAAGTGTTATGTGTTGTTCGTTTTGCTTTGTTAACTTACCTTTTCCAAGAATAATGAATAATTAAACTTGGCTCTATTAAAGGAGAGTCATACTTAATCATATGGAAAATGAAAGTCAAGAAGAAATTCTCAATCTTTATAACATACACAGGAATTTGCCTGACAGAAATCAAAATCCTAAATCCCTAACCTTTTTATTTTCAACCTCTGTGAAAATTTCTTGCCTTAATGTTTGCAATTTACAAATGAACCCAAGACATGAAATTTGTTTTCATGTAACTACTCCCATGCTGTATATCACTTTTGTGAACTAACATGTTTGCACCAGCACATAACTGGAATTTGTGAAGTGAAAAACATAAACAAAACCATTGCTATTCAAAGTCATTGATTAAAATAATTTCACATTTCATTTAGTCAATCTCCCTTTTTATCTTCTTTGACAAAACCTATTCTTAGTTCTAGAATTTCAACATGCTTGAAAAATGTCTGAAGTCAAATAGAAAAAATAGGCAAAAAAATAATTAAATAACAGATATTTTGCATATTTTGTAGGATCGGTCTAAAGATAATTTTCAAAAATGTGACACTTCAACTCATCCCCTGATAGTTTTCAAGAATTAACCATATCAATTATCACCAGGCTACAATGAGTTGCATTTATTTGCTTGCCATGTTTAAACTCATCTGTTCTCAAAGTTCCTACATTGAAAAGATAATGAGATCACCTTTATAAAACTAGTGATACAAAAGATCAGGAATAAACAATGAATATGAACAAATGTAATTGGCCGACAGGTACTGTATTGTGATTTTTGTGGATTCTTTTTTTCATACACACCAAGAGTTTAAAAAGACATGAACATTACTCAGGGTATCCACAGGGACCCGAGTTTAAAATTCCAGTCAATCATTTAAATATTGTACTATTTTCCAGCTTTTTAAAGAGATAAGAGATCACTTTGATCACGATGGTAAAATAATTGAACTATTGGTTATAATTTGTCATGTATATAATACATATACCAAATGGAATGCACCCCCTTCTATCCATGTGTTCTCAATAAAAATATATGTTACACCTGACAAAACTCAACTGTGAAAATAACAGGTATTATGATACATTAACTAACAAAAGTGAAAGCTAGGTAAATATACAGCACCGAGAAGGTAAAAGATGAGTGAACTGAAGATGCTCATACTCCCTATGACCAAACAATGCTAGTAAATATGCTGTGTCCAGAAGCAACACCCTGGGTGGGTGGGCAGGCAAATGTTGTGGACTTCTAGGAGCGCATCGCATCGCTTGCCAGTTAATTGTAGTGAAGTAAACTTAACTGTCCAAAATCTAACAACTCAAGGAATCCCTTTACACTTACAAGTATAGGATTAGCTTTATTCATGTCAAAATATCCATCAAAGCAATAAGTACAGGGCTTGCCAAATTGGGGTATGTGCACTCATACGTACAACTACTTTAAGCAGTGTACATGCATTTTACACTTTCTGTATGAGAGCATTTACAAAGTTACTTCTTTTTGTGTATGTGTGATTTACTGAGTTCAATATTGTAGGTCTTCCACCTTTGTATACTATATTTATTCACATTAATTAAAAAAGTTCACTTTTTCAATGTGTAACCAGGGTACTAAAATTCAATCTATGTTTTGATGGAATTTGAATTCGAAAAAACTACCACTAACAAACCTGGCTTATTCATACACACTTTATGAGGCATATATGGGGTCACTCTCAAAAATCAGTCTGAAACTTTACTGACAATTAAGTTCATGCTATCCCTTTGAGGACAACAATACACTCCTATTTATACTGTGCAGTTTGTTTTTTTATTCTGTTTTTAATAACTTACCCATGGAAAGTTTAAAAAGTAAAAAATGTATATTGTATTTGACATAATATATACATCTTTGTTTTGTTGACATAATCTTACCACTCGTGAAATTTTATTTTCCTAAAATAAAAATGGTAGCACAGTTGTTGAATTTCGAAGACGAGAGCCATTGTTGTTCATTTCATTGTATTGAAAATAGAAGCTATGTTTTTTTTATTGAAAATTACATACAGTCACACAGTTTTGCCTGTATGTTGACGTACAGAGTGAATAAAAATTTGGTACGCTAATGAGTGTTGCCTAAAACAGAATTGGCAAGCTCCGATTACTTTACTGATGTACGTCAATCAATCACACGTACACAAAAAGAAGTAAGTTTGTGTACGCGCTCATACAGAAAAGTGAAAGATGCATGCACGCTATTAAAAGTAGTTGTACCTATTAGTGCACGTAAACCAATTTGGCTAGCCCTGGTAATCATTATCTAATCGTTGTCTTAAATATATATATATATATATTTTTAATTTAACAACTTTGAGCTCCTTCTGTATTACCACTGCTTTTTATTATTTTTGTACTAGTATGTTCTTTATTGTCTGGTATATAGACTTTGCAAGCAGACAATAACACTCCTTATACCACTGAGAAAAGTTGATTTGAAGTTAAAAATCATCTTGAAAAAGCAGCGTCTACCCTGTTTTAATGGTTTTATCGATAATGAAATGAGAGAAAATGCAAGCAAACCACGTTCTACCAAGTGTCAACCAGCCTTTTAATATCATAGTTCAAGAATCTGATATAGAATGCAGTGATGGAGTGAAACTTCTTGGTGTCATTTTTGACACAGAGCTAAGTTTTACTTCAAATTTAAATAACGTCTGCAAATAGGCATCACAAAATGCAAGACTTATACCTTACATGAGTTTTGGAAAAAGAAGAACTCTTGTCCTTGCCTCCTTTTGTCGCTATTTAATTATTGTCCTTAAATATGCATGTGTCATAACAGGGGCATGAACAATAGAATTAACAAACTGCACGGAAGGTCACTGTGAGTGGTTTATAGTGATAAAATACACCCAATACACACCAGGAATTTACAGGTACTTATGATCGAGATGTTTGAAATAAAAACCAAAGACGCACCATCTCTCCTATCCAAAATCTTTGAAACAAACTCAGCCTCGAATTATGATTTGAAAAGTTTTAATGAACAATCTTTTGTTTACCAAAATTATTTTCATGATGAAAAAAAATAATGATGCATGATTTAAGTGATGAGTCTTCAAGCTTAAACATTATGATTCATTAGAAGAAAATAAGTAACAGGAAAAAAATAAAATATAAAAAAATAAGTAACATGCTGTCAACTATCATAAGACTGTTTACAAAACAGAATTTTTTTACAAGCACTTGAAAGTTTATAAGAGCTGCTTCAATTAACCAGCTTTTGTCACACACACTTTAGCAATAGTCAAATCAACGATTGAAACTGTCTAATAGACAGGTGCTATCAAAACTGTTGATTCGAGGATTGCAAGCGTAAGTTCGACATTTAGACGTATGAAATCGACAGTTCTCGAGTTTTGATTCAACAATCAAAATGTTGATTAGATGGTTTACGAGCATCAGTTTGACAATTAGACATTCAGTTTGTTTAAAGAATTTGTAATTTAAAAATGTAATATGTGTCATGGTACCCTTTGATATTTGGCCAACTCTTTTTAAGCATCACGTGAAATGGCAAATGTAAAGAACCAAAGACCACATGTGTTTGTAACAAACCTTCAAAGAAGCATGAAACCTTTTTTGCTAAAGCCTTGGGTGGTGAATCAGACTTGGATGAGAATCATGGAGCACGCAGAAAAAGACATGAACAATTTTTTTGTCATTTGATTTGATTTTTCATTTCATCTCATTGCAAAATTTGGGAGGTTTTTCTAGAATCCAGCAGAGTGGGAGAATGCTCAAAAATCCAGGAGACTCCCGCAGAAATTGGGAGGGTTGGAACATATGCTTTTCACCTCGGAAAAATATGACCTCCTTCATGGTGTTAAAAGATAAAAATGCAGATTTTTTAAAGAGTTTCATTGTAAAAGTATACTTTTCCGAAAAGTTATTTCGGTGTCCAAAAGATTTTTCATGTTTTGGAATGCTGTTTGTTTTCCCCTAATTTCTTAACCAATTTCCGGCTAAAAGTCAAGTCACATGACTTTCCGACCTTAAGAATAACTTTCTAAAAACCATTTTATTACTTTCTCATTTTTCGAATTATATATGTACTTAATTCTAAAAAATCTACAGTTGAAGTTCTTTTGAATTTATTTTTTTTACCTCAAAAACTCTATGATAGAGATTATTTATGGTTACAATTCATAAAATACAAGATGCTGATGAGGTGCATTAAGGGATTTAGACTTTGTTTGAATGGATAATAAATAGATGGAGCGATATCTTCTTATACTAATACGCAATCTTGCTTTTTTCTCACCTCTCGAAAAATTTCTCGGGAAGTTCGTCAATGGATGATATCTGTTTATGTTTTTTCCGTATTAGTATAGGGGGATCTCCCATTAGGGGAATCTCTAGCTCCATCTTACGGCTTCTTATTACTTCGTGGAGTGTTGTGCCTTAAGGAAGACATTATAAAGCCACCTGGAGGAGAATGCAATGAAATGTTTTTCGTGTTCGAAAGTTCATCAAATTTTCTCAACGTTCATTTCTTTAGACGAGAAATGAAGACGCTGTGTGTAAAGTTTTTTTTTATTCAACGCTTTAAGTTCAGTAATAAAGAATAACAACCTTGATAGGTATCAGTAACTATTCTATCCGACGAGATGTAGACCTGTTATGGGTTCGTGTTATCAGTTCATCATTTTGTCTATTTCTTAAATATGTTTACACGTAGCTTTTGGCTACTATGCCGAAATGTGTAACTAGCAGTTTATTTGGTATTTCATTGTAGCGTGCGGTTGTTATTATTTCGCCTTTAGGAAAACGAAGGAAGCAAGATCATTATTATATTGTTTTGATAGTGTTTGGATGATACCTTTTTTTTTTAGATTGTACAGATTGAATATACTGCAAGGAGAGAGTGAAAATCATGGTTATATACATATTTACATGGTTTTTATATCATGATGCACAAATGGAGTTTTGGGTTCTGAACATTTCCACAATTCATAGCAGAATAAAAATCAGTTTGAAAGATAGGTGTGCTTGTTTTTGTTTGCTTTAGTTAAATAGGGAAATTTGAAGGTATTATCTTATACATCAGAAGTTTAATTGTGTTTAGGTAGGAAAACGCATTGTCTACAATCTTTTTTCTAAAGCTCTTTTAAGTAGTCAGGTGGTAAAAACTGTTCTGCCTTGCATTTTGTTTAACTGTTCAACTTCTGAAATCCGTAAATAGGCAAAATAGCACTGAAAAATAGGGATAACAGCTTTCTTTAAAGAGACTAAGACACGAATCGCATGATGATAGAGATGCGATAATATTATGGCTGACCGGAAAAAAAGTAAGTAAACACAAAAATCACATGATTCATGTCGTATCCCCTTTAAATGGTCGATTCAAAATATTTATAGAACAATTTTGTGTTGAATATGATGTCATTCCAACATGGAGAAACACAACATTTTTGTATATAAACAGACTTATCATGGCAGTATAGCATGTAAAATCATTTTATGGAGCAAAACTGTAAAATGTTTTTACACGCTACACTACACTAGTTACTCTTTATTTGTAATCAATTATCTACACAATGTACTTTCCAATCTCTGCAAAGGTTACATATCAAATGGTAAGTGAACCCACAACCTCTCGCTTTCCCGGTGATTGCTCTGTACGGACTGAGCTACTGATCCACAATGTCATTTCCCTAAATTCATTATACCCTTCTCTTTGATTTGGACAAATTTTTGTATTCTCTCTTTAGGGAATTTTTCATCTTTTAAAGACAATTTTTTGTTCTTTTCAGTCAATCATCTGGGTATCTCAACGAAATTTAAGTTTAAAACTGCTGCTTTATGTATAGCTAGCTATATAATATATATTATAAATATTAATGGTTTTCTCTCTATGATGGATACAAAACAAAATAATTCAGGAAAAATGAGATTTAATCGTGACTTACATATTTACTGATGTATGCTTTGGCTAATTCCATTATTTGACAGTAGGACCAAATTTTTGTATACCACCGAAAACCATAATGAATCAGCGCGGTATGTGATAGTCCATGCTGTCATGTTGCTTTCCGATTTGTAGGATCGCACAGAAAAAATAAAATTTTCCGCACCGCATTCGAAAATTCCTTAAAGATTATCAATGAAAAACCATTGTATGTAGCCCTCCTTCGTGGAGGGTATTTTTTCATTGATATAAAATGTAATTTAAGATAAAGAAGAATTAGAAAGGCGAACTTTTGCTGGTGCAACATCTTTTGGTGCATGGGGATCGATGTAAATGGGTAGAAATATTGGCATAACCAGCAACCTAGGAGAAGGAGACTTTATGAGAGATAGTGTAACATTCAATTACCTGTTTTAAACGCCCGGGCGCTTATCAGTTTGTTTGAAGTTTTTGTTTGATTTGATTTGTCACCATTTATTAATTTCTTAGAGGAGGGGTATTGGAATGGACGTTTAAAATAGTAGGGGACGGCGCTTATGAAATTACTTTGAAATGACGCACTGGAAATGGCTACCACGCTCGCTTATTAGAGAAAGGGAGCACTAATTGCAAATTTTTAGAATTCAAGGGGCGTTTAATTGAGAGCGTTGGTAAGGTAGGTGTTATGAAAAGTTTGTCTAAATGCTTACACCAGATGTCTTTTTTTTCTTCATTTATTTAAGAACCAGGAAATCAGCATAGCTGTTAAGATAAGATAAGATAAGGATTTATTTCCAGTATTTCCAAATAAATACATTTCACCTAGAAATGCGTATGATATAAGTGCTTGCATCGCGTCAACATAAAAAATTTAAATAGTATAAACGTATACATTATTGCTCAGTCATGGATTCTAAGCTAACGCATTGGGTGTAGGTTGAAATTGGACAAACAAGCTAGATCATTGTTATTATTTTTTCACCGATTATTCTATAGCCTTGAATTACTCTTTCTTGTTTTTCATTGGTTTTGGTATCAGTCGTAAATTGGATCAATAGAGATTAGATATTCATGCCAAATTCTTGAAATCTCACTTTATTATTTTGCCTCAACAGTTTTTCATTTGTTTGTGTTATTGAGAATTACACAGTCGATTCCCGCTATCTCGAACACGCGCTTTATCCCGAACACATCGCGCACAAAAGTCTCCATCCCTTCAGCATTTAATATGGCGCGCCATGTGTTGCAAAAATATTCAGGGAGTATGAGAAAGAAACAGTTTATTTTTTGGGGGATGGGACCTTAGGTTCATTAAAAGTACCAAATTACGGTTATTTAAATATGTCATTTTCGGGTCACCAGCAAGTTACATTTTCCAGCTGATCAAAACTTCATTATTTCGAGCAATAAAACTATTGTTTTTTTTCGGGTCAAATGAAATAAAATCATCTTTATTTAACGTTGGTTTTACACAGTTTCTAATATAATATATTAAAAACTAATCACGACCAACAACGGGTGATAGAGACGTCATATTTTTTCAGTTGATTAGACTGTTATTTTCTCTGGTGATCGAAATGTCGTTATGTTAAATGTTAAACAATTATTCTCGTGCGATCGTTGCTCGACGATTAAACTAAACTTTCCTCTGGTGATTGAAGTACTTTGTCTATGCATAGTCACAAGAAAAAGGATAGTCTGGAAACAGGGCCGATGAGGGCCGTGAAAAACTAGAACCCGTGCTACTTTATGGTGCAAAGTAAACTGTACATCAGGCGGGAAGGTTTTGGATACTTCAGATTTTTTGAAGTTAACTCAACATATCAGGTGAAATT
Source organism: Turritopsis rubra (assembly GCA_039566895.2). Lineage (NCBI taxonomy): Eukaryota > Metazoa > Cnidaria > Hydrozoa > Anthoathecata > Oceaniidae > Turritopsis > Turritopsis rubra. The sequence continues at coordinate 14,323,173 of CM077625.1, read as the reverse complement.
TGCTCTATATTTGGCTGTGGCTCAAGATATACATAAGGGATTGCTATATTTCGTAATCGCACGAAGAGTACAGTGTTAATTTATAAGCTGAATGGGTTTTGATATTGTGACCATAAACAGAGAGTCAAACAGAGTTGTTGACAAGCTTGTTGGAGGGAAGGAAATTCAGAAAAGGATATAAGCATAAGCGTGTAATGTTAATATATTTCAGTATTCCATTGCTCTGGTGGCATGTTTAATTTAAAGCTTTTATAAATAATGCAAGGCATCACACTGATGTGAAGATGCACTTTTTGGTTTTATACATAGCCACCCTAGAAAGCTAGAAGTATAAGTAGGGAAACACAATAATAGCTTGTATTTGTTTGTGACTATGTATAAATTGAGGTCCTAATAATGCGGAAGGGAAGTAAAATAATAACTCAAATATATCCATATATATTATTAACAGCTTAATCATGATGTGTAGCTATTTGTTTTTGGAATAAGAATCTGGCAAAATTTATATCCAGTATAAACATCATTTAACTCCTTTAGGCGTGAAGCATCAAAGTGAAAGTTGAATTCGTTTTCTATAAATTAATTTTCGCAGATCTCTTGTAACTATGGTCTATGCTTCGCGCGTGTTTCATAAGAGTAATGGTCACTTCGTAGAATAGGCACCTACTACTGTGCGTGATACATAAATTATCATGTAATAAATCATGTAATAAACACACGCAAATTTTACATTTTCCACATAAGTTTTGCTGTTATCAATCGGTTCTACGCTGAAATAACAAAGATCGAAGCAATTATTGACATGAAATTCTTGTCAAAATCTTGAACTCACAGACACACATCCTTATCTCGCTGGTCTACCAACGGTTTTGACGTGTGAGAAATGACGACTAGTGAAAGGAAAACGTCAGTCAATCTAACGGAAACGAAATATACCGTCCCTACAAATAAAATAGAACCGTCCCTATAAAACGTCAGCTATAATGGTCCATATGGTTCGCAAAAGGTTTAATTAGCAGACCGGATTCATAAGGAGAGGTCATTATGTAGTAAAACAGATTTATGGCAATCAAAAGGATTGGTAATGCTGCAATGTAAACAAGATTTTTCGGAGATGTTTTGGAACCTTTCGATCAGGCTGTGAAACTATCCGGAGGTAATAAGAATTTTCTTTAATATCACCAAAATCTTTTTCCAGAGTGCCTTTTGTGAACGAAGATTTTTTTCTTCGTGAAAACCTAACTTGTAAGAAGAATCACCAGGCTTTGGGTTACCATGTTAATTCTAATGGTTCCCATGGTAAAAAACACTACACAATTGACGTCAAATTTACTATCGAACGAAAAGTGACGTCAAATTGAATTTCAAACGTTAAATAACCGCTTATTGAAAGCTCTTTGAACGAGTAAAGACGTGTCTTAAAAGCTCTAACATGTACAGCAGTTTTTGTCAGAAAGCAGTCGTCAATGGCCGTCGAACAAGTTACGGCAAACCGTCAGTTGACGAGGAAAAACTGAGAAGAATGGCGGCTCCCATTGAAGCGAGTCAAAAGAAAGTCAGAAAAAGCGTATTGAGTAAATGGCGTGTCTTCAATCCTTTCTCAAGTACCAAGTTCAGTACTGAGGCCCGTATTCGTCATCATATTAAAACAATGAGCCGAGAGAAAAAAACTCGGTCAGAGGTTGGTGTCATTTATGCTGACAAAATCCTTTACGGTGGAAAAAGAAAATCGAAACCAACAGAATTACAAAAGAAACAAGCTGATGAGACAGGAGAACTCGATGATAATAACATTCCTGAGATATTTAAACGCGATTACACTTCAAAGCTTCATGGAACAATGATGGCAATTCGCGTTGTGAAAAACATAACAACTAGAAGTGAAGCTATCACACCCAGCGCATCATTGAAACGAAAGTTGGTTGAAGATGAGGAGTTCTATCACCAGGTCCCGAAAAAGAAATCCAGTCCATTAAATACACCGTGGCCTGAAAGCATAGTGTTAACACATTATAAGTAGAACTCTATAAACGTTCCACTTCGGTGGCACGTAGGTTAGCCTGCGTGCAGGATCTTATCAACTAGAAAGGCTTCACGTCTTTCTCTTTGATGGAAACTGCACGTCTTTTAACTGAAACTAATGGAAAACAGAACATAAAGTAATAATGAATAAAATATATAATATGTATGTATAATATACAGTATAGTTGTCCAATAACAGCAAAATATATCTTGTGACTACGAGCAGACCGAATACATCGCATAATTTCGTCTATGTGCTTATTATTCGTCGTTCAATAGTACCACTGGTATTTGTAAGCACCCTTTTTTAATTATGTTTTTTCGAACGCAACTGACAATATTTTCGAATGTTATAACGTTCGATTTCGATGTGATTGTGTTTTTAAAACCAGCCTGGCACAAACGTATGCAAAATTTAATCCAAACCAATCCACCAACCAATACATACACTCTTTTCCTTTTTTAAGAACAATTTTATACGAACGTTGAGACTGAAAATGGCCAAAAAATAAGAGCAACAAGGTTACTGTAAAGGAAAAAATAGAAAAAACTCATAATTTCTGGTTTTTGAACATAGTATACATCTTCCTATAAATTTGAACATACAATAATTTCTTAATCTGGAACAAGTCTCTATTAGTGGGAAAAAGTGGATAAAGGAGTAAATAACAACAATTTTGCGGAGAGCTCATCTTTATAATTCAATCATGTTTCAATATAATGCTTTGTTTCTACACATGCCATTTTACATCTTTTCAAAAGGAAAAATATTTCAAGAATACTGGTAATTAAAACACCTTTTAAAACAATTTTATGTAGCCATTTATCTTACTCATCCATACCAGTTTTTATTTGAAACGATGAAAAAGAATATTAAATTACAAGACAAAAAAAATAGACAAAAAATAAGTTGTTTAGACAGTAGTAGTTAACGGCAAATTGAAATAACAGTTTCATCATTTTGACCATGAAACATTCCAAAAGTAAAACTTTTATAATTTCCTTCTTTTTTCAAGTAAATTCTACAACGTAACCGTAGCACTAGTTAGGAAACCTGTCTATTTCTCTCTCTCTCTCTCTGAACCACGGTGATTTTCAACTAGAAATATTTGAGAGAGAAATAGCAGGTTCAATCCCGCGGCCAGATTATGGCCGCGTTCGTTGATTGGATGAAACAGGTCACGTGCAACAGCCAATAAAATTTTCTACATGAAATAATTATTCTGTTAGTGCTGTCCACAGAGGCCCGGAAAACCCGAGTTACAAAATCGAGTTATAAAGTCGAGTTATAAATTATGACGTCATAATTCGAGTTATTAACTTGAAATTTTTAATTTTCGATATCACTTTGAGTTACTAACTCGAGAATATTATATTGCTTTAACAGATTCCAGTTACTTACTTAGAAATAAAGTTTTCTTTGTTTCTCGAGTTATCGTGTCTGCTTAATTTTCAAAATACTTTGTATAGCGAAAACAATTATTTTTCATATTATAAGCATTAGTTTCAAAATAATCATGTCGAGTCATCGTCGAATTCAAATCATCTCCACCACCAATCTCTTCCCTGAAACCCCCTTACTTTTCCATTTTTAATCCCAAATTGTTTCGAGAATCAAAGAAAAATAAGTCAGCGTAGAAAGTGTCATGGTACAGCTGTTATTAAAAATGTTTGAACGATACATAATATAAGGATTGCTTATCATTAGAACTGCCATATTACCTATCTACATCCTTAACTGATTAATTTTGATCCCATTTTTACATTAACAAATGTAAATCAAAATAAGCACTATCAAATTGTTCCACGTGCAAATTTTCATTAAAATTGAACAATTAAGCAGACACGATAACTCGAGAAAAATCGACTTATTTGAAAAATCGATTTATTTGAAAAAGTAATTTCGAGTTAGTAACTCAAATTGTAGAAGCGAGAAATATATTTTCGAGTTAGTAACTCGAAGTCTTACTAGTAACTCCTGTCCACAAAGCACAAAACTTTACGCGTTTATACATACAAAATGTTTTATCTAGGTGAGTGAAAAATATGTAAACAAAACTGTTTGAACTCGGGATAAATTATCAGAATAAAATGGCAACTGTGGTACACGAAGCTTTATTTCTATATTATTCATTAAGAATATTTAAGCATATTTAAGAAACAATACACTGAATCTCATTGGATCTTTTTTTTTGAATTCAAATTCAACTGTTATCAACTGTCACTGTGGGTTGGACCTGGCTCTCTCTTTCCCTCAAATTATATCAGCTAATAAAAATAGGGAAGGGAAAGAGTTAGGGTCAGGTTTCCTAGCTACCATAGCACAAAAACGTTATCGTGAATTTTAGAAACATTCTATTTTTCAGTTAGGTTTGTTTCATACTTTAAAGGAAAGACTATTAAATCATTGATATTTAAGAAACGGCAAAATGCCCTTGGAGGAAAGACGTTTACCTATTATTCAGTTGAAAACCAGGCCTATGCTACAAGTTAGTCTTGGTTTTATATCGCATACTAGAATGGAAGAGCAAGGGTCCCCTTTTTGTTGGGTCCCACGGACGTGTCCTGGTGCTGTAAGTAAAGGAAGACTTGTGTTTAGGTACATTACTTTTATAATAAAGTTCAAAGCTTGATAATAATATCGAAACTAGGTCTTATTGTTTTTGATGATAATAAAACCCATGCAAAGATTATAACAATGAAAATTTTATATTCATTAAAAAGTAAATTTCCTTCATGGAAAATAAGAACAGAATAAGAACATTTTCAATCCTCAAAAAAATAAGAACATTGACGCTGAGCCAAAAGTTATTGGTTCTTATATAAAAAAGAGTGTAGCGCAAACAAAACTATTGAATGTTTGAGACTTCTTTTGTTTTTAAGAACATTTAGATTGAGGTTTTTCCAAAAATTTAGAACACCTCAGAACATGCTGAGTCTCAAAATATAAACGCAAGCTCGTTTTTTCTCCTCTTTTTTGATAATAATATTTACAACATAAAGCTGGTTTTCCAAAATTGGCACAACATGGCACAACATGGCACAACAACCGGCGAACATTTTTCGCTGAGTGACATCATTTCAAGTTTTCGCTTGACTAGAAATTATTATAAAACTGTTATTTCAATTTGCCGTTCACTACTACTTAACTACTATTTGAACCCACACAAAATACAGGCAAATTTTGGCCAACACTTTTTAGTATTTCTGACACAAAAAGTTGCGAATAAGGGGTTGTTCATATGAAGTAGAGTAACCAAGGAGGAAGTAGAAATGTTTTCCCGCTTACTGAGGTAATTGTTTATCCATATGAACAGCCCCTGAATAGGAAAGCAACAAACAACCATCTGCATCAGTCGCCAACTTGCAACACCAAATATCCGAAATTGAAATATGAGAAAAAAGAAATGCACAATGGTCGTGTTGACAAAAAATAATCCATGTGCAAAAATCACGAATTGAAGATACCTCAATTAAAAGCCAAAAATAAAAACGAATTGATGGCTAATCCAACTGATACGGAGTACGCAAAAACGACTTGAAACATGATCATCACCACGAAGCTCGCGCTACTCGAAAAACGGCATCAGCAACTCAAAAAAACATCAAATTTAAACATGATAAAATGATTGACGATTGTAATTTGTAATTTGTAATTTATGTATTTTTATTTTATATTTGCATTCACACACAAAAAACAGTTTTTTGAATCGCACATTCGGCGACAGTGTTAGGAGTGTGTTAATCTAACAAGATGCGATCATTAAACTTTTTGGTTGAAAGTCTCTCTTTTTTGTTGAGAAGAACGAGACATTGCATAACCATTACCTCGTTTAACACAGACAGAAATAACAAAGTTTTCACCGCAAACTAGTGATGATCGCATGTTGTTACATTAAAACGGACAAGCAAAATGATGAACCAATAGAACAGGAGGATTACTCGTAAATCATATGATGGTAGATGAAGCTTTTGTCGAGTTCTTGAGAGGTTCAGTCATACTAGCTGCTCCGGTAAAAGTTTTTTACCGATTTATTTTCCGGTAAGTTGAACAGTGCAACATCATTGGAATCACTATCAATGGCAGAAAGAGATGCCTTTTTTCTATTTGAAGTCCAAACTCCTATTTAACAGACGTACCGCGTCCTTAAAGCCGGATCTCCACTAGACAGAAAAATTTAGCGGCGCAAACTTTTAGAGCAACCTGATTGGCTAATCAAAATCTCGCGGCGAAAAATGTCGCCATGCGAAAAGTAAAAAGTGTTTCTACTTTTTGCGGCTCGACATCCGCCTAGTGGAGATCCGGCTTAAAGCGGACACAATTCATTAACGTTTGGAATACGTTATCCTCCCTAAATGTGACAAGATTGCTTCAAAACCTATCAAGGCTGAAAAAAACAACGATCCGTTCAATTATACGAATGCATGTATAATTCACTATAAATTAACTTGTTTTTTTAAAAAAAAATGATTTATTGAAACATGGACGTAAAAAGATTGAAAACAAGATTCATGATTGAAACAAGACAAAAATGTTCATGTAGGAAGTAACAACTAAGGTGATTGTCGCCGATCACAATATCTGGCTTTGATTTCAAGTATAGCTATAAAACGACTCACTTGGCTTGTAATTGTTTTACAAAAAATAACTTAACCTCTCGACCTTTTTCTTCTTTAGATTTCAATCAGTTGGATTGGACATAACATTGTCTACTGTCGAATGAAATCTTTAAAGCCTGTAGCCTGTAGTTTTATACAGCATATTGGCATCCCCTTTAAATGTGCCTTACAGTACTTATAACTTTATAGAGGGAATACTTATGAACTGGTGAAAAGTACTGAGGGAGAGTAATTTTCCTTAGCAAAAACTATTGGCTGAGTACTTAGTATCAGTGAGATCCTATTATAGCCATTGAAAGAGTTTGAAATAACGTGGAATAACCTAACCCTTACCTATCCTGGCCCAAAGAAATTCAACAAGGTTTTTACACCATTAATTTGTGGATGGTCTCAAATTAGCAGATAAACTATAAACAAAGTGAATAAGTGCTGAACGATTTCCTGAGTTTTCATTGCTTCAAGCTTTGCCTTTATTTCTACTAAATAAAAAAGTTTCAGGAAATATGATTAATCATTTTTTTCGATTGTGAAGTGCTCTTTCATGATCGACTTGAAAAGCCATGATATTTTTCCAAATGTTTGTTTCACAGATTAACGGTGAAAAAGCATGCAAAAGGTTTAATTAAGAAGTTTAAATTTAGAAATAGAAAATACTAAATATTAGGAAGCATTAGAAATTAATCCACCCTGTTTTAACCAATAGAATTTAAAAGCGTGGACTCAAAATAATTTCAGTAAAAGACTTTAAGAGTGAGACCAATTCAGAATTCCAGAAAGTCACAGGGTAAGCGATTCTTGAAATCTCCTCTCTCTCTCTCTCTCTCTCTCTCTCTCTCTCTCTCTCTCTCTCTCTCTCTCTCTCTCTCTCTCTCTCTCTCTCTTTCTTTCTGTTAAGTCTGTTTTTATTTTAGCCACCATGAAGAACATTTTGGCGCTTTATACGTTTCTTTTACTTGGAATGATGCTCGTCAATGAAACGACATGTTTTTTAGGAACTATGCATGGGAAGAAAAGAGAAAGTCCAGTGAGTTTTATATTATCTCTGTATAATGTTTTAATAATACATCAGACTTATATCAGAAGTTTACCTTTTTTATAATAAAGAACCTTTATTTTTGTTTCAGCCTGAACTGCCATGTTTTTTCTGGAAGTCCTGAGGCTTAAAGTTCCTTAACTTAATCTTATTTTTCATCTTTTTTTATCCCAATTATTACTTCAGAGGCAAAAGTAAAATAATATCTCTAAGTTTTCGTGTTTATCCTTAACAGCTCCTTTACTTTTCAGGCAATTTTCAGCCTCTATAAAGAACTTGTAACAAAATGTTGCTTGAAATATTTGCCACTCAAAGAACAAATCTCCACCCAAGCATCCATTGGTTTCATTTACTAAAACAGAATAAAAAAACTATAACTAACAAACTTACTGACTAACTAAATAGATTATAAATAAAATATTATATTATATATATTATTGTCTCTGTTTTCCTTTTAGTTACAAAGGAATTTGAAGTTTTGTCAAAACGTTCGAAGTATATGTGAATCCCTACAAATTAAAAGTTTGTTTACAAAACCACATAAAATTGGTGTAGATGAAGATATATAGGTAGACATTGTATGAATATTATAAATATTATATATAAAATAATATGGTTTTACTGTGAAATAAAAAATATTCATTAATTGTCGTCTTTCATTCCTCCCTGAGTTGATGAAAAGCTAGGAATCAAGGGAAGTTAGTAATAGGTCGTAATGTTTAAAGGAAATCTTTGCTTTCTTCAAGTGCATCTTCACACAAGAATGAGAACTTTCTAAAAGCAGCTGATCATAATTTATGATCATAAGCCACTCCCAAAGGCTGTTTCCAATTATCAAGACCAATAAGGGACATAAAAAAGACAATTAACCACTAAATCATGGCTAAAAACAATAATCTTAAACAACTACGTAAGATTATGTCTGAAAATATTGGTTTCTGAAACGTTAGTTACAACAACAAAAAATGGCGAAACGTGAATAACGCAAATAACATTTCGTATCCAACAACAACAGTATTACAAAGATCCGAAAAGTCACTCCCAAAAAGGCGAAGAGTTACGAGGGACATATTTTGGCCTAGTATATCAATAATCTCTTTCATTTAAGGATAAATGAATAAAAGTTCAAGATACTGTGGCATTACCTCATTGGTGCATTGGTGCTAAATATTTTGTTCCCGTTTTGATTTTAGTGGTTAAGTGATGCTTATATTCGATATATAACAAGAAAACAGAAATATATCCTCTTAAAACTTCTAAAACCACCGACCAAAACCTGCACCTACCTATATTTTAAAACTCAGAAAGGTAAGATACGAAAAAACCCAAAAAAAACAACCGCATACGACACACATTTTGAGCCTAAGTTAATGCTTATGGTGCTAATTTTTTTTCAATGAATTCAAACCTCTGGTGCTGAAAAAGGTGGTGCTTCATCTATAGGCTGCTATCCAGGAAGTTATGTTCTCAAATTGGCAAAAAAATACACTCTTTATTTGACTCTACTAAACTTTATGACAGTTCGTTCAGTCTAGTGCTTTTCCATAATTCTTTTTCTTTTTACTCCAAGAGAATCCCTTTAATGTAATAAAAAACTTTCAAGTGGGTGTACTTGTTGCGTAATTTCAAGATACTGTATCATTTTGCAAAAAATCGAAAATAACATATTTTTTATTAGTTTATAAACTTATAAAGTTTTGGAAAAAGTCATGAAGTCCAATGTTTTAAAAAAAAAAATAGATATAATCAATATCAAAAATTAACATTGACCATATGGTTTTGTCATGTGGACTACAAGCGTATTAGTAAAACAAATTATGTACTATAAATATTAAGTATAATAAACTTTCCTATATGTGTATGTTTGTGGAAGCTTTTTTTAACTGCTGCAACTTGTTTCTCTACGTCGTTCTTTTTGTGACATTGCAGAAACCTTACCCCCTGTCCTGAACATTCCTCATTTCATGCCAAAAAATACAATAGTTAATGATATGCTTTTTTTAACTTAAAATGTGCAGGTAAAGAAAACGGGGAGGGGTTTTGTTGGTGATAACAAATGAGTTGTAAATGATCCACTTATTTCAATCGTTTCGTGTGTCTTCGAATTCTGTCTGATACAAAAACAATTTTGTAGATCTGACAATATCTGTGCCACTTAAACGGTATCGGAAGCTGAACTAATGGGGTCACCAAAGAATAAATTTTCTTTCAAACCTCAGTTTAATCCTTAACATGTTTTTAAAACCGCAGAGAAATGATCGATTACAAGACACGTGACCAGTGTCAACACACTATTACGTTAGTTTTTTTGACGAATGATGTCATCTTTCCATTATGGAAATCTACTTTGTCATCGCTAAAATGTTTTTGTAAATCTGAGAATTGTTCTATTCTAAGAGTATGGTACTCCCCGAACCCCCGAACCCCCGAACCCCAAACCCCATTGACGCCGTAAGCAGCAGAATGCAATGGTTTCGAGCATCAACTGCATATACATGCTTATGATAAGATGATAAAACATAGGTTAAATTTAGGTGAATTGAAGGGAAAAGGCAGATTAACACTGTCTGGATAACACGTGTCTACCTGAAGATTATTGACGGCTCCATCTTATTCCTGATAGAAATGTTTTGAAGTTCGATAATCACTCTCTTTTTTTAACAACGGCCAATGATGACCTCGACTTAATTCTTGGTCATGCAAAATTTCAGAAATAGAATGTTGCAAAAATACTTTTTTCTCATTGTTTCATCTCTCTTCTATAAAAAGAGCAAATTGCTTCAAAGATCAAGAACTTCTCATTTTTCCTGATCGATCTCCTTCAAAACAATGAATCATGTATATCAATAATATTTTCGACGCCTCAAAATTCGAGCGATTCCTAAACAAAATGAAGTGTTCGTTAGTTTGTTGTTTTAAAAAGAGGTAAAAAAAAGAGTGATTCACAAAAGTAGAACATGTTGTTTTATCTAGCTGTAAAAATCAGATTACACACATTCTCAATTTCTCGTGAATAAACAATAATGTAACTTTTTTAACCTAAACTCAACTTTGGTAATTTCTGCCTTCCTGTTCTTTTCAAAAACCTACTTCAGGAACAAAAAATGAGCAAATAAGAAAATCATGAAAAAGTAATCGGAGTCAGTAAAAAGTGACAAATCCTTTGTCTCTGAACTAGAGACATGTTAGTTTGTAGAATTTTGTAGACTACAGCTTAAAATGCTTTGTAGAAAATATTATTAACACATCATATTGCGGGATTTTGTCATTAATGAATTGTACATCATTTAGATAGAAAAAAAAGAAGGAAAGTTAAATTGCACTTTTATCTGGATAGTCAATAGAGAAAAGGTTCTTTTGCAATGCACCAACAAACATAGAATTTTTTTAACTGATTGCTAATTTTTATAATCACATAAGGGAAACTACAGCGAGTGGTTTTCGTATCTGTGTAACCGACACATATATACGTGCAAAGTTTGATTGAGTATACCATCGCATTCGTCCGTCACGTCATATCGTTGAGCGTCGGTTTAAAGATTAATAACAGCCAGCAAAGATTTGCAGTCTTCCATATTTAGGTTGTAAGTAGCACGAGAAAGACTGCACACATGGTCGATAGCGCTTTGTATACGTTGCTCAACTGGGATACTGCCGGAAAAGGAATGGATGTCTTTGAAGGTAATTCTATGTTCATTATTCTTAATTGTCTAAAATGAGCACCACGTAAGAACATCAAAACCGTTCGTCATAATCGGTAAATTTGACGAAATTGTTTCTACTTTTTGTAGGAAATGTTGTTCTCAGAACCAACAGCGTTTAATGAAAAGATAAAAGTGTTAATGCATTGGTGTCGTTCTGTAGATCACTCTCTGTATGCGTAGATTGATGTTATTCCATCAACACCAGCGGCGGATCTAGCAGAAATCTAAGTATAAGTCAATTTGGAGGAGAAATTTCTAAAATAGAATTGGCAATTAAATTGCAATTATCCTTTTGAAAACACTTTTCTCCATAATTTTTACACCAGTACAACTGCTTCTCGATCTGCCACTGAACACATCCATCGCTTAAAGAAATGAAACTGTAGATTCGCCTGAACTATACTTTTCAAAACTTTCTATTTTTGATAACTATTACCCTTTTTAAGTTTTTTACACATTCAATATGTTGAACAGGCCAAAGAAACGATTAATTGTGTGATTACTTAAATATTAATTACAGAGGGAACCCATCAAATCTACCCAACCGAAAGAGTTTGATAAAGAAGAAAAACACGGTAGAACACCAAGGGACACCAAAAGTGATAAAATAAAATTTGAAAGCAAAACAACTTTAACCACTGACTGAATTATTGAATTCGGACAAAATTAGGACAGAAAATTTCAACTGATGAGGGAAAACTTTCCTCTCGAATATATAAAAAGGGTACATACTTAATAATAACAAAACTTGTCATCAGTAAATTTGCTGAAAATCTAAAACATTTGGACAGAGCAAATATCAAATTCAGGCCAGAGGGTAGGTATAGGACGATGTGTATGACAAGACTTATAGCGAATATTTATTAATTTAGATAAGAGTATCCGACTTCCCGACAATATTGAACTGGATACAAAGCCGTCATGTTTTAGCTACTATCTTAATAGCACATATAATGACGAACCGGTAAAATCAACGTCGCCGTCAGAAACGTCGTCATCAGCGAAGTCACCAAAATCGGAAATTACTCTCAACGCTTTGCAGGATGAGCAAAACACTCTCATAGAACAGAGGATTCAGGACAGGACCAATAACCTAAGAGCGATGCATTTAAGCAATTCAATGACCTCATTATGGACAAATTATAATAGTTTCCCCAACCGTATATTTCCAAATTTGGAAATCTCCAGTATTCAAGCATCAACGAATCCGTCATTGTTATCACCACAAATTTCTTCATGTATGTTTGGAACAAATCGAAACGTGCATTGGTTTAATCGAACAAACTTTACGAGTGACCCGTGGGCGTCGTCTGATTGTTCCCAAGGTAACTCATCCCTTTTAGAAAGCTTGTATTTTGTTTGTTGTTGATGCAGTTTGTGCTCGAAGTTCATTCACGGTCACAATGTCAAGTTTCTTTCATTTATTATTCGCACAAAAGCGAAACAGAGAAAGAAAAATTAAATTATATTATATAATCCATGGAATCCTAGGGAAGTTCTTAGTAACAGAATATTGTGTATTTTCACGCAAAACCTCAATTTTTGTATTTTGTTGATATAGCGTTATTTTTAGCCGGCAAGTTGAATTGTCAGTTTCCTTCTTCACTGATAGCGAGAACATCATAGCTGTCATTAAGTCGTTGTTTCACTTGACACCGAAAAAAAGAAGCGGATGTTGGTAATAGTTCGGCTAAAAAAAATCGTTATTTTTTAAATGCATGAAAGGTTCAAACAAACTTTCAGTACTAAGAGCCATGAAAATTCCTAAGTTTGTAGTTTAGCTAAAAAAAATGTGCCTATTAAACGTTATTTTTTGTCGTAATCCAAATTCTGCAGTCATAATATTTTATGAAGTGACAAAAACAATCTTAACGTCGAAGCGTATGTACTGAGTCAAGTGTTCAAACAAGAAAGGAAAAAGCTCACGAACAAATTCAAGGTTCAAAGCTCAATAACAATTGAAAATAGGTAAATTCATAATCCACCATTCTTAAGATTGACAATATTGTTTTGTTTTTCGAAATTATGCCTGGATATGCCAAGAAAAATGTTCGTACTGCTTAATAACAACAAATTCGTAAATCCAGTCTCACCAATAGTTTACAGTCAAAAATTTGTTATTTCTGGCTGAGTTATCGAGAGAACATGTAGCGTGATGCCTCCTGTTCTTTCAAACCAAAACCTAAAAGTTTTATGATCACGAAAATATGTGGAGTGCTATTTCAGCATTTCCATTCAAGGAGCACGAAGTTCAAAACGTTGGCAACACAAGCAAATATGGCTGCATAAGTCAGCAATTTCTATAAATTCTCTAAACTGATACTTGCTTTAGTTTTATTATTAAAGGGGCTATAGAAATAAAGTATTATTAAAGTAAACAAAACACAGAAATCACGTGGTTCATGTCGTAGCCCCTTTAAAGATTGTCTTTATGATACATATAACAAACATAATAGATAGAAACACATATACATAGAAGTAGTGTCATGTAGGGGAGGGTTTTTTAATAAGTTCTTTTCTTTTACTAATGGCCTGGGTAGACTGCGACTTACCGTTAAAAGAATAGGTAAAAATGTTTAACACAGGCAGTTTCTATAAATTCTCTAAACTCATAATTGGCTTATAACTTTGAGCGCAAAAAGAAAGTTAGAAGTTTCCTATGTCCGCTCTGGAATGTTTTCATTTCGTACGCATGCGCATGACATTACTCCACGTTGCCACAAATCTAAAATAGGTTTGAACATGACAATGTTGGTGATATTTATTTATTATTTATTCTTCATAAAATTATATTTAGATCCAACAATGAGAAGTCGTCCGTGTTTTTCGTCTCATCAAACACGAGAATTAGAACGAGAATTTACGGTCTGTCAATACGTCACAAGACGCAGAAGAATCGAACTCGCTTATTCTTTAAGTTTGACCGAAAAGCAAATAAAAACTTGGTTTCAGAATCGCCGAGTAAAAGAAAGAAAACAGAAAAAAATGCTAGGAGAAACGACAGAAAATGAACAAATGGGTTAGTTTGTCTGTAGAACTCGTGAAATGATTGATGTACAGCGGAAGTTGACGGAAACACAGATGTCAGTGGCGTCGCTTAATCAACGACAATTTTCACAGATCATCTAATAACAAAATGCTCCATTTGAAGGGAAAAAAGATTTCTTTTATAGACAGCTTTTGAAACAAACATGATTACAAGTGCTGTCAACACTATTTATCTGATGAAAGTTTAAGAAACTCGAAACATATGCTTACTATAACCGCTAAACCTCGACAGACCAACCTCGTTACCAAGCTACAAAGCTCCAACTCTTCAAGAGGGTAGTTGGAGGGTAAAACTGATGAAATGGCTAATCTTTCAGAATTCTTTCATTGTCACACGAACCAACACAATTTTTATCATCAATTTTATCAATTTAGTTTAATTCATTATTTCAACCATTTTATGGAATATGTCTTCCTTTGGATCTTTAAGAAAAGCCCAGCGGAAACATGACGTCACGACGTAGATGTAGATAACTTGACGTCATGACGTAAATGACGTGAAGGTCGTTTCTAAAAAGGTGAATGGTAAAGTCCTGTGTGGTGTATAATCTTATACCTCTCTGATAATTCTGCCAACCTTCATAGAACTAACAGCTAGTTAGGAAAATGGGAACAAAATAAAAACAAAAACAAAAATAAAAACAAAAACAAAAACGAAGGATAAGCATTTTATAGATGTTAAATCAGGAAAAGTTTGTGCACTGATATTGTCATATGACTATTGTGTTGCAGTCAAGATTTTTTATTTTTTGGTAAATGCTTTGAAAACAACTTTGTTTGATCATCTCATCAAATATAAAAGATATAATAAGAATCAGCTGACTGGAGTGGAGAAGAAATGGAACAAAAAACGGAAGATTTAAAATGATTTGATAGCCGTTATTCCTTCTTTGAACTTTGGTTTCCATCATCCTCCTACTTTCCACTAGTTCCACTCTGTACAGAGGTGTATGATTATAATAGGAGTTGGTTATCAATGCACGTTTTTAACCAAAAAAAATAATCTAAGTGCGAAAAGCTGCTTGTGGCCCACAACCTCAGCATATTTTGTCTATATATATAATATATATATGGAATAGTCTACTCAATCTGCTTCAGTGACGTCAGCGAAAACAGTCTCTGCTTCTACATGCAAATTTTCATAAAAATTGAAGCACCTTCGAAGGTTGGTCCAAATTTTGCCCAAATCGTCCTTTTTTGGCCAAAATATCGAAAATGATTCTCAAATTCGAAATCAGCATCATTGAATTGTTCTACACAATGCAAATTCTTATGAAATGGAGGAACTTTCGAAAGTATGTCCAAATTTTGCCCTTTTTGATTTTATGATGACTTCGTGTGAAATGTCACAATTTTTACTGTGACGTCTCTTTGTAAGGTTTTTGGGATCCCAGGACGATCGACGAAAGAAATATCTGCGCGCGCGAAGCGAACGTAAACAACTGTTTACGTTCTTTTGCATGAAAATAGCGATCATAACATTTTATGACTCCCTGACATTTTATTATTCTATTGTGAGACGAGGCATAGTTAAATCAATACATAAGTGTTGTGGAGCCGTGAGCGATAAGGCCGCTATGTTTGCAAGAGAAGGTTTTAAAAACATCGCAGTGCTTATTACTCTCAATATGGTAGACATATGGTGGTAAATCTTTCGCGTATCTGCCAAATGGGCTCCCCCCATCCGGAGCTCGCATATGTATATAAATACAATAAAACTGATTTTGCCTACATGAGTAGTAAAGCTTTGGTACGTACATGGTCGGAATTTCCAGAATGGTCCTTGCTACTTTTTAGAAGATCACAAATTATTCCAGTTCAGTGATGCAATCAGTTTTACCTAGGAGGAAGGGTTTTACATAATCTTGTGAAGTGATAATGGTGCCGTTAATATGTAAGCTAATGCGCAAGTTTTGGAGGCCAAGAACCGTTAATTGGAATTTATCAGGATTGGCAACACCTTGATTGTCTTTTTTAACTATTTAACAATCTATAAGAGCTGGAGTTGCAAAAACACTGATTCCAAACCACAGCTATATTATGTGTTATCATCAACAAAACTACATATCTTTTTATTATTGATGGCAAAGAAACAGGAATTTCACCTCCTAAAGACTTTCGTAAATCAGTGTTAACGCAATAAATTCACAAAATTCGTCAAGTGAAGCTTTCAAGTACTGAAAGCTAATAGCCAAACCTTTACGTTTATAGTTTCAATTCTGTGGGGTGAAAAATTAATCGAGAAAAAGTGACTAAATTTTTTCCAGACTTTTTTTCCCCCGGTAAGGTATGAGACAAAGCTATGTGTTATGTTCACAAAGTAATTGTTACGATGATATCGAATCACCAGTATTGTTTTTCGTTGAAAAGTAGTGCTTCGAAACTTTCTAGAAAGTTCCCTCTCTTGCATTCTGCTTAGCAATTGGGAAGAACTCCCAATTACAAACTTAGATCGCAAACAAAATTGTAATGCTTTTTATAATTACTTATTTCCAATATTTTTAAACGAGATTTTATTCGTAATTATTGTCAGTATGTGGTTAATAATTCGCCCTCAATATCTTGGTTTTAACAAGTAATTATTATTATTATTATTAGGGTCTGATGAAAAAATCACCAAGCAGCACTAAGAAGTAATTGTTTTAGGAGGGAAACCGTTTTGCTTTAATGTAAGCATGAAATATATCAAGGGGTAATAATCACTAACATCCGTTTCAAAAGGAGAAGCTATGCTAGAAATAAGAATTCCTTTTTGTCAAAATAGATCAATACAAACGGTTGTTTGCAGAAAGGAACAACAATCATCAAAGTCACGCATAATAATGGTGTTTACATAACACTTTGAAGAAAAGTCAACAATTTCAGATGTCTGGTCAATACAGTAAATGAGAGGGAAAGACTGAGAGACCGGCCCATACACCGAAAATGTAAAAAACTTTGATGTATTCAGCATAACTATTTTACATTTCAATCATTCGCAAGTAGGTATCACGTGTCTTTCAATCTAAGATAAACATTTCACGCGCTGTTATAGCGCTACCTTTCAAAAACGAACAACATATGAGAGAAGTAATAATTTATTGCAAGAATGTTCAAAATTTATTGCCTTCAATTACAGAAGTAAAAATTACTACCGACACTTTCAGTCAGCCAGGGTTAATCAAACGTATAAGAACAGTTTGGGGGGATCTTTTAAGTACAGTAGAATCCCGATAACTCGAACATCCGAATAACTTTCCCCTTGAACTTATACTCTCTCATTAAAGCCCCTCGATAACTCGAACATACCACAATTCGAACCATGTTCATCGGCCCCTGTGGAGGTTCGAGTTATCGAGAGTTCACTGTAATAAAATCAAATGAAATTCACACCAAAGGTTGGTTTTAAAGTCTTCTCATACATTAACATATAGTAAATTTGAAAAACTCTTCGAGATGTGTGCAGGGAAATTATAACTTTGGTTAAAAATAGAGATTTCTCTATGAAATTACACAGAAACCGCAATATAACAACAACAACAACAAAAAACTTTTAAATATAAAATTTTAATAAGTTAGCATCGGACAAAAATTCAGTTTTTATCCCTGTTGTAGTGACATAGTGAAGAGGTTGAATTATTACACCAACACAACCAATGAGAGATTATTATAATCAAGCGTACGAATTACGAGAAAACTTTGGAAAAATAAAAATTGAAATGAAATTCAAGTAAAAAATCTTCGAAAACTAGAAAAACCAAAAATTAATTCGAAATTTAAGCATTTGAACAAGCAAGAACAAGTTCTGAGTACATTTATTGGGAGTCAACCTGAAATTCTCCTTTTAACGCATAAAAAGTACCACTATCAAACGCTACATAGGAATTTTGTCAAAACATCGCTATACATACACAACTTCTTCAAGTTATATATAATACGGAAGGAAATAGAATTTTTTTTTAGCGAGAATTTCTTTATTCGCTTGGAACGGAGAAGAATATGGTATATGCATGTGTGTATTTATTCTTGACCAGCATGCCGATCAGATGTGTTAACTTTTTACAATAACGTCAATTCAAATGCCAGAAACTTGAAGGTAACCACAACATATTTCACTTTCGGTTACGTAATGTTACACAAAAACATCGATGGGCATTAATCGATATTCAATTAATTTTCAATAAAAAAGCTGGTCAACAATTTAATGACTGAACAAATGTTGCTAATTGGAGGTTTACCAAACATATCTCTTCTACCACAATATCGACCACATTATGTTTCTGAAGTGACCAGCAACTGCTTCAAATGTAGAAGCTCAAGGGAATTTCATCTACGCCACTACACACAAGCAATATAGAATGAATTAAAAATCGTTCCCTAGTCTGGTTTGTAAATTGGCTGCTTCGGTCGAAATTCAATAAGAAGAACCTAAAATTATATATATATATATATATATAAAAAAATAAATGGAAATGGTAATGAAAATCCATGGAAAGAAAAATTGAAATGTTTTAAGAGTGCAAATACGACATTTTCATAACATAACAAGTTCGTAGAAGCGCATTATTATATTTTCACTCAACGACTTGAAAGGACAAACCCAAGTCCAGTCTAATGCTTTTGGTACAAGGTAATAAGAGAAGAATTTTGTAACACAAAGTATGGGCACAGTTTGAGAATGGATAAAAAAATATATATGCATTTCACATTAACCCAGTGATTGAAAGCTTCTGCTAAGAATTCAATGTTTTGTTTAAGACTTCTGCAGGTTTATCAAGGTGGGTTGTGGGCGGCCAGAATTGAAAGATTTCATGCTTTTTTTCGTTGATACTTAAAGAAGACATTTAATTAGCTGCAAAAACTTCCACAGCCATGTTGAACAGACTTACATATTCCATCATGTTACTAGATATCATCATTTGCTTTTGTAGTTTTAAATGTAAACCCAACTAAAAGAAACAAGTTTGTTTTTACTTTTTTATATTCATCATATTTTCAGTGGGGGATCCAGGGGTACAGTACAGCCCGAAAGAAACTTTAAATTTTTGCGTAAGATAATTAGTTTTTGTGAAGAGTGGCCCCACAGTCGTTGACAAATTGCGTACATGATGTACGGTTGCTTGCTGTTCAAGTACACTTGTCGATTTAATGTTGTACGTCAACGTACACTAGTTGTTTTCTATAGAAGTATGCCTGGTTTCAATTTTGACTTTATATGTACGCTACATTTCTAAAATTATGTATATCAACTCTGATTTAAAATGTAGAATAACATTCTTGAATAAACAAAAAATATAAATGCTCTCCATCCTGCTTGTTGATTAATAAAAACTATTGAAGAAATAATAAAATTTGAAAATACTGTGAAGGAGAGTAAGTTTTGAATGAAATTTAATCATAAATCCGTAATTCGCGTTAGGTCAGACGGTCATTGCCATGATGATGCCTATCACACTTCCGAAAGCTATGAAGCATTTTACAAAGGAAATGCATTTGAACTTAATGTCTTTGGAAGTTACGGTTTTCAAAAAAACGTTTTAGTGACTTTAAAAATACACCATTGAAGGAGATCATAGCATTGTTTGATTTTAAAGGTTGGCCAAGGTCTTTTCTTTGGTGAGAACAGAAAATGGGGCATTGAAGAAGTGAAAGTGCTGACCAAATATTACACAAACTATAATTATATAATGATGAAGCAACACTTGTGGCAAGACACCAGGTAACATTTCGAGCCAGAGTTAATAAGTTTCGTTTAGAAAAGCTTATCACTGTCTATGTAGATTTGATGAAGAACGGTGAAGATATTCGTGGTTTGCACTTAAAACCATAACAAGCCAACAACATCTAAAAAGCAAAAGCTTTAACTTTCTTTTCTCATATACTTTTTTTAACAAGTTTTTGTTTTCATTACATGCATTTTTTTCTCTTTTAATTGTTACATATCTTTCGATGAGAATAAATAACGTGGATTATTTTCTGACCAAAACCAGATATGACATAAATCAAATCTTTGTTATTAAAAATAAAGTATGGAGTGGCTACGCCTACTGCAAGCTTCATTGTCTGGCGGCGTTACGGAACATGGTAGAGGAAACGTTTTGTTTCCTCAGGGTGCCATACTTTATATGAAGGTTTCTAAAATATCAACTACTATTTACAATGTCACTAAGACATACAGTGGTTACAGAGTTCGAATATGTCTTACATAACCTAAAAATAATTCATGTAAAAATTCATTCCTTCATGGACGTGTAAAGTTTCTTTTGGGTTGTACTGTATGTCAGAAATTGTGGAGTAACACATTAACATAAAATGACGTTTTCAGTATGTATCACCAATGGGCTTGTTTGCACATTTTACGCTTTAATAGCTAACATTCTCCTCCACAAATTCCACAGATTTCTTCACATTCAAACAACTTACGTAAGTGACACAATCTTACCTTGTGGTATAAATTTTGATTCTCTGAATCTATAATTTTCTCAAGTGTATGTCGCGTCTAAAAATGGATGACAATAACTATACTTAAAAAGTTTTTTACTTATTCAAAGTCAAAAGAATCTCTCTGTAAAACATAAAAATAAACTGCATGATGCCATAGCTTTAATCAACAGCCAAGTAATCTATTTCAGATTGGTTGCAAGAGCTTTGTTGTGATTAACGTTATTTTTTTTTCATGTTGCTCATGCAAACAGTATTACGATAAAGAAGTTTATATGTTAAAACTTGTTTCATAGTAGAAAAACAGGATGAAGTTTTTGGAAGCTCAATTCTAAATAAAGCATTAGTTTACCAAGCATTTTAGATGCCAGAAATTAATCAACAAACTTTATTGTTTTTTATTGAAAAATTCATTCATTCCATTTAAGGTATAAAGAAAATCATTATTGTTTTCATGGTATTAATTACAGACATTGATAATTTAATTAGCTTTGATTATAGTAATTGCTTAACTGAATTTGTCAGGTTTTCCATAGTCTATAGTCTTTACTATAGTCTATTGAACATTTAAGGGACTTATGTTACATTGAAGTCATTCTCTGAAGCTTTAAATTTACATGTTCATTTTAACTTGTATTATAATACATATCCATAGCAACAATTTTTGTATTAATTTTAACTTTATTTTTTAGAAATATTTTACTATAAAAAATAAGAAAAATTCAAATTTTACATCTTTTTGGTTCCAATACAGTAAGGTATACTGGAATTTGTCAATAACTTTATACATTGAAAAGGTTTGCAGAAACAAATGTTTTTAACTACATTTCTTTAAAATGTCATGTTTCCTCTGATACAAATTTTTACTTCAAAAGAGAAAGTGATGCAGCATCAGCATCAAAGTCTCTAAAAAAATTGCCACAGATACTCATTAATAAACGCCAGTTAAACTTGAATAAATCTTTATCTCAGTAATTTATGATTAAATCTAGTAAATTTACATACCCTCTTATTCAGGAATACCACAGGCCACATTGATAAACCCATTGTACAGCAACAACATATACATCCACATAACAGCCAGCGTAAGTTCGAAGGTAATGTACGTCCAAGTACTTTATTAATACGGCAGATAGTTGCTTCAAATTCTTCTGGTGCCAACTGCATGAATTATAGGTACATTGTCATAACGTGTTAAGTAATGAATTGGTTTTATAAAATAAATTTAAGACTATTTAACATACCTTTCCAGTCAACCCTGATGGAAATTCTGTTTCAAATTTGTTGGTCATGCCGAATCTAAAGAAATAGAAAATATCATATGCACCAACAATACTATAATGTCAAGCTAAAACTTTGTCAGAACTTTTCTAAAGACCAAAATTTTGACATTTATAATACAAAAGGAAATACTTTCATTTTGAGGGAAAGTAAGCAATGCGATATTAAACACATTTACAAATGATGTCTTTCTTTCACGTAAATTGCATTGTTAGTAAACAGTAAGGTAGTTTCATCTAAGTTCGACAAAACAACTTTAAAATCCAATAAATGAAAAAGGAAACCTAATTTACGTCCAAAAGGATGTAAGATATGAAATACGGTATCCAAACAACATTAGTAATAAAAAGATAAAGATAAAGATTTCTTTACTTTGAAGATAGATAAATGGAGGAGAAAAGGAACGGGAGGATACGTCCGTGTTTAACCATATATTCTTTATTCGACAAAACAATTTTTAAAACAATTTAGAGATAAAACACGGAACAGTGGAATAACAAATGAGATATCGTAAAAACCACGTGCAATAATAATCCCAAAGGAAACACTAGAGGTGATATTTCTTTTCTTTACCGGTAATTACCCTTGAAGATACTCGTAACATTTTCATAACTATTACATCACGAACAAACAAACTCTGATAATCAGCTGGTTATTAAGCATGTCGAAAACAAAATATCGCACCGGGGAAGGGAAAACCTCCCCTATATGGAAATCTTCTTTCAAAACGGGGATTTAAAAGTCATGATTTGAAGTACCATGGCCAATCTTTCCGTTCCAGTTGTAAACAAGATGTGGCGATAACAGCACGCATGAATATCAACAACTTCATTTCGTTCGTGTTTTTTGTGTTTGGATTTGTTTAAAGAGGTTTCAGACTCATCTTGGATTTACCCCCAATTATTAAGCGATATTTCAAATTTAAACTATTGGGTGAAAAGTACTTACTGTAAGCTTCCTTTTTAAAGTTTTTTCATTTTTTCCCGTTGATTAATCGCTTCAATATTAACGTGTGTCGAATATAGAAGCATGTCGAACTTAGATGAAACTACCTTCTTATATACAAATGATTTTTCTCCCTTGCTAGGAGTTTATTTTGAAGAAAGAAGAAGTTCCATACAAATCATGGCTTAGCTGTAGTTAAGTTTTTACAAGACACACTTATGGCAGTTTATTTGATTGTGTAACTAACATTATTCTAATGCAAAAAAGAAACATCTTCACACCAGAGAAGAGAAGTTAAATTTTAGGGTTCAAATTCCCCCAAAACTTTGAAAATGTCAATGAACAAACCAATGAGCTTTCAGCTTTGAAGTAGGAGACTTAAAAAAAATATTAAATAAGAAAACAATGGGTTTATAATAACTAATAGCTGAGCCGAAAATTTTACACAACACTTACAGTGTCAAGTGGCCTACGCCACATATCTTGATTGGATCAGGCGCACGTATCAGATTTTCTGACCGATTGTCAGAACTACTTCCTTGAAGAGGAGATGCATCTTCAATAATATCAATATTGGCCATTAGAAGCCATGCGTTCTAAAAGGCAAACAGGTTCACATTCAAAACATCTTCAAACAACATGTCACTCTTCACTTCACGGACCTGATAAGTTTCAATTTTCTTTGATAGCAAGTTGGCCAGCCACACTACATTTAAAACCAATAAGCAAACACTTTATTTGTTATCGATTTCCGTTGATGGCCTATTAGGGCAATAACAACAAACAAAAACAGTCAGCTCTGGTCAGCTCGATATCCCCCGAGCATTCATAAAGAACTCTGTATAACAACTAGCAGAAATACCGACTAAAATTAATTAGCTGCTAGTTATTTTCTCTTTAATTTAGGATTAAGAATACATTAGAATTAAATAAATGCACGATAAAATGATGATAAATCACCCCGGGTACCTTGCTCACAGAAGGGTTACGGGTCTAGAAAATGATCTTCTTTTGGCAACTTTTTTTAAAATGATAACTGTCCTCACCAAAAACTTTCGTTTATCGCAACGCTTGATTTTGCGATAACTTCCTTTCAAACTGTGATTTGGATACTATTATTATTGTTGTTTAAAGTCGTGATAAAACCTAAAATACGAGTTGATAAAATAATGGTATTATCTATAGTTCGAATGTTTCGTCCAGTTCTCAATGAGATGGACTCATCATAAAAAACTGCCGAATCGGGTCCGCTTTTCAGTAAAAACGTAAACTATATTTAACTGTCTATTAAGGCCATAATAAAAAACATGTTCGGTTCCAAAAAACAAAACAAAAACACAACAAAACAACAACAGCAAACAAACAAAAAAACAACAAAAACACACACACACACACACCACACAGATGCCTGACAAAGTGTGGTAGGGTCTGGTTACATACATGGTTACATACATGGTTACATTACATGGTTGTATAACCTTTCATGTAATGAGAAAAAAAAACACAGCATAACCAGACAGCGACATATATATATATATATATATGTCTTTTTTCATTTATTAGCCTGTGTTCTAGAAATTAAGCCACATCCATCACCAATATATTTGTATGCTTGATTCCCAATTTACAGATTGCAAGAATTCTTTAAAACACCCAAAGTAAAAAGCATTTTCCGCCTGGCTGACCCCTATATAAGATGTAAATGACCTGAACAAAACAATTTTTTGATTGCAGCCTTAATTTACATGCAATTGATATACACTTTACAAAATTTATATTTAATTTCATTCCCTGGGGGCTCTCATAATGTCAATAATGTAATAATTTCATGCAATTTATTTGAATAAGCAGGGAATAAGCTTATAATTATAGTTAACTCACTTAATATTTACCCCTTAATATTTGTCCATTTCTTTCTATATTGGATCCTTCTAGCTTTATTATGCTGTTGCATCATTTGCTTCTCTTATCAGTCACCTTTGCTACATGGTGTTTCTATTATTAGGATTATGTTCACATTGATTTCTTGTTGGCTACCTCTTTGCGTTTCTAATTTACGAATTGAATTTATGTTTTGAACTGAAACAAAGTCTAGCATTTTTATGATAAATTATAATAATTTATTCCTGTAAAACTTCATTAAAGATGTAAACAAATATGGTAATCATGAAAGAAGACTACATTGCTATAAAATCAAAACAAAACAAAAATGCATGGCATAATTATTTGAAATTGAAAAGTAGTTATGCGGAAATTAATATTGGAGTGTTTGGAAGAGTTGGAAGAGCAAAATCTGATTCTGATGGCTTGAAAGAAATGGGCCCTAAGTTTCTATGAAGTTTTATTCTAGCTATGAAACATATTCCTATATGTGAAGTTATGATCAGCTAAAAAAGATGACAATAAACACTTCAGCATAGCAACAGCAACATAGCTGCTAGAAACATCATTCAGAAAGTCCATTTGCGTGGATTATTTACCTAGTCAAATCCCCTTGTAGTTCTTATTTTTGAGAAGATATTTCTTTCTTAATTCATACCCTGCTGTTGTTTAGTGTTGTTGCTGTGATGTTGTTGCTAGTGACTACCAACTTATCTCCAATCTGACCCCCAAATTTTATTATGTTTATTATTTGAGGTCAGTTAAATTATGATAGGTTAAGAATGTACTGGTGTATGTGAAGAACATGATAATGTTATATGTTGTAGTATAAACGTAAGCCAGGTAGTAAGTCAATTTTAAAAAAGTAAAGGTGACAAGTTTATTTTATATTAAAACATAACCATGTGATCCACATGTGCTTGGAGGTGTTTTGATGGCTCTGAGTATTGTGATAAGAGTTCTTTTTCAATAAGAGTTCATCAGATTGGTTCTTTTTTCTACAATTGATTGAGTCATCCACGAATCTCTAATAGAAGATTGGGTTCTCAGGACTGACAACGTCATTTTCCAATTTCTTCATGAAAATATTAACTACGGATAGTGGGCCACCCATCGAAAAGCTTATGCTTATGTTTTAATATAAAATAAACTTGTCATCTTTACTTTTTTAAAATTGTTATATGTTGTATTATTGGTTTTTGGTAGTTTGTTACTATCCCATGGGTAGGCAAATAACCTGGTAAATACATTGGAAAATCATCTATATTTCAAGTTCTGGTTGTTGAAAGAAAGCTAGAGGAATTTTCAGGCTAATAAGGATAGCTAAAATGCTGTGAAATTAAAACTAACTATATAATTTCATATAACTATATAACTATTATTTATTAGCTGCATCATTATAATATTGAAATATCTGCCACAAAATATGGAATCAGAGTTGTCATCACTTGATCTTCGATCAAAGTTATTTCATTCCTTCAAATCTAAAGGGATCTTACAATCAGTGAAAGTAAGTTATAATATCCTTTTTGTGTGGCAAGAAAAAGGCAGAGAGATTATAAATGATTTCATTTTGATACTAAGTTTCTGTCTTCGTCTTGTAACGATGTTTGTTTTTTAGACGGAACTTCGAAATAGACTTGTATCAGAATTACAGAAAAATTTGCAACACGATGTGACAAAGCCCCCAACAAAAGAGAATATAGGATCTGGAACATTATTAATGATGGCTTCAAATAGTTTAGTTGCTGACCATCTTGCGAATTGTTCATATGACTACACTTTATCTGTTTTCTTTTCTGAAAGTTTGGTCAATCCAGAAAAGGTTTGTAACTTGTTTGAAATCTGAAAAAGCTTAAAGTATAGTGTGAAACTTTATGTGCCTGCAAAGGAATGAATTTTTACATTAAAATAAAAAAAGAGTGTACAATTTTATCTGAAGTTATTATTAAAATCTTTTGTGTTCATGGCAGTTTGCTCAGACAAGGGGTTGAACTGAACATGAAAACACATGTCAAGGAGCCTATAAAATATGCACTTCAGGAAAAACAGCTCTTAAATTTGTTTGATTACCATCATATAGTTCAAGGTAAAATCTCATATCAGTACAGTCCATAGTGTAAACCTTGTAGAATTTGTTGGGTGATTGCGTTTATAAACAACTTTTGCATTGTTCTTTCAAACACTTTTATAAGAGTTCTCACCAAAAGGTTTGTGATACAAGATTTTACCTTGAACACCCTCCCATTATAAAGCTAATATGCCAAAATTCAATATTCAAAATTTTGCAGTACTGATCATTTTGGAACCTATTGCTCATTTCATGGTACCTTTTTCTTGCGGAACCCACTTTCATAATAGGTCCCCTGAACCTGCTATGTTTCGTTTACCATGAAATGTTGAAATATCAAGCCTTGCAATTGATAGAGTGAAGATGAAGAATAAATAGATCACATTTGGTAACAGAAATTTAGGAAATGGAGAATAAATAAAAATGGGGATTTGTTTAACACATTGTATCTATTTATTGTAATACTTTCTAATAATGTTCATCTTTGAAAGCTTTACTTGTTCATCATATGAGCAAGTTGATATTACAATCTTATAGTTTCATGTTGATTGTGTTTGTGTGCTTTTATACAGGGCATATTCTACTTGTGAATATTTTCCTTTTGGTGTGTCAATGTATAATAAATGTATTGAATCCTCTGCTACATATTTTTTAAATCCTTCTTTATTAAGTTGGTGAAAAAACTATTATCTTGGTGATTATTATTTAGAAATACTCTACAAGTGACATTCTTCAACTATTACACATTAATCCAGAATCAAAACTTTATAAGAAATTGGTAAGCACACAAAATGATTAGATAAAATCTAAAAACAGTTGAGTTCTAACTTCCTTTTCGTACCCCTATGACTATTTTGTGAATTTGCTATTATCTATCTGTTTCGAGCTGTTTCTCAATGGATCTTGTTTTTTCGTCCTCTTTTAGATTGCACTGAAAGAAGATAAGAATATGAAAAGTAAGTGATTGATTTTAGTTCAGAAAGGAAATCCAGTCTGTGTCCGTGTACCTGGTACAAGGTTGGAGGCAATAAGAAGCAAGCATATTTTCAACCACTTTTCTATTAACATTCATTTTTTTTTACATTTTGAAAAAAATTTCCAGTGTTTTTCAGGTCCATCCCACAGCAAGCCTGTTTTTGTAAGTTGCGACAAAAATCTTGAAAAAAAGAAATTGAGAATTAATGAATCCCACTATAATGCACTTGTGTCAGTTTCGTTGGTATGAATTGGAAAACCTATTGTTCGACAAATGAATACTAAATATAATATTTATTATTGTTTTAATCTGAATCTATTTTTCTCCTTTGCTATCAGTCTAAACCTTTTGTGTGCACATTTTTTTGTGTTCCTTTAATTCCTACATAATAGCACTTAAACTGACAGGAGTATGCACACAGCTTTTCAAGTGCTGCGAGGCGAACCAATGACTTGTGTGAAATCCATGCCATATTTAATGGTGTGAATGTTATGGATCTGTCTAGTGTGTTTGTAAATTCATCTCAATTCATCTACTTGAACAAAATTAAGTTACACGGTTCCAAACATTATAGACTAATGAGATTTTCATTTTTTCAATGAACAATTTTTGCATACATTTAAAAAAAATAATTTGACTGTGTATAGGTTTCTTGTGGAGTTTTTTAATGCACATATCCGAAGCATTCAGTTTCTCATCGCAAGAAGCTTCGATTCAAACAGAAGAAGTGTTGAATCATGAATATGGGGCATTAGGTAATTGATTGTCTGAATTGATTTTCTTGAGGCTAACAATACAGTAATATAAGATGATGCTGATTCTAGACCGAAAACTGTTCGATGTTGAAAGGACGCAAATGCAAATTTTTGAAAACAAGACGAAAGAAGATTCTATTTCTTTAGAAGCTAAGTTTTTGTCATTACAACGGAAATATGAAGCCCAAAAGAGAGCAGAACTTAGTGCTGAGGTAAGAGAAAAATGCTACTGTTCATTGTTGTTGATCGCACATTTCTGAAGTTTGTTTCGACATTTTATTAAAGTTTATCTTTTGAAGATAAGTACATGAGGTAAAAAAAAGTTTGGGCAAAATTAAGTCTGGGAAAAATTTTGTCACTATTCCCTGACTAAAGTTTTTTAAAAAAAGTATTAGTCCGATAAAAAGAAATCAGGCAAAAATTCAGTCAAAATATTAGACACTTATTTCCCAATAAAGGTATTTTGCTAAAACTTCCTACATTTTAGATGGAACAATTTAAAACATCTCAGCTTGCAAACATGAGATTGGTAGAGCAAGAGAAATGCCAACAAGAAGTAACCAGCATCAAGTTACAAGTAGTCATAATATTTTTTTATTCAATTGGCTTTTGTGATTTTGCTTAATAATAAGTCTATGATATCAAGTCTTCTCTCAAAATCCTTCAAACGTACATGCCATGAGACTTTTGTGGTTAGACTTTAAATCTGCTTCAATTTTTAACTAAGTCTTACTAAGATTAAGCACTTTCTTTTAAGCATTCAGTTGTTATACCTAACTGATAATTCATAAACTAAATTATTCATCTTCATAGTATGATCAGACGCTACAAAAGAAATTAAAAGAACTCGAGAAACGGGAGGAGGATATGTCAATTGTATCAGCAAGACAGAAAAAGGTTTTGAACATCTAGGAGTTCAAATTTCTTAACGATTTTGACCCTAAAATGGAGTAGTGCGGTGTTATCAGATATTCAAACAGTTATTGTTAAAACACACTTGGCTGTATACTCTTCCTCCAATTCCACACGTGTATGTGTGTGCAAGTGTTCTGAGACTTTCTAAGTTGATTATTTTCCATAATTTGTTATTTTAGATGCTTGATAATGAAGCTTATGAACACCGACAAAAAATTCTATCAGAGCTTCATGCACTGAAAGAAAGAGAACTGGAATTAGAAAAAGTTCATGAGCTTGCTCTCAAGTAATTTTCTAAATAATTTTAAGAAAAAACGTAAGACAAGGAGATGACGTAAGACAAGGAAATGAATTTTTTACAAAATTATTTTCTGAACCATATGGAATGAGTTCAGCAGGTTTAGTTTACATTTTATAGATCAGTTGAGGTTCAAGAGGAGAAGTTACGTTCTAAAAACGAACAGTTAAAGTATAAAGAGGAAGCTTTTAAAGATATGGAAGAGAAATATGAAAGTCGTTTGAAAGATGAACTAACAAAGTAAGTGGATATCAACACTGATCAAATCAAGGTTCCCACTCAGCATCAGATCATAAAATTTCATAAAAAATGGAAGAAATTGTTGGAAGTTATAAAAAAAAGCATAAAATTAACTGAAGAACAAAATCAATCATAAAAAGTCACCGCGCAATAATTGTTGTTGTGCTGGATTTTATCCCCTTGATAAACAATGCTGAAGAACCCAATAGATTATAGATTAATTTGTTTCTTCTTATTTGTTTCTTTATTTCGTTCGTAGAGCATGTAGGAAAAAAACAACTACATAATATATTCATGGGTGATTGGGTGAAATCTTCTGCGTAATATGTTCAATTTACCCTTTTTAAGTATATAGAACCTGGAATTTAAAAATAGTACATTCTAAAACCAGTGATCATTGTTTGGGTGTTGGGAGGACCAATTCACTATCATGATATTATAATGGTTAATACTTAGAGTGAAATTCGAGTTACAGCAAGAAGAGAAACATGGGTTGGATTCGTTGAATTTGAGGGAACAACAATTAAGAGGTAAAGAGCTACTTTACAATGATTTTATTTACCATCAATTATGTATAGTTCTGATTTTTAAGTCATGTAACTGTTTATGAATGCAGAAGAGAAGATACATTTTGGATCACAAAAAGAATCTTTTTTGAAGTGGAAAAGCGAGGCTGAAAAATTAAAGGAGGAAAATGAAAAGTTACATGTAAGAAATTTTTCAGTTGCATAAAGGTTTTTCTTTTGTATATTTCAAATTTTTTTAAAATCTTTTTTTAGTTATCACTTTTGTCTGCAAAACAAAATGTTTCAATATTAGGACAGAAATGTGAAGATCTTGTCAAAGAAAATTTAAAGGTTGGAAAAAACGTTTTCATAACATTAGATTCTGCTTCTATCTACGCATCCTCAGTTCTGCAACCAATCTTTATCTTTTAGTTTTGCAACTATGAAAACCTAAAAAACGAAAACATTATTCTTCACCGGGATGTTGAGGGACTTCAAAAGTAGGTTTGGCTTCTATGGAGTATGCAAGTAGTATGATAACAAACTTCTCTGAATGATAAATTGATCAACCCCAGTTTATAATGATTTCCATTCCTTCATTTTACTTCATAATAGTTTTCTTTTTTGAAAATAATAGAAATATTGATGAAATGACTGGCGAAAGAAATAAAAGAGAAAAAGGTAGGATTTTTCATAATCTAGTATAAAGTAGTATTATCAAATCTAGTATTTTTAGCAATACTAGTAAAAGTGTTATCCAGTACTTAATTAATAAGGGCGCTGTGCTGTCTCGAAATCTCCCTTTTACGCCTACCCGTGGCGGCAACCCTTAAAAAGTTCTATGATGTTGAAGATGTTGTCGCAATGGTTTAATTTTGATTGAAATTTTATTTCCAGAACATCAAAAGTTAGTAAAGGATCTACTTGGAAAGATAACCACTGTTTCCTCAAATACAGTACGTTTTTTTACGTTTGAAGCTTACATCTCGACAATGAATTTTTTTCTCTTCTTTTTGATGATTTTATTTTGTAGGTTCAGAGTGAGCCGAAGAAAGATATTGAAGAACAAGAAGCTAGAGAACGATATATGTCATTGGAGCATAAGTATAGGTTAGAGGTATGTTCATGAATGAAACAAGCATACCTATTATGAGTAATATATAAAATAAAATATGCTTAGCAAGGATTATGCTATATCTCGGTTATGATTTCGTATGTATGTATGAAATGGTTTGGTGAATACTGTCTAACCTCTGTATTGCGAATCTCTCTAATTCAAACTCTCCCTCATCCGAACTCTCCTTCATCCGAACTCTCCCTCATTCGAACTCTCCCTCATCCGAACTCTCCCTCATCCGAACTCTCTCTTATTCGAACTCTTTCTAATTCGTACTCTCCCTCATCCGAACTCTCCCTAAATCGCAAGTTCCCTTATCCAAACTCTCCCTAACCCGAACTCTCCCTAATCCGAACTCTCCCTAATCCGAACTCTCTAATTCGAACTCTCCCTCATCCGAACTCTCCCTCGTTTGAACTCTCCCTCATTCGAGCTCTCCCTCATCCGAACTCTCCCTAATCCGGACTTATCCTAATTCGAACTCTCCTTCATCCGAACTCTCCTTCATCCGAACTCTCCCTAATCCGAACCAAAATGGAAGTTCCTTCATCTATCACTTTTTTGTAATTGTAACAATTTTGAAATAGAACCATTTTGTATGGCCTCTTGGATGTCGAATGATTGAGAGTGAACTGAATAGCTATCAATTCTGTTTAGGTGTTGAAAAATGAGGAACTCCAAAAGTTGTACGAAGATTCGCTTTTGTCGCAAAGAGAACTTCTTCGAGAAATAGACGAGTTAAGAACTGCTTTGACTATATCAAACCAAGGTTAGTGAAATTATTCCCTCGAATTGAAATACGGAAGGGCTACTTTCTTGCAACCTTCAGAAGGGCTACCTTCTTGCAACCTTCAGAAGGGCTACCTTCTTGCAACCTTCAGAAGGGCTACCTTCTTGCAACCTTCAGAAGGGCTACCTTCTTGCAACCTTCAGAAGGGCTACCTTCTTGCAACCTTCAGAAGGGCTACTTTCTTGCTACCTTCGGAAGGGCTACCTTCTTGCAACCTTCAGAAGGGCTACCTTCTTGCAACCTTCGGAAGGGCTACTTTCTTGCTTCTTACTGTAAACTTAGAGAAGGACGTTTGCCTTTCTAGAAAAGGAAAAATTATTGAGAAGTGGTAAAAGCAGTGTTATGACGTCAAGGTAAACACAGGCATAGTTTGTTCTTAGTGTTGCAATTTTCATTAACCATATCAACTAACATAGTCATTAGAAAATTACCTGGTCTAGAAACCTATTATGTTTATTTTCTTTGATCATTTCAATAGGCTATTTTCATCAGGTCCTTACTTTGATCACATGACAAATTATAACCAATAGTTCAATTATTTGAATATAATCATGTGACCAAAGTGAGTACACGGAAAACTACATTTAAGTTATAAATACAGACAATAGAACTTGACATACGCTTCCAGACCAGGGAATTTTCAGGGAATTTTCTAATGATTATGCTTGTGACCATATTTAGTTAATTTAACAATAATCTGCTTTAATATCTGTATGATATGTAGTTATTACACCAGATTCGTTCAATTATATTTGTATGAATGTACATTTTAGTTTATCACAAACTGTGGTAAACAGAAACCCACCAAAGGCTTTCCTATCTAATCATAATTTGTGGCTGGAAAATAACGTGGTGACTCTTGATCGAGTAGATGCAAGTACCGATGTCTTGAAGAAGTTAGAACAAGAAGCCTTGGTGAGATGTTAAAATCATGCTAATTATTTATTTATATTTATTTTATTTAATCACAGTTGGAAAGGGGGTTCAACCCCCTCCCCCATTTCTAGTTCATCCCCCCATTTCCAGGATGTCCCCCCTTACATTTCTTGGATCCCCCCATACAAACACATCTGCTACACTCTCCCCCTTTTCATTGACCTTACACTTGCAATGAGCCACAAATTCACTAGACTTTCAAGCGTAGTTCTATTGAATTTTTAATGCACATCAGATCTTTATTTAAGATGTTGTACTTTTGGCCTTCATCAGAAAGCGTTAGGATATTCAGTTATAAAAACTGACGAATTCTTGAAAATGTTTCATTTTTTCATCCTTTTGACACACGTTTCATTTTGTGTAGAAATGGTATGACTATGTTAATTTTCAATCTTAATACAGGATATCTGACTGGTCAAAATAATAATAATAAAATAGAAACTTTTAATTTCTATTCAGGAATTGGAAAAATCTTACAAAGACTTTCAGGAAAGACAGAAACTTCTTAACGAGAAGTCTCCCTCTCGAGTACACTTCAGTTCGTACATTCAAAACCAGTCTCACAAGTTTGTCAACCACGAAAGGTCTGGTGATAGTTTTGATATATCACACTTGATACCAAACAGAACAGTTGCAACATGTGAGCAAGCAAGACGTTTTCTTTCTTTACTATAGGTTAATGTAACAAGTTGCAATCATCACTAGTTTGCGGTGAAAATTTTGTTCTATCTGTTTTATGATCGTATCGTGCGAGCTTAACACACTCATACTTTGATTCACTGACTTATGTTTCACTTTGTGCCTTTGTGTTATTTCCTCCGTCATTCTTCCATTGTGTGACTCTACAAGTACAGTTATCCATAAGCGTCTTGTTATCATTTTGAATACATGAGTTTCACTGAGTGGTTTGAACGCAAACGTCATTACTAACGGAAAATGTTTTCATCTTGAAATGATTCCAATCTCTGAATAAATAAATAAATAACTTATATGCAATTTATACAATAGATTCAACAGCACAAGATTTCCCATCAAAAAGATTTCCCGACCACTTGTCTTACACAGTCTCTTCACTTCATCCAGTCAGTGGATCATCCATTCACACGGGAGTTTACTCTTCAACAACCATGTCGCAACCGCTATCTTCTACCCAAGCTCCCGGTGGATATGAAGCACCTTCGTTTGGTATTTCTGGTTTGCAAGATTCAAATATTCTTCAAAAAAGGTTCACTAGTTTTTATTTATAATATCGTTTAAAGCAGGATATGATTTAATGCTGGCTCTGCAGTTTGTTAGATATATACGTGTAGGTCTGAATAAAACTTTTGAAAGTATTATATATTTCTCTCTACCTTCTTTCTGAACAGATTAGCAACACAATCGATGAATAGTGCCAATACCATTCAAAAAGAAACGAACTTAATTCCCTTTTCTCGAGTTGATGATACCACGACCGGAGGTGATACTTTATCGCATCAGATAGGAGATGCATTCAAACGACTCTCTTCGATTCAAAAGCAACGAGGTTATACCATTCACTCTCTAACACAACACCCCTTACCAGAGTTGACTGACCACGAAGCATTTGGAAATTCATTGACGCAATATCCGTTAAACGATACAAGAAATTATAACACTCTCAGTCAGTACCCTCTAATGGAAAGTGATTCAAAAATGTCGGTTGCTAGAGGAAAAGATACGATATCACCACGACTTGTTACTCTACCGGAACAGAGTAGTGGTGGAACTGATGCTCTCATGGCGAAAACCGCAGATTTAAACGATCCCAAAGACGAAAAGAGTCCCACTCGGTTAGGTTCGTTAGAGCGTGATCTCAATTTGATTGAATCGTCTATTTCAACTTTTGACAGTCCTACAAAACTCCCTGATAAAGTCGAATACGATGATGTATTTCATACTCCCGCTAGCGAAGAAAAAATGAAGTCGGAAGCACTGGAGCATACGGACAGGGTTGATCACATTCATGTTGATCATGATATGAGGAAGGAAAATGAAGAACGTTACACGAACTCTTCTTCTGTTAGTCAACTTGATGTTAATGAACTTATTTCTTGTAAAGAGGATTTAAGTGAAGGTGAGCTAATTAAAAAAGACGAAGAAGTTGCCAAAGAAGAGCAGGAGGATATGATGGCAAAATATATGCAAATGGTGCTCGAAAAAAGGAAGCAAGATGAAATGAAACCTGATGAAAATATTGGCGTAGAGGTATGCGTTTGTTATCTTCATTATGATATTGCTGCCTGTTTATGGGCGGTGGTTGTTAGTGTGTTGTGACTTGGTTTATTATAACCTCTTCATTTTTGTAATGCTAAAATGTCTTCAAAATTTAACAGCTACGGTCTTGAGTTACCATTGTTTCATTCGTGCGATTGGATGCTTTTATGTCTATTTTTATGTCTATTTTTATGTTTGACCAAATAGATTCGTTTGTTGATATATTTGGCCAATTTTTCCATAGAACTCCATCCACGATGATATTGCAATGTCTGAAGATGAATACAAGAAAAGGTACGTTCACTTGTAAATAATTATTAAATTAAATTCATGTGATACATTTTGTTGTGCAGCGATAAATCAATCCACGGGTTTGTTTAGTAATTGTAATTGTAAGTAATGGTTCATGTCGTTCCGCTAAATCTCTAAATACATCACTCTTCCGAATGCTGTTCCGCAGGCCGTGTTTTTTTTGTTTTCAAAATTCAAGTTGTCCCCCATGTAAAATAACAAAATGATTGCCGAGGATAAAATATTTTGCATTACAGCTAGGAAAGGAATTATAAGGTGTAAGGAATTATATATTGCTATATATAAGGGTGATCACAACATTTCAACCTCAGCGGAAATAATATTGGGAACGAGGTTGCATGGTATTTAAGAGGCTTTGGGCGACTTTAAAACCATCCACAGCGATAAAGGAGACTTTGGAAGCAACGAGTCTGTCGCAACTGTAAACTTTCTGAGCAGACATCGCGTTTTCGTCTATTCATTTATATGGTTTTAATTTGACAGATCTTTTGACAAGGAGATTTTTTGACAAGGAGATCTTTTTTATTAGCATAAAGGCTATAAGCATATCAAGACTCAAAAGACAAAATTACAGAATTGAGGCTGAAGCCAATTAACATAATGCTTATAAAAAAGGTGTAATATAGCTTTCTATGGTACCCCAGTTTTATTTCTTTACTTGATATGGGATGGATTCGATTAGCTGAAAAAAATAGGACTTTTTCATCCTAGGATTTCAATAGGTCTAGGTTTTTAATTTCGTTTTCAAATAATAAGCATAGAAAAAAGCACTATCCTAAACCTGGATGTGTTTTTTTTCTCGCAAGTATAGCCCAGCCAGATTTCAAGTTTTCTCATGCTTATATAAAAACATGTAATATCTTATCGCCCCCGAGTGGCGTTAATTTTTGTGACGCGGGCCTAAAATTTTGTTGTATTATTTGTGAATTGGAACCAACCAATTTTTAAACATTTTCGGAGAGGGATGGATAATTCGAGGCCTTAATCTTTTCTAGCCTAAAAGTGAATAAATACCGTGAATAAATGTCGCCGCTTAATTTCCTTCCTTTTTGACCCCGATTTATCAAAAATCTGTGACTATTTCATGGTCAATCAGGTTCAACATTCTGCAGTCCAAAGGGACGGTAGACCGAATTTCTTAAATGGCGGTAAATTAGGGCGTAGGAAGATTATTTTCAAGCAATAGTAATAGGAGCAAGAGCCAGATGGCGCAAAACGGTAGCAGCAGACGTACTTGACGTCACTTATAATTGAAATATACTATATGGACACCAGTCATTATATAACACCACTATTTTAGTAAATTAACCCCAAATTCGAGCACAACAGAAATTTCATTAAAGGCGGCAAAAAGTTAGCCTAAGTTACATTGACAACACAATGATATTTTAAAAAAAGTTTCTTAAGTGTGAACCAGATTTAACTAAGAAACATCAAAAACATTGTTTAAAACAAAAGGAGCTGTAACCATAGATTTTAAATCGAAAAAAAATAAAAAAAATAACGCATCTTCGAAAAAGATATTAATTTCATAAACAAAATCCATCCGAAATACTGCTTTTTAAACTAGATCTTTGTACAAATACAAGTAAACGAAACGTGTAAATAACAAACGAGGTAAAAGATACATATTTAAAATGAATGTTTCGATTTTGATGTGAAGCCTTAAAAATTCTTTGCTGGGTTCGTTCATCACAATTTATATAGTTTTGTGAATGGAGTTTCGCAGACTCTAAAGCGCAGGCTAACTGCTATTTCGGCCGTAGGAGGAGTCCAAGGGTGTTTTAATACGGTATTCGCTTTCGCTGTTGCCGTAATAAGCAATAATAAAGCATATATTTTTTTGGAGAAATTTTATACACATAATAGAATTAAAGATGTCGAATCTGGAATTTTGTTAATAAATTAATCTTAAAAATTAAAAAAAAAAATATTAATCACTGCACAAATTGTCAGGCTTCCCCTCAACAAACATGATATCTGCAAAAAATATAGAAAAGACAAAATGAAAAAAATTGACTGTTGAGGCCAAGTGCGAAAATTTCTTATATATCACTATTACTTTTGGTATCACTGATTAGTGAAAATTGTGTTGTCAAAATCTATGGAATGTTGTTAATGTAATCTTGTATCTCCTGCTTATATTTTTTATGGAAACCTGAGATTTTCTCAATAACATTGTATTTTTTTTATTTTTTAGTGAAAAAAGTTCAATATCAGAATTTGAATGGTAATTATGCATTGAAAAACTAGAAATTCTACCTGGTAACTGTTAAGAACTAAAATTCAAAGTTATATACGATGTGGAAAGTTACCAAACAGGAAATTTCTAAAAATTTCATTTTGTATATAGAAAAATCAATAAACTTATTTAATAAACAATATCTAAAGACATAAATACAGAAGATACTTCTTCTCTCCTTCTTCTCTCCTTCTTTTCCTTTGTTTGCTATAATAAATACTCATAATACTTTAATATCCTAAAAAACAATTTGTTTGGATTCACTTTTTATTATGATTGTGACTGTGATATTGTGACTGTATCTGTCCTTGTTCTTTCATCCACTTCACAGCAATTTATAAAACTTCGACGGACAAGATATGACATACCAACAACCATGCAAACTTCAGCTAGCCTAGATATTGTTTGGTGGGCAAGCCAAGGCCATGGTTCCAGTACAATACTAGTGTTTGCTAACATGGAACAGAATGAATATAAAACTGCAGTGCAGTACAACATTCCCGATATTGATATTAAGGTGGCAACTTTGAAAAGTCGGTTTAAAGACCTATCCACAAATGGTGACCTGGGTTTAATCAATTGTACCGTTTCGGGGATACTGAGTGTTTGTTGTGTATCGTTCTCCATCCCATCTAACTCAATTTCTGTGTCCTTTTTCTTTCGTTTCTTCCCTTTACCGAAGCGAAAACTTCTGTATACATTTGTATTAAAGAACGCCTCCTCTTGAAGTAGTTGTTGCTTCAACTTCAAGTAACAATAAAAAACCATGCAAGAAACGACTACACCAAAAAGTATATAAAACATTTGGCATATTGCAATGAACTGATATTTGTCCTGATGAAATACGAGGTACAAATGAATCGTCACAACAATTATAAAATGTGTACATATGACGGCTAGTAAATACCATATGTTTTGCAGTTTCTTTGAATATAATTGAACTTTTGATGTTTCAATAAGTGTTATTAGAATGAATGAAAACGATGCAGTCAAACAAGGTAATCTCATACCAGAAAAAATAAACAACAATCCAGGGTATTTGATTTGGAAATGTTCTGGATATTCATATGGATAGATGTATAAATGTATTGCTGTAATAAAGTTGAAAAACAGCAACATAATGTTAGTGGCTATAAAAATCTTTTTTCTTCGTATGGCCCCTTTACGACTTCTCATTAAACCTAATATACTGTTGAGATTATAAAATGCCAAAACAGTGAAAATAATTGCGAAGATGTAAACATGAAAGGGCCAAGCAGCACCCCAAATATCTTGAGCAATATCGAAATCAGGTTTCGGCTCTGGAGATACACCTAATCCTGATATTATTCTTTCCTCTGGCTCTGGTTCATGTTCTGATTCCGGCTCTGGTGTCGTAATGTTCATTATTCTACACTTTCCTTCCAAGTTTCTTCAGTTTTTTTTTGAGTTCAGCGACTGCTCCCACATCACCTTTGAATCCTTTGAATCAACAATTAAGTTTATTGTGAGACTGGTGTTATCGAGTTTAGCATAATTATTAAATTTACTGACCGCAATATGGAGCAGTCCTATTGTTATTGGGAGACGTGCATTTTAAACCAAGCATTTCTTTTTATTCGGATAGGAGTAATGATTGTTTTTCTCGACAGGAGTATGTGTTTTTCATGATATTATTGGTGTTTCCGAAGTGAATTTATTAATTTGTTAATTCCATTCTAAAAGACATCAATGGTCAGTAAAATCTTAAAGTTAACATACAGTTGATATTTTAATGGGAAACCTCATGAGATGCACACGTGACGCTCAGTAGGCGGGGTAACTCGATCATGTCCGTCCCAATTCATTTAAAAATAACAGCACCCAATTAATAGACAGCAGTAAATATAAACTGGACAGTCTGAGTAAGATTTATAAAAATGTTATGAACATGGAAATGGTAAGTAGTGGATTTCGAAACGAACAGGGGTTAGCTAATCCTTTAATATAATGTATCATGTTTTCTTAATGAAATGACAAAGAGAAGAGTGATAGTGAGTCACACAGGACACAGGACATGTCTAAATTGTATCAAAAATTGCATTTCAAACAAAAAGAAACGGCATTATTTTATTGTTTCATTTCATGTTTTCTTATGTCGTGTTTTTTGTTATTACATCACGTGAAATCTATAAATAGACCATAGTCATAGGAGAATATGAATGAATGAAACTTTTTCTTGGACGATTGTTTTGGCTTTTTGCAAGTTCCAGATAAGAGAGCGTCCACCGTAAATAAACACTAGAAATCGGAACAAAATAATAACAAACATTTCTACTTTTAATTTATAAGAAACTAAGCTTCTGGGTCTCTACCCAGTTTCTTACCGTTACTAGAAAAGTTTCTTACGGGTTTCTTATCATATTGGAAAAATTGGGGTCTTGTGGAATGTCACAGAAAACAAACTTTTCATAATTTTTATTTCTTCTCCTCTTCTCTATCTATAAAACAAACATTCAAACGTTCAAATATTATATGATAACGAAAAAGATAAGGGCCAGATTACACCACTACTATACGTATTTTATAAGTGGTTTCCTTTTCTTTTGGTTTCAAAAGCTAAATACTTCGCAATTCTTAACAATTAGAAAACAAATTCAAGCTCCCCAAATTTCTCAGTTTCTCAGCATAGGTTGGACTTATTAGATGAGTTTCTTAGGTTGCTGAGTTTCAGTGACTAGAGATTCTACCGGTTTCTTATTAAAAAAGTGTGTACTATAATACAGCAGAAAAGGAAAAAATACTTATGTTATCCAATCAAGGTTTTCCTCTGATAACTGGAAGGGTATATAACTAATT
The DNA here is from genome assembly GCA_039566895.2 of Turritopsis rubra. Lineage (NCBI taxonomy): Eukaryota > Metazoa > Cnidaria > Hydrozoa > Anthoathecata > Oceaniidae > Turritopsis > Turritopsis rubra. Next base: position 14,282,009 of record CM077625.1, on the reverse strand, counting down.
TGGGTTGCCAATTTTAAGTTATTTTTAAGTTTCTTTCATTGTTACTATTTAAGTTGGGGAGGTTTTTCGATTCAATTTTTTTTGATACGAAACGCCCATTTTCCGCCCCAGGCGAGGTGTTTGTGCATTTGGTCAGCCGGTCGATTAGTGGTCGAGTTGCACATAAACAAACATGGCGCGGTAGCAACAATCATTGATGAAAACTGTAGCGAAGGTAAAAATTTATATTAATGTGGATAACATATATTATGTGGATGATAGAAATCACTATATTAAAGTTTGTGTAAGCAAGAGCTAGTTGCTAAGTTGGCAAACCAAATATCAAAAGCCTAGAGGGAGCAGAGGAGAAAGAATGAGGATGAAACGGGACTACATTTCACACTGACTGAGAGTGAATCACCTGTGTTTATACCCACAAAAATTAGAATTAAAAAATTAACGAGTTCAAAATTCTGTACAAAAATGAAACAACTAATGAAAACTCATCTTAAAACGAATATACCTTTGTATTATGAAAAACTCAGGGTCCAAAATGATTATTAAAATACTCCGTTTTGGTTTTGGAACCGTGCGACCTCTTCCATTATAAATCAATATACGGATGACAATGATCAATTTCATGAACAATTCGAATGTTTAATATGTTCGAAATGATAAAAAAGATAAACCAGATTAAAGTTGAAAACATTTTTTGAACAGTTAACATTTTATTTTCCGTCGTTTATTTTCTTCACTACAATGTGGAATAACCAAACAAGACAAGAAATATAATACAAAGTACTCCTATAAGAACTAAACTTATGATCTAACATTACAAAGAACCTCACAATAATAAAACAACAGTTAAGGCGTTAAAAAACAACAAATAAGTTCTTAGGAATAGCATTGAGTACAACGGAGTTCTCAGAAAACTGTCTTCCAAAAGTTACGTAATAGTGCTCGATAAGTTTGCCAAAATCGGGTCAAACAATATATCCAAGGTTGGGTAATCGAAGCAAAATAATCACAGTTCATCTTCTTGTCGTATATAGAAATTTCTATGACGTAATATATATTTGATCTTGCCAAATGAGCTCCAACTGCAAATCATCTTGCTTACACTTGCTCTTTTTGCTTACGAAAAAATGATAATATTGAGTGTATATCGACTGTATGCCAATGAAACTTGTTTTTTTTGTTTTAGTTGATATTTCAAGTGTAGCTAGCTAGCCTAGAGGAAATGATGAAAAACTGTCTATTCTATATGATCGACACACAGATTTCAATTCTCCCCGATTCGCTATGACGAAAAATTCAATAGAAACTCCATTGTCTTTTGCGGATGAAACTTTATAAGAGAGCACTAGGAAAAAATTAAAAGTTTTAGTGGATTAATGCTATTGCTGCATTTTGTTTTCAATGGTAGGACTGCTTGATGGATTTTAAAAAAAATTCTATACAATGAAAGTTTAGATATTTCAAAAAATCCTTTTTTCTCTTATAAACTCGTTATATTTTTTACCTATTTTGTTTTCAAAATAAATGACGATGAAGAGGAGAGCAATAAAGTGAATCGGTCAATAGAATTTAACACCTCATCAGTCAAGATTAAATGTTGTTTCACATGATGAGTTCTGTTAAAAATGTAAACAAAAGTAAAAAAACGAGATGTGAGATTTTATTTAACAACCCTATAATCCAAACAATTCAACTTGTAAATATGGAAAGGCAAACCTACAAATGTTATATATAACTCGGCAATGTATGTTTGGAAAGAAAAAAAATCCACATGGTATATATGTGTTGTCTAGCCCTCTACTCAAGCATTCCAAAAGTTAATAAGCACAAATATAAGTTTATAAAGGCGACATTCCAAGTGGCAAAATTGTTTAGAAATGCTTGTAGAATTTTCACGATAATTACGGAGTGTTTCTAAATTCAGTTTGGGAAAACAGGGATCCCTCAATTGAAGGAGCCTCTTGCGGTATCATTTTATACCACATTTGAAGGGTCCCTTAATTGCAATATTCCACACCAGAACAATAATGTTTTAAAATATTCAATAAACACCAGTATTTTACGAAAATAGTAATGTTTTTTTTTTTATAATTTACACACATGCATATTTTTCGCAAAATAGAACACTTCACATTTTTACCACCATTCACTACTTTGCCACCACCTTGAGAAGAAATTCGCAAGATATCCAAGTTTTATTGTGTTCATGTTATTCCCCCAACCTCTAACCTAGGGCCATTAATTAAATATCTAAAAAATTTTCGGATCTTCAAACTTTATGTAATCAATTGTTCTTTACAAATCTGGAATCATTGTTTAATTAAGTCGGCCTGCTCTTTGCTTATTCGGACCAATTTTTTAATTCCCCCTATTTTCTTACCTAACTCAGACCAAAAAGCTTCAATTAAGTCGGACACCTATTAAGTGGGACTTTTCAGTTATTTTGTTACGTCGAACTCCCAATAGTCGGACCATTGCGTAAAATAAGTCTTTTCTTCTAAATTGGTTCCTAAAAAATGAAAAAATATAGATCTTTAAAATTTCGCGGATATTTTGCAATTATATAATTGCAAAACTTAATTTCGTGATTTTTCGCAATTTGCCAATTTCCACAAACATTATTACTTTTTAGCAAAATGATCCCTCAGTTGCCAGATATACGTCAATTGAGGTATCCTTTCCTATATCTGTGAATTTCTGGTTGGCTCCTGAAAATAGAAAAATAAGGGAAATTTAAAATTTGGCAGTTACCTGATTTTGAATTTTGAGATTTTGATGTCTTTGCTATCAATTATTAAATATAAAATGCATGTGTCGACTTCAGAAAAGTGGTTATAAAGTGCAGATGCTAAATGTTAATGAAGGTGTATTTTAATGCACATCAGAGTGAAGTGTTGAAATGACTGAGTCTCAAACACAGGCCTCAGTGGTCACACTCGAAGGTACTATCCACTACACCATCGCTGCATGATGTATATGTGTAAACCATTCACTATTCCTTCTAAATTAATGATAGAGGGGGTTGGGATAATAATTCCAAACAATTAAGTATCATTAATGAGCTTCATGTTCTAAAATCAAATTGACATATTTTTCTTTATAAACAATTAGTTCCCAGTCCATTTTGTTGTATTTTCATTGGGGAAAATGTTTTTATGAGTCATTTTCTATTGTTTCCTATGGGTATCTTCATTATTATTAATTGAACAAAATTAATAATGTAATTAATATCTGTATTATTTTAATTTAGAGCCAAAATTCATAATGAAGAACCTTTGTATTTCTGCTAATCTTCCATACCATAAAGAAGTGACAGATTTCTTAGATGGATATGTATTGTTGGCATTTTTCCTTTCCTTATTTATCACCATTATTCTGGTACTGTTATTTACGAAGTATGTCACATTTCATTTACGGAAGCAAAGAGAAAAAGACATTTATATCCAAGAATGTAAAAAATTGCCATTTCCACGAAAACGTCCTGAAGATGATACTACTGATTCAGATGACGAAAATGAGAATTTTTCTTCTAGTACCGAAGATACTTCAAATAAGAAAGAATCATTTCATGAATTAGATGAAATTAGCAGTGATACAACTTCAGTCCAATCTTTTGCAACAAATTATATTAGCAACAACAATAATCAGATCATTTCCGATGCATTTGAAAAAACAGATGAACTTGGAAATGCCGATGGCTATGATAATTTGTTACTTGATCTACAAGCTGGAGCCGAGCATGAATATGAAAATTCATCTTCACCTTTTTCAACAATTTACAGCAACTTTTTAGACATTCAAACATCACATGGATACTGTGATATACCGAACCAAATATCTGCTGGTTTGCATCATTTCATCTGTTTTCGAAAAAGCGCATTGCAATCTCTCTTAAAATTTGCGACAGACATTTTTTATAGAGACCGTGTCATATCTGATGAATTAAGGTTATACTTAGAATCTAAATATGATCAAAAAATTGACGAACATTCTTCTGAGCAACCTATCAAACAATTATTTCATGTTAGTCAGGCTGTACTAGAAATCAGTAAGGAATTTCCTATTGACATACGCACGTATAACGATTCAAATGCAAAGGAGTCTGGTGATTTTTCCCATTTAATGCAACTATTCTGTAAGTTTCATTTGGACTGCATAAAAGCTCTGGCTTCAGAAGTCTTTCATTTGTGTTCATTAAACAAATCATATGAAATATCGTCAATCGAATCTATTGTTGATGTGAAGGAAATATTTTCAATGTTCAAATTCAGAAAGTTATTTTTCGCTAAAAGACTTGGCAGTAATTTTGATAATGAGCATTATGAGAGAGTGAATGCTTTTTTTGATGTATTTGCAAATCAACTACAAGCAAGCTTGAAGACAGAAATTTTGAGATTGAATCGGATAAGGCTTGAAGAATTTCGAAAGTTAACTGAGAAACAGAAACTTCAAGAAGTTAGTTTGAAACAGGAAATCCATGATATGAAAGATAGTTCGATTAAAGAAAAGATGAATACCTTCCGAGACTATATTCTTGCTTTATTCATCTCACATGAAAAAGAAACTCATGATTTATTGCTTGACCTACTCGAATATGAAGACAAAATAATACGGCAAATAATGGGCACTCATTGTAAAGCTGCAATGAAAGAGTTGAGTAATTTAGAAGAAGACATATTATCATCACTTCATGAAAAATCTATCATTACTGAAACTGACCTGAAAACATTTCTTGGAGAAATCCAACAAGAGCTTCAACATAATAAACAAGATCATGAAGACATGAAGAGGAACTTCCTTAGTATAACCAATAGTTCCATTACAACCCAATCAAGATCCGCTGCAATATTTATCGAGTTTCTAATCAAACAGGTATCATTTGCTTACAAAACATGTACGAATTCGTTGAAAGATGCAGTTCTATACTTGCCTTGTATTCAAAAGCAATTATGTGAAAAGATAGTTGCATCTATGCAGAAGAAACTCTCTGTTGTTGCGTTTGATCTTGTATTGAGTTTGTCTATGAGCTTTCAAGGTATTTATGCAAAGACTAATTTCAAGGCATTAGAAAACTTTTCCTTGCAACACCTATTGTCAGATATGAAATGTCAAATAAAAAATATGGAGCAACTTTCAGATCAGCAAAACAAAGAAATGATTTTAGAAAACTTTGAAAATGTAGTTGAAACTATGGCGGTTCCAACCAATGAAGTTTATCTCCAATTCCATTCTGTTCTTATGATGGTAATACATGACAAGATTATGAATTCATTTGAAGAGAAAATGGATAAGTGCGTTCAAGATTCTGTGTCGGTGCACCATCATAACCATCTGCACATATATGGACTAATTTCATCAATCAAAGATACCAAACCAACAGCTAGTGGTGTTCAGAAAAATTATATGTCACGTAAACGATCATCGTATAAGCAAAAATCAAATTTAGAAGAATTAAAGGAAGAGTATGAGAGCCTTTCAGCGTTAAAGCAGACCAAATATAATGATTATTGTAAGCAGATACGAGCAAACCAATTTAGTAAAAAAATTAAGAATAAAAGTCAAACTAACTCATTGTTAGATTCATGTGTCATTGCATTAGAATCACAAAGTATTTATATTGATCAAAGAAACACTGAACATTTGCGACAGCTTTTTGACTTTGAGCATCAGTACATGATTGAAAGACTTTTGAAGAAGATTTTATTAAATAATGAAGTAAATGGAACGGAGGAACTTACAGAGGGAACAGTCACACCCTCTTTCGAAAATTCTTCAAAAAATGACACAACCAATGTCGAAACTGAAGAGCAACGACCAAAGAAAAAATCAAAACTCAAGTCTGTTGTAGCAACTAAAAGTTCAGACTCGAAACTCAAAGCAAACGTTCTTCGCAAGAATGTAGTAAGTCCACTCACTAGTGAGAAAAGGAAATCCACCATTTCTAAGAAATCAATGAGGCATCACACTGTTTCTCCTGTTAATTAACTCAAAAAAAATCTTTTTTCCTGAACATGTAAATACATTTTATAGATCGGTATTTATTGTAACTTGAAATATTATTATATGAAGTTTATTATGTCTGCTTTTTATATGGTTGTTATATGGTTTATAACGAGCGTCATATTTTCATATTTTTTACAAAGCCCGAAATTATTCGGATTTTATGACTGAACTTATTCTAGTGTTGATTCACGCCTGTGCTGTAATGAGAACAGGTCACACTGCGACGTAAGTGTCTCTACGTTCATGTGTACTCTATACAATTAAAATTTTTATTTTGCATTGCTTTTGTGTGTTATCTATAACTTGGATTAATTTTCGCGATTTCGCCGATTTTTAGGTTTTTAATTTAATTTAATGTCAATTTTTGTTTCCTTAAATGAAACTAATATTTGTTACAATAATAATAATAATAATAATAATAATAATAATAATAATAATAATAATAATAATAATAATAATAATAATAATAATAATAATAATAATAATAATAATAATAATAATAATAATAATAATAATAATAATAATAATAATAATAATAATAATAATAATAATAATAATAATAATAATAATAAAAGTATAGCGACCTTTCTTCAAAATTTATCCACGCCAAATGTCATTTTCCAAATTCGATTGCTGTGTGTACTTGGTATGGGAAGATTTTAAATGGGTATGTTTTCGAATTTTCTAAATTTAAACAGTCTTCCTATCTCTCTTTCTTCGCTTATTTTATTTGTTATTTGAATTTGATTTTTTTTTTCATTCTATTTACAAGCACTGGTAAAAATCGATCTGGCTCATTGGTGTTTATTTTTTGCCATTTTTAGCCTACTTTATTGCTTGAGTGTTGCATTTTGATAATCATAAAATGATAGTATAATGTCCTCAAAACTTCCCAAACCATCCGCTATTTATATAATACCTTAACTTAAGAGAGGAAGGACTACCTGTCTCTTTGAGGCAGAAAAAGTGAAAGGAACAGGGAAAATTTTTTTTCTTCGCTGCTTAGATGGTTCTCATCTTTTTGTGAACTTAAACGCACAGTGTCATGAATTTTAGGTTAATATTTAAGTGTTGATCAGGTAATTTGCACGTTTTTCTTTTATACTCGTAATGACCTTACTCTCCTCCATAAATTAGGTTCTGTAGATCCGCCTCTGTAAACAAAGCGTGTGTACAGTTTAATTAATGTGTGTTATTATTCCACCTGTAGGATACCTGTAGGATAATGGCAAGATACACTATTCTTTTTTAATGTTTCTATAAATGTTTACGTGTTATTAAAGAACATTTGCTAATCGTTTGTTTGGTGGTATTGCATGCATGTTTCACCTCAAAAATGGAAGACAATCAAATTCACTGATAAACACTGATGTATCATCATTGCGGCTAAGTGAGATTTGTTTTAATTTTTGTTTTTATTTATTCTTTTTTCTGTTTCTTTTTTCTGTTTTCTTTTTGTTTCTTTACTTACTTCACACTGTCTAGTTGGTATTTTATTGTGAAAAAGATTACCAAATCTCGTACTGTGTCTTCGAAATTTTCACATCGTATTTTTTGATAGAGAATTATAGGGCCTCGGGGAAAACATCCAATTTGCAATCTCGTAAAGATGAAAATTTCAAAACTGTTTACGTCGAAACGAAAATAAAACCCTAAAAAAATCGTTTACACCGGTAAAAGATTTAAAATATGTAATCCTGAAAGAAAAAAAGTTTTTATCTCAAATTTCTAAAACAAGAGACTCATCTAAAGTAAACGTACGATGTTTATATAATATTCAAAATGAAGATGGTTTAGCGGAAGATGTTTAAATTTCCATGAATGATACGAATGAATGAAAATGGACAGTATTTGCTTGGGAAGATTTCTTAGTTTTTACGTTCAAATATCACACTTCCAGTTTGTTAAGATTCCTTCTTTTCAAAACGTTAAACGTATAATAATATATATGAAGGGTCTAATTTAAAACATAACATATCAAAACAAAACATATGTCTTTTTAAAAGTTTCAAAAGCCTTGATATGATTTATTTTGTACAAATCCTTTAGGTTCATGTTAACACATCTCCTGTTTATTTGATGTTATTTAGATATGCTATCAGAATTAATTAACTGATAACTTCTTTTAATACTGGTCTGTTTTAAGAGCGAGGGAGATGCTAGGTTTAGAATGAGTAGATTTAAAGGTGATGTAAATATTGTACGAAGTCCCACTAATACAATTATATCTGCTGTTAATCCTCAAATAAAAAAGGGCTTTCGAAGTTGGTCGCATGTCCTCTACAAGAAGACATACTGTTTATTTGAGAATGAAGATGGGGGCGTGAGCTGGCCATATTACATAGGTAAGTATCGAACTGGGTGAAGGTAAAATGAAGCAATAGTTGTGATTGGTCAATAAGTATATTTGCAAGAGCTGCGGTAATTTAGAGCTGAGATTTGCAGTCCCAGAAGTTAGTTGCTATTTAAGCATATTGGGCTTGAAGTCATATACGGCATACACTGGTTTGAATTCCTACTTAATGTTAAATGTCTATTCTGTGCATGCTTCGAGCTTATTGCAAATATTGGATTAGTACTAGGCTATAAATATAGACTTAGGTCGATGTTTTTCAGATGACTGTGCAATCAAAAAGAGATTGGGAACCATACAAACGAGTTGATAATTACGAACGTTTGCCCAAATGTGTTATCAGATCCTGTAACAAACCAGTATGAAAAAACGACCAAAGTGGTCTATAATTATAGGATAAAGTACTTAATTAACGAAAGAAAGTATGATAACTTTGTGGGTCATTCCTTCTGCTTCACCTGTTGCCTTTAGTGAGGAACACTTGAGAATTTACCGTAGTAATTAAAGTGACACCTGAGTAGATCCTAGAACAGATATTGTAACAGGATTTAAACATAACTAGGGCAAAACTTTTCTGTAGGAGATTTTCTATTCAATCGTCCATTATAACACGAGCATTCTAAACGAGGCGGTGTAGGATAGTTTGGAAAAATATCGACGTTTAACACCTTTGTTGAATTTCTGTTTAAACACCGTATTATTACCTAGTTACCGCCTCGTTTTCAATATTTTAACTGCTCTACGGGCTATTGGAATAAATAAAGGTCATTATGAAATAATAAAGTTATATCAGTAGAACAATAACTTAAAAGCATTAAAACGAGGCGGGACATGTTGAAGGGGCGTAATAATACCAGATATTCCGCCATCATTTGTTTTGCAAATATTAAATCCCTTTAAAGAAAAGCTCGAAAATCTTGAAAATCTGAATACGTAAGAATGTGAGAATGTGAGAAAAACAACCTTTTATAAGAACAGGTGCTGAAAAACCAACTCAAACGAAATCTTAAGGTTTTTCATTTTCGGCAATATATATATATATATATTGCCCGCATCATATACTTTTCTTGTTCTATTAGTAATATACCTAATAGGATAAAACTTCGTCGGACAAAATTTTCGTCATCTCCATAAATTTTCGTCAATTTTGTCCGATAACGTAGCTGTTTGCAAGTAAATTGGGACACTTTTCTTTATGGCCGTTCTTGAAAACAACCATCCTTCGAGATCTTGAATGTTCGTTTATTTATTCCAACCATTTTGTTTGTTCACTTTCGAAATTCGAGTAACCAGGGTATTTTCTTTTATTTCGAAGATTCAAGCGAATCCGAACGCCACCAATCAGCAAACGTTGGAACTCCTTTTGATAGATGCAACAGGAAGCCGGTGAATCTGTGAGATTTTTGTTTTTATGGAAATTTATTTTTATGATTATATATTTTATTCCTTTTAATTCTGCGTTTGAGGAAGACTTCTTTTAATAACTAATAGATCCTTATGACGAACTATTTGCTTTACAGTTCCCAATCTGTGGTTGTATCTACATCACGTATAAATCTTCCTCCTACCAGCAAGAGAAATTCCAGCGTGACAAGAAGTCCCGAACTACTCACCGTGATGGGTTACCGTTCTGATCTGTTTTCTAATCAACAGAAATCTTTCAAAACTCAAATAAAATCAATCAAGTCAACTTGTTCGTCTGCTGATAGGTCGCCTCAAAGACTTAATAACTCGGTTAAAGTTTCACCTTTTAAAACTTCACAAAGGTAATGTCTATTAGGCTCACTTTTGTTGCAGCGCTTAGAAATGGTTTTAATTACCGTATTTACTCCAAAGAGCGCCTCCCTTGAATTAGCGCCCTCCCTTAAGACGTAAAATATTGAATGAGCGCCTCTCTCGAATAAGTGCCTCTCTATTTTCTCAAAAGGGACGCTCATTTGAAAAATAGTATTCAAAGGGGGCGCTCATTTGGGAATAAGATAAAATAGTTCTAATTAAGCTTGTGGTGCTATTTTTCTTTTGTAAATAGTGGTGTTTTACAACAAGGGTGTCCACTATATATCTCTACATTTAAATGGCTGTATGATATATTGTCTTTTTGATATATTTAATGAACGCCACGCCTTATTTTTTGGATTTTTTTTAATATGGGCCGCTAAAAAGCAAGGAAATACGAACAATTGAAAATATCCGCCGTTAATCACTTTGAATGTTATATTTTGTTGTTCTTTTCAGGTGGAAATCAAAGCCATTTTCTTTTACACGAAGTAAGTTGAATTCCGTCATTCACAAGATGGTAGTTTTTTATCGTTTATTCGGTTATATACTCACATAATCCAATCTTGAATTTTTCTTTTTTGTCAGCTTATCAGTATCCAGACCCTTTCCTTAATGCTGATCCTGCCTTTATGCAAAGACTGTCCGAGATGACGTCATTGGAGATTGAAACGATAAAATACGAGAAAACGAAAAAAATGAAAAGACGGTGATCTGTGAAGAAAATTTTTTATCTCTTTATTTATGGATTTGTGAGAATAATTTTAATTTGTACAATACTAACGAAGTTCAAAACATTTCAGTTATCTTCTTTCCTATGTTATATATGAAACTCGTGTACGGTACTTATCGAATAAACGCGCCCCTCCCCTTGCATGAAACGAGCTGAGATGTTATTATTTAAATTAGCAAAAATAAATAAAGGTGATAAGCTGAGTCTCGAGGTTGGCGACAGAACGGATGATAATGGATATTCAAAAACGATTATCAAAATAAAAACATGTTAAGAACAATAAAGTCGAAGATTACTGGTTTTTAAGGCGGGTTTACAGTTACGGCGAATGAAGGAATTCACTATTGCGCATGTGCAGAATTTAAAAATAGAAATTTTTGTGGTCGCCTCGAATTTTTGTTTTCTGACCAAAAGAAAGTGGCGATTGCTGAATTAACAAAATTTTCGCAAAAATTAGCAAATTTTGTACATTCACGCGAATGAGTCGATGTTGTTCTAACATTCGCGAGAACAATAAACCCGCTTGTATCCGCCACTGCTGTTCTCAGGTGGCTAAGAGGTCTTGTCCATGTAGGCTAACTCATAATTTGATATGTCGCCAGGAAAACTAAAAGATTCCGAAGGTATAATTACAACCTAATACACATTTCCCGAATTTCATGTTTATATGTCGCATCATGACTCGGTAGTTTTCCATGCGTTACACTGTTTTACAGTAATTAGTTGTATGTTGCTCATTAGCAAATCGCAATTGTAACACTTTTAAGGTAAACTAAGATGTGCTTTCATTTCCTTCTTATTGCTTTTCTTTTTCTTTGATTGACATTGAAAATCATCCTAAGTGATTAAGAATAAGGCATTCTTAAATTAAGAACAAATTTGAGTCTAATATTCTTATGAATTCACTTTTTAGACCATGGACAAAACAAGAAAAAAAATCCTGTCAGATCATAAAAAGAATCAACCAAAACCAATTGAATTTCTCCATTATATATAAGGAGGTGTTTTCGCAGGAGAAAGGGGTTTGCGAATCTGAAAATCCCCAGGAGACCAATTTGAGCCCTGATAGTTCCATTTCTGACCCAATTTGAGGCTTTAGCCGTCAGCCAGTATTACATAGTGGGTTAGTCATTCGGAATACTGATTTCTGTTAACAATTCATACATAGTTGTCAACTCTATTATCATGGAAACGAGGATGATAGCAGCGACACACCTGAATTCAGTAAAATTTCGCTAACTTTAAATTTCTCTGGTACTATTCGATATTTCATTAGATTCTGTCAAATAACACAGCGGAAGAACAACAGAAAAAAGAAGGACAGCAGGATGTAATTGTAGCAATTTACCTGCGATCAAAACTTCATGGTATTTGGTAACTTCATTGGAAGTATTATTTACTTCTTAAATTTGTCTGAGTCACCTTCAAACGCTTTTTTAAGAATGTGTTCCAGTCTTTTTCTAGTTTCGCGCAAAAATTTAGAATTATGGTAAGTAGTTAGGTAAGGCGGTGCTACCTTCCTGGTCTTGTACATATTCAGTGAACGCCTTCACAATTCAAGTATACATGGATGCGATATTAACACAAGAATGTTTGTTTCGTATCCTATCCCTTTTAGTTCTTTTCAGGACTTTTCTCTGTTCTCTGTCGTCAATTTCTTTCCACATTAGAGGCGGTGAAGAATACTTTTCATTTACGGATCCGCTTTTACCATCGTCCACTAAAGAGTTCACCCACGGCACAGGGTTTAAATATGATGGCGCTGGCGATGCACCCGTATCATAATACGAGAATAACGCCCCACCGGAATATCCGTATGTGTTGCGTTGGTTTTTATTTCTCTTCTTAACATCTTTCAACCATTTGTTATAAGCTTCTTCTGATGCTTTCTTTTTATTCAAATTTATCTCCTCTTTCATTTTTTGTTGTTGTTTACATTTTATCTTCTTTTCTTTTTCTCTTTCAGTCATATTAGTATACCAAAGATTGTAATTTTCTTGGGATTTCACTTGAAGTAAATTCTTCTCTTGCTGCTTCTAATAATGAATAAAAACAACTTTCATTATTGGCCCTTTTTACGCCGGCCCTTAATGGCGTTATGTTTCGTGACTTGGCGTTAAAAGGACCGGCGTTAGATGATTGCCTGTGAAGGTTTGACCATGAACTTTTCAAAAATAACGCCAATAAAGACCTGCTTAAAAATCTTATTTTCCCATTTCTAGAGCAAATTCTAAACTTTCATCTGCAAAACTGATTTAAGCGTGGTTTTCATTATTCGATTAATTGAACCGATTTTGATTTTTACGACAAATCGAATTGTGAAAACAAAGAAAAATCGATCGACTTTTAATAAAAAAATAAAATCGTTTCAATTAATCGAACAATGTAAACCTCGCTTTACTTAAAAAAGATGGTAAAAAAGGTGATTGTTAATGTGTACCTTCCTTTTTTAATAAATATTCCAACTTTTCCTCATACATTACGCAACTAACCTTTAACTTTTCATACTCCATATGAGCGGCATTCTCTTTAGTTAACTTTTGTTGTTCATACGATTTTTTCTTCAGCCATCCCTTTCTATTTTCATTAGCTTGTAACTTCCTTATATTTTTTTCCTCTAACACCAACTTTTTCTTCAACGCCCCTCTTTTCTCTTGCTCTTTCTTCAATTTCAATCGTTCCACATCTTCTAAAGTTTTTTTCAAAAGCCAATCTTCCCATGACTTAGTCTGAGTATTCATTGAAATGATCAGGCTAAAAGAAAAATGAATTTCTGCGTAGCAAGAACTACTTTTACTATCTACTATAAGATAGTAGCTTGTCGTCCATAAAGAACGGATAAACTGATCAAGTAAAAAAAGAGTGTGCCATTAGAATAATAATACTAACAAGTGAATAACATATCTACTACGTGTTCGAGTCTCATGTCGCATCTCGATACGTCACTCCGATGCGCTTTTAAAGCAGCGTATCAGCCCATTTGGGGCCAAACGACTGCACACTGGCCTTCGTGCAAGTTAGAGCAATGTTATACGTATCTCTGCACTGCTATACGTAAGTCATAAGAATGGATGGAAGCTCAAGGTCTCCGGGTTACTTACTTACTCACTTTTCAATAATTAGATCCTGTTCATGTGACATTAGTTGAGTTTAATCTAAACTCTTAAAATTTAAACATTGGAACAAATGGTTTAAGTTGACAAGCAAACAGAAATTAGGAAACAATGCATACCCATTTTGATTGTTTTCAGAAACATCCTCTTCTGACGAGGAAGAAGATGATGATGATGAACTATCTGATGACTTGGCAGTATCTGCACAATTCTTAGTAGTACTGGATCTTCTGCTTGATTTTGAAGGTGGCTTTGTTCTAGTCGACGATTTACTTGATGTGCTTGAAGCTTTTGAAGCTATTGTTTTGGTGGTGTTTAGGGCAGCATTGCTTTTACCAGTAACACATTGTTGGACTTGCTGCTCTCTTAGTTTCTCTGGAGAACTGGTGCACTCAAAACTAACCAACACAAATAAAGATTGTTGTTTAGGGTTGGTGTGCTCATAGGGTGGATATATAAGAGGAAAATACAAAATACTATACAAATTTTTTACCTATCATAATTGCTTGCATATAAAGGAGTTAAAAGCGAACGTGTTGAATCACCAGTCTTTAACAAAACATCATCGTCCAAGTCCAAGTCGTCTGGAAAATCTTTAAGGATGAAGGTTTGATTATGATTGCCAATAGGAGATGAAGAACGATGCCTCAAACTAAATGTCATTATATTTCTAGAATAATCGTCAAGGAAGAGAAAGGCTTTATTAATCATACTGAAACTTTCCATCAAGTTCGTATGATCACTCTTCTAAGGGCATTACTGAAGTGATTGTTGTAAAACAAAAAGGACAAAATCAGTTTTGAAGACATCTCCACTTGGATTTAAAAGTGATTGTGATGTTGGAAAATTTTTAAAATTCATCCTTTTATATAACTTTACTGACTCATGTTTCTTAAGATTAAGAAGGCATTTACAAATTTTCCTGATTTTCCAAATGAAAAGAATGGTGTGATAGTGGTGACATGACCCAATCATGAGAACAAAATGAGAGGGAAGAAGGAAAACTATCAGATTGAGATAATTCATAGCTTCATTGGGAGATCATGAAGAGAATATCTAAATTCAGTTCCGCAGTTCTTTCAATTCCTTAAAGTATTATCTACGACGATGTGTTTCGATTAAACCACTCACATCATTTAATAATATACTCTATAAATATATTTGCAGTACAATGAAAGGAACAGTCACTAAACTACATAGATCATTAAAGTAAAAAATATAACTTGAAATGAAAAATATGAAATAGAGACTAAAATGTTGCAGAAGTTGATCATATTACAGGATATTCACTCGACTAACACTTTTATGAAAATATCTAAAATATGATACTTAATTGAATACACAAATAAATTAATCATTCTGGCACAATATAGACATCAATTAATCAAAAAATAAATGCATGATTATACATAAATACACTCAACAATTAACATATAATATTGTTTTCAACGCATAATTAATTACTTGCTGGCACTACCAAAACTGCAACTGAGGTGTGATGTAGAACATATTCACTAACTGAACCTAGTAGTGTTCGCCGAAGTTTACTTAAACCCCTCGAACCAATAATAACTAAATCAATTTTATTTTCCTCTGCTAATTCGCAGATTCCTTGTCCTGGTGGTCCGCTGTGTAAAATAGCACGGCGAGAGATTTCCTTTTCATCACAAGATTGCTCATATTTTGCTAACAAAGCTTTCAACTTGTTCATAGTTATTTCTACTTCATTTCGCCACTTAGTCCAATGATCATTATCAGGGTCTGTCAAAAACAAGTCATGACCAAATGGATGATGCCTTTTCTCTTCCTTTACACGGGTTTTGTAAGAAGCCTTTGATGACAAAGCTGGAGGGGCTGGTGGTGTAAACATATGTACCAGAACCACTTCATCTTCTGGATAGGCTACTTCATTCAAGTAAAAATCAAATGCTTTTTGAGAATGTTGACTTTCATCAACTGCGATAAGAACTCTTCTTACTTTAGTAATCTCCATAATTCAGAATTTCTAAGTGTAGAAAAAATACACATGTAAAAAATATTGATTTTTATGCCCAAAAAGCAAAAATAGATTATATTAAAAACAAAAAATTTTGAAATTTTGTGTGTCCAAAATATTTTTCCCTGTTGAATAAAACTACAATTGAAAGTTACAGTTTTTTCATTGTCTTTGTTCTATTTGTCAATAAAAATGACGTCATCCATGTCAAGTATGCTCATTGGTTTTTATCTTATCATACCATCACTGGTATGATAATTTATGAAATGTGCAAGAAATGATCCAACAGGCATTTGAAGTTTCCAGCATAACAGAAATGATGTTCCATTAAGTTTCTTTTAAAACGTAGTTATTACAAATAAACGCTCCAATAGGAAGTCTGCATCTATTTAAGGCTTCCGTTATGCTAGAAACTTTGAATGCTCGTTGGATCATATCTTCTCTTTTCTCAGAATAAAATTTATGTCAAACTCACACTAATGTCACACTAACCATGTAAATGAAAAAAGAGACATATCCATGTGATCATTAAACATAAACTTAACAATGGAGTGTCAGCATTATTAAAATAATTATTCCTTTCAAAAATTATAATGCAATGAAGCACAATGGCTGAAGAAATTATGCGAGTAAAGAAAAAATGAATAGATCTTTTGAACGACATAATTATTTTAAAAAACGGCGAACCAAAATTTTAGCTTAAGTATATATACCGACTTCTGAAAGAAGTAATTTTCAAAGTAAAAACATTAGTGGTTGTGTGACAGGAACTCGTTGAGTTGGTGGCCTTATAAATTGAGACTAGCTCAATTTTTCAACAACAAAAAAAATTTTACAGGAAAATTTTTATTCCATTATATATTTGGAGTAAGAAAAAAGCTTTCTGAAAATATATATATATACTTTTTATTTATTTCAAAGATAGTTGAGATATTGAGTTTTTTCTTTACAACTTTAAGTAGATTAATTTTCATGTGAATTAGTTTTTGTGGATTTCGGCATTTTCCATGAAATTTAATCCAACCAAAATATCTGAAATCACTCGTCTGTGAATTTTAATCCAGCAGAAAAACCAAGAACAATTTCTGAAAAAAGAAAATGGAGGACAACAATGATATTTACGATTTTTGGTATTCCCAAAATAATTAAAAGAAACATATCATAATAACTAAATTTCACTAGCAGACCCGTCATCCACAAAGCATTGTCATGTCATCCATGAAATTAAAATCTGCATGAAAATTAATCAACTTAGGTACTACAACAGGACCTTTTTTTGGTTTCTTATAAAAAAAAAATACATGAAAATACATTTCCATTTGACTCCCAATTTGGGCCATCTATTATTGGAATGATGAGAAGAAGAGTAAAATAAATATTAGCCGAAGTTCCCATTCTTTTTTTAGTTAGAGGCAGTAAACACACTAAAAACAATTTTATTCTTTTATATAGATGACTTTCCAAGTGACTTATTGTTTGGCCCTTATCAATAATTACTGGGTGTTTCTACATAAAATACTAATCATCAAGCAAAATTTTCTTCATGCAATTTTAATTTTCTTCTTCAAATTCTGTTTACTTTGTTCTATGAGGAGACTTTAAACCTGTAATTATTAACGTCACAAAAACATAAAAAACTTGTCTATATAGAGTATATATTATATAGCTGCATATACCAGTCACAGATCTAGAGGTATGTCAAAATTTTTGGAGGAGAATGTTATGTAAACCTGAAAGCGTAAAAAAAACTCATGCAAAATCCCATTTGGTGATACACAGATTGAAAATAGAAATTGCGTGTTATGCTTCTAGGAGGGGCTAATACAGCGTTATTTGAACATTGGTAAACCAATTTTGGGGACATCTATTTTATAGATGTCACCTTAATATCGACTGAGCACATATTATTATGTATATATTTTGTTGAGTGTTTATGATAGGGTTATATCATGCTTTTTTACTAATTTAGACTTTGGCCCTTCAATTTAGATGACACCCAGCTGCAAGGGATCAATTGTTTGCTCTGCTAGCAATGCCCAAATTAATTACGGACAGGGCTCATCAATCAACACTGGCAACAAAACAACTAAGCCAAAAAATTCTAGCTATATATATATACAATAAAAGTTATTTCAAAAAATCTGTTTTTCTCTCATGAAACTCCTTATATTTTTTACCTCGTCGATGTTAAAACAACGATGGAGAGCAACAAAGCAAATCGGTTAGTAGAACACAAAACCTTTAAAAACAGTGCTCTCCCCGCCCCTCACACCAGATTTATGAAGTTTAAGCTAGATTTCAATAATCCAAACTTGACAGCGATTAAAAACATTACGGCAATAGATTAATTGAAAACAAGTGAAAAGTGAGACTCTGCCATGACAACAACAACTGTCAACAACTGTCAATCTGACACTGATTCAATTTTTTTAACTCCTCCCCGGTTCTTCTATACAAATAAAAAAAAAAAAAATGTATTATAAAAAAAACAGCCTCAAAAAATCATCTTTGATATCGTTTAGTCTGTTAAATACCCTATTATGATAAATATCGTGTGCTGAACCCTGAATACTTGTGAAAAACAAAACGCTGGAACGTTGGGAACTTTTTGGGAACTTTAAACATGGATGATGGTCTACCAATTGTTGGTCCAGCGGTGGATTTATCCCAGGTATGAAGGAATTAACAAATCTTAGGTTGGATGTGGTCATCATCAGTCAAGCAGAAATATCGGCGTTTTAAATCTCTTTTTTAAGTCTCTCTCTCTTAAAGGGATTCCTGCGTCCAAAATGACTTTTCGATATATGATAGAGCTCAAAAAGTTGTTTAACAAGTCTCTTTTCAGTATTATATAATTCTCTATAGTTTTTGAGATATTTCATTTTTAAAATCTTACATTTAATTTATGCAATGCATAATTATGATGTAATAAGATAGTTGCTAACATTTATCATCACTATAACTTTTGATATAATGAATATTACATCTTTTAGATAGATATTAGAGAATAAGGAATTCTACTGAGTTGAATGATAGGAGAATGAAGTTACAATATTTACTCGTTCAAAAGTTACGCACATCAACAAAATACTATCTTATTACATCATAATTATTCGTTACATAATTTGGTGATTTTTAAATCGAAATATCAGCCCAAGGAAATAGAATTTCTAAAAACTGTAAAAAGACTTTTCAAACAACTTTTTGAGTTCCATCATCCCTCAAAATATCATTTTGGATGCAGGAATCCCTTTAAGGCTAAAAAATACACTAATGTGATTAATCATATATGATTTGTCACAGACTCACTTCATGAATTAAAAAAATCATATGTGAAGGTGAAAATACCCTATGTGATTAATCATAAGAATTTAAATGAACAGAAAGTTGACAGGAAAAAATAAGAAAATAAAAAAATGGATTCTAATGATGAAATTGAAATTGTGGCTACAGCAGTTAATAATTGCTGTATGTTGTGTTGAAAAATGGTGATGAAAAAAGTTCAAGAAAACGAAGAGAAGAGTGGGTTAATCCTTGGCTACAACACTCCTGCTCCACTTTTTTTGCTAGCCTTTTCCTTTACAAGTTCACGTGAATAAAATAGGCACAAAGATGAGCAATTTTTGACTTGATTCCAGCCTCTTAATTGCTATTTTATATTTCTAGTTTATATGTCTATATAGACGTATAAACTAGAAATGACTAAGTTATTTACATCAAAACAGTACGTTAAACTTTGAAAACATTTTTACCTGGAAGAATAAACTTCTCTCAGCCAATCTTTTTAATGCAGCTTGTTTTAAGCTATTATTCTTGTATCGCAGGATTCACCAAATGTTCCACAAGCATTCTTCTTTTCCATATTCAGAGATAAACTCTTCTGTTTTTTCAACTTTTTCCAAATGAATGTTGAAAGATATCAAAATACAGTTTTGTTTTTACTTGCGCACTTGCTGCAATCGCGATGAAGGAATCTGATTGGTTAAAACATTATGATTAATCATAGAAAGTAGACCGTCCGACTTTTTAAAAATCACATATGATTAATCATAGAGGGTAAAAATCATATGATTTTTTAAAATACACTGTCTGATTTGTCACATATGACAAATCATATATGATTAATCACATAGTGTATTTTAGCCTTTAGACTTTGTGGTGGTGAAACACTTGAAACAGCGTCAAAAAAATGCAATTTCTCACGGAATAATGAATGAAATTCCGTTGTTTTTTTTTCAGATTAAGTTCGACAATTATTAGGCGCAACAAATGACAGTAAAAGTTTTTTCTATCAAGTAAGTTCTTCAGAAGTTGAAGATGAAAAAACGCCACAAAAATCATTGCCTCCGTATAAAAACCACTTGTATCATCGATACAGCTTCTCTACAACTATAATTAATCCAAGTCCAACAGATTCAATTCAATTCAATGTATTTTACCATAATTGCTTTTTACAGGTGGTAACTAATTTTTGAAAGTTTACCAAATTAGTACAATTAGGCCAGAAGACCACCCTCCATTTAGTCAAAACTATTCTAGCGAGGTGGGCACCTGTGGTCTACATACATTAGATTCGAGACTTCTATAAAAAAAAAGTAAAAGCACATTAATTTAACCATCAAACTATTAAAGAAATAATGGTATAAAATCGTTAAAGAAGAAAAACTGCTATGACTATGTTTTGTCAGTAATGACCAAGTATATAAAAAAGGATTTAAGTTTGGAAAGTTTGATTGAAGACAGGCTTTGTTTGGTACAACTGTAAATTATTCCAATTACATATAGCTTGGTATCAAACAGAAAGTAATCCATACAATGTTGTCCTGACCATAGGTCTTGTGAGTAAATCGTTTTTGACACCCTATTTGGTCTTGGAAATTGGGAAGAGTAGCCATCTTGAACTGAGTGAGGTATAAGATTCAGACATTGAAAGACTAGAACAATGGTTTGAAGAATAATGAGATCTGGAAATGTAAGAATTTTGGCAGCTTTGAAGAGAGGTTTGGTATGTGATAGGAAGTGGGCAAATGATAGAAGTGTAATAGCTTTTTTTTGAAGTTTCAATACTCTGGGAGAGACTTTGGTGGCTTGACCCCAAACAATAGCAGCATAGTTTAAAGGAGAATGAAAGAGAGCAAAAGAGACTTAACACATTTAGCTGGGAGGTAGTGTATGAGTTCCGCAATTACTCCATTTGCCTTATTCAATTTGGTTTCAAACATGATTGAGATGACTCGTCCATGAAGGGAATCAGCAATCATTATTCCAAGAAATTTGACTTTGGTTGAGAACTGTTATGAATGTTTGTTAGGATTTAACTTAAGGATATGGTTGACACATTTTCTAGGATTACAGAACAAAACAACTTCAGTTTTAGTGGCATTAAGTGCAATCTTATTAGTTTGTAACCACATTTGTAAGTTATTTTAATCAGTGTTGATTTGGGATTCAAGCAGTAAGGATCTTTTCCAACGAATAAAATACTGGTGTCATCAGCAAAACGGCAAGACTTGCCAAAGTGAATAGCATTTAGAAGGTCGTTTACGTAAATTAAAAATAAAAGTGGACCAAGTGCTGACCCTCGTGGAACCCCACGTAAGATATAACATAAAGAAGAAACAAATTGGGATAGATTGGATAAAAATGATCTTAACCACTCATTTGCAATTCCTCTGATGCCATAGAATTTTAGCTTATCTAATAAAATTTCATGATCAACGATCTTCTGAAGATCTATGAATATTCTACATGCCAGATTAGCATTGTCAAGTGCATATATTATTTGTTCTCTGAGAGTAAAAAGAGCATCAGTAGTTGAATGTTTTGTTCTAAAACCAAACTGTTGTTTGAAGAAGAGATTGTTTTTTTCGAAGAAAGCAGAGATGCGAGAGTGAACAAATTTTTTCCAAATTTGACAGCAAAGAGATAGGTCGGTGATGACCGGCTGTTGTTTGCAACACTGTACATTATTGCTGTCTTTTCACCTGTAATAAGCAATTGCTTTTAAAAAAATACCCATGGACAGTCAATTTTATACATAGATCAGATTGAAAGAATACCCAATCTGCATGTTTGTGTGACAAAGGAGTCATCCTAACAAAGCAACTGACTGGAGACTTGACTTACTGGTCTATTCTTGATCACTTATACCTGAAAAACAATTCTCAATGTTTGGATTCTATTTATGACATTGATTGGTTTTGCATAGTGAAATGATATTTTTATTCTTAGACTCCTCCTATTAACCACAAGCGCACATTGGCATTTTTGAATCACTTTATCACACATACCGTTCGATTTCTCAACAGATTTTCAGGGGTCTGTGAAGAGGTAAGTCATTTTTTAAATAGACTTGAGGGTGTTTTGTTGTGCTGATTTGTGCCCTTAAGTTATTGTTTATGTGGTTGCGATATTATTATTGTCATTACTGTTATTATTTCAGTAATAGAATGTTGGTACTGTTGTAAGTGCTGTCACTGTAACATTGTTATTAGTCACTACCACATTGTGTGTGCTTCAGGTTTCTCGGCATGTACAAGACACCTCCAATCTGACCCCAAATTTTATTATGTATTTGTTTATTGATAAGGGTTGAATTACGATATATTAAAAGAATGTACTGATATTGTCATGTGTTGATATGAAGTATATGTGTTACTCCAATGTTTCTGTTACTGTGTACTCACCCACAGGCAGGCTAATAATGCTTTCATGATGCTCAAAGATTTACTGAAAATTCTTTATTATTTCGACGATGTTCTGTTTATTATTTTGTAAGCAATCTTGATTGTAACTTTTCTTAGAAGCTAGCAGAGTTACAAGGAAAAATTCAAAGGTTGGAAATAACTTTGAGTATCCTTGAAGCTAAGGTGAGTAAAAACAACATTAACTATAGGTAAGTGATTTTCATGATTGTATTGTTTTAATTGTATTGTTATTTATCGTAACAGTTATCGTCAATACCAGGCTTGGATCAAGTAAGTGCTCCAACAGAACCCACGGAAAAAGAAAGTACCGTTCCACCATCCACTGAAACAACTGATGCATCATTGAAAAATAAGTCACCCGTTCAGGTGAAACAATTTTTTTTCCACTCATCTATTGTTTCCACAAAACTTTTGATTGGCTTTGTCTTTGTTATTTTATTGTTATTGTTTTATATTATAATTCTTATCATTTATTTATGTATATTTTTTTTAAAAAATAACTAAGTATGTAACAGAATGTTTTTACGCCCTCGGGGCATACCGTAAATGCTCGATTTAGAGCCCAGGACGCTTATAAAAAAGCCAACATCAAAAGAGGGCGCTCAACCGCGCGAACTCGAATAAGCACACCCTTTTGGTTCAGAAAAGTTGTTTGAGTGGTGGGCGCGTTTAATCGAGGATTTACGGTAACCATTTATCCCTTTTTAGCTGTTTATCCCATTTGCTCTAACTTACCCACTAATAAGCCTGAGGACACTGTTTAATGGATGCAGTATATATCAGTTCCAGTTTCTGTAGAGGGAATTGAACCCCGATAGTCCGGTTAATCCACTAATGTTATACGAATGGTTTATTAACATTATTGATAAGGTATAGAGAGATTTATAAAGGAAGGAAATTAATTTTATTTTGAAGCGAAAATCATGCTTTATTAATTCATAAATGTATTTATTTTTTCTTCGATTTTAAGAACGATGACACAACCATGACCGAACCAGCATCAGGTTTGTTGAATGCATGTTGGTTTCTAGTTTCTTTTTCATTTTATTACATTTATTCCATAATTTTAATTAATTCTATTTAAGCACCTGAACCAGAGACACCAAGTAAGTGTGTGTGTTTTTTTATGTTGAACCACTTGTCTTCAGATTGTGTTTGGATAATCAGTTATCAATCCTTAACATGTTATAAGTTATGATGATTTATCTTCTAGAAATGACTGTTAGTAAAGATCCCCGTTATATGAAATATTTTAAAATGGTTGCTGTGGTAAGATGATATCATTTTATCAATATTTCAGTTGAAACTGAAACGTATAATTTTGTTTGCCTTTTTTGTATTGCCCTCTAATAATTTATTCCTATTGGGTGTGCTTTTAATCACACAATTTTTAGTACTTCTTATTCAAATTCCGCAGGCTAATCCGAAATAATTTCTCTATTGGAAACGAGCCTAAACTCCACCAAAGTATTACGTATAAACAGCATTTTGCGCGTATTTTAAATGGTTAGTTGACATCTGTTTCAGGGTGTCCCCCCACAAGCTGTGAAAGTAAAGATGGCAGCTGAAGGATTGAATCCTGATTTCCTTGAGTAAGTAAAGCACGTTTTACACTTTAAAAAAGGTCTTATAGTTTGATTAAAATGGTTGGTCTAATACTCATCTGAAAACTTTGAAATTTTTCATAAATTTCTTCAGTCAGCCTGATGCTCCTTCTGACGCCGCTCCTCAACCGTCAAACGATGACAGTGACGATCATTTCTCATCTGACGATGCGTCATCTTTTAGTGAGGATGATTGAAGAAACTATTTTTCGATATGGTCACCAGCAATGCTTTCTTCTCTTTTTTTAGAATACTTATTTTTTTAAATACTCTCTTTTGAAAAGTTCATCGTATCAGCCATACCATACCTTTAGTTTGTGAAACCGATTGTAATGTATTCCACTATCGTAAAATGTTGACGACTATCATATAATACGAAGGTTTTCTATGCTCAATTTAGCGCCTCCACTCGAATAGGTACCCCTTCCCCTCTTGGCGCTAAATTGAACTGAACTTGAAGGTGGTGCTTATTCGAATTCTCCCGATTAAGCACTCCCTTTTGAAGTTGATTATTTTTATAAGCGCCCCGGGCGTTAAATCGAGCATAATATGGTACTCTTAAGAACTCTTTATTTTGAAATGTGTTGTTTTGTTTTTCCGAGTATATTTGTAAATGTCTTGGTTGATAATTTGGGGTTGAATTTTGAGGAAGAGCACAAATTTTTATATACATTAATAAACATGTTTTGTAAAATATCAAATGAAAATTGTTGTAGATATACCGTTATTAGAACATTTAATGTAATAGGATGTACTTTAGGAGCAAAAAGTTTCGCCCTTAATTTTCTATCGTAAATGGACATTTATGTGCTCACAAGACCTAACTCTAACAGGAAATAGACATTTCAAATGTGAAGACTTTCCATCATAGGGGAAGTACTTATTTATCAAAAGAGAGTCAATATTTATACTGGGGGTGTATTTATTGACTAGGATTAAAGTACTGGGGAGTACCTTTTTTCACGGGAGCGCTGCTCTATGAAAGTTGGACCTCTGAAAATTTCGATACATCAAAAAAAGGATTTCTTTTCACTACTTTTGTACAAATTCGATAATCCGATAATTTCTGTCAGTAGCTCACTACTTTAATTCATGACATCTTTGAATTCCGATTTCATATGGAGCAACCGGAATCAATCTACAGGACAGGGATTTTAACCACTGTATGCACCAAAGTGTTGCAAGTACATCGTCTTAACAACCAACGACTATACGATTTTCCGTCTCGTAAAAGTCTCAGTTCACGTCGAACACGGTTGCACCAGCACACTAAAAAGCATCCATGGGTGTGTCTTTCCGCCCGCCGCTCAACATTTATAAAGTTTTATAGGTCCGTTCACACTAAACGATATGATGCTATCGTTCACTATTACTCTAACGATATCATTCTAACGATAACTTTTATGCAACACCTGTTGACGTTCACCACGCTACAAGTTAGAATGATGCAAACATTATTGTTCATTTAACAAAATGGCTGCTTCTGAGAAGGAAGACTTGCTGTTGCTCTGGTTTATTGATCTGTGAAGGAAAATGAAATAAAAAACGAAAGGAGTTGCGACAAATTTTCAGAATCTCTGAGATATAATATGGTACTAAGATTAAGATTAAGACAACGTTTCTTTGATGTTGAACGATAGCTTTTTATCGTTCAGTGTAAACCAAACTTAAGGATAAGTTCGCCAAAAATTACCCCTACAAAACAGATTTGTCATATAAATAAAATTTTAAAATGTAAGTGAAGAGAAGCTTCAAAAAATGAACGAAATTCAAATAAGCAGTTTAAACTTTGCACATCCAAACTTTCTTGTACTTTAAAGGCAATAAATGAGTATATGAGCAGAGACTGCCAGTACTGCTGACTCAGCAGCCACTGGCAAGGATCGCGAATGGGTACATTGTTTTCTTATTTGGGCAGCTACATTTACAACGGTTCTATTTTCTCTTTATTTGGGCACCTTATTGTCGAGTCATCATCTTTTTGCGATAATTATATTTGTTTCTGTCTGCAAAACAAATTTCGCCAAAGCTGTGTCCTGTCGTACGGAGTTAAATAAACCAAAAGAAAGCTTTAACTTTAAGAGCCGACATTCACTAAGATAAATCTTAATATAATTTGTGCTTTTAGCTTTTTGTTTCTTTTATCTGAAAATGGGTGTGAAAGTTTTTTTTATTAATAAAATATTCAAGTGCTAAAAATTGATTTATACGTTTCAAGCAAGAGAGTCGTAATCAGATAACGTATATTTATTACCAAGAACAAATATGGAACATAACAGATGGGAAGTTTAGGCAGCTTTAAGTTTTTGATCGATTGGATTTTCCGATGAAATAGTGCTCCGTATGAGAGTGCAATTAACTTTGACCTTTGGACTTTTAAACAAAAGAACACAAACACTTTGTTTTTACTTCTTATTTATTATTTGCTTCTGAAAATTTGTAATCGAACGTTTTGGAAACAAAGAAAGAACTTTTTTTTTTCGAACGAGCAATTTGTTTTGTTGAGATCCTTGAAAATAGTACTAACGGACTCGTAAAATCAATAACTCATACAAATTTATCGTTAATTTCACTCACCAACGGACATGTTCTATATGTGGGACAAGTCTCGGGAGACCCTTGAAAAAGTGGAACCCTATAAAAGACCAACAAAAGATCTCTGAAAAAATGGCCAAAGAAAAAGTGGAAAAAGACCCACAAAGATTATCATTATTAATGTCACGATCACGTGATTATGTCTATTTCAAATTTGATTCGAATATTTTTTATTGTTCTTGTTTTTCTCAAATCAATTAAGTTATTCGAATCGACTTTTTTGTTATCCGCATCGAAATTTAAATTTTAAAACTTGTGCTGAAAGAATGTGTAGGAAATGGAAAAGCAAATGGTAATGAATTTCATTATAATCTTGTATATTATTACTGTTCACATGTTTGCTCGTATTTTAGTTGATGTGATGAAAATTTGTGTTTCCTAGGTAAAGTTTGAAACAGAAGTTTATGATCTAACGGATAATGGATGCAAAAAACACAGGTGCATGTTTTATAGATGCCCTCTGTCCTTCAATCATAACTATGATTTCATACCCTTATTATAAAAACCCTTCTGCGCATTAACACTTCTGTAAGTTAGAGCTGGCTTTCCAGATTACATGTAGAAGTACCTGATCAGAGCAATTACAAATACACCGACCACCTACCCCAGTCTTAAATCGACCACCGACTAACCGACTCGGCCAAATTAAAAGGGTGTGCACATATCCACTGAAAAAGCCACAAGTTGCCACTTTTTCAAGGGTCCCGGGGTCCTAGGTCCCGGGATTCGTCCCACATTTAGAACATGCCCTCGCCAACGTGCCTTAGCCACTCACACTTACTGAGATCACAGTGCCCTAGGTCTTAAACGAATTTAGGATTGCACAGTAAAAACTAAACTTGGCGTAAAAAACGTGCATTTCGAAATGAAACTAGCTCATCATCATTATATGCATTTGTGCATGCGCTTCTGAAAAAAACTACTCAAATTCAAACTTAATGAGTCATTATTGTAAACACTTAACTCGTAAACCACTGTTAACTGGAGAATGAATTTTCAAGACCAGCCCCTTCATCTTTTTTTTTTGTTTTAAGCTTATAAATCTAGCGATGAACACTCTGTCATTTTAGGTATAGGAAGAAATCAGAACTAAACTGAAATGTTAGTAATTTGCATCTCTAGCAATATTATTATGTTACATTATAAACTATTATTGTTAGGTCATTAAAGCCTGGTCTTGATTTTGTTGCTCTATTCTGTTGGTTCTGTGTTTTATGTAATTATTTCACTGCTATAATGTATGTCAACAATACAGACATGTATAGAATTTTATGAAACAGTAGAGCGTACATAACAAATTTGTTTATATTATGGTTACTCTTGAAGAATCGTTTGTTGGTGCAGTTTTTGCTGTATTTGCAATATATTTGTGTCAAATATTATTTTACTCGAGGTAGGAAAGTTTAAAATTTTCTTTTACGTTTCGTTTTCCATGATTGCATGCTCGGCCGACCAAAACTCACTTGGCTTCCCATGATGAACAACACCTACAAGAACTTGGGAATAACCCAGTATGAATTGTTTGAGAAAGCTAAAAAATAAATGAATTAATGAATGAATAAAGCAACTACTGCTTAACTTTAGATGTCATTGATGCTGTCTTGTAGTGATGATGGATACACATCAAGTGTTATAACTATCGACGACCGTCAAAATATATTTTTCTATATGTTCCATAAATAATATAATAGGCATAAAAGATAACTAGTAGCATTGTATAGATATCTTTTGTTATGCTTATATTTTTTTGATGTACGGGTGGCCCATAGGGCATGAACCCTTAAAGCAATTTTGGGATAATAGACCCTCGTTTCATTTTGACGGTTTACCAATTTTGAAAGCAACATTTTATATTCAAATTTGTCAAAAAACGAAGCAGCTGCTAAGCAACAGGCTCAACCTGAATTTTTCCCAACATGGAAAAAACAAAAAACAAACTGAGATCAAAACCTAACACTAAAATAAAAAGAGCAAAAAATGAGATAAATGTTTTTGCTTCCTGATGAGAAACTTGTTAGAAAAAGTTCCATTGGTTTAGAGAAACCCCCGCTGACCTACCTGTTTAGACAAAACATAGATAGTCAAGAAGCAACAAGTAATCAACAGATGAGCCTGAGAAACATTGAACCTCAGCCAAAAGTTTGTCTCACTTGTATAAGAACAAACACTACAATGAGTCTGACGCATGCGTATCATAAAGAATATTACACTAACTCATCACTATATATTTTAGAGTTGATTGTTTTATTTCAGGAAAAAGACGATCACCACTACCGTCACTAAAATTGTGAAAGAGAACGAGAATTATCTCCGCTTGTTGACATGTTTGAATCATGCAGGGAAGGAGGTATGTTTACAAATCATGTTTGCGAATGGATTATCAAAATCTAAAGCGAAGTTGTACCAGACGCTCCTTATTTTTCAATCAACCTTTAAAGATTTAAAGCGTCGCAAAATCATTCGGGGTGATCAATGGAACATTCTGTATCCACAAAATTGCCAAACTGATTATGAAGAATTTGATATTACACTAATCTGTCTAATCATTCGGAATTGTTGTAGTTTGCCAGCACCACTTGGAGGATGGAATATAGAAAACCTTCAGAAGCACGATTCGTCCATATCAGCTTTCTTAATGAAATTGAAAGCCTTTCGAAACAAACTATCGCATTATGGAAGCATACCAATATCAGACGTTGATTTTCAGAAAGACTGGAATGAGTTGATGCAAATCTTAGCCGGATTAAAGTACGACATATCAAAGATTTCTGATTTAAAAACTTGTTCTTTGGATACCAGCAAAGAGTACCACAATACACTGGTTCGTTCCCAACTTGAACTTTGCTTCGATATCGTAGCCAAAAACTCTCAACAAATCAAATTATTACAAAATTTTGAAATCGAGCGCAAGGGAACAACTGACAAACTCAAACACGTGCAAAGTAGTCAAGATACTATAGCGCGGAAAATGCAAACGATGACGAAAGAAATGGACCAAGCCAAGCTTGAACTAGAAAATCTTGTAAAGGATAAATTAACTACAAATGTGAAATTGCTCTCAATATACGACAAAATCTCAGAGTTGGAAAGGAAGTTTGCCAAACCCATCTATACTCGAAGATTTAGCATTTGTGAAGTACAACAGCGCAAAAGCCCCCAAAGTGACAGTCAACAAGAAGAAGCAACAACAGGATTCCAACTATCAAAACCAATAGGTAAACTTATCAATAGGAACATATTTGTTTTCTTTTTTAATATTTCTTTTTATTATTCTTTATTTTTGTGCTTCCATTTTTTATCATATAAAATACAGTAGTTCTTTATAAAAAATGACCAAAGGGGAAGAATCGTGCATATTTTCGTTGAAACAGAAACTTGAAGAAAAACTTCAGTTAAATATTTTTCTAACTTTTAGATCACTTGATATCTCAACGGACACAGCATAGTTATTTGAGTGAAATAAATTTAAGCAACAATACAACGTTAACAGTTGAAAGCTTCCAGAATCTTTCTAAGAAGATTTGTAATACTAAGCATTTCATTATTGACAAGTTAGGTGCTGATGGATTGCAATTTAAATGACATGCACGTGAAAGCTTTAAGTAAAGCTATACCTCGCTTGAGTGATCTCGATTTAAGCTGGAATACATCGATCACTGCTAATGGCTGGAAATCACTGGCTGATTCGGTGTCTGGTCATGAATGCAGTCGATTCAAGACCTTTTCGGTTGCTGGATGCAATATTTCTGATCAACATATCATGGCAATGTCACCAATTTTACCCCAACTGCATACCATTGACCTTTCTTACAACAGCAGTATAACCATAGCTGGTTTTAAATGTCTTTCAAATGCAATTATGGAATCGCCTTCAGTAGAAATCAAGGAAATGAACATTTCTAACTGCAACCTAACTGATAAAAGTTTGATCTCAATGGCGGAATCGTTTGTTTTCATAGAGCAGGTAGTTTTAAGCTCAAATCCAAGCATTGGCAAAGATGGCTACCAGTATTTGTGTGATGTCATTTCTCATTCATCAAACCGCATATTAAACAGGATTGATTTTGAAGGATGTAAGTTAAACGACGAAAGAATCAAAGCGATTAGTCCCATGTTACCGTTGCTAAAGACGGTAGATTTTAGTGGCAACCGTTCGATAACAGCACGTGGTTGGGGTCATTTATCTACCGCGATCCAATGTAATGGTTATTCTGAACTACAGAAGATTTATTTATCACAATCAAATTTTGGTGATGGTGATTTTAAAGAGTTGTCCACTTTATTCATCGCCCTTAATTCGGTTGAAATCTCTGATTCCGACATTTCCCTGGATGGTCTTTCACATTTTGTTGACCATATAACAACTTCGAGCTCGTGCAAGCTTACCGAATTTAAACTCCACAATTGTCAGCTAACAGTAGAGCATCTTCTAGCAATGGTACCGCTCTTTAGAACTACTATAAACCCAATAATTTCTGATCTACCCGAAGTCAGTGAAGAAGACTATCAAAGGATAATTGATTACTTTAAAGAAAATGCTGCTGATTTCCTACATAAACTGTCCTTTCGTGACATGAATATTTCAGATTCGTGTCTTAAGGCAGTAGCTCCAGTTGTTACCTCAATGACTAAGCTTGATATTGCTGGAAACACTCAGATCTCTGGAGAAGGATTATCTCATCTTGCAAGGGCTATATTACAGCAACAACCGTTTACGCTAAATTCATTGGATGTATCATACTGCAATATATCAGACAATCACATGCAGGTGTTAGCTAAAGTTGTTCCTCATACATCTGAGTTGCTTCTCAATGGAAACACAGGTATTACTCCAGTGGTGTTCACTAATATCTGCAGAAGTATTTCGTCCAGTAATCTCTTGATATTAAAGGATTTGGATCTTAGTTATTGTAATCTAACTGACGATCATCTTCAGATCTTGGCAAATCTACTACCAGTTATTGAAAAAATAGATCTGCAGGGAAATACTGGAATAACGCTGGCAGGGTGGAAATACTTTTCAAATTCAATTACAAGTTGGTCAAAAATCCTTTTGCGGGAATTATTAATTGTAGATTGCAATATTACAAGTGCAGTTTTGCCACTAATTTTAAATCCGGGTTGCATTTTACGGAAATTAAGTTTGAGTTGGAACAAAACCCTGGAACCAGCAACATCGTTTTCAGTACAACAGACGTGCCTGGAAAGAATTGACCTTGTTGATTGTAATCTGGTTGAAACGTTCCTGATTCATTTTGGCACATTCTTGAGCTCTTTAAAAGAAGTGTTTTTAGATTCCAACACTGGAATGACAGATCTCAGTCTAAAACAATTCGCCGATGCCATTTGTGAATCTGAATCAAAACTTGAATATGTCTCGCTAGAAAACTGCAACTTGAGAAATGAGCACATCATAGCATTTTCACACGCTGTTCCATTCATCAAAGGGGTAAATCTCTCCTCCAATAAAGCTGTTACAAAACGGGGTTGGGAGTATCTAGCAAATTCGATCATAAACGCCAACAGCATACACTTGGACATGCTACACATGGAGGAATGCAATCTTAAAGGCTATTCATTGCAAGTGATATTAAAAATCGTTCCATCAATCGTGCGCTTGAACTTAGCGAATAATACGTTCATAATGCCGGAAGATTTCTCAGTTCTCAGTGAAATCTTTGAATGTGCCATTTTTTCAAGATTTTCAAGATTAGAATTGGATTGGTGCAATTTAACAGATACTCACCTGAAGGCATTAGCACCAAGTTTACAATACATTGAGGAGTTGGATATTCACAACAACAAAGCAATAACAAAGGAAGGTTTAAAACACATCTTGAATTCTGTTAAAGCATCAGATATTTCACTTCTCAAATCGATCTTTGTTTCACCTAGCCGACTAACCGAAATAGATCTTCTTGAATTGGTGCCAACTCCAAAAGCTGTTACAATTTGCTTATGTCCTCCAGAGATAAAATGCAGCACAGAGATGCGCCTTGAAAATCTAGACTTTTATTTTGAAAATTCTGTCTTCAACAAGGACCAGTTAGAGGCAGTGAAAAGATTTACCACAGAAAGCAACATAATTAACGTTTCTGGTATGTCACTCACCAACAAGTTTCACAAAGTCATTCCAGCTATTGGTAATGGGAGGATACCATATTTAAGGGAGTTGATTTTATCAAATTGTTCTCTTGTTGACATGGATATCGAATCGGTAGCTACCATTTCATCACAATTACAAATTTTGGATCTAAGCGATAATAAATTTATCACTTCAACAGGACTAAACTATATCTCTGTCGCAATCCAAAATTCAAAATGCAATCGTTTGGAACAATTGAAATTGAGGTCTTGTAACATCACTGATGCTCATTTACATAAATTGGAGTGTTTGTCGATGTTCTTAGAAGGCATTGATCTAAGTGGTAACAAGCAGACGACTCCGTCAGGATGGAGAAGGTTTACGGAGAATGTTCATAGCAATGACGTTATCACGTTGGAAAAGCTGATTCTTAATAATTGTAACATCACCAAGAGTCATTTAGATGCTATGCTTGAATTGATTATTAAGTTAAAAGATTTAAGTTTAGAAAACAACCATACCCTCACACCATCATGTTACTCCTACCTGTCAAAAATTCTCTCTACTGCTGAGCAGAACAGTCTTCAAAGATTAGATTTTCGTCAAGAAAGCATGGGTGATTTCCATGTTCAAAGGATCGAAAGTGTAATTCCCACCCTTCAAACATTGAATTTGGATGGAGTCCAACGTCTTTCACCATCGTCATACAAAAGTATCGCCAGTGTTTTGAAAAATCATCGGAGGTATCTTGAAGTTTTGGAT
This sequence comes from Turritopsis rubra, assembly GCA_039566895.2. Classification (NCBI taxonomy): domain Eukaryota; kingdom Metazoa; phylum Cnidaria; class Hydrozoa; order Anthoathecata; family Oceaniidae; genus Turritopsis; species Turritopsis rubra. The sequence continues at coordinate 14,248,285 of CM077625.1, read as the reverse complement.
TTATCAAATGCTTCAGTAACAGATGCAGATATGGTTCATATTGGAGAAATTTCTTCCGCATGCAAAAGGGTTATTTTGGACAAAAATAAAGGCATAACTGAAATCGGTTTCAAGAATTTTTCCAAAGCCTTTAAAAAGACAACTGCAGATGAATTAGAAGAATTGAAGATTGACAATTGTAGCCTCACAGATAGAAAGATGCGTGCATTGGATAATGTTTTTCCCGTTTTAAAAACATTGACTTTGGATCAAAACAGATTTTCACCTGTAGCGCTATATGAGTTATCCAATTCCCTATCTAGTCAACAAAGTAGATTACAAGACCTATCTCTCAGAAACTGCAATATTACCAGGGAGCATTTAGAAGCAATGAGAGAAGGAATGCCAACACTGCGATATTTGGATCTGTCTGAAAATCCAACCCTCACTGCAGTTGACTATGTTTATCTATCGAATAGTATATGCAGTACAACTTGTAATATGAAGCGCGTTGACCTGGCGCAATGTAACATTGGAGATGATCATTTACAAGGAATGGTGGAGTTGATTGCAAACCTGAAAGTAATTGATTTATCACGAAATAAGGCTATCACAGCTGCTGGGCTCAAATATATTTGTAGTCATATTGCAACCATGAGCAACGTAAAACTAGAAGAAATTTACTTCGAAGATTGTAATATATCGCGATCACATTTAACTGAAATGAAACCGATGATGTCGCTACTGAAATACATTACTTTTAAAGATAATCCACGCCTTTTATACAACGAAAGTCTTGCAACGAACCCAAAGAACATCGGAAACCTTCAAAACGACCAAAAAACTCGCGATAATCTTGATCCCGTTGGCGATAACCTCGACCATATTTTCGATGGAATATCGGATCGTATCAGCTTTAAAGGGTGTCGATTAACGGACAGCCAACTTATTAACATCAGCTCATTCATTTTGAACATCGAAATTCTTGATCTAACAGAGCAGAAAAGAATCACTTCTTCCAGCTTGAATTCAATAGCAAACACTATCTCAAAGCAAACAAATGGAAAATTAAAGGAGCTGAGATTATGTGAATTTGATGATGGTGAATCCATTGCAGCATCGATATCTACTATAGTTCCTTTACTAAAGGTGCTAGATGTCAGTAAATCGAAGTCACTCACACCAAATGCGCTTAAAAGGCTGACTGGAGCTTGTGTAAACAGTGATTCTTTAAAGTTGGAAACTTTAAAACTTCAAGAAATGAATCTGAACGCATTTCACTTAGCCCCTTTAAATGATTTGATTCCACTTTTAAAGGAACTTGATATCAGTTACAACAAAACCTTGTCACCAAGTTGCTATGAAACCATCGGAAAAGCAATCATAACAGCTGAAAATCTCCAGTTAAAGATCTTACACGTTAAAGGTTGCAACCTTCAAGCTAAACACCTCAAGGAAATCAGTCACTTTGCGTGCTTCATTTCTAATCTAATTTTGGATGAAAATCAACTGCTAACAGAATCATCCTTAAAGCAGTTTGCTGATAGTATCAGATCTCCTGTCAAGCCTTCTTTATTAGAGAAAATATCATTTGCTGAATGTCGGTTTAACGATAAACATCTCAAAGCATTCTCTGTAATGTGTCCGTACGTTAACGAAATTGATGTTGGTCGCAATAAATGGATTCTGAAAGCAGGAATAAAGCATATATCTGATGCTTTGGTTAGAACAACCTCCAAACTGGAAACCATTCGTTTCCATAACTGTAATATCAATCAAACACATTTTGAAGGGATGAAAGGCATTATCGATAATGTAAAGAACCTTGATCTCCATCATAACCGAAAGTGGACCATTAATGATCTCAAAAGCCTGTCTAAGCTCATATCAACTTCAACAACCACGTCATTACAATCAATCGATTTGAGTGATTGCAACTTAAAAGATTGTCATTTGAATGTAATATCTTCAATAGCTTCAAACGTTCAAGAACTCAACATCAGCAAAAACAGATGTGTCACACCAAAAGGATTTGAGCCGCTTGTAAATGTTTGCATTTCCGATCGAAGTAAATTGCGAACGTTAAACATTGCTAAATGCAATCTCAACAGTGACCATCTTCAATTAATGGCGAAAATGATTCCATTCCTCAGTACCGTAAATTTGTCGAAAAACAGGATGCTTACTCGGTATGGATTGGATTACATAGCTGAAAGTGTATGTCGCCATGGTAATGATAGCAAACTCGTCAGCATCAATCTTGAAGATTGTAATCTAGATGATTTCTGTTTAAACTCGATCCGTTCAATGATGTCTTCTTTGAAAACAATCATCTTAAATCGAAACAAAGGAATAAGTCTTGATGGCTTCATGGACTTTATGACTGTTTTTAAGGATAGTAACCTTGGTGATTCTGCTGGAACAACAAAAGAGAAGATAGAGATTCAAATCAAAGATTGCTTTGTTGAAAATGGTGATTTGATAGATCAATTGGACAAATTCAAGGCATTTGCGAATATCCAAATAACGTAATGTAAGATAAAATCATTCTTTGTCTTTAATTTCTCACGACACCTGATTTAATTTTCCCGAAGATACATTTTTGAAAGTATTCAACCTATATTATCAAAGGTCCTATACTTCAAGGCGGATCAACCTTCATGAAACACGAGTTTCTTGAAAGGTAATTATTTTGCAAATTCTTTCTATAACAGTAAATTTTGTACACACATAATTTGGACAGTGATTAACACAACAATAAGATTGTACATACAAGAATCGGACTGTGATTAACACACCAGTAAACTGTACATACATTAATCGGACTATGAATACCACACTAGTAAACTGTACATACAAGAATCGGACAGTGATTAACACACAAGTAAATCATACATACAAAAATCGGACTGTGATTACCACACTAGTAAACTGTACATCCAGGAATCGGACTGTGATTAACACACTACTAAACTGTACATACAAGAATCGGACTATGATTAACACACAAGTAAATCATACATACAAAAATCGGACTGTGATTACCACACTAGTAAACTGTACATACAAGAATCGGACTGTGATTAACACACTAGTAAATCATACATCCAAAAATCGGACTGTGATTAACACACTAGTAAATTATACATACAAAAATCGGATTGTGATTAACACACTAGTACACTGTACATACAAGAATCGGACTGTGATTACCACACCAGTAAACTATGCATACAAGAATCGGATAGTGATTAACACACCAGTAAGCCGTACATACAAGAACCGGACTGTGATTACCACACCAGGAAATCATACATACAAGAATCCGACTATGATTAACACAACAGTAAACGAAACATTGAAGAATCGCACTTTGATTACTACAACAGTACACTGTACATACAAGAATCGGACTGAAATCACCACACCAGCAGTACCCACAAGACTCGGACATTGATTAACGCAACAGTAAGCCTTCCATACGAGAATGGGACTATCAGTAACAGACCTGTAAACCATGCATACAAGAACCAGACTGTGATTAACACATCAGTAAGCCGTCCATACAAGAATCGGACTCTCATTAACACATCAGTAAACCATACATACAAGAATCGGACCGTAATTACTACACCGGTAAACTGTACATACAAGAATCGGGCAGTGATTGCCATGCCATTGAACTGTGCACACAAGAATCGGAATTTGATCGCCGCTCCAGTAAACCAGATCAAAGATAATTTTTAACAACTTGTATTGCGGACGATTTATAACAGCAGTATACTTTCTATTTAAAATATTTCTTGAAGGATTCCAATCCAATTTTGAATTTGATTATCCTAGACAGGTTGTGAGAAACAGATTCAGTGAATAGGAAAGTGTAATTATTCGCAGATGGAAAATTTTGTGAGTTTCACGAATTTTAGCCAAATTTAACTTCCAGGAAAAAATCTGATTTCAAACAATTCGCGAAATTAAAGTCCCGCGATAATTTTTTCTCAAGAAGGTAGTAGAAACTTTCGTTGACGTCTCACCAACCCTTTTTCTCTTATATCTCTGGATATCCAGAGTACAGTTTTTTTTTAATAAGAATCATGAAAATTGTTATTATTTTGTTTTTTTAAATATTTTTTAAATTAATATTCCAATTTTTTCATTTTCGCAATGTCGTTCTTCTCAAGAGTTTTCGAGAGTGATAAAAATTGTGTGGTGATAAAAATACTTTTTTTCTCATGACAAAAGACCTTTTTAATAGGAGATTCTTCTTAATTCTTTGAACATTTCTTAGTCTTGAATTATTTTTGTTTTTGAAATTGGAAAACTTTTGTTCTTTATCTGTTTTTAATTTTTGGTCATTTTAAACCTTAAGATGTATCTATCAAATATACAAGTTTATATACCAAGAAATATTTTCTAATGTTCAGTAAAACGGACAGAAGTCTATATTTTGATTTTATTATTTCCAATTTATCTATTCCAATATTTTTTATATATTACAACGTCTTTTTTAACATTATCCTTTATGATCGCTATAATCATCTCCTCTCAGGTAAAAGTTACATAAGAGTTCGTAACGCAACATTGGTTTATTCTACCTTTCAAATATAGAATTTTGTTCATGATGCAATAGTTTTGACTTTATTTGGATTGTGTGCCCATAGAAATATGTGAGTATATGTCTTTTGTTTAATATTTTACACGATGATTTTTGTTGTTTAATTTTGTTGTTAACTTTCATTTTTAATCTGGTCTGTTTTTTGTCGCAAGACATTAGGATGATGAGGAACGAATTTCAAGATAAATTTATAATTATTCTTAACATTCGCAACTCTGACCAAGAAACAGACATTGATGTTTGAATGAACGATTTTTTTCTTTGTACAGTGACAATATTTTCTCCACTTAATCATCTTAACTTAAAGTTGTTGTTGTACCTTCGATTACAGTGGAATCTTTATAGATGACACACCATGAACGAGACAGCAAGTCAATGAACGGAATGGAACGTCTTCTCTTCATCAAACTCTTATAAACAACCTTTCTATAAAGCAGACACTTCTATTAAGTCGGCACTATATTTCGAAACGAATGATGTCTGTTTTTAAAGGTTCCACTGCATCCCCTGATAACAGTAATTTCGGAAATTTCGTGTTAGAAGGCGAAAAACACTTTGGAATTATGTGATGTAAATTCCATTTTTGAAACTTAATTTTCTTAAAAGTTGCATTTCTGAGTTGCTGGAGAAGATATCTCAAGAAATACTAAAGCAATTGAATTAATATTTCTTAAAGTTTTTATTAGCACTTGCCTCCATGTTCTGAAGTAGCACTTTGGGTAGACTCGATCATCCAGCAAAAGGGTGGGTAATCAAATCTGTCCAAAATTGACTAAATTCAACAAATTCAAGTTGTAATGGTCAGAACTTAAAATGTAATTTTAAGATAATTTTTGAGGTTTAGGGTATCATCCAGGCTCTTGTGCTCCATTTTCTTCCAAAACAGTACCCTTCAAACAAAAAACCCCAAAACACTAAGGGTGAATATTTTTAATACCTTAGCATTCAGATTTGCCTACCTCAAGTACCATCAGTGCCTCTTGTTTGAAAGAAACATCCGGTAGCCATTATAACAGTAATTATTTAACAAAATTATTCTACATTAGCATAACATAAAAAAACACGCTAGCAAATAGTTGAGAAGGTATGAATGAGACAGAAAAAAAAAATGACATGGCAACTCAAAAGAACGCGTCTTTATGGTGAACAACCTGACCAATCAAAGAGGAAGGTTACATTCTGACAAAACAACAGTTCTGAGATCTCCTGAGAATAAGATATGGCTGGTAGCGAAAGAGGTTACCCGTGAAATGCGAATTTCAAATTTTAGCCACTGGCGGGTTTGGAAGGATAGAAAGCAAATGATCAGTGAGAAAGAGAAGAAAAATACAACAACATAACGACCTGGATAAGACGTAAATATTCCCATATTTTCATCTTTAAGTGGTAGAAACATCTTTCTACGTTTGCCTTAAAAACAGAGATTTGACAGTGTACCGTAGGTACTTGTAGCAAACTTGATCATATCCTTAAAACATTTACACTCAAACTTCTCTTGCTACAAGAGAAGTTTTTTTTTCTCAAACAATATACATGTATATATATATATATGATGATGACATGTGATATTTAATCTAAACATCTCGAATTGATGAACACATGTTTGATTGTTCAGTGTCTGTGAATATAACTTCCATTTGGCGACCTTGACCCTCTAATAGAAATAAGAGTTGATATCAAAAGAGAGAATGATTTTTTCGTTAGTATAAAGTATGATGCTGATGCTGTTGTTATGTTTCTCTTTTCCTCAATCATTTCAGTTAATCTCTTATAAAAAAGCTAACACTCACGTGCCATTCCCCCATTTGTGGCGAAGACAAGCGGTGTGAATGTTCCGTTTTCAAATTGTAGAACACATTCATTATACGTTCTCTTCTTTTCATTCTCATTTTTTGAAATATTTTTGAGCTCCAGACCCCTGTATCTCTAGGCGTTCAGTTCAAAGACCCGTACATCCAAAAATAGCCTTTCACCAGGGATCCGGAACCCAATTGCGTTGATGTCGAGACGCGCTTCTCTTGTTTGGTCGGTTGGTCGGTTGAGCTGTTTACCGTTTATTCTCAGCACGCTAGGTTCACACCGTACATCTCGACATACTTTTCGTAGAAGATGGCTCGTGATATCCCGAACTTCGTTATGCCGCATTGTGACATATCCTCCTTTCTTGCAAGAGAGTGCATGTGGGAGGTCGAACCTCCATACACATATGAACATTCTGATGGCAAACTTGGTATATTCCTATTATACCGGATTCGAAGTGCATCCCAGAACTGCTCTTTGGTGAGTTCATACCTAAGATCTTTTAGGGGTAGACTCGTCAACCAATTTGAAGCACCGACCTCCATATTTGCTTTATTCGTTCGTATCTGTTCTTCGTTCATCCTCGTCTGTAGTTCCCTGTAGCTTTTCTTCACTCTGATTACGGCGTTCGTTCTTGATTTGTTGTGTTTTCTTGCCTTTACTTATTGGACTAGGCCCTATCCCGTTCATTGTATATGGTTCATCACAACAGCAATCAACAGTTACTTATAAAAATGCCATTGATATCATTGATCTAGAACAACATTTAACCAAATCAACTCACTGATCGATCACATCATCTCAAACATATCATCAAAAATAAAACATTCAGTTGCACTACCCGGAGATACGATAATTGATCACGACGCACAACGCATTATAGCCAACATACGAAAAGAGAGATTCGAAAAGAGATAAAAAATCCTCAGAAATGAAAAACATTTCAACGAAAAAGCCTTCTTGCAATTACTGTTAAACCTAGTCTACCCCTTTGATGATCCTAAAGACCAAGTAGATGTTCTTAATAAATAAATTAATAAAAAAATACAAGTTCGCCAGCCCCATGGATGAAAAACCTAATAATTCTTACTCTACAAAAACCACGAAATCATCATAGATTTTATGCGCAGCAGACACAAAACACTGATGATTGGGGCATCCTTTTTGAAAAACTGAAAACCTTCTCATCAAATACCATACACCTTATACACAACTATCTAACCGATCGCAAGCAATATGTTCAAATAATCTTATATGATCTTATATCTCAAATGATGCTAAACTCGAAAGCGTAAAAATATCAAAAATACTAGGAGTGACATTCAACATGATCACATCAACACAACATTCAAATCAGTCTATTCCGCTTTTCAATCCCTTAGCAAAATCACAAATCCATTCAATCTACGGAAACTGGCAGAAATGTTGATACTACTGCAATGTTGTGTTTGCAGGGTCACCCTGTTATCTTATAAAATGAATGCAGGAACTTCAAAACTCATTCGGTGGATATGTATATAATAGATTTGATGGTTTTGCAAAAACAGTTAACCTAAAATGGCTTCCAATTCATGAAAGAATTGACCTGGCAACATCTTAAGTAGCACACAAGTCTGGATAGATAATCTGAAATGCCCATTTGTGAATCAACAAACGTCATTAAGAACACAAAGACACAAAGACACAAAACAAAATGAAACTTTGCAACATCACAAACTCATTTCAATATATTGCCAGCCAGACATTCAACGATCTTCCACATAAGTGTCGATTCTCGTAATTTGCCGTAATTTGTCGTAATATTAATAATAACGAAAATATTTCAGCTTTTCCAATTATTTACATTGGCTCTTCATCTGAATATTACGAAGGTGTATATATGTAAATTCTGTCAATATAAAATTCAAATATTAAAAAAATAAATTAAATAAATTAGGAACATCTGACGAAAATGGCACATATAATATATACAACAAGAAGACATGTAAAGACATCGATATACAAAGAATAAGAACACAAGTATACTACATTTTCTTTTCCCGAACAAACTGCTAACTCGAAGTCGTAACTCGAAGATTATCCGCCTCTAGTTAATAGGAACAAATAACTGAAGTAATCGTGTAAAATCTCGGGATTATCTAGTGAAAAGTAACAGTAATTTGTACCTATTGTATGTTTCTTCAAAAACGTTCGGCAATCGACGACAAAACGTTTCTCAGATTACTTGCTAAGTTTGTGTTACCCTGTACACGCCCTACAAAAGTAATAAGTCGTGATACTTGTGAATATAAATGAAAAAAATTTGCGAATATTGGTGCGACTGTTTTGCGCCGTCTGGCTCTTGTTCGTTATGTTAACGTTTTGTTAGTTAATGTTTCAATTTTTAGCGGACAGTATCGATCCGTAAAGGCTGATAATGCTCTCATAAAGTTTACGACACGAAATTTTGATATTTTTCACAAGGCTAAAAACTATTGTAAGACTTACGTTCGTCGTAATATGGCGGAACGCACGAAGGTCACACTCCGCATTGTAATTTTATGTCTGATACGGTTACCAGCTTTGTCGAAGAAAGCTGGTATTTCCCTCAACTGATTCAGTTTCTTACTCATCACCAAAAAACAACAACAACGAATCTAACAGAATTAAATGGTGGTACGAAAGATTTTATGTTTTGCTCCCTGTGGCATTATAAACTTTTGTATGGTTTAAATTTTTGTTCGAAGCAGCTTTTCAACTGATCATGTTGTTGGATATTGAAGATATATTCGTGCGAGAATTCGATGATTTAACGAAGTATCGAAGGAATGAACTGTTTTCATCATAACATTCGTGGTTTATGGCATAATATTGCTTTATTAGAACAAAAGTTAAAAGTAGACATTTTTTCTCTCAGTGAGACCCACATTCAAGACGAACCGGAAAACATGTTTACTATAGACGGGTATTCCTTCATAAATAAACCTCGCCAAACTGTGGTAGAGTGGATATATATGTCAGTGAAAAAGAGCTCTGGCTACGCCTCTGATCCTGAATGTAAGAACCTGAAATTACTATGTTGACGTTGCATAATCGTGAGGTTTTTGCATAATTATGACATTTACTTCAGATTATGCGTTCTTAGTACTTTATTTTAACGATTCTTAATCACGTTGAGGATTCATAAAAATGCGATGGTTACGCGAGGGAGTAAAAATTCTTTAATTTATGCAAAATGATAGCAATTACATTTTATTGCGCAGTTAACGCTTCAATAATACAGCGCATCACGGATGGTACAAAAGAACTTTAAATTTCTTTCTCCTTCTGTTTTATACCTTCATGTAGAATTGAAGACGGACCTGCAACTTTAATTGACCTTATTATTTCGAATACAGCGAATAATGGTTACAGCGATCATGACATCATAGGATGTCTACGTAAATTGAACCACACGAAGTTCAACTCGAAGGAAATTAATTCAAGAGTTTTCAAGAATTATAGAGCAGATAAACTAAATAACGAACTAAAAGAAAATTATTGGTATAATCAGTGTGTTGACATCAATAGTGCCTGGTCTTTCATGAAAAGTGCCTTAGTCGATGCCACAGATAAACTAGAACGGAATCTTCTCTCTTTCTCGAACTCGTATAGGACCAAGGAATTTGTTCGAGAAAGAGAGAGTTCGAGATAGAGAACAGCTTGAGGGCTACAAAAATATCCAAGGGACCGAGAAAATTGTTCGAGATAGGGAGGTGTTCGAGATAGAGGGTGTTCGAGATAAAGAGAGACCACTGTAGCACCAAAAGTGTAAAAGCAAATAAAAGGTCAACCGTGTCCTTGAATGACAACTGAACTAAAATCAAAGATGGATAGCCGGGACAAACTTCTCCGGAAGTCGAGATCTACAACGTCTTAGGACGATACCAGCTTGAATGACCCTAAACGAAATGAAGTAAACAGTGCTGTTAGAAAAGCAAAATTTGAGCATCGCAGAAACCTCTTTGAAAATAATGCCAACGACCCAAATAGCTTTTGGTCAGACATCAAGAAAATATTTCCAACAAAACGAAAAAGTTCACTGCCACCAACCTTCAACATCGACTTGAACGAACGTTCCTTCAAAGATTGCAAATGCTTTCTGTAGTCATTTTACAAACGTTGTTGGACAATTGAAAAAGTCGAATTTTAAACTTTTAGATTGCAGATGGGTATTTCACAGATCTGTTTAAAAGAAAACTAACGAAATATTCTGTTTTAAACGTAAATTAAAAAGAGTTGCGTAAATTAAAAAGAAGTCTTTAGGATTAGATGAATTACAACAAGAGTGCCCAGAGATGGTGCATCCCTATATAATTTCATTTTCGGTATTAAAAAAAGCCGTTCCTTTTGTTCCCAAAAATCAAATTTTAGCTTCCTTCTTTTCTTAAAATTCGTGACGGGGGACACTGACGGGGGACATTGAAGTATAAGTTAAATTTCGTAATTAACGTCCGTGATTACATTTGCTATAACTCTAGACATAGTGTAACTCTAGACATAGTGTGACTCTAGACATAGTGTAACTCTAGACATAGTGTAACAAGATGTGATCATCTAGTTTGCGGCGAAAAACGTTTTTTTAAACAAGAAAGAGAGACTTTCCATCTTTCAAAGTGTTTCTTTATTCTTAGATCTTTCGTAAGCGGAAAACGTTTTTTATCAATTAATGAAAATTTAATATTCAAACTTTTGTTTATTTAGCCAAACTACATCATAAGGCAAGCTTTCTATTCAATGAAAGTGCCAGATGAATTTAACCTAACTCAGATTTACACCGACAGAGCATCCCACCTACTGGAAAGCGGTTTTTACGCTATTGATATATTCATTACAATATTTCGAACTTTATTTTAACAAATACTAACAAATGGTACATGGGAATGGAAGATACTCTTTAAATGAACATACTGCTGTAAACATGTTCAAGAAGAAAATAACATGAAGGGTTTAGCCAAAATTCGAAGTAGAAAAGTAAGCAGCTGTCAGATTGAGTATAGCAACAAAAAGGAGGTAACAACTTTATAAATAATTCCCTTGAACACCTCAAATAAACATCATCCCTTAATATCGATGTGGAAGTGGGATAATGAAAAACAGAAGCGCTTTCTGTCTTTATTCTATATTTCATTCGTTAATATAATAGACGTTTCCGAAAATTTTAAAATCTGCAAGTGTTTTTTTCATTAAAATCCCTGCAACCATTAGTTGCATTGCGTTGTGCAGCGCTGTGCTGCACTGTGGACCTAAAAATTTGAATTGATTTTGTATGAAATTTTATCTACTTTCAATGAACTAAGCTAAAGCTTCTCTTTTAAATGCTTACATTCCATACGTCCATGATTCCAAGAAATACGACGACAATACGTCAACCTGACGAGTATACCCGTCCTCAGCAGTCAACGTGTTAAACACCGTATTATCATTAGAATACCTGGTCTGGACATCTATTATAAAACCGTGTCTATTTTATCTTTGGTCTGTTCAAAGCTATTTTTATCGGGTACTTACTTTGATCACATGATAAATTACAACCAATAGTTCATGTGATCAAAATTGAGTACAAAACAAACTACAGTTAGGTAGTTCAAATTAAAACTACCGACAATAAAACTACCGACAATAAAACTACCGACAATAAAACTACTGACAATAAAACTTGACAGCTTCCAGGCTGGGGAATTTTCAGGGAATTTGACTATGTTTTTAATGCAACTTATTTTGTTTTACTGATTTTATAACTGTATCACTTAGTAATTGTCTTTGTTATTCCAATTCCCGGCAGAGGAGTTAAAAGAAATGTTGATATTGAAAACGAGGCGGAACATGTTAACTATGCCATAGAGCCGAATCTTTATTGTCACTTGTTTCATAGGGTTCGCCTTATAAATCTCCACTAAGTCTAATTGTTCTTCTTATAAATCTCCACTAAGTCTAATTGTTCTTCTTATAAATCTCCACTAAGTCTAATTGTTCTTCTTATAAATCTCCACTAAGTCTAATTGTTCTTCTTATAAATCTCCACTAAGTCTAATTGTTCTTCTTATAAATCTCCACTAAGTCTAATTGTTCTTCTTATAAATCTCCACTAAGTCTAATTGTTCTTCTTATAAATCTCCACTAAGTCTAATTGTTCTTCTTATAAATTCGCGATGACTCAAGTGCAGAAGGGAGAAATTTGCAAAATAAGCGTTCGTCACATCGAGAAATTCATCAGACGAAAAGTGGAATTGGCTTCTCCTTTTCTTACCGAAATTTTGTAGAAAGATGTAGATTTCTTATGAAAACGAATATTGTTGAGAATGCTGGAATATTAACTGAAAGGCGGCTTGAAGTAGTTGTTCTTGATTGCTTTAAAAATTTCTTAAAGATTTCGACCGGTTTGGTTCTCGAAAATACTGATGAGATATCTTAATCTGGTCGTAAATTATCCAAACCAATACGAGAGGAGAAAATTTCCGGTTTTCAACATCTAACGTATCGTATTAGGGAGCAATAGTGATGAGGCAACCGTCGAAAGTCATTGGATAGTTCAAAACTCTGTTTGATTAGTTAACCACTGAACATACATTTAACAATCAGTTTAAATTCGATTTCAAATTTGGATAGACTTCAAGGTACAATGCTTTCTTTACGATAAATGATCTTTTTTGCGACTTTATACCAATGTTAAAATTTTAGTTTAAATTGTAGCCCGTTTACTATTAACGGATTTTTCCTGCTCGGGTAGAAAAATCTGCGCGATATTTTTACTGAACATGTGTAGGGGCGAAAAATCTCACCAACAGATATAAAGAAATGGAAGGAATAACTACAAAGCATTCCAAACCATTTCCAAACAAGGACACTTTAATACGGTCTTTTTTAAAAAAACTCATAATAATTGTTCTCGAAATTGAAATTTTCGAAAATGTAATTTCATAAAAACTGTCGTAACTACCTTAGCGGCCCTTATTTGGCCGGCCCTAATTATTGGCCGGCCCTTAATTGGCCGGCCCTTAATTGGCCACGACCAAATTTTGGATTTGGCCAATTAGGGCCGAAATTTGGCCACAAGGATAAGAAATTGGCCACTTTTGATAAAATTTAATTTTATATTCAAGAATCGTTTTAGACTGGAAGCAACAATGCGTTTCAAATTCAAGCAAACATAAGTTTTTCTCGTTGCATAAAAATAGTAAAATTTACACGCTTTAATCGTTTGTTATTCTCAGCTTTAATCAATAATAATAGTGTTCGTAACAGCTTTTTCTTCTGGTTCAGTTTTTGTACTAACTTCGCTATGTTACGCAGTTTTCTCTACTTCATAGTCAGTCGCTCTTTCATCATCTTCGAGTATGATTTCTTCATCTTCACTCTCGCTTTCTCCATCATCAGTGATATTATCTATTGTAAAAGTGTCTTGCAGGCGAGACAACTGTTTTAGTACAAATGTTTCTTAAAAAAAATAGAAGTGTAGTCGTTGTTATCTGATGCTTTTATATATCCTATATATCCTTATTACGCTAACGGAAGTAGTTCGTCAGAGCTGTTTGGTAAAAAAGGTGTTCGGAAAATTTAATAAGTTTTCATGAAAAATGAAGTAAGGAGAACATTTCTCAAACATTTTCAGGTTGAAAACATAAGACTTTTTAATGAGTTTTTTACCGAATACCTTTGACGAAAGTTTAGCATTTCCTGAATACGAGTACGTGATACCTTAAAATATATGTTGACTATGTTTACTCTAACGCTCACTTAACATGCCAGTCTGTCAAAGTTGACATCGCCGATGAAAATTCGAAGTTTCTGCTTCATTTTAAAAAGTGGCCAATTTTCACTCGTAGGGTCATTTTGCTGCGGACCTTAATTGGCCGGCCCCAAATTGGCCGGCCCTAAATTGGCCGGCCCTAAATTGGCCGGCCCTTATTTGGCCAGCGACGAAAATTTTGGCCATTTAGGGCCGGCCAAATAAGGGCCGCTAAGGTACTTATTAGGTGGAATTTTTAATGGTTTAAATATTTCATCAAAATTACTTTAGTGATTCAATATTGTTTTAACGGTTGGTACATGTTTGTCAAGTAAGATGATAGCCTTGAGTCCCAACATAGAAGTATGTTTCCGAAATTGAAATTTCGGTTCTTTTGCATAAAAATGGCGTTTGAGGCAATGACCAATAAAATTTACTGTTGAGTCTGATGGAAAATAGTCGTTAATGCTCATTTCTTTACAATCCATACCAAAATATATCAAGAAAAACGTAAAATTTCGCATTCTTGGGTCTTTTCTTGCATCTTGGTGCTGGTTACAGCACTAATATTATCACGCTAATATTATCGCAGGGCTTTCCATGATTAAAAACACTTATTTAGCATCTAAATAACTACAGAGTACGTGGAATTGTGTGGAATGAGTGTGTTAACACGAGGAAGACTAGACAAGTATATCCGGACCAAAGGGGGGTGACCACGCCCTTTTCTTTTGGATTTTAGAGAGAGGCGTTCCCGAAATTGAAATGCTTATTATTTAGCCGAAAAACAGTACCATAAAATAAAATATTCGAAAAGTTGGGTTTTCAGTTGGCTGAACTATCTGACAGGACTGCTATGATGCTGTATTTGAGAAGCCACACCCCTTATTCATGAATCTACAAATAAATAAATAACGCAAGCCTTACGACGGTAAGTGAGAACCAGCTTTTATAACTGGTTTCTAAGCCAATCAACTCCTTTCGTAATAATTTCCAGGTAATGAAAATCTAATATTGATTTTGTTGTTCTATTCTAATTGGTCTGTGTAAGTATTATTTATGCCAGAGTTTATAGATAAGAAATGTTTTTTTCTGAAAGTCTGGTAGACAGTGACCCTGCACATCATTGTTTTTCGAGAACAGTTGAACTGTTGAACTTTCGAAAGGACTCATTATTAAAAAGTTTGATGTTTGACAACTATTCGATCGGCTTACGCCTCTGTTTGTTAATCTTGATATATGAAGTTTGTTACACTGTTTAATTTTTAATCTTTTTTAATCTTTTTTAAAATTTTTTAGCTTTTTTCAGACGTATGATAAGATTATATTAGATAATAACATACGTCCATGGTTCGATGAAGACTTTTTATATTATATAATGCATGAACATCCATGAATTATTTCGTCGGCAATTATTATGTCAGCATATAGTCACCATAGAAAAAACTATATGTCTATAAATTCTCTTTCGATAGATTATGATGTCAATAACATGGTCATGTATGCAATACTATTATAGTCACAAGAGTTTGTTGTAACTTTTTTCTTGTGATTATAATAATGAAACAGTATAAGCGTACATAACAAATTTGTTTATATTATGGTTACTCTTGAAGAATCGTTTGTTGGTGCAGTCTTAGCTGTATTTGCAATATATTTGTGTCAAATATTATTTTACTCGAGGTAGGAAAGTGTAAAATTTTCTTCTACGTTCTGTTTTCCATGATTGCATGGGTCAGCTTCATCGTGATACGAATTGAACAGTCTTAATATATTTGAAGCTAACTTAAACAAATCAAAACAAAATAAAATTTATGTCTTTCTCTTTTGACTGGGCGCTCATAAATGGCTGAATCTTTAATAGTCACCCTGGGCGCTTATTTGAGGTTGGGCGTTTATTCGAGGGGGCGCTTAATGGAGGAAATACGGTGCATACCGTTTTCTCGAATAGAAACCGCCCTCAAATAAAAACCGCGCTTTTTGAAAAAAAATATATTTAGAAGCCGGGGCTTCTATTCGAAAGACTACAGTACGTACAATTATAAACTATACAAGTTATTATTTGCTTCTTTTGTTATCTTCGGCGCAGAGTGAAAGCCGATATTGGAATACCCGTGCATGATGGATGATGATCTTGAAAAATTACAAAAGTGACGTGGTGCGATCTTTACACGGCATCTTATGGTCTGAATACACGACGGCAAATTTTCATCTGCTGGAAACTCTGTAGAATACATTTGCTTTAGTGTGTTTTACGTGTTGGTAGAAATTCCTATTTGCAAAAAGCGAAGGACAGGACAGGCAAACTCTCTCTCTCTCTCTCTCTTTTAACAAGACAATTCGATAAGTTTCTGTTAAAATTAGCTTATTATCAGAGCAAGATTGAAACATATATATACATTTATTTAATTAAATGCCTTACCCTGTCCCTGTACTGTGTAAACTTAAGATCAACAAAAATGAATGCAAAAATATAATAGCTGTAGCGATAAAGATAAAGCGATAAAGTGCTATAACAACTAGTATTGTCAGTCCCTGTGACTAACCCTAACCCTAACTGGTCGATGTCTGGCTACATAATATATGAACTGATTTGCTTTATTGCTCTCCATCATTGTTTTTGAGACCAAAAGAGGTAAATAATGAGGAGTTTCATAGGAGAAAAACAGATTTTGTTTCTATATCTCAGTGGGCAAGCGTCCGTCCTTCAGTCGTCCCATGGACGTCCTCTCGTCCACCTCTCATCCACGTACCATTGGGGACGTCCTCTTCTAGTCCCTGTTGGACATCTTATTTGAGCAGAAGGATTAGACTTCACTTTCGACGTCTCCGGGTCGTCCCGTGACGTCCAAACTGAACGTCCATGGGACGTCCCTGTACCCACTGGAATAATACCTTCACAAAATTTGTTTGTCTGGTCAGTCACTTTTACTGACTTACATATAGCTATAGCAATATTTTCAAATATGACATGCAATTTGTCTGGTCAGTCATTCAACTGGCTACACGGACATAGCAAAACTATAGCTCTGAAAGATTTGCGTTCACGAACACCACTTATCACAACAACAACAACAACAACAACAACAACAACAACAACAACAACAACAACAACAACACAACACCACTTATCACAACAACAATGACAACATATCTCCACTGCCAGCAATGTAGAATAAACAATATCATAAATAATTGAACCTTGTAAACACAAGTTGGAACTTTGTATAAGATATGATCTCTGGAGCATCTATCTGTACATTTCAAATATATTATAATAGATATCACATCATCAAGTAACTGTGAATCATCACATTTTCATTTACATTGTTTGATCTTAAAGCAACTTACTATATATATTACCATAATTAATGTTTTTGATTTTGATTTTTCGACGTTGAGAAAAATCCTGGATCAAAATAATTCTATTATGAATTCAGCAGGTACATTTCATCAAGGAAATATTACAAATAATTCTATTATGAATTCAGCAGGTACATTTCATCAAGGAAATATTACAAATAATTCTATTATGAATTCAGCAGGTACATTTCATCAAGGAAATATTACAAAGTTTTGGTGAGACTGCAGGTCGACAATGTTTACGCAACACAATCTATGCAATAGCATGGTATGTGGTTAGATGTGTTGTTTTATGGAAATCAGAAGGCTTAAATTGTATATTAACCGAAGGAAGGTGATAAAACAAACAAATTCAAAAATCAAACATAAAGTTATTTATGTATGGATAACTTACCTCCGTTCATTATAATTCTAATAAGGCGGGGGTATCACAGATAAGTGGTGTTAGAGTCTATAAATTTAATTTAATTAAAGAAGACTCTTCATTGTAGGGATAATAAGCAACATTATTCGTAATCAATAATGTAAAGTCTTCTATCATTAGATAATTTTGATTGCTGAATTGACATCACATGACCAGTCGGTGAGACTGGATACATAAAAAATGTAAATAAAACGAGATTCGTTTCAGAGCTATGAAATTATATATGTTTTGTGGATGAAAATGACAACAGAAGGTTATTTTTTAACCCTCATTTTAGTAGAACGAAAGTTTAAAACAGACCTCATGTTCGGTCCACAACCTCTGTCATTATTTTCCCAGAGAGACATTAATCAATTTAATATTATTGATCAAGTTAATTTGCCTAATCATATTTCTAGGGAACTAAGTTCTCTTTATACGTTTAAACAATTTTCTGTTTAAAGTACATACAAAGTTTTAATTGATCTGATGTAAACACTGATATTATATGTCATCTATTATTATCATATAATAAATTATTTATGGATTTTTATGTTGATTACAAAAATCATAAATGGCCTAGATGCTGTGATATGAATGTTTCTTCATGTGGTAACACCCTGTATTACTGAGCAGGCCATATCAAAATAATGTTAGTTATATTGTCAGCAATTGTATTTGCCAATCATTTGGGATCAGAAGGTCATTTTTAGTATGGTCAAATAAAGCACAACTGACTTAAATACATTTTAAAACCATAAATCCATTTTAATGAATCATGAAGTGAATGCATTACAGTCGAAAAAGAAAATATTCACAATATTACTATGTACAATTTATGATCGAATATTTTGTTCTGTGAAATATCAGTTCCTGTTCCGCAAATTATTGTTGTTATTATTTATTATAAATTCAAAAATAGTTTGTCTGTTTTATTACGTTATCGGGGCTGTCATTAAAGTTCCCCAAATAAAAACATGAAACGCACTGTTTAAAGTGTATTCCGAAATGTCTGATTACAGAAAAGAGAACCCAGAAAAACTCTTGCTCAAATTCTCGAATTTTTTTATTACCTAATTTATTTAATTGCGCATGTGTAATCTCGGTAAAAAAACTGCGTACATCAGAAGAAATGCATGTAGTTTTTCTTTTCTTCTTTTTTCTTTCGGCCTAAGCGTTTTAGGGGTGAGAAGAAGCAGTAATTTGGCCGCAGATTTAGCAACTTTAGTAGTTCTTTTTTTTGTTTTTTAATTTGAACGTTATCATAATGAACTGCATGTTAAAAATGTTTCTACTGGATGTTCTTCAGTGGCTACATAAGTGGCAAGAATTGAAGTTGCTGAGATGTCCCTTTCGATGTAGTATAAAATGGCAAATTTACTACAAACGGAATTCTACAAGTATTTTTTAGGTAAGAATCATTATCGAGGTCATCATCATGGGCCTTCAAGTGGTAGTGGAATTCCGTTATACTTTTTGCCAACCTTGATTGGAAATTGCATCACCTCATCAAATACTATATCAAATACAACATGGTCCTCAAATCTGTTACCCAAAATGTTGAAAAAAAACAAAATACGATATATATCAAATTTATTTATGGCTGGTATTATTTATATTGACAATGCAATATTTGCTATTCACTACATTCAAATCCAAGCAACAAATCCACAATACACCAAACGATCAATAAAATTTTGATCATGGTTCTTCTACGCATCTGTCTTCCTCTGACGTGCATTTCACGAACATTGTCGTTTATCTGGAAATACAAATGAGTCCTAACGGAAGAAAAATCTGTTATAAATTAATTTACCGTCGTTCTGGCAATTCCTTTATGTCTTTTGCATATCCCTCCCCTTGAGTAACATTTGGAAGTTCTATGATTAGTCATAACTTATAATTGTTCTAACATACGTTCCAGATGACGTCTTAACCTCCGCAACTCGATATTCATCTTCCCCAGGAAAGGCATTGATAACAATTGCTAGAGGCCATCTTCCTCGTGATGTTTCCGTGATGTTAGCAAAGGGTTGATGGTTTATTTCTTTGCCACATGCCTCGTGGCCAATTCAGACCCCAAAATACGTCATTAGTTATTGAGATATTCACCCCCTAAACGTTTTTGTTTTCTCCGTATTCTGTTTTCTCTTCAATTTTCTCTCCAGTTAATTTGAGTTGAATTGATTCCTTTCTGACATCTTTGCAGACTTCATCCAAGAACGACGCAGTGATGTCCCTAACTTCATTGTGTCGTAAAGTAGCAAACCCACCCTTTTAACAAGATAAGAAGTGTTCCACATCGAACTTCTTATCACATGCACATTCCATTGGCGTTCTAGGAATGAACCAATTGTAACACAACCGTAATGCAAACCCAAATTGTTTGGCATTGCTCTTTCTTTCTTTCTTAATTTCTAGTTTCATCTTACAGTTTTATTTTTATATTGGAGTTCAGAAACGCGCCTTCAGGGGTTTGTACGGAACTAGTGAAGCAAGCCTTCCAGACGATAGCATACCTAAAATTTTTGTCAACATCCGGAAATTATTAATTGAGATCTACAAAACATTAAACAGCTTAAATCCTTCTTTTATGAAAGAAATTTTTGTTGAAAAGGTAGTTCTACAATCCCTGCGTGACAGCAGTTTATTAATTTTGCCAAATTCTTTGATCTTTCGAAGTGGAATATTGTGGAATAGTCTTCCCAACTCGATAAAAAATGTACATTCCCATGTACATTCCTTATATGTAAAGATTAATTGTTTTTATTATTTATTTATTAACATTTATTTATTTCTTAGTAATTTATTAGTATTTCCTAGTTGGTATATTTTAGTCATTACTTTGTACTATGTCACACCAACTTTAAATAAGAAATTCTTCAGAAAACCAAAATTTGTCGCCACTGGGCAAAGAAGTTGAAATTTTTTAACTTCTTCACCGTTTGCCAACGACCACACACACACACACACAAAATTAAACTCCACACATGCGCAATAGTGAATTCCTTTATTTGCGCGATCCATTCTCGAGAACTGTAAACCCGCCTTAGAGTGGTCTCGTTACACTCTATTAAAACTACAGTGGAACCTCTATTAGCGGCCACTTCTAGGGACCAAACCTCAGTGGCCGTTGTGTAGAGGTGGCCGCTGAATATAGGTTTCGTGAAAAAAATTTGATTTTAACCTAAAAACCCGTTTTACATTGTCACGACGAAAATTGAGGGTTTTTTTTAAACCTGATATGGTGTCAAAATGTTTTTGACCTACGTGGCCGTTGAATAGAGGTTAAATTGTCCATCGAGCCGACAAAAGTGGCCCTAAGACCGTTATTTAGAGGTGACCGTTGAATAGAGGGTTTCGTATGAGAGTTTGACCAGGAAAACGTCAGGGACTTTTTTTACTGACCGTTGATTGGAGCTGGTCGTTGAATAGAAGTGGCCACTATTAGAGGTTCCACTGTACTTCTATATCAGCCGAGCCTTGCCGTGTGTGAAAATTGTTGCCTCAGCAATTAAAAGCATCCGTTATTTTGCCCACTGGAAATTACTGTTTCCATATATTTATAATTAGAGTTGATTATTTTATTTCAGGAAAAAGACGATCACCACTACCGTCACTAAAATTGTGAAAGAGAACGAGAATTATCTCCGCTTGTTGACATGTTTGAATCATGCAGGGAAGGATGTATGTTTACAAATCATGTTTGCGAATGGATTATCAAAATCTAAAGCGAAGTTGTACCAGACGCTCCTTATTTTTCAATCAACCTTTAAAGATTTAAAGCGTCGCAAAATCATTCGGGATGATCAATGGAACATTCTGTATCCACAAAATTGCCAAACTGATTATGAAGAATTTGATATTACACTAATCTATCTAATCATTCGGAATTGTTGTAGTTTGCCAGCACCACTTGGAGGATGGAATATAGAAAACCTTCAGAAGCACGATTCGTCCATATCAGCTTTCTTAATGAAATTGAAAGCCTTTCGAAACAAACTATCACATTATGGAAGCATACCAATATCAGACGTTGATTTTCAGAAAGACTGGAATGAGTTGATGCAAATCTTAGCCGGATTAAAGTACGACATATCAAAGATTTCTGATTTAAAAACTTGTTCTTTGGATACCAGCAAAGAGTACCACAATACACTGGTTCGTTCCCAACTTGAACTTTGCTTCGATATCGTAGCCAAAAATTCTCAACAAATCAAATTATTACAAAATTTTGAAATCGAGCGCAAGGGAACAACTGACAAACTCAAACACGTGCAAAGTAGTCAAGATACTATAGCGCGGAAAATGCAAACGATGACGAAAGAGATGGACCAAGCCAAGCTTGAACTAGAAAATCTTGTAAAGGATAAATTAACTACAAATGTGAAATTGCTCTCAATATACGACAAAATCTCAGAGTTGGAAAGGAAGTTTGCCAAACCCATCTATACTCAAAGATTTAGCATTTGTGAAGTACAACAGCGCAAAAGCCCCCAAAGTGACAGTCAACAAGAAGAAGCAACAACAGGATTACAACTATCAAAACCAATAGGTAAACTTATCAATAGGAACATATTTGTTTTCTTTTTTAATATTTCTTTTTATTATTCTTTATTTTTGTGCTTCCATTTTTTATCATATAAAATACAGTAGTTCTTTATAAAAAATGACCAAAGGGGAAGAATCGTGCATATTTTCGTTGAAACAGAAACTTGAAGAAAAACTTCAGTTAAATATTTTTCTAACTTTTAGATCACTTGATATCTCAACGGACACAGCATAGTTATTTGAGTGAAATAAATTTAAGCAACAATACAACGTTAACAGTTGAAAGCTTCCAGAATCTTTCTAAGAAGATTTGTAATACTAAGCATTTCATTATTGACAAGTTAGTGCTGATGGATTGCAATTTAAATGACATGCACGTGAAAGCTTTAAGTAAAGCTATACCTCGCTTGAGTGATCTCGATTTAAGCTGGAATACATCGATCACTCCTAATGGCTGGAAATCACTGGCTGATTCGGTGTCTGGTCATGAATGCAGTCGATTCAAGACCTTTTCGGTTGCTGGATGCAATATTTCTGATCAGCATATCATGGCAATGTCACCAATTTTACCCCAACTGCATACCATTGACCTTTCTTACAACAGCAGTATAACCATAGCTGGTTTTAAATGTCTTTCAAATGCAATTATGGAATCGCCTTCAGTAGAAATCAAGGAAATGAACATTTCTAACTGCAACCTAACTGATAAAAGTTTGATCTCAATGGCGGAATCGTTTGTTTTCATAGAGCAGGTAGTTTTAAGCTCAAATCCAAGCATTGGCAAAGATGGCTACCAGTATTTGTGTGATGTCATTTCTCATTCATCAAACCGCATATTAAACAGGATTGATTTTGAAGGATGTAAGTTAAACGACGAAAGAATCAAAGCCATTAGTCCCATGTTACCGCTGCTAAAGACGGTAGATTTTAGTGGCAACCGTTCGATAACAGCACGTGGTTGGGGTCATTTATCTACCGCGATCCAATGTAATGGTTATTCTGAACTACAGAGATTTATTTATCACAATCAAATTTTGGTGATGGTCATTTTAAAGAGTTGTCCACTTTATTCATCGCCCTTAATTCGGTTGAAATCTCTGACTCCGACATTTCTCTGGATGGTCTTTCACATTTTGTTGACCATATAACAACTTCGAGCTCGTGCAAGCTTACCGAATTTAAACTCCACAATTGTCATTTAACAGTAGAGCATCTTCTAGCAATGGTACCGCTCTTTAGAACTACTATAAACCCAATAATTTCTGATCTACCCGAAGTCAGTGAAGAAGACTATCAAAGGATAATTGATTACTTTAAAGAAAATGCTGCTGATTTCCTACATAAACTGTCCTTTCGTGACATGAATATTTCAGATTCGTGTCTTAAGGCAGTAGCTCCAGTTGTTACCTCAATGACTAAGCTTGATATTGCTGGAAACACTCAGATCTCTGGAGAAGGATTATCTCATCTTGTAAGGGCTATATTACAGCAACAACCGTTTACGCTAAATTCATTGGATGTATCATACTGCAATATATCAGACAATCACATGCAGGTGTTAGCTAAAGTTGTTCCTCATACATCTCAGTTGCTTCTCAGTGGAAACACAGGTATTACTCCAGTGGTGTTCACTATTATCTGCAGAAGTATTTCGTCCAGTAATCTCTTTATATTAAAGGATTTGGATCTTAGTTATTGTAATCTAACTGACGATCATCTTCAGATCTTGGCAAATCTACTACCAGTAATTGAAAAAATAAATCTGAAGGGAAATACTGGAATAACGCTGGCAGGGTGGAAATACTTTTCAAATTCAATTACAAGTTGGTCAAAAATCCTTTTGCGAGAACTATCAATTGTAGATTGCAATATTACAAGTGCAGTTTTGCCACTATTTTTAAATCCGGGTTGCATTTTACGGAAATTAAATTTGAGTTGGAACAAAACCCTGGAACCAGCAACATCGTTTTCAGTACAACAGACGTGCCTGGAAAGAATTGACCTTACTGATTGTAATCTGGTTGAAACGTTCCTGATTCATTTTGGCACATTCTTGAGCTCTTTAAAAGAAGTGTTATTAGATTTCAACACTGGAATGACAGATCTCAGTCTAAAACAATTCGTGAATGCCATTTGTGAATCTGAATCAAAACTCGAATATGTCTCGCTAGGAAACTGTAACTTGAGAAATGAGCACATCATAGCATTTTCACACGCTGTTCCATTCATCAAAGAGGTAAATCTCTCCTCCAATAAAGCTGTTACAAAACGGGGTTGGGAGTATCTAGCAAATTCGATCATAAACGCCAACAGCATACACTTGGACACGCTACACATGGAGGAATGCAATCTTAAAGGCTATTCATTGCAAGTGATATTAAAAATCGTTCCATCAATCGTGTACTTGAACTTAGCGAATAATACGTTCATAATGCCGGAAGATTTCTCAGTTCTCAGTGAAATCTTTGAATGTGCCATTTTTTCAAGATTTTCAACATTAAATTTGGATTCGTGCAATTTAACAGATACTCACCTGAAGGCATTAGCACCAAGTTTACAATACATTGAGAAGTTGGGTATTCACAACAACAAAGCAATAACAAAGGAAGGTTTAAAACACATCTTGAATTCTGTTAAAGCATCAGATATTTCACTTCTCAAATCGATCTTTGTTTCACCTAGCCGACTAACTGAAATAGATCTTCTTGAATTGGTGCCAACTCCAAAAGCTGTTACAATTTGCTTATGTCCTCCAGAGATAAAATTCAGCACAGAGATGCGCCTTGAAAATCTAGACTTTTATTTTGAAAATTCTGTCTTCAACAAGGACCAGTTAGAGGCAGTGAAAAGATTTACCACAGAAAGCAACATAATTAACGTTTCTGGTATGTCACTCACCAACAAGTTTCACAAAGTCATTCCAGCTATTGGTAATGGGAGGATACCATATTTAAGGGAGTTGATTTTATCAAATTGTTCTCTTGTTGACATGGATATCGAATCGGTAGCTACCATTTCATCACAATTACAAATTTTGGATCTAAGCGATAATAAATTTATCACTTCAACAGGACTAAACTATATCTCCGTCGCAATCCAAAATTCAAAATGCAATCGTTTGAAACAATTGAAATTGAGGTCTTGTAACATCACTGATGCTCATTTACATAAATTGGAGTGTTTGTCGATGTTCTTAGAAGGCATTGATCTAAGTGGTAACAAGCAGACGACTCCGTCAGGATGGAGAAGGTTTACGGAGAATGTTCAAAGCAATGATGTAATCATGTTAGAAAAGCTGATTCTTGATAATTGTAACATCACCAAGAGTCATTTAGATGCTATGCTTGAATTGATTGTTAAGCTAAAAGATTTAAATTTAGAAAACAACCATACCCTCACACCGTCATGTTACTCCTACCTGTCAAAAATTCTATCCACTGCTGAGCAGAGCAGTCTTGCAAGATTAGATTTTCGTCAAGAAAGCATGGGTGATTTCTATATCCAAAGGATCGAAAGTGTAATTCCCACCCTTCAAACATTGAATTTGGATGGAGTCCAACGTCTTTCACCATCGTCATACAAAAGTATCGCCAGTGTTTTGAAAAATCATCGGAGGTATCTTGAAATTTTGGATTTATCAAGTGCTTCAGTAACAAATGCGGATATGGTTTATATTGGAGAAATTTCTTCCGCATGCAAAAGGGTTATTTTGGACAAAAATAAAGGCATAACTGAAATCGGTTTCAAGAATTTTTCCAAAGCCTTTAAAAAGACAACTGCAGATGAATTAGAAGAATTGAAGATTGACAATTGTAGCCTCACAGATAGAAAGATGCGTGCATTGAATAATGTTTTTCCCGTTTTGAAAACATTGACTTTGGATCAAAACAGATTTTCACCTGTAGTGCTATATGAGTTATCCAATTCCCTATCAAGTCAACAGAGTAGATTACAAAACCTATCTCTCAGAAACTGCAATATTACCAGGGAGCATTTAGAAGCAATGAGAGAAGGAATGCCAACACTGCGATATTTGGATCTGTCTGAAAATCCAACCCTCACTGCAGTTGACTATGTTTATCTATCGAATAGTATATGCAGTACAACTTGTAATATGAAGCGCGTTGACCTGGAGGAATGTAACATTGGAGATGATCATTTACAAGGAATGGTGGAGTTGATTGCAAACCTGAAAGTAATTGATTTATCACGAAATAAGGCTATCACAGCTGCTGGGCTCAAATATATTTGTAGTCATATTGCAACCATGAGCAACGTAAAACTAGAAGAAATTTATTTCGAAGATTGTAATATATCGCGATCACATTTAACTGAAATGAAACCGATGATGTCGCTACTGAAATACATTACTTTTAAAGATAATCCACGCCTTTTATACAACGAAAGTCTTGCAACGAACCCAAAGAACATCGGAAACCTTCAAAACGACCAAAAAACTCGCGATAATCTTGATCCCGTTGGCGATAACCTCGACCATATTTTCGATGGAATATCGGATCGTATCAGCTTTAAAGGGTGTCGATTAACGGACAGCCAACTTATTAACATCAGCTCATTCATTTTGAACATAAAAATTCTTGATCTAACAGAGCAGAAAAGAATCACTTCCTCCAGCTTGAATTCAATAGCAAACACTATCTCAAAGCAAACAAATGGAAAATTAAAGGAGCTGAGATTATGTGAATTTGATGATGGTGAATCCATTGCAGCATCAATATCTACTATAGTTCCTTTACTAAAGGTGCTAGATGTCAGTAAATCGAAGTCACTCACACCAAATGCGCTTAAAAGGCTCATTGAAGCTTGTGTAAATAGTGATTCTTTAAAGTTGGAAACTTTAAAACTTCAAGAAATGAATCTGAACGCATTCCACTTAGACCCTTTAAATGATTTGATTCCACTTTTAAAGGAACTTGATATCAGTTACAACAAAACCTTGTCACCAAGTTGCTATGAAACCATCGGAAAAGCAATCACAACAGCTGAAAATCTCCAGTTAAAGATCTTACACGTTAAAGGTTGCAACCTTCAAGCTAAACACCTCAAGGAAATCAGTCACTTTGCGTGCTTCATTTCTAATCTAATTTTGGATGAAAATCAACTGCTAACAGAATCATCCTTAAAGCAGTTTGCTGATAGTATCAGATCTCCTGTCAAGCCTTCTTTATTAGAGAAAATATCATTTGCTGAATGTCGGTTTAACGATAAACATCTCAAAGCATTCTCTGTAATGTGTCCGTACGTTAACGAAATTGATGTTGGTCGCAATAAATGGATTCTGAAAGCAGGAATAAAGCATATATCTGATGCTTTGGTTGGAACAACCTCCAAACTGGAAACCATTCGTTTCCATAACTGTAATATTAATCAAACACATTTTGAAGGGATGAAAGGCATTATCGATAATGTAAACAACCTTGATCTCCATCATAACCGAAAGTGGACCATTAATGATCTCAAAAGCCTGTCTAAGCTCATATCAACTTCAACAACCACGTCATTACAATCAATCGATTTGAGTGATTGCAACTTAAAAGATTGTCATTTGAATGTAATATCTTCAATAGCTTCAAACGTTCAAGAACTCAACATCAGCAAAAACAGATGTGTCACACCAAAAGGGTTTGAGCCGCTTGTAAATGTTTGCATTTCCGATCGAAGTAAATTGCGAACGTTAAACATTGCTAAATGCAATCTCAACAGTGACCATCTTCAATTAATGGCGAAAATGATTCCATTCCTCAGTACCGTAAATTTGTCGAAAAACAGGATGCTTACTCGGTATGGATTGGATTACATAGCTGAAAGTGTATGTCGCCATGGTAATGATAGCAAACTCGTCAGCATCAATCTTGAAGATTGTAATCTAGATGATTTCTGTTTAAACTCGATCCGTTCAATGATGTCTTCTTTGAAAACAATCATCTTAAATCGAAACAAAGGAATAAGTCTTGATGGCTTCATGGACTTTATGACTGTTTTTGAGGATAGTAACCTTGGTGATTCTGCTGGAACAACAAAAGAGAAGATAGAGATTCAAATCAAAGATTGCTTTGTTGAAAATGGTGATTTGATAGATCAATTGGACAAATTCAAGGCATTTGCGAACATCCAAATAACGTAATGTAAGATAAAATCGTTCTTTGTCTTTAATTTCTCACGACACCTGATTTAGTTTTCCCGAAGATACATTTTTGAAAGTATTCAACCTATATTATCAAAGGTCCTATACTTCAAGGCGGATCAACCTTCATGAAACACGAGTTTCTTGAAAAGTCATTATTTTGCAAATTCTTTCTATAACAGTAAATATTGTACACACATAATTTGGACAGTGATTAACACAACAATAAGATTGTACATACAAGAATCGGACTGTGATTAACACACCAGTAAACTGTACATACATTAATCGGACTATGAATACCACACTAGTAAACTGTACATACAAAAATCGGACTGTGGTTACCACACTAGTAAACTGTACATCCAGGAATCGGACTGTGATTAACACACTAGTAAGTCATAGATACAAGAATTGGACTGTGATTAACACACTACTAAACTGTACATACAAGAATCGGACTGTGATTACCACACTACTAAACTGTAAATACAAGAATCGGACTGTGATTAACACACTACTAAACTGTACATCCAGGAATCGGACTGTGATTAACACACTAGTAAATCATACATACAAAAATCGGACTGTGATTAACACACTAGTAAATTATACATACAAAAATCGGATTGTGATTAACACACTAGTACACTGTACATACAAGAATCGGACTGTGATTACCACACCAGTAAACTATGCATACAATAATCGGATAGTGATTAACACACCAGTAAGCCGTACATACAAGAACCGGACTGTGATTACCACACCAGGAAATCATAGATACAAGAATCCGACTATGATTAACACAACAGTAAACGGTACGCTGAAGAATCGCACTTTGATTACTACAACAGTACACTGTACATACAAGAATCGGACTGAAATCACCGCACCAGCAATACCCACAAGACTCGGACATTGATTAACGCAACAGTAAGCCTTCCATACGAGAATGGGACTATCAGTAACAGACCTGTAAACCATGCATACAAGAACCAGACTGTGATTAACATACCAGTAAGCCGTAAATACAAGAATCGGACTCTCATTAACACATCAGTAAACCATACATACAAGAATCGGACCGTAATTACTACACTCGTAAACTGTACATATAAGAATCGGGCGGTGATTGCCATGCCATTGAACTGTGCACACAAGAATCGGAATTTGATCGCCGCTCCAGTAAACCAGATCAAAGATAATTTTTAACAACTTGTATTGCGGACGATTTATAACAGCAGTATACTTTCTATTTAAAATATTTCTTGAAGGATTCCAATCCAATTTTGAATTTGATTATCCTACACAGGTTGTGAGAAACAGATTCAGTGAATAGGAAAGTGTAATTATTCGTAGATGGAAAATTTTGTGAGTTTCACGAATTTTAGCCAAATTTAACTTCCAGGAAAAAATCTGATTTCAAACAATTCGCGAAATTAAAGTCCCGCGATAATTTTTTCTCAAGAAGGTAGTAGAAACTTTCGTTGACGTCTCACCAACCATTTTTCTCTTTCAAATTCTGTTATTTTACAGGATATCCAGAGTACAGTTTTTTTTAATAAGAATCATGAAAATTGTTATTATTTTGTTTTTTTAAATATTTTTTAAATTAATATTCCAATTTTTTCATTTTCGCAATGTCGTTCTTCTCAAGAGTTTTCGAGAGTGATAAAAATTGTGTTGTGATAAAAATACTTTTTTTCTCATGACAAAACACCTTTTTAATAAGAGATTCTTCTTAATTCTTTGAACATTTCTTAGTCTTGAATTATTTTTGTTTTTGAAATTGGAAAACTTTTGTTCTTTATCTGTTTTTAATTTTTGGTCATTTTAAACCTTCAGATGTATCTATCAAATATGCAAGTTTATATACCAAGAAATATTTTCTAATGTTCAGTAAAATGGACAGAAGTCTATATTTTGATTTTATTATTTCCAATTTATCTATTCCAATATTTTTTATATATTACAACGTCTTTTTTAACATTATCCTTTATGATCGCTATAATCATCTCCTCTCAGGTAAAAGTTACATAAGAGTTCGTAACGCAACATTGGTTTATTCTACCTTTCAAATATATAATTTTGTTCATGATGCAATAGTTTTGACTTTATTTGGATTGTGTGCCCATAGAAATATATGAGTATATGTCTTTTGTTTAATATTTTACACGACGATTTTTGTTGTTTAATTTTGTTGTTAACTTTCATTTTTAATCTGGTCTGTTTTTTGTCGCAAGACATTAGGATGATGAGGAACGAATTTCAAGATAAATTTATAATTATTCTTAACATTTGCAACTCTGACCAAGAAACAGACATTGATGTTTGAATGACCGATTTTTTTCTTTGTACAGTGACAATATTTTCTCCACCTAATCATCTTAACTTAAAGTTATTGTTGTACCTTCGATTACAGTGGAATCTTTATAGGTGACACACCATGAACGAGACAGCAAGTCAATGAACGGAATGGAACGTCTTCTCTTCATCAAACTCTTATAAACAACCTTTCTATAAAGCAGACACTTCTATTAAGTCGGCAATATATTTCGAAACGAATGATATCTGTTTTAAAGGTTCCACTGCATCCCCTGTTAAAACTAGTAAAATAGATGTCATCCAAATGTATTTCTTCCAATATGTTCGAGAATATTACTATGAAGCCATTGCTTTTTGATTATCATTACCAAGCCCCTCTTATCTCGAAATATCCCGTTCTCGAATTATTTTTGTGTTTTCCTTGTATTCTGTTTATACTTCCTAACATTAAATCAAAAAGGTTCGACGTGATAAACTTTCGGAGAAAAATTTGTCTGAAACATTAGTCCGAAATTTTGGGGTGACCAAATGTTTGTCATGCCCAAACTTTTCGTTTGTGCACTTTTTCTTATTTTCTGGTCATTTGAACATTTTGGGACTTTCCTTGTTCTGAAATAAACAAATAATATAATGGACGGAACTGCAAATGAAAAACACGATGAATGGAATTAATCTACGCAAATTCTTTCTTCAACATTTACAAATATCAATCATCCCTTGAAATGTTCCATTTATTAATAATTAAATAATTAATAATTAAAGACAAAATGGTATATTCGTGCAGGTTAAGAAATGCAACGGAAACTCGAAATTTTCATGTCATGTTACATGAAATTGATGAAAGGAGCGTAAGACAAACGAGTTTGTCATAGAAATTTTTACTAATCTTCTTGATTTGGGAATTGCTTTTTACGAGAAGTTATTTGGAGACCCCCATAGATTTTTTCTTCAAGCAAAATTTTCTTCCGGTTTTTGTTTACATGTACCAACACTTTTGTTCACACATTCGAAATATCTTAGATCATTAGAAATATCTCATTGCCTTTGACCGGCGATTTTTTTTAAATTTATTATCAAATATGGCAGCATAACATCACATGTTGGCAACTGTAACCATTTTTAGGTCTCGATGTCCACAAAAGAAGAATGATGGTTCATATATGTTTTTTGGATTAGGCCTACAAAACACACGACCGCTAAAGGAACATACAAAACTGTTGTACAATGAGGTTTAGGAAATAAGTAAATGAAATTAGAAATTTTGGTTCAAAAACTCCAATGTCCTCTAATTTTATGGAGGTCAATTTCAGGTGAAATATTCGCTCGGCGTCAGAAAAAGTGTCCGCTTGATAGAGGTGTCAGGTTTGGAGAGGTTTTGCACTGTGAAAGTTTCCTTAAGAATTCATGTCGTATAATGTCGCATTTATTTACGCTCTTTCTGCTGCGCACCAAAGTGTAAAAAAAAAGAAAAGAAAAAGAATGAAATGAACAATGAAAAACCATTTTTTTACTCCTTTTGAATGTTCCCATAAATTTTGGCATTTTACTTCAAACTGATTCAAAAGATATAAAAACTATTTGGAATTAAATATTACCGTGGCTGATTTGGACACTTTGTTTACAGACTCCACAAACTCGCGGCCGCGCAAAATAAAGGACGGCCGCGTCTTATAATTCCTTTACTTTGCGCGGACGCGCGTTTTGCAGAGAGTTTTTGGATAATCTGTAAATAAAGTGTCCAAATCAGCCACTGTAAATATAGGCAGACGCCATTTCCTTTCCCAACAGTGACTATTTATTTCCATGAGGTGCCACGTTTTACTTAAAGCAGTACCGTGCGAACGAATAGAAGTAATCATGCTAGGTGGTTTGGACAACAGTAAAGAAAAGAAAACAAAGCACACTTCTAATGACTCTTTTGCTTCGCAGCCAAAAATGATAAATTGGTATATTTCAGAGGTATAATAACATTATTGATGGATACCTTATCGGGGAAAAATTTAGTCACTTGCGAAAATATTAGTCACTTTTCCCCGACAAAAAGTTCAAATGGCCGCAGGTGTAAAGTTTATGGAAGATAAAGTATAGTCAGAAAAAACAAACGGGGTGAAAATTAAGTTGGGGAAAGTTGAATAAATATTAGTCAGTAATAAAATATTATCAATCAAGTACAATATATTTTTTGAAAAAATAACAAACAACAAAAGAAAACAAGGAACAATAACATTTTCAAGATGAAAACGTTAGCCCTCATATCGCAATTATATATGACAAGCCAATCGTATGTTTAAACCATGCCAGTATGTTGACAAAACATATTGCCACAATTTTGGATCCAATTTTTTGGAAAATTTGTGGCCTCCTCCCCTCCAAAAGAAGGTAATATTTTGTTACAAAACAAATGTGATAAATCCTGTAATAACCTGCCAGAAATGCTTACCAAACTTCTGTCTTTATCAAAGCATTTACCACACTAAGCAAGAAAATATGTAACTAACTTTTTCCTCACCTGGTTTTGAAATATAAAGGCAAATTTCGAAAATAAATTAAATTAGAATTTAATGGTACCGTTTACATGGTACTAAAATCGAATGTCAAGTTCGAACACCGAAAAGCCATTCGATTTTATTGAAAACAAAAAACTGTGTTTAACGCTGAAAACATCTCTCTTTTGAAATAATGCAAAATTCAAAAGTAAAATAATTTTCCATAACTTAAAAAACAAAAAAGCTAGCAAAAATATATATACTTGGAAGAGAAAGATGATGGAAAGGAAAAATTAATGACCAGAAGCTGTTTTTTTTGGTTTTAACAATTTTCAGAGTGCTCCAATATCTTAAGTGGCCTAATCCTACCTTGGCAGAATCGATCTTAAAGGATTCGAGCATTGAACGTGTTGAATCCAATGCAGAATATATCATTGGTAGTCGAACCTCTTGACTGTATTCGAATCGGTTTTGGTAGAAATTCATGGCAATTGGCCGTTTGGATACATCCCCAGGACAAATGTATTTATCTAAAAAGGTTTTAAACGCTCCTCCCATAAAACTTATACCCATTCCATATACAATGGTTTCAACTCGTTTCAACTCTGAAAATACTTGAAATTTCAAATGATCTAATTTTTCCTGTTGAGTCTTTTCGACTCTTCGAACTTCGACTTCAGGTCGTTGAAGTTCTTGTGTGAAAACCTTGTGAAAACTTGAAGGTTTTCAAACAGTTTTTCCACTGTTTAGCCACATTCGTACCTTCAAAAAATCACCTTTTAAATTTTCATTATCAAATGGTTTAATTTTGTAAACATCGAAGTAACCTTCGAGAATCCACTTCAAAACGCTTTTTTCCTCCTGATTGAATTTTTCCAAAACTTTTCTACATTCCTTAAGATGAAAAGTTTCGATCGAATTCACAGGATCGTTTTGAAGAGAATCTCTTTCCCACTCCAAAACTTTAACTTTTTGCTTGAGGTCTTCGATCTTTGAACGAAAACGATCAATTTCATCAAAAATTTCAATTTGCTGATCATCCATTTTTTCTTCCCACTTTTCCTTTTCATCGCACGAGTTTCCAATTTCCTTGTAATAATCTATTTTTAGTATCCACAATTCCTCTTGTATTTCACTTTTCTCCCTTTTCAATTCTACATTGGAAACAGACAAATGTTCAACCTGTTTCACATTCATCGAACAAACGTGCAACAAAATCGAATGAAAAACTCAAAGCAGGAGCTGTCGAACTCATGTTGAACAAAATTTAATAAATAAACAGTAAATAATTCTAATTTGCGAAAATAGAAACTTTCTAATTCTCAAGTCATGCACATTTACAATGCATGTTGCCATAGGCAACGCGTAAATAAACAACAGAAAGCCATTGCAATGCGCTGGAAAACGAAAGAGATTGGAATTAACTAAAAAGGTGTACCCCCTACCATCTTGAAGGAAAATATATTAGCGATGAAATGTCGTGAAATATACTGCGTTTTCAACTTCTTGAGATTATATTAGTGAATAACAAGAGTCCCTTTCGGCTTTTGTAATCCCCCTTACAGTAAGTTCTTGTGTTTTCTCTTCTAAGTCATATTTACATTCTATCAATGACTGGGATAATGTCGATTATGTTATTAACAAACTAGTCTCGATTTACCTGGTTTTGAAATAATTTAGGAACAATTTCGAGCAGAATATTCTGCGTAACAAATTCACTGAATGGAAGAAAATGTGCAAGCAATTTCTTTACAGGATACATACATAAGTTTGAAATATAGATGGATCAAAAATTGCCTATGGTATTTTTCATTCACAGAAATATGGAATTACTCGATTCTTAATTTTGGGTGATGCCGTTTATTAAAGAAAACTTTCCACGTTTGTCCTCCACCCAACTGGTAACTGTTCCGTTGTCGAATGAAAACAATTTTTCGAATCGCCAAACAAAAAAGCTGCTTTAAAGTGTGCCTTTTTCTCGGTTAAGATATGTTATTTTTCTAAAGTTATCTCGAATATTTCTGACAGGGGCGGGGGGTGGGTGGGGCGGAATTGAAAAAGCTGAAACCATTCACAGTTTTTTTTTGTGCTGCTCGAAATAAACAATAGAAAGGAATACCCTTTTCTCTTCTCGCGAAAAAATTCGCCTAGTGGAAATCTGCCTAAAAAATTTAAGACATGGGATTCTTAAAACATTGTTTAGACCTAGACATTGACAGACTTAAAGTTATGAAGTAATGGTGTAGTGGCAGCAGGTTATCACCTTGAGATTGAGGCTCAATTCCCACTACAGACAGTGAAACTGATACACCCCGATGTGCTTCAAAAAGCATCATGATTAGCAGCACTAACATGGTGGCCATTGGGAAGTTAGAAGTGTTTTTAAATGGAGGCGGAAGTGTCCTTTACGAATTACGAGCAAGAAGAACAAAAACATTTTTTGGTTTATTTCATACATTTTTTGAGGTGGCAATAAGGGGAGGTTTTTGATTTATACATCAGATTGTCAGTAATGTTGGAGAGATTGTTTCGTTGTGGGTTCGTAAAGAACATCAGTGGATCCGATTTAACAATTCCGGAAGATTGTGACCGATCGGTTGAGGCAGGGCAACCGGAACACTGGATTGTTGGATGTTGGTTTTGCTTTTTCGTTGTGGGTTCGTAAAGAACATCAGTGGATCTGATTTAACAATTCCGGAAGATTGTGACCGGATCGGTTGAGGCAGGGCAACCGGAACACTGGATTGTTGGATGTTGGTTTTGCTTTTTCGTTGTGGGTTCGTAAAGAACATCAGTGGATCTGATTTAACAATTCCGGAAGATTGTGACCGGATCGGTTGAGGCAGGGCAACCGGAACACTGGATTGTTGGATGTTGGTTTTGCTTTTTCGTTGTGGGTTCGTAAACAACATCAGTGGATCTGATTTAACAATTCCGGAAGATTGTGACCGAATTGGTTGAGGCAGGGTAACCGGAACACTGGATTGTTGGGTGTTGGTTTTGCTTTTTCGTTGTGGGCTCGTAAACAACATCAGTGGATCTGAATTAGCACTTCCGGAAGATTGTGATCGCCGGATCGGTTGAGGCAGGGCAATCGGAACACTAGATTGATGGGTGTTGGTTTTGCTTTTTCGTTGTGGGTTCGTAAAGAACATCAGTGGATCTGAGTTAACATTAATGCATTTTGAGGGCTTTATTGAACGTACTTTAGGAAGTGAAATAATGTTTGATTTGACAGAAACTGCATTTCTACGTTCTTGACGTTCCATACGTGTGTTTTTGTCCCCGTTCTCGTGATCAATAACTTTTGGCTGCGGGAAGATTACTTTACAGGCCGGTTTACACAAAGCAGTGTTGACTGAGTTTCTTCTTTTAAAGACCTTTGCAGTTATCCATAAAATCAAACATGACAACAAGAATGAGATGTCGTTTGGTTCTAATCCAAAGTCATCCATTACACGAACAACCAACTCGCGAAAATGCAAGAAATTCTCAACAAAATCCATCGCAAAATCAACGATGGTTACGATTATTGCTTTAAAAATTTCTTGAAGTTTATGTGATGATGGCATTGCTATGTCAAAGGAACTGATCTGTCTATCAGACTTTGTCGCATTTCCAATGAGAGGTTGTTGAAATTTGTCCCCCGTGAAGACATTAACCATCAGATATTCTGAAGAAAAGCATTGTGAGAACATGTTAAAGCTAAATTAAGTTGTGTTGTCCATAAAACATCTACATTTCTGGATCCTGAATATCCCATAACATTCATAATGGCACTTATCATTATTTACCATCATATATCGAAATTTATGTCAGATAAGACGCTTTTTCCATCCAGTTCGAGTAAAAGAATAAGAATTTTTGTTGAAAGTGTTCTGAGAGACTAACCTTCGACGTGGAAGTCGCTTGATGAAATCAATTCGTCACTTGTGACGGTGATTTGCAAGAAAACAATCAGAAAGATTTTCATTATCAAGATATACATCTTTACTCTTTGAAAACTTTTTAAAAGTCAACGTTTACTATGATAGTGTGTGAATTGACGTCAAATTGCCTGTGACGTCAAATTGAATAATCAAAAAGGAAGCACAGCCTCAGTTCTATTGCATGTCATAGTTTGTACTATCTAATTCATAAACGTAACGTCTTTAAAATAGTTAATGTACAGTTAAAAAGTCGCACTTATTCACTTCTCACTTTAGTGAGAATTGTGCCAGTACTTTCTCCTCTGCGCAAGCAGCTGCTGATACAGCCACTCAAGCCTTCAGTCCAACAAAAAAATTGCTTTTTAAATTTTCAGTTTAAATTGACTGTTTTTCTTATA
Organism: Turritopsis rubra; assembly: GCA_039566895.2. Taxonomy (NCBI): domain Eukaryota; kingdom Metazoa; phylum Cnidaria; class Hydrozoa; order Anthoathecata; family Oceaniidae; genus Turritopsis; species Turritopsis rubra. Next base: position 14,210,541 of record CM077625.1, on the reverse strand, counting down.
GACTACATTTTATTTTGAAAAGAAAATTTTCTATTTTTTTGGAACTCATGATTTGCCGAAAACTGTTTTTGGAAGTCGACCAAAATACTATTAACTTCAAATCACTTTGGCTTTTATAAATTTCTCATATAAATTTTATTTCGAAAAAAATTGGAAAGGAGTTGTCCAGTTGCGGTTAATCGCGATTGTTTTGAAAGATTTTTGAATGGTACTGACTAAACAACGGAACCACCTGAGACGATCTAAACCGAGCTGAGTCGAGCTGAGTCGAGCTGAGTCGAACTGAAACCACCAAGAGACGAGCTGAGACCATCTGTAAAAATCTACGCATCATATTTCCTAAACCACGTCGGCCGATTTGGGGATTTTCGGAGTACATGGGAATCCTCTCTCTAATCGCCGAATTTATTCGTGCAAACAGATTTTTCAACATCAAATTTGCTGTGTTTATGTGATGAAGATCTTGTCCCGTGGCCAAATTTTTGTCTTAGACTGAAAACTGAAACGGCATGGCTGGGTCAAAGTTGACTTGTGTTAAGTAGTTGGATTGTGAGTTTATAAAAACACAATTTAATCAACAAATTACGTGACAAAAAGATCCTTAAAATGTTTTGTTTTTTTATATTCAGTATTATAAATCTCGAATAACATTCATGCATCCTGTATGCATCACGGTCCCACCAATTCTCTCGATTGATCTATTATATCAAGAGAACAGTCATAGAAACCAGCGTTGAGGGAACCTTTCGCCACCTTCCACAATGGGAAAAAATATCTTTAACTTTTTAGAATAGATTTCGCTTTTTTCTTGTTTTTTGAAGGGAAAATTACATGTGCTTATGAACCCCGATGAAATAAATGACTTTGACATCAATGGACGTATTCCAAACTATCTTGAATATTCTGGCAAAGTTGAATTGATTTATAACCCGACCTGTGAAATGCGTAGCATGCCAGAGATCCTTTTCCATCCAGCCTTTAGTGGTCTAAAGACGCTAATATCTAGTGGCTGGAGGAGATGACTTGAATGAGCCGGCGAACATTCAATAAGCTGCAACGTGACGCGACTTTTGAGACCATTAAATAACAGCAATAGGGGGCTTTTCTTGGGGGCATATTTTAGAAATTGTTGCTGAAACCAATCAAAGTATAGATCTTTCGTCATCCAACCGGATTTTTGTTCAGCAAACACGGAACCTTCTTTTACGCCATCATGCACATGCTGCAGAATCTATGGTGAGAACGTATAACGGTAGTGTGTTATTTAATCTGTGTGGTGTTGGTTTTTTATCATCCGAAATCAAACGAGTGAAAAATTTATAAGGAACTAAGCTAATTTGTATACCTTCCCAGATGGTGACGAGAAGATGAAGAGATGAGGGATAGAAACTGCAGCAGTAGCATTGGCGCATACCAGGACGAAAACACGTTCATGCAGCCCTCTGCAATTTCCAGGTACATGTTTAGTACCTTTTCCCCTACATACAAATTAAGGAATTCCATCAAATTCCATTTCCGTCTCATTGCAATTAAATATTCTCTCTCCTTCTTCCAAGAATGAAAACTCATGTCTGTTGTTGGTAAGAACCTGAAAGACAGCACATTTGAATTAAATCAAATCCTTTTTATGTAATCTACAATAAATTCATCCATGCAGGTGATACAGCTTAAAGTCTTCCCACCATTGATTCGATGGAAGATCACGTTTAAATGGGTTTCCTCTTTTTTGCGCAATCGCACCAGCCATCATCATAACTATGGCTTTCGATTTTCCATAGCCTATATTGGAGGATTCATTCAGATGTCTGAAATAGAAATTGTAGTTATTTACTATCTTCCTTTTCATAAAGTTAGTTATTGTAAATGTTTTGGTGGAAAACTTAATTTCCTTACTTTTAAAATTGAGGTGCGTTTTCTTACTTCATAATTTACACATTTTCATCACATGAAATATTTATTTCACATCCAGCAGAGATGAACAGGGAAAACTAATCGACAGGAAAAGTCGGATACGACAGCTGGCACTCAACCAACCCAAAAAATCATGATATATATGTGAGACCAAAACAGAACTCTGGTTTCCAAACTCTAAACCCATCATGATTTTGTTAAAACTCGATAGATAAATAATTATGAGATAAAAATGACGAGAAATACGAATAAGTTAAATACTAAAAAATATCATAAAAATCTTATCATAAAAATATTACAACTTTTCTCTTTCACATCGATATTTCTGTTCCATCGTGAAACCAATTTTTAAAAGCAGTAAATGTTGAAGCATGCACGTGTCTCGTTTTGTGGAAGTCACTCTTGGAATTAAAGGCTCTCTTGAGACATAAATAGTTATTCATTTGAAAAATATTTATAATACCACAGCAAGGACTTTGCAAGACCGATGTTTAATGTCCTACATGGCTTTTTATGTTCTGTGTTATCTACATCAAGTATTTTATGTTAAGCTTGATTTCCATTAGGAGCTTGCGGTTTAAATGCGCTCTTAAGGTGCCCATTTTAAGCTTTAACATCTTAACCCAATGTGCTGAAATAGGGCCGTTTTCCATTAGGCGGAATCATGCGCGCGGGCTTGGCTTTGCGCATGCTCTGTAACTCAAAAATTATAATTTTAGACAAGAGATAATGTACAAAGTCCGCCAAAGCTTTCTTAGCTTTCTAAGTCAAGTCCGCGCCGACGATTCGACCTAATGGAAAACGACCTTATTTTCTCTGAAGCCCTGAGTTCACGGTTGACGTAAATTTTAATAAAGTATATCCAAAAAATACAACTTGATAAAAATTAAACAAGCTGTATGTCTGACAGCATATACATTACAACTGCATAAATATAACGAAAAGTCACATTTTAAGCAGGTATAGGTGATCTTAAAATAAAGCGGGATGATATTGATTTTAAAAAGGTTTTCTTGGTCAAAACTGATTCGAGTTTAGAGGAAGCGATAACCGCTTCAACTTGTATACAGCAGCACTTCGTACTAACGTCACTAAGCAAGTATAGGCGAACTGGAATAAACGATGATGCTGATGGAATACGGTGGAACCTCTCCACGTCTAAAGCGGACATTTGCAGGACGGAAAACGTTTTTGTGTCCATGCGACTTAGAAGTTCCATGAACTATTGACTGGTCAAGAGAATACAATACAATTGATCAAAAAGAAAAAAAATTGTTATCGCCAGAACTCCATACTTTTTTACTCAAGCAAGATTAGTATTAAAATAGGGTTTTTTTTCGAAGACTTTCGTTTGATTAATTCACTGTAATAAAGAAGGTATTCTTTAATGAAACTTAATACCAATGGTCCTTTCACAATTCAACAGAAACGTTCGCGGAAAGAGTAGTTTGATTAAATTATTACTCTATATGATGATATAATGAGGGCCTTTACTATTTACGATATCAAAAGCCAAAAATGTTTTTGCCGCGGAGGCTGTTTTATTCTTCTTTTGGCTCACGTAATTTTCGTAAATTTTTAGGTAAGGTAAGAGAATGAATGAACACCAATTCCGTAAGCCCTTATTAAAATTTACGTGCATGTGACATGTCGGCAAAGAACCTCATCATAATTAAAGAAAATTACTACAGCTTGACGTTTTCAATGTATTACTTCCGGTAAAAAGCCTATTTACAAAGTTGACAATAGTTTCAACAGACAACCAAATATTGAAAGATCAATTTCAGCTAGCCACAGCTACATTTTGTATCAACGTGATGTTATCGCCTTTCAGTAAAATACGCCCTGAAAAAGAAAGGTTGAATATATGCAAGGGATTTATACCTGCTCACTAAACGAAGGAACGATTGGGTGTAAATTGGAAAAAGTGATGGGTTTAAACAACGGGTATTTTTACATTTCATCTTTCATCAAGAGACTTCAAATATGCAAGTGACATTCAACAAGGACATCGCATATGCACTCTAACAATGACTTGCTATTAAACAAAAGTATCAAAATTCATGTACAAACGTAAAGGTTTGGGTTAAACATAAGGACAAGTTCAAGATCCAAGATATGCCGGAGGATAAAAAAAATTCCCTGATTTATTATGGAAAACACATTTCTCCAGACTACAGAACCGTGATTTTCCCTGACTTTACGAACCCTGAAAAGGTTGGATGGGACCTTAGAAAGCATGCCTGTTAATATTTTCAAAAAAAAAAACACATAAATATCAGTCTCCACAAATAGCAACAATAGATTGAAGTACCTGTAGTGAGAAGAATAGTGAGAAAAATGGTTTACATACCTAGTTGTTTTTTGGTTTTGGTTTTCAGATGAACTTCTTGTGCATCATCAAGGACTAAGTTCATGTATTCATCAAATCCAATAATGTGTCCTTCTATGCGCAAATTGCTTTGCTCATATAACCATATCTGTATGCGAGCACGCTAGAAATGAAGAAAACGTGTCTTAAATCGTACCACCAGGGAAAACTTCCACTTCCACAAACAGCTTATCAAGATCCCACTGGTGGTTATTAATTTCACTCCAAGGAAGTGCATACGACCCTTTTCACGAAATCACCTGAAACTCGTGAAAATTACTTCTTTTAAGGTAGTTTTTAAATTTCCCATCCCCATTCTAACCAAAATTTGGAATAGAATAGATAAAAACCAAATGCTTATTATAAAAATTTCAATTTTACTTACATTTTGTAAGTACCTAAAAATAAGGTTCTAAAAATAAAACGTTAAGGAATGGTAAATAAAAAATGTAGAATGTATGGAACAAAAACAACACCATAACTGCATATTGAAGTTTTTCGTCATGATCAATTTATTGAAAAGATGAATAAGGATTTAGTCCAGCATGGAGGGGTTAATTTGTACACTTTAGGGGGGAATAATTTTATTGGACCTTTTTAAGCTTTTTCAGGTATGTCAATTCCAAAAATTTTGGTCTAATGGATTCATTTTAGGGCAAAACATAATTTTGGGGCATTTAAATTTGATGACGTCATGAATTTGTGGGGCTTTTATATTCAAAATTCTGATTCCTACGTGCTTAAACTTATAACAGCAAGCTGTATTTTAGACCAACAATTTAACAATAAACCCATTGATTTTTTAAATGAAAAAAAAAAAAAAAAAAAAAAAAAAATTTTTCTTATATATAAATGAAATACGTTATTCCAGGAAATTAACGCAAAGGATATTAATGCGGTTGACGAACTTTGCCTTTAGTTTTTTGATAAAATTAATGCAGTTACAACAAATAGATTTCAAAATGTATGAAATTAACATGAATTTGAGGCATTGGTGTATTTTGTAAGGCAAAAAAACCCCAAGAAAAGCCAAGAATATTTAGTTTTTTAACGCAACAAGTAGTTTTTTGAAGATATAAGTATTAACGTAACACAATCATGGACATTTTGCGAATGTTTTTGACACTTTCTGAATTTTTTCTGTAAAAGGTATTTATTTGAAAAACATTGCAAAAGTACGCATATAAAATTAATGCCTTATTACGTAAAAAACGGTATATATACATTGTAATTTGGGATGGTTGAAGCATTTTTGCTATCAAAGTGCCTTCAAAGTTGGGGCATGAAACTGTCACAAAAAAATATCCATCTCAAACAAGGTGCTTTTGGTAGTAGAAATTTCTATTATCTATATAGACATCTTTTCAAGTCATGTGTTCAGGCCTGGCCATGATTCCAGAACGATCACTCCTGCTTGTGTAGAGCTCGGGAAAACAAACTGTTCCTGAGCATTTAATAACTGATAAGAAATTATGTTTTGGTTTGTCATAGCCACCAAAGGTTATCATGTAAGATCATCCATGTTAAATTTGTAGGCAAAACTTAACTAGGAATCTTTTCCAAATTGGCTTTAAACTGTACTGACTTTCAGGAAAAGTTATAAGCTTGATTAAGACGAGTTGAAAAGATTTTAAAAAGCGGAGAGCAATATCACTCGCATGTCAATTTTCATGAGTCTTTTAGAACTCGAAAGGTATTTTACTTATGGCAAGGTCTGATATTGTTTACAAATGTCCATGCCCTTTTCTCAATAATTGCAGGATGTTTGTAAATGAAATATTTATCATCAAGTCAATTTTCTGCAAGGATGTACATGCCCACAGGTATTTTAATTCTCTTTATAAGGTAAGGGCATATATTCTCGACAGGATCTATTCTCATCACTACATTAAAATTGAAACTATTAATCAATGAAAAAAAAAATGGAAAAAACACTTAAAATGGAGACTTACAGTATAAATTTAAAATATCACTTAATAATTGGAGGTAGATTCAAGAGGAGTCCCAAACCCCTTTAAACAAATCCAAAAACAAAAACACAAATGAAATGAAGCTGTTGATAATATTCTGATTATTTTGTTCTGTGAGGAGACATCATGGAATATATAAAAACTGCCTACAAAAAATTGTGCTCGGATTGTATTGGGAGTCTCTGTTGTCTAGTAAGCCCTTACACAAAGGAAAATAAATATGATTTCAGCTAGTCGTAAAGAATTCATTCTTCAGGTCGAAACGTCATGTGACTAGGTTTTTCCAATGAGCTTGGTGTATTTGGGGGACAAAAACAGTGTGATCATCAAACTTCCCAAAACATTTTTCTATATAAGTCTTTGTCCCTTTCCCACTTGAAGAATAATTAGAGTTATACGACTGTGAACTGTTGGAAACTAAAGAAAAATGTGTATGAAAATGTGTAAAAATATACTTAAGTTCAGATAAGTGTCCGGATGATAACGACGCTGTCTCTCTATTTTATACAACAAAAAGAAACTAGAGAAAAAACGTGGACAATCAAGTATACGTATATATAATAAAAGGATACGATCGGCTGCACCATTACTTTTTGAACTTTCTTCGACATCTTGGATTTTGAAGTTGATTTAAATAAATAACATTAACCCTCTCACATTCAGAAGATGAAACTATACTGGCTTTACCGCGCCACTAAAAGAATGTTGTGATCTTGTGTTTTCTGATCGTTTCGCATGCGTTTTAATAATGATAAAAAATTCAGGACCGTCTTTCCAGAATAAAGAGCAGGAATACAAACATAATTGTGACTGCAGTTATTTTAATTGTGTGTAAAACAAAAGAAGAAAAATGGGAACTCAAAAAACATGATGAATGATGCTTCATAATGTTGGCATGTGAGTAAAGTTTATGCTGTGTCTCAAACAAAGCGATTATCTTTTTCTGGTATGTAAATTATCGCATGCATTCGCTAGGCGGAGCGCGAAAGTATAAGCTCACTTTGATTTTGGAAAAGATCTCCTTTTTTCCGTGATCAGTGCGTACCTCATGGCTTGAAGAATATGACTTGTGACTAATGGTATAATACTAAATCTTGCTTTTTTCTTACCTAACTTTGAAAGAAAGAACTTTAGGAATTTTTTCTCGGGAATTTCGTCAATGGATGTTTATTTTTTCCGTATTAGTATAGGGGGAATCTCCCATTACGGGAATCTCTAGCTCCATCTTACGGGTTTTTATTACTTCGTGGAGTGTTGTGCATTAAGGATGACATCATAAAGCCGCCCGGAGGAGAACGCAATGCAATGTTGAACAAATTACTTCAACTTAACATCAACTCGAAACAAGTTGCGTTTGCAGATGACTTAATTGGTGCTGGTAAGTTGAGCGATTTAAAGGTGTGGTGGGATTTTCTGCTGGAAGAAGAACCCAAATATGGTTACTTTCCGAAAGCCGAAAAATCTATACTGATAGTTGAATCGCAGTTTTCCACCATTGCTTACGAAATATTTAAAGACAGCAACATTATTTGAAATACGACGGGAGCTAGACATCTGGGAGCAGTTATAAGTGATTTGACGTACAAAGAACAGTACATCAAAGATAAGGTAGACTTATGGAACAACGAAATAAAGCTGTTGGCTAAAATTGCAGAGCTTCAACCTCAAGCTGCTTACTCTGCATACATCAATGGATACAGACATAAGTTTACATACTATTTTCGAACGATACCGAATATGAAATCGTCCCTACAGCCCATTGAGGATACTCTTAAACGCCATACCTGCTATTACCGGTGGTCATATATGTAATCAAAGTGAACGAAACCTGCTTTCCCTTCCTGTTAAATATGGTGGGTTAGCCATCGAAAACCCCATCGAAGTGACTGCAATTGCTTACAAAATATCCAGACTAATAACAAAGGATTTAACAGAAAATATTACAACCCAAAAGACTGAATACGATGTGGACTTAGCAAAGATAAAGGAAATGAAAAAGAAAACCAAACAAGAAAAATCGGCTATTTACAAAGCAAAATTGGACGTGATAAGGCATAATATAACCGACTCTCAGAAAAGATGTATAAATATGGCAATGGAAACAGGAGCCTCGAACTGGTTAAGCGTACTAACTAGAAGAGTATAATTATGCCCTTAACAAACAACAGTTTTGGGACAGTATCCGGTTAAGATATGATTGGCAAATACTTGGTTTACCTACAGTATGCGCATGCACTTCAAAATTCGATGTCCAATATGCTTTGTCATGCAAGAAGGGAGGTTTCGTAACCATTCGGCACAATTAAATTAGAGACATTACAGGAAACCTTCTAGCTGAAGTTTGCAAAGACGTCGAAATTGAGCCCACTTTGCTACACTTAAATGGTGAAGAACCATTACTCAACAATACTGCTAAAACAAAAGACGAAGTACGCCTTGATGTAAGCGTTCGCGGCTTCTGGATTCAAGGAGAAAGAGCATTCTTCGACATCAGAGTGTTTGCACCCATTTCTGTTACATAAAGAAATCGTTGAAACAATGTTACGCCATAAACGAGAACGAAAAGAAAAGCCATTATTTGCAAAAGATCCTACAAGTGGATCAAGGCACTTTCACTCCTCTCGTTTTTAGCGCGGTTGGTGGTATGGGAAACGAATGCCAAATGTTCATGTCAAGACTGTGCTCGTTGATTTCAATCAAGCGGGGTGTCGAAAGATCGATAGTGGCAAATTGGTTACGTACGAAACTAAATTTCGCATTAATTCGCTCTCTAATAACATGCATCAGAGGATTGAGATCGACAAACCGATTAGCAGTCGTGAATTCATCCGACATCGAATTCGAAGACCAAAAAAGTTAACTCACGCTTGTAAAACCTATTTGTGATTGGGAAGAAAACCTTGTAAATGTACTGATTTCAAAAAAATAAAAATACGTTATTGGCAAAAGAAAAAAACAAACTAGAAGCCGAGGGGCTTGACGGTCAGCACATTTAGATGTGTCAAGTTTAAACGATAATTTTCGCATAACTATTGCACCTGCCATGTACCGATGAGTTTTTGGCAACCTGGAGACCACTGTCTGATACGGACCGGATATCGGCAAGGCAAGAAACCCTGGGTTCGAGGCTGGTTTCTTAGAGCAGTTTTTGTAGCGTCAGATGAACTTGAAGGTTATTACGGGTACTTTTATTTACTTTCATATAATAAGAAATTGCTTCAAATGAAAATGCTTTTCAAATTATTATTAATTTCTTGGTGAAAGTCGGAACTTAATAATCAGTAGAAGAGTGCATTTACATGAGAGCTGTATTAAACTCAAGCCTGTTTGAGACTTCAGTAAGGTCTCATGTAAACGCACTCTTAAACAGGGTGGCCACCAGAATTTAAAAAAAATTTAAGAACAATTCAAGAACATGTGGATCGCCCTTTCAGACGTTGGACATGAGCTAAATATTAATAATATACATACACCTGAAGGAAGTTTTTAATAATTTTACATCTTCGGTCAGCCACTAAGTGTAACTAAGAACTCAAATATCTAGGGTAAATAATTGCACAAACTGAAATGTCATTTTCTTACGAATCTCAAATAGGGGGCAACCAGAAATGCTGTAAAACAAAACAATTCAAGGAATTCCAGAACCGGTGGCCACCCTGTGTTAAAGACACCCAAATTATGTAATGCATAATATAACGGATTCATAAAATAGTACTAATTATTGATGTACGTAATTTTTGGGAAAAAAATTACTTTTTCCATGTGTTGTTATCAGTTTATCTGTACAAAATAAAACTATAAACCGCTGGGTTCGAAAATTTACTCATGCAGGAGTTGAAGTATTTTGAGGATGAAATGCCCTCGGCTGTACATTAAGGTACCTAAAACAGATGGTTGAAATGAATGAGGGGACAGAATACAATAATTATTTAAATCTGCATATTTCGTGGCGGAAATACCGCTATTTGAAGGCATTTTAGTTTTTGAATTATTTCGTCTAAATCCCATTGCGACCAAAAACGGAAATTCTTTATAACGAAATGGCAAATGGACCATTATGCATTGCATGTGCTCTGTTTCCCAGCAGATTCATCAAAACGGACATCACCTTGACAAAATGATCCGCAACTATTTTGTCAGGAAAAAAGGACCGGGATTCAATTCAATATCGTAGGCTATAATCAAAATCATGCTGACACAATGAACAGGGTGTCCACAATCTTTTCGTTCTAAAAATCCAGCCTTTTTGGGCAAAAGTTTGTACTTTTCCAGCATCGTCAAAGTTAAAAGCACACATTTTCCCAGTTCTTGCCTGAATTTTCATATAAAAATCCAGCCTCGATAATACAGTTTTTTTCAACGCTAAATTATAAAGGAGAGGTAAAATGTTTGCTATATGGTTTGAATTGCACAATGAAACAATTAAAGAACATCATATATGGATAAAGAAGCAAATACTTGTCTCCAGTCTTGTACATAATCTCAACCAGAAGAAAAATATTTTTGTCCTAAATAAAAAAAAACATTTTCCAGTTTTTCCATCTGAAATTCTTAAACAGGCCTTTTTCCAGTTTTCCCAGCCTCCGTGGACACCCTGATGAAGTAAAATATCAGAACAAGCAAGAACAAGCCATCCTTGAGCTCCCAGCATTATTACTAAAAAACTTTGTATTAGAAACCTGGAATATTTCAGTAGCAAAGAAACTACCAATTGCTACGCGTTATGGTTCGATGGAGATCATTCATTACTAGGAGGGAGACAATAAAGAGACAATAAAAACAACTGACTGTTTATCGTTTACTTAATATCTTTGATCACACTATTTATCTAAATTCCGAGCTTTGAGCTTTCAGTTACGAGTTTTTAGCTACGTGTTACGAGTTTGAGCTGAGCTTTGGTGTTCGCCTCAGTGAACTTTAGTTTCCACCAAATAAAGGGCCTCCCTCAAAAGAGGTGGAGGTTCTTTGCTAGGTATTTGAATTCATAAAAATAAATGCAATCATTATGTAAAAACAGTGTTTTTCCAACACATTGATGTCATAACTTTCACAAAAAACAATAAAAGAATGTGCAAGCTGGTGAAGAACAATCAGAGCAGAATATATACACTAATATATATATATACACTATTTAATATCCAAAATTCGAAATTCAATGGACTTGGTCGACATTTTAAATTTTGATAGAAATTTAACTCAATTGATGTAACCAACATAATGATGATGATATTCTTGTGTTTAACATCATCATGATGACGTTTTCTTGTAAAATGTTCAAATATTTTCTTAAAAACAAACGTTCCTAAGCTTCAAATTTTCTTAGGATATTCTAAACTTTTAGACTTTCGAAGTCTTATGTTCTTAATCCTTTGTTCTTATAAAAAAAATTGTATATATATGTATATATTTACATCTAAGATAAATGGATTGATTATAACAGTTTTCAAGAAATTCTATATGGCAAAAGTTTTAGTTTAAAAATCTGTTTTTCTCCTCTCCTTTATATTTTTTGCTCACTGGTCTCTAAAAACCATTATGAGCAATAATGAATTGAATTGGTTAATATAAATATTCTTTTCAGCTTGGAATTCTCAGATTTAACGAAATTCGAAAGAAACTCCAACGGTGTCTTATTTCTGAAAATTTTAGTTGATAAGTTTTATACAGCATTTACACTAGAGCAAATTGTTACGGATTCATGAGTGAAGTTACTAAAAAATAGGAATTATTACGGATAGCATCTACATTAGAATTCTTGGATTTATACGGTACAGTTAAGTGAATGACAAACACCCAGCCGCACCAGATAATTATGATGATTTACTACTTCAAGGGCCTGAGTTATATACTATGGTGATTATCATATGAATCCATTGATAGATTGCTAATTCGTTAAGTGGCAAGTCAAATCAAAGGAGCCACGGGACCCTCAAACTTAGATGCTGATGGCTGGCAAAGAATGTTAAGATCCTCGAATTTTGAAGACAACAGCAAAAACCTATGCGAAGCCGTAGCATCTCTTGCCAGAAAACTATGTTCGAAGAGATATTGTGGATCAGATGGATCAATTAAAGCATTAATGGCCTGTAAGTTAATTCCACTGGACAAAAATCCTGGTATAAGACCTATCGGAGTTGACCAATCATCAGTAGATCTCTGTCATGATAAGTACGTGTTTTTGTTATTTTTCAGAAATACTTAAAATAAATACTAAATACTAGAAATATGATGTCTGAAACCTCTTAAACAAATCCAAACACCAAAAACACGACCGAAATGAAGTTGTTGATATTCACGTGTGCTGTTATCCCGATATGTTGTTTACTACTGGAACGGAAATCAAATCACGACTTTAAAATCCCTGTTTGAAAGCAGATTTTCTTATAAGGGTCCCCCTAAATACTAATACTAATCTGATATTAAAAAATTAGGATTTAAATCTTCAATAGGCAGAAGAGAAGCTGACTTTTATTCATTGGGAAACGTGCTTAAAAGTTTGTTATTTGAATTGGAAACATAAAAGTGTTGAGGGCGTTACGACACGGGCGGAGAGAACTGCAGCATTACAGAATGACCGACAGACAGACAGGGTAAATGAAAGATCAGCTGCCTCGCGGCGCTGACCAAAAATGTTTTTTGTGTTCGAAAGTTCATCACATTTTCTCAACGTTCATTTCTTAATGAAAAATGAAGACGCTTTGTGTAACATTTTTTGTTTTTGTTTTTAATATTTTTTTATTCTACGCTTTTAGTTCAGTAATAAAGAATAACAACATTGACGGTATCAGTAACTATTCTATTCTATTCTATGTAGACCTGTTATGTGTTCGTGTTTTCAGTTCATCATTTTCTACCGATGTCTATTTTTTAATGTGTTTGAACGTAGCTTTTTCGTATCAGTTTTGATTACTATGCCGAAATGTGTAGCTAGCAGTTTATTTGTTATTATTAAGGTTCGCCTTTAGAGAAACGAAGGTAGCAAGATCATTATTATATCGTTTTGATAGTGTTTAATTGATTTCTTTTTGTTTTAGATTAGAAAATTGAATAGTATAAATGAATGCAATACAAGAAGAAAATGTGAAATGAGTTTTGGGTTTTGACATTTCCACAATTCATAGCAGAATAAAGAATTGAAAGATAAAAAGGTCTGAGAAGGTATTGTTTTTGTTAGATTTAGTTAATAGGGAAATTTGAAGGTATTTTCTTATATATCAGAAGTTTAATCGTGGTTAGTGGACAAAAGTCGTTCTTGTTTAGTCTGTTACTAATTAGAATGTTTGGCTAAAACGATAAGAAATAAGTACAATAAGTGGTACAAAACTCTAGTAAATAGTACGTTTATAGTCCATTACTCTCCATCCCCCATTCAAGTTCTGAACACAGTGAAGAATTATACCCATTGGCCGGTCTCTGGTTCATACGTTTGGGGGCACCGTGCAACCCGTGAAGAATGTCTCACTGGAGGGGGTGGTGTAGGAGTATCAGATATGGGCTTCGGGATTAATTGTCCTGATGTCTCTCCAGGCTGAACAGTTGCACCAGTGGGCAGGCTGGTTACCGGGGGGTCGTACGACGGCTGTGAAACCTGGGCAGGGGTCACATCTGGATTATCCCTCGCGTCCGCTGGTGGCGTTTCTGCTTGGGAGGTCGGGAGTTGGTAGGTTGGCACAGGCAAGTCGTTGCTAGGCGGGAGTTTGATGGGTGGCACTGTAGAAGGGGCAGGTAGTATCGGCGATACGTAGTGACTCCTGTTGCCTCTGGTGTCGTTGACTAAGTCTGATGCTGGAACAAATAGCCGAAGGTGTTTCCGATTCCGCCTTGTCAGACGACCCGATCCGTCAACCTTGATGGTGTAGCTGTGATGGCCGTGGTCTTCGACGACGGTGTCAGACCGATCTCATCGCTTAGGATGATTTCCGGCTTGATTCTGGACATAGCACCGATCACCCAACGCAAGAGTGAATGTGGCGGTTACTAAACTTATCAAGGCGATTCGCGAAGGCAAATGCGTCTCTAATCGGGTGGCCAAAGATGATCTGGGCCGGGGAGATGTTGCAATCAAGGTCTGGTGTGTTGCGAAGTTGCATCATCGCTCGCAGGAACCTGTCTGTGTCAAGGGAACCTGACGGGCCGTTGTTGGAACGAAGGAGACGTTTGGTCGACTTGACCGCCACTTCCGCTCTGCCATTTGATTGCGGGTAGTAAGCAGATGACAGCCTGTGTTGCACACCCCAACTCTGCAAGAAATTCTGGGTTGCCTCGGCCATGAGCTCGGGCCCACCGTCACTGGAAAGTTCTTCTGGGACGCCAAAACGGGCGAAGTAGTTTCGAAGGCAGGATATTAGGCCAACAGAGCCAGACTTTGGGGAACCATGCGGTGACGTGAAGACATCGGACCAACCAGAGAGACGATCTCCGACGATAAGGTAGTGTTGGCCAGCTGAGTCAAAATAATCACCAAACACTTCCTCGAAAGGTGTCGATGGTGTGACTGATGGTGGTGACGGAGGAGCTGGTTGGGAAGGAGCATTGACGATGCAGTCCCTGCATTTTGCTCTTGTAATATCAATATCGTGGGTCATGCCTGGCCAAAAGACTATGCCCCGTGCGCGTGCACTCATCATCGAGGCTCTTTGGTGTGCTGAGTGTAACGATTCCAGGACAGCTGGGCATAGGGAGGGTGGGATAACTGCTCGGTCTTTGTAGACGACCACACCGTCGGATACGTGGAGACTGTCGCGGTACTTCCAGAATGGGACAACAGCAGGGAAGTTATGGGTATTCTCTGGGAAACCACGAAGCACCGATGTGAGGAGTGTAGTCATAGCTGCATCTTTCTTGGTTTCGGCCGAGAGTTGCTCCCATGTGATCGATGTGAGTCTGGTGGTGTCTCGGTGGATGGCCGCAGCCATCAGTGACTCGGTCATGTCAGAGGCTGAGGATGGATCCTGGACATGCGAGGGGTGGCGTGAAGCGGCATCAGCTGCGTGGTTCGATTTTCCTGGGAGGTGGATAGTTTCGAATGACCAGGGGAGTGTCCTTTGTTTCAGTCGGAACAGTCGTGTATTCGAGATCTCGTCAAGCAGTCTGTCACCAAACACTTTAGTCAGTGGTTTGTGGTCAGTGGCTACGATCAGGTCACGGCATCCAAGAGTGAACCATTTCGTTTGCTCAAGACCCCAGGTTATCGCTAGGGCCTCACCTTCGATTGGTGCGTAATTCTTTTCTGCTGACGACAAGAAGCAAGAGCCAGCCAAGGTGATGCGCCATCCATCCGTGCAACAGTCAGGCACTTTGGACGGGCAGGTGCAGTGCTTCTGTAGGAGAAAATAGCCGATCCCTTGCTTCGACCAATCGGTTCTCAGGCAGGTAGGTCTATTCAAATCGAAGATTTCGACACCAGACCTTATGGCACCGATGATGGCAGCTTTGGAGGACGTGAATGCGGTATCTAGCTCGTCGTCCCACCTGAAGGGACAACGTGGAGATAGAAAGGGTCGGAATGGCTCCATATGTTGACGTAGTTGGGCATAGTTTGCTACTTGGTTCACTAGACCAAACCAGTTGCGGATATCGGTGGTTGAAGTTGGCGTAGGGAAGTCCCGTATCGTGCTGAAATACTTGTCCAATGGGTCGATTCGATCTGAAGTGATTCGAAAGCCGGCAAAGTCAACCTCTTTCTGAGTATACCTTCTCCTGCCAGTGTACCGGTATAGGGATGGCAGTGTGGAAAGCTACCGGTTGTGTGTCTTCACGGAGGTGTATCTCCACAGGGGGGCCATCCATCCGTGGAAGTTGTTGATGAGGGCACGTATTGAATGTGGAGCTGGCATACCTTTCAAGAAGCCAAGCGCGCATCTTGCTGGTGTTGTCGGGAGTACAAGAAAATGGGAGCTCCTTTGGTCGATCCGGGACAATCGTTCTCTTGGGGCAGTTGCATGTGTTACCAGCGCCCTTTGTTGCTTCACATATTGATGTTGCGTCCGATGTCGCAGCTTGGTTGACCTCTACACTGGCAGTCTCACAAGGTACGTTGTTGAACTTCCCGATGGAGGGGAAGTCACTGTCCACAATGCCTAGTTGCAGCATTGAATCGTAGGATAGGTACAGCGCATTAGCTTCCCGACTTACATAGATCATGGTCGTGCAAGAGACGCTGTCCCTTGATCTTTACTGTCCTGTAAGCTGAGCGTAAAAGACTCACTCTATGCGGATCGGGGACTTGTTGGCGGCATTTAATGATAGTTTGGCAGGAATTAAGTCAGACATTTGGAATCCGGCTTGCAGGAAGTGATTGAGGGACCAAAGGTTAGACTGAGCACCTGAATCGACAATCCCCTTCACATTCACAGTTTTTGACTGTTTCGCCAGTGATAGCTTCAGATTGATGGTTGGGTGTTCCTTCATACGGGTCCGCCTATAAGGTTTCCCATCTCCTGATGAAAGCGTTCCAATCCTCGGTTGTGGAGTTGAGTCGAACTCTGGGGCGCTCAAGCTTTGGGGCACGTGTAGCTGGGACAGCAGTACCACATGGGGCAGAGGGGGCAGCATGTTCGTGTGCGTGGAGGTTCAGTAATGCGGCTGCACCAACCACCTCAACGTCTTCAGTTTTGAAAGTACATCCAGCAATCGGGCAAGATAGGACTGTCATGATGATGCAAGTCTGCACAAAAATACGCCAGTCACAGATCAAAATTTCATAAAATATTCAAAAGTATAAAGCCAAACATGGACAAAAGTCGTTCTTGTTTAGTCTGTTACTAATTAGAATGTTTGGCTATAACGATAAGAAATAAGTACAATAAGTGGTACAAAACCCTAGTAAATAGTACGTTTATAGTCCATTACTCTCCAGTTAGGTAGGAGTATACATTGGTTAGATAGGAGTATAAGTTGTATTGTCTCTTTTCTAAATCTCTGAACATTGGAATTTTAGCTTTTAGTGTAACTGTAAAACTTTAGAAATCTCTAAATAGGCCAAATAGCACTGAAAAATAGGGATAATAGCATTCTTTGAATGATCGATCCAAAATATTTATATAACAATTTTGTGTTAAATATGATATAATTCCAACATGGAGAAACACAACAATTTTTGTATATACACAGACTTATCATGGCAGTATTGCGTGTAAAAACAATTTATGGAGAAAAACTGTAAAATGTTTTTACACACTACACTAGTCAATATATTAATTCGTTGCCAAATATTCCATTCAATGACTTTGTTGACAGCAATCTCACGCGTATATTTTTAAGTCATTTTTGAAGCAAATCGACGACTTGCAAAATGGAATGTTGGCAACGAATTAATAACTTTATAATTTTAAACGCACAGACCATTATAAGTAGGACTCTCAAGAGGGAAATAGGAAATTGGTTTTTAGCCAGACGGTTTTTGACAACGGGAGAATATTGTAGAATATAAGGATTGCATAGTCGTTAGCAGAGGCGTAACTGGAGCTCAGTTAAAATTTGTGGAGGAGAGTTTAGTCAAGTAACCTAATAGTCACTTAAGTCTGAAAAGAAATATCATAACGTTGGACTCCTCCACTTTTTTTGACTAACCCTGAATACGTCTATGGTTAGCTTATAAAAGACCGCTATATATATGAAGATCAATCAATCAATCTATTAATTAATCAATTTATTTGCCAATAGCATAATATATACATACAATCTGATCAGAATAGTTACAAGCTTTAAAGAAAAGAAATATACTTAAGGAAGGAGTCCATTGCTGCTAGTAAAAACTAAGACAAAGACAATAGCCACCCCTTGGGACAAGTACAGGTGGACAAAGAGCAGGACGCACCCAGACGACACAAAACACAAGACAAACAGGAGACCAGGAATGTGGATAGTGGGAATGTATAAGTAAGAAGCTAGGAGATAATTTTTTAGTACTTTTAATGTTGTGGAAATCAGAGTTAGCTTAGTGTATGTAGTAGAGACTGGATGTGGTTACAAGAACAAAGCGCATTGTATCTTAGTGAATTTTTGCCATAACTAGTTGTGTTGACAAGTAGGGGTTTTAAAAGGCCAGATTCATATGTACGCGTAGTTTTGCCATGCGAGGGGTTATAGGCGAAAGTAGCTTGAATTGCATCATTGTGGTGGAATAGATAATGGAGAAATAGAATATTTTGTTAATGAATTATGTCCAAGAACTTAAGAATTTCAAATTTGGAATAGGGTCGCTTGTAGACTCAGTACGAGATATAAATGCTAGTTTTAAGTGTGAGGTCTATTAACGTTTGTAATACCATTTTTATGAACCATCATTTTTCTTTTGATGACGTTGTCACTTTCTTCAAACATGAACAAAACCGTTTGTAAACATGAGATTTCTTACGTACATGTGAATGTGGCTTTACTTAAATCGTTTTAAAAAATAACGCAATAAGATTGTCTCTCTTTGCAAACTAAGCAAAATCAATATTTTCAATAAGTTCTTCAATAAAAACCAGAAACATCTTAGCAAGGTTTGAGAGAGTGTTAAATCTTTGATATCTCTTCACCCTTCTGCTACTTTCCACACCTATGTGTATGAATATTGAAAATACCCCTGTCACAAACCCTACAGTTATCTCTAACACTTTTAACAATTAAAATTACTTTACCTCAATAGCAGAATCTATACGAGAAAACATTCTACCGTCATCTAAACATATTTCAGCTTATTTAAACAACCCGTGCCTAATTCTATATTTTTATTTATCCTACCAACCAGATCGAAGTTAAGGATCGTATATCTTCTCTAAATCGTAATAAATCAACTGGTCCATTTAGTATCCCTTCTAACATCCTCTCTTCTCCAAAGGCTGAACTTAACAGTGCCAAACCCAATAAAATTGCTGTTATAAAAAGTAATGAGATTAGTGGTTTTTGTCGTAGTTGTGGTGAAAAAAATTACACATATTTTCTAAATCTGGAAGAGAAAAGTCGTTGCTTGATAAATATTCTCAGACATATGGTTTCATATTTACAGAGCAGAATCATCAACAGGAAACAAAGAACATTGTTGTGTTCATACTTCAAATATTTCAAATGATTATCGATGTTAAACGGTGAAATAACAATAACAATGTTAGCATTGTAACGAACTGCTATAAAATCACTTCTCGCACTGCAATAATATTGTTACCATTTAACTGAGTCTGTTTCTGTTTCTGTTCTAGATAAAACTGTCAGGCCAGTGCCAGGGCCTTCTTCGCCGCCGTCATAATTCGTTAAAACGGCAAAAAGCCCTGGGTTCGAAGATGGACAGGCCTGAGACCCAAACACGTGTTGCAGCGTTTCCAAACGAAGGCACTAATCTACTACACACCATTACAGCACAAATGCTGTCGCCCAGCATATATTTTTAGCCGTAAATAAGCATAATTTTTAACTCATGTCAGTCACACAGTTATAATCTTTCAGTCACAAAGTTATAATCTTTCTACATAACAGGGATTTGAACTACTATGCGAATGTTACTTGCCGTCCTAGCAAGTGTGCTACATGATATTAACTCATACTAATGAATGATTTCTGTATTATCAAGGTCTCAGGGATAAAAAATGCGAGTAACACATCGAAAAGCAGATTTTTCACGTTTGAGAAACGGATTACTGAAAAACCCTGTGACATTTTGAACGGAGTAAAGAAAATTGGCAAGCACGAGCACTGTGCTCCCTCATTGTTAAATGTACCTTGGTTAACGAGTTTCCTCTTCAGTAAGGCCTCGTTCTTTCAAATAAATACAAATTATCTCCAACTATTTTCTTCAGTCCCATTCTCTCTAATACTTCCTTATAAAAATCACCCGTTAACTCGAACCCCGGATAACTCGAACATTCGTTATCTCGAACTATTTTTAAGTCTCCCTTCGGCTTATTTCTTCGTATAACTCGAACTTTTTTCATGGGAAAAGGAATTCAAATGACTTGGCTAAACTAATAAACTGGCGTCACGTAATATCTCATTTATGCCAGAATTCGACTTAACGGGGGATTAACTCGAACATTCTTTGAGTCCAACTATTTCCCCCGGTCCCTAGGAGGGTTCGAATTACCGGGAGTTCACTGTATGGTTTGTGTTGGTAATATCATCGTTACAATTTGTTAGTGTTTCGTTCTCTTGGAACCCGTTGGACTTTTAGATTGATGCTGTTTCTAAAACAAATTTCAAAAATTTTAATCGCTCATAACTGTTCAATTAACGGTCAAATTCAACGACCATATTTAATTTGTGAGAAGAAGAAGATATTGGATAACGATTGAAATAACTTGAACACGTGCCAACCGCCTGTGATTTATTTACTATCCCGTTAACCCGAAATAAATATCCAATAATGTGACCATCAAGAACAAGTGGAGACACACGGTATTCTTGAGATTGAAAAAATGAAACTTTGTCGTGTATTGACAACCAAGAAGTTTGTTCTAAACTAACTTATGATGACAGGGGTGTCTTTCCGTAATAACACATGACTTCATCAATCGCAGACGCAATCGCAGTACTATCATCGGCAAAGTTTACTATTATTGATTTGATGTCACATCATAAGATATCGTTGCGTGCGTACACGCATAACCGTGAGGTGCTATAGATAAATCGAAGACTCTATTGTTCCAGACCAAAAAGCACAGAGTTTAGCTATTAGCAAGTCATGAGGAAAGATTTTAGAAAGATTAGAACATATACGAAAACATATGTTAAAATGAACGTCAGAAGGTGACAACGTGAAAATATATCGGGAAATAATCTTATTACTAATTCTTATTACTAATCGTTTAAAGTGTCGAAACATTTTTGCTGATAAGGAAAAATTTGATGATAACATCTGATCGATCATTTAATTTTTAATGAATTTTGTATTTTCGGGTAAAAAACCTTTCATGTCATCACTGTTTATAATGATTATGCTGACAACTGCAATTACGTCCTTTACGTGATATAAAATTAACTTACGTCCAGTAGCTATCAATATCATTTAAGTCTAAAATTAAAATCATTCATGTTACATAATCGTACCGGAAAAACATCTAAAATATTTCAAAATTCTCATTTGTCCATAGTGATCTGACAGTTGGACAGAAAAGGAAGTTGAAAGGGTAAAGAAGTCCTCGTATCTATTGAAATATCATCTGTCTATATGAAAAACCGTAAACACGACATTGATTTACGATTGGTTGTCCTTGGTGATTCAGGAACTGGAAAGACGGGTAAGTTATGGACACCTTTACTTTTCACAGATTCAATCATAGGGCGTCAATTCTACCCTCTGTACAAATGACGTCACGGCGAGGAAAGCGTCTAGTAGAATCAAGGATTGACAGTGAAACCTCTCTATAGCGGACACCATCGGGACCAAAGAAATGTGTCCGCTACAAGGAAGTGTCCTATAAGTAGAGGTTTGCCCTTCAAGGATAAAAGGCATCCTTTCCTGGAAAAAGTTGCTTAAAGGTTTTATGTTCGCTATAAAGAGGTATCACTGCTAGTAAAATAAATACGCTACTTTCGAAAAAGGGGTTAACAGATATTTGACATCAGCGAAAGTTTCACTGGAAATTCATTTATATTTTGTCTTTCAGCACTTGTTACTCGATATTTAACTGGTGACTTTATTGATGAATATGCACCTGGTGTGAATGTCGCTCATACGCAGAAACTCATATCACGCGATGAAAATATAAACATTCATATATTTGATACATCTGGAACAAAGGTAAATTTGTAAGCAACCTATGAAACATATTTTCACTTCCAAATCAGTTTCGTTCAAATTTTTTTTATGAAGCTATTGCCACTCTCCTCCTGAGTGTTTTTTTTACCAACTTACTAATTTTATAACGAGTTCCACACATTGTTGATTGGTTAAACCACAACACACAGTCAGGAATTTTTATTCTTATAATTGTAAATTGGTGATTTTCTATTGGCAAATTTATTTGGTAGAGCTATCAAGCAGTAGTGGCTTGGGCTGATGGCATCATCGTTACATATTCAATCGACTCTAGAAAAAGTTTTCGTAGAGCACAATCAATGTTATCTGAAATACAAGCTACAAATAACCGAAGTGCAAAGGTTCTACTGGTTGGAAACAAATCAGATTTGTGGTCACAGCGAACTGTAATCAAATCTGAAGGACAGTTGTTGGCCCAACAATATTCCTGTCTACATTTCGAAGTTACCACTTCACAAGATGGTTCTTATGTCAAATATATATTCACCAATATAATTCAAAAAATGATACAACAGCGGTCTCTCAAAGAGAACCAAACAAGGAGACAACAAAGAACATCAGTGGTGCTTCGTCGATTGCTTAGTAAACGCGAAGCTAAAAAACAGAAATAAATAATAAATTATTCAAATATTTTTTGCTTATTGTTTGATTAACCTGCGTTGTAAAAATTTTCATGAAATTTATGTTGTTCCACGAAGAGCATTTGAATATTATTCTATGAAAAATCGAATTATCTAGAGAAAATTAATGAAAGTTCAATATAGAAGAGCGCAAGTAAAATATTGTATAAAATGTTAGTCGTGTAAATATCATCACCGCTTGATGTTTTTATTTTGATGTTTTTCTTTTGATGTTTTTGTTTGTGTTTACTGTTGTTTAATGCTTTTTGTTTATATGAATTCATTATCTAATCAAACTTCGGACACCATCGGGACCAAAAAAAGTGTCCGCTATAAAGAGGTATCCGTCCTATGGGATGTCCTCTATAGAGAGGTCTCGTTGTTTCGTTGCCCAGGATTGCAGAATCCTTGAAGGAGTGTCGACATTGTCCTAGTGCAGTTAAAACCTCAATTTGTGGTATCGAAACCGTATTGAAATAAACAACTCGAATAGAACATCTTCTCAGATATCATTTTTAATCTCTTGCTGAATGCTAAAGAGGAAATAATTGTCACACACTGTGACAATTAGATCGGACATTGAATCAATGACCTCCCGCAGATTAAAGGTATACCGAACTACCCAGGGTCTATTTTAATTTAGTGGGTCCCACGAAATTAAAATTTAAGCGAGAGAAATATACAAACAGAAAGTACTAACCTGTTTTCACCATAACACGTTTGTCACTTGCTTTACCACAACTCTTGAATCCTGATTATATAGATATAGGTATTTAGGTTTAGCTTGTTGGTCTACTTTCAACATACACTCAATTCGTTAGCTGGGAATCCATGACTGAGCAATAATGTAAATTTGGTAATGACTTTACTATACAATAATGGTTTTTAAGAGAAAGTTCTGGTGAAAGTTTACCAGAGTGTCTGTATGCGAGGATTGCTCAAACAAAGGTAGATAGAACCAAGAATTGTTCTGTAGAATTGCACGGATCATAGAAATATAAAAGAATACATTTTTATTATCTTCATTGCAGTGAACTGTGCCTGTGCATCGAATATTGCCAACAAAAATTAATTCGTGATTCTTTTTTAACATTTCTCTCCATGTTGTTTTGCTTTGAAAACGATGAAGAATTAATTGGAATAATACAGACCAGCTAACTTTCCACGGTCAGCAAATTAATGGAGGCGCGATTAATAATGATATTATAAGTTCTAAAGAAAAAAAGATTATTTCTGGTCCGCATAATTCATGAGCATGAACGTGGTTCATGCTCATGAATCGCACTCAAAATGCGTGATGCCCTGGGCAGTTCGGTATGCCTTTAAGCGAGAAAAAAAGAAATTGTAGAAATTTCCAAAACTTTCAAATCATGAATTTATTAAGAAAGTTTCATTAAGTGTGGTTTAGAAAACGCAGAATTCCCTTTATTATTGTGAGCTTCTTTTTTCGAAAGTTTGAAGAATATTTTATGTAAAGCAAGTCTAGCATTTGTTTGAGCGAACGAACCAAGCAATTTTCTTGTTCACGTTAATAGTTTGAAGGGAGATCACGAGTGAAAAGTGTTCAAAACTTTCACGATTTATGTTTTAAATGTTCAGAATATATTTAACAATATTTTAACCTCAAAATTTGTATAACAATTTTCCATTCACTATGTTTTTGGTCTTATTGGAATGAGTCGCAGATGATCTGATGAGAAAAAAACCCTCCAGTTTGTGAAAACGTCCTTTTTAAAAATCTCTTTTCTGAGGTTTTTCATTTCACTACATTCCCCCAAAAATCATGATGATACCAGGCGATTGAAGGGTCAAGATAAGAGTTTGTGGTAGCGACTAGAACACCAAGCGTTGCTTTATTATCAAGAAATGTTTTCACTGAGAAAGCGTTTCACTAGAAAAACGTTTTCACTCGGAAAACTATTTACATCTGGCTGACTTTGTGGATAGGATAAGGATAAGAATACTTTGTTTTGAATGGTGCATGTACCTTTCTAAGTAAGATGTCATTCTGTTTAACGTGGTTATGCAAGATTACATTTCATAAGTATGAAGACTTGGTAACAAAGACGTTTTTAAATATTTATTGCATCCATTAGTAAGGTCAGGTCAGCCTACCAACATATTAGAACCTCATCAGTAAATTTTATTGATAGTTTAAATTTCAATATTTTGATTCTTAGTTTGTTTAATGAAATGATGAAAGATTTGGTGGAGAGGTTATGTGAAAAAGGCAGTGACGATGAGAAAAACATTCTCCGTGTACAAAAACGGGACCAGACATCAGAGCAATCCATTATCTTTAATCAATAAAATCTAGATTTCTGTGTACGTGTATTAATTTTCATGCGTCCGTAAAAGTTTTTCCTTTTCTTGGCGGGCGCAGGTGAAAATAATAATGCGTATGACGCCTTTTAGGGACATCGGAACAAAATTTCAGAATCAGAATAATTTCCCGAAAGCACGAAAAAATTATATAAGCTGTGTGGAGTTGCGAAGATTTTATTCTTGTGTAACAAAGGTATTAATAATCCCCATGCATGGCCTTGACCATATTACACGTTTTTTCTAAACTGACATCGTCACCCTTGTTAATCTTGTTTTAACAACATACATGTCCTCGACAAACAACAAGACTTTTCATAACTGTGAAATAAATAGAAAAACAAATCTGTAATAAATAAGAGAATAAGAACAGAATAAGAAATACTTGCTACAAATACACACCCCTCCTACTTTAAAAAAATTAAGTAATTGATTGAATAAATGAGTTATCTTTTATATTTACACAAAAAAGAAGACACTTACAAAATGAGATTACAAAAACAATAACGTTTAAATTCTAGCTTGTGGTCCTGTGATGAAAGTTTATTTAACGATACAGTATCCCCCCTCCCCTCTCGAAAATTTGAGGGATGCTTAATGGCACTTATCTTATCGGCTTTTTTAGGGCCCTTTCTCCGCCGGTCTTTATTGGCGGCGTTATTTTTGGAAATCGACGGTCAAACTCTCACAGACAAACATCTGTCGAAACAAGACAAAAATCGACAGTCCTTTTCTTGAAAATTTGGGAGACGCTTACAAGGTGGGGTATTTATAAAATCATTTTGAAAATCAGTTGACTAAAGCACCGTGTGTTTTTCCTGAAATCACCTCCCGGTCGCTTATTAGAGATGGCGTTAATTTCAATTTAGGTGGGGGCGCTTATTGGAAGAGGGTGCTATGTTATTTGCAAAGAAATTCGACCTTTATTTGTTGATTTGGTTTGTTTACAGTTAGAATCGTCTCCATAGAAACATACTATATAAATGTGCTGCAATTTAACTTATCTATATCAATATTATTATTGAGATCAAACAAAATTTCGGATAAATATATATTTCTGATATTTCACAAAATCAACATGGCATATTTATCGCAAATTTCACCCCGCTAAACATGTGATTAAGTGGAGTGATCACACCTTTTCATTAATAAAGGTACACAGGGAGGAACTTTGTAAATCATTTGAGAGGAAAAGATTTACCAAACACTCGACGGTTGTCTACTGTATAATCGAAAATAGTTTTGCGATTAGTTTTGAGATAAGGGAAGGACTGGGAGTTACGGTTGGATACGGTTGAGGGATAAGAAAACGCTGTGACCTGTGAATGTTTTAGTTCAGCAGGTAATCCTAAAAGTAGGACAACACAAGGGGAATTGAAAAACTATGAACTGTGAATGTGAAGTTTCAACGTCGAACAGAGAATCTCTGTATATTGGTAAGGCAAGAATCCCTGGGTTCGAATTTGTGAAAATCCGAGTTTTATCCACCCAGAGTGGTATGACTTAACGAGATTACTGTAATATCAACTATGACGTCAAACAAAATTCAACTAATAGTGTGATTAACGAAATTAAACAAACATTAGAAATATTTAATGGCCAGAAAATAACAAATATGCCCTTAAGGAATTTAAATCTCGAATCAAGATTCTTTTCCTGGTATGATATTGATCAATTGACATTTTTGTACTCCTGTGTGAAGGACCGACTTTAATATTTATATCAGGTCTAACAATAACAACCCAATTACATGAATTTATAAACAAATTTTGTAATTGCATTTTGTAGATTTACAATCTTTTTTGTAATTGTTAATGAGATTACTATGGGGACGTCTGTTTTATTTTCAAAGTTGATCATATATTTAGATTCAGATTTTAAATCTGAATAACATTTTTTTCTTTCCTAATTTCACGATGATTTTTTACATGTTATGGAATATACTCAGAAGATTTCTTATGATAATCCGGTGAAAATTTTTCCATTCGGTGTATTAAAACTATAGATGATAGAAACACGAATAAAGATTTGCGAGGAATTTTCAGTTTTTAATACGATAGAGAAAAGGGTTTCATGATAAATGTGAACAAATTCTTTCTAAAATGTTTTATATTATAGATGTATTATTGACTCCATATCAACATTTCAGATCGAGTCCTTCTTAAGAGTTTTCCCTTTATTCATCTTTCTCTCCTGTTTACGACAGATACTTTCTCTTCACTATCGTTCAACTGAAAATTTCTCCTCACCTAAGTTTATGGTGCAAACCTTATAATCTTTGTCTGGGTAAGTGAGGTTAGAGTCAAGCTATGCCTCGTTCTTTTAAATATTTTTATAAGACTTTTCACTGTTAATTCAAAGTGAGGAGAGCTTGTCAGTATAGCTCTATGAATTAGACTTTAAAAATGTTTATACAATGTGAATCGAGCCTTATAGACAGTATTTATAATCATCTCCGAAAAACGACGCAGTTGATTTTTGTCATTTCGATTGAATAGAAAGAAAAACGTGCCAACATTATTATCAATAATAATTGCTTATTCAGTTGTTCTGTAGTAATAGTTGTGTGTTTTTATCAATATTCAGTTTGCTGAGATCCAGATTTGTGTTTATATCAAACCCTGAACTAATATCTTTAACATACAGCTCAGTTTCAAGAAACCTTGTCGAATTTCATACATTGGGGGATTGGGTACAAACTTTCTCAATTATAATGATTAAACCAGGCTTCGAATTCAGTGAATTGAGAATTAAAAATACGTGCGAAACAAGAAAAAGTCGCAAGTCACAGGAAGACGACACACAGAAGAGACAAGTTGGAGAATGCAGCTGGAGTGTGAAGGAGAAATCTTTAGATTCTCATTCGTATCTTGGTGGTGAAGATAGTATTGACATGACAGTGTGGTCAACTAAAGCTGGTTTTCGTGAAGATATTTCCGACTTTCAATGGGCCGAGAAACAAAAGACAATCACAAGGAAGAATTTGAAATTCTACGCGACTATTTTATTTGCATCAGCTGTTCTAGCCACAGCATTTACGGTAGCCGATACTCAAGTCACTGTTAGTTTATATGAGGAAAAAAGACTCTTGAAAGAAGCAAGTTACAATATCTCATGGAGTAATTCCACCAAGATCGCTTTTGAAAAATTGAAGAAGAAAATCAAGTTATATACATACATTGAGATAGCTTTAAAATCGATTATAAGCTCTCTGACAGTTGCCACGTTGTTGGCTTTGTATATGTACTATAAAAATGTGTTCCACTTGAAAATTATTCGAAAGTTCTATCCTTCAGAGATGGCGTTTTTCAGAGCAACACAACTGTTAAAGAGGTTTTTTGTCGAATGTGTTGTGTGTTCGGTTCACGTGCCTCCGTTTTTGACAAGTTATGTCGGTTTTCCACCGACATTGCAGTTGATTGTCGTCTTGCGTCTGTATTTATTGGGCAGGTATCTGAAGGAGAAACACGAGCTAATGAACAGCCCATCGACACGTTTTCTAGCGTCGGTAACGAAAACAGAACTGACATCAATGTTTTTATTCAAAACATTTTTCATGCAGTATCCGTTTCAGATGATCTTGCTTGGTTATATCTTGTTATTGTTTGTGGGTGGATATTGTGTTTGGCTACTCGAGGAAAGATACACATATTTGGTAAGCGTGTTGTTTTGTAGACTTTTGAAATCATCCATTTTTCTATCTTAAAATGAGTTTTCCTGTTCCAATTAGACACACGAAAAAAATCTTATAAATTGGTCATTTTAATTGTATTATTCAGAAAGCCAACATTTGGCTGTGAATGGAGCAGCAAAAGGCATTAAGATTACTCACCAGCCTTCCCTGTGGAAACACGAAATATTCTTATTATGAAACTCGATGAACAGCATAAGATCTTTTGCTACAAGCAGATTAACACGCGATTATGATCTTAATACGAATTGACGCGAATGAAATAATTAAAACTAATGGCTGTTATAGGTTGTTTCTTTCTTTTTTTTTCCCTCCGCCCATTACCGTATGATTCAGAATGTTTTCTGGCTGTTATTCCCAAGCTGTATAGCTGTATAGTGCTTTAAATGTTCGCAAAATATTCGGGGAAAATAAATTTAGCCTATTCTAATTCTTTTGTTCTTCGACAAGGACTTAGTGAGGTTTTACACTATCACGTGTAATTTACGTGTAGATAATTTTGCTCTTATGAACACGTGGCATTTGTTCATTACGATTACTCATAAACACGAAACTATAACGTTGAGTGGTTGAATCGTCTATCGAACTGTCTGTATTTCAAGATAAGATAGAGCAGTCTATCGGTATTTCTTCTTTGATAAAATTTAAGCTACACTTTTCCGCCGTTCAAATTTTCCATTCAAACGACTCAGTTAGTCATCAAGAGGAGAAAACAATAGCCGCTCCGTGCTGAATATTCTGTCTGGTAGAAAACCGGCTTTAGGTAATAGAGGACAATGCGCGGAAATTTATTGATAGAGATACTGATGTTATCTTTGAGTTGAGAAGAAATTGCGCCTAGTCAAATTTTCAAGGCAAAACTCCATCGTAGAGTTTTTGGACGAACTATGTTAATTTCCACTTCTGGCGTTTCTTGAAATTTTTTTCTCGCTGAAAGAAAACATATGTATTAACAAATATTAAATAATCATCACGAAGATTAACGGGGCAACCTACTGCTTATCTTGGGATAACATGCGTTCTCAAATCATTTTGAATTTTTTGAAAGAAAATGTTGATATTTTTTATCTGTGAACAGTTGAAATTCTTAAGATTGTTGTGTCTTGACATTCCAGAGTAATCTCAGTTATATTTATTTGAAGGATACAATATGGATGCTGGTGATAACCATGACAACAGTTGGTTTTGGAGACTTGACACCTAAAACAATGATTGGTCGGTTAGCTGTTGGATTAGCAGCAATAGTTGGCATATTTCTAATGGCTTTGTTTATATCACTCGTTAATGAAGCGTTAATGCTTCAGAGAAGAGAAAAGAGAATATTAGCGTATGTTGAAAATCAAGGTATATTTTTATTTAAGTAAGGCCGCCGCTAACTCACTGTGGTCTATACACTTTGGTCAATTTTATCCATACTGGCTTGATTACACATTTGGGCAAAAGATCGTAGTATTACCGACGTTTGTATGGTTCCTAATTTCTTTCGTTAGCGCGTTCATATGAATCGACCAAAGTGTACAAAGAGCATAAAGAGTTTGCGGCGGTCTATAGTTATAGGCTAGGTTACACGATGCACATCTGCATGCTTTTCATAATTATCCTCTTCTGGCTTTTGCACAAATAAATCTGTGGCAAAGTTCTTGATTTGTTATTGTTTTTCAGAGCAGATGTCGGTTGTGAAGTTTATTTGATTACTCATTCAAGAGACCGTTTTTTTTTAGATCACACAAGACATCGGAAAGTGACAGCACTGAACGCAATCGGGATGTGGTATAAATACCACACGTATGTAAATAAATATTTATGCTCACGCGATTCAACCGCAGAATCACTATTGTCTAAATCACAGCAAAAAAGCAAAGCCAACTTAACGAAGATTGTTAAAGCAAAGTGCCTAGAGGTGGCCATGTTTAAATCCGTGAATGAATGGAGACGAGTGAAGGAATGTATGTAAGATTCCATACCTTATTGGCCCTTTTTACGCCAGCTTTTAATGGCGTTAATTTTCATGGCTTGGCGTCAAAAGGGACGGCGTTAAATGTTCATCTGTAAAGGTTTGACGGTGGACTTTTCAAAAGTAACGTAATAAAGACCAGTGTAAAAGGGGCCGACGTTAAATTTGCGTCGGCGTAAAAAAGGCTGATCGAATAAACACTTGAGAATGCTTTTAATGCAATGCTCTAAACATCATGTACAACGATGGCGCTCCATTAGACTAATCGTTTGAGCAACCTTTTTTTTTTTCAGCACAAGTCAGTGGTTATTTCAGTCAAGAGTTTATGATTGAAGATATGAACAACATTTTGGGGGATTTAAGTCATAAAATCCAATATATTGAAAACCAGCTATCCACCGTTATTGTAAGTACTTTTCCATCAACCTTTTTCATAAATAGCATAAGAGTTTTGGAAAAAAACTGGTAAATAACCTTGATCGCAATTTTCCCCAATAATGGAATAAAACTTAGTCCCAACCGCCCCCCCCCCCCCCAAAAAAAAAAAAAGCAACAAAACAACAACAACAACAACAACAACAACAACAACAACAACAAAAACATTTTCCCTATTTGATCTTTAACAAGAGCCGAGAGGCACGAACACGGTTGCCAGTCTGTGGCCATTGCAAAATTTATGTGCACTTAAAGTTTTTCTGCCAAAAATACCAAAAATTGTCACGTGTATGAAACAAAAGAAATAAACAAACCAATGGAAATTAAGAGAAAAGAAAGAAAAATTAAAAGTTTTGTTTATCTATACATTGTTCTCCACATGGACGTGCACAAAGTTAACTTTAAGGGC
Source organism: Turritopsis rubra (assembly GCA_039566895.2). NCBI lineage: Eukaryota > Metazoa > Cnidaria > Hydrozoa > Anthoathecata > Oceaniidae > Turritopsis > Turritopsis rubra. Next base: position 14,179,122 of record CM077625.1, on the reverse strand, counting down.
CGATTTTCACTAGAGAGAAACCATAATATAATCATATATTTATAATATATTCAACTATCTATTATAAAAATTATAACCATTTCTCTCTAGTGTAGATTGGGCGAAATTTCCGTTTCGCGCAGGAGTAGTTGGAGAACGCCTATTTTAAACACGGATTTCCACTGCGATGCAACCGTGAATTACTATGCTGCATATAAGCAGCTCATATACAATTGAGATATGGAAAATGCGAAATATCTTCAGAACTAAATAAAAGATAAAATAAAAAACTGGTTTTAGATAAACATGCCCTGATTACGGCTGCACAAAAATCATGTGGAAATATTTTGTAAATAGAGCTTTAGTTTAACTCGATTTTAAATTGGAAACTTGAAATTTCAGAGATCTCTAAAACTTGAATTTCTAAAACTTGAATTTCTAAATTTTTCCTAAAATTTTTTATATCAGTCGATAAAGAATATTAAGATCTTCAAGTGGAGAGATAATCAAAGAATTTCGCCAAACTTAGGAAAGTAATAGGGATTTTAAAAATCCATGCTTAAAAACAGTCGCCTTAAATTGTTCCCACATTTCAGTATTTGACTGAATATTCCGACGATTTTAGTAGGATCTATCTTAGGAACCCCATACTTATTTTCAACAAAAAACACGGAGGACGTAAACGCTGGAAGATGAGCTGCTCAAAATAGTTGCATGGAGATGGAAGTGAAGATGATAGTGATAGTGGTGATTCTGATTGGTGTCCATGGTGTTCATTGGAAAAATTTAAGCGAAATTGAACAACTTTCTTAAATTTGCTTATATTACCGAACTCTTTTACTATCAATTGTTACAATTCTTACAGAATCATTATTATTATTATTATTATTATTATTTACATCTTATCTAATTACTTCTAATTTTCTTTCATTTATTTTTGTTTTTATTTTAACAGGACCAATATTTATATCGGTTGTATTACTGAAATTGTACTCTGTAAAAATATTCAATAATAAAAGGTAGTACAATACGCCAGGGTCACATTTCAGTCGAAAAATGAAAGGTTAGGTTATTTGCAGGTAAACATGGTAAAAGAGAACGTCGTAAAAAACTTTTTCCTGCAGGGTTTTTTTAACGACGCAAACGTCATAATTTTTCGTTTTGAAAACGAGGTTTTGACTGCTCCAACGTTATTTATGTCTATAAGCGACGGGTTTCAAATAAGTATCGCCCTCTAAAAACGTGCTGCAGCAAAGAGTAAGCAAGAAAGTAACAGGAATTTTAACGTCCTGGGGCATATCCATTTATCTCAAAATGGATCTTCACCCCCTCCGACAGTCAACTTGTTAGCTAACTTTTAAAGAAGGGCGCTTCCTAAAGATTGCTAAATTTTGATGTTTGGTTGGGTATACAGTGTGGATGAGTATTGAGTATTATTAGATAAAAAAACAGGGAATACAATGACATTGCAAATTTAAGAAAATGGAAACTTTTGAATTAAATGCGGTCTTCTAATAAGCGCATAAGTTGGAACCTTAAAAAATAGTGGAGCTACGGGGGTGCTTGTTAGCATATAATTCAAGGTAAAATCTCGTATCAGTAAAGTTCATGTTATAAACCTTGTAGAATCCGTTTGGATGATTGAGTTTATAAGCAACTTCTGCCTCGTTCTTTCAAACACTTTTATAAGAGTTCTCACCGAAAAGTTTGTGATACGAGATTTTATAAGGATGCAATAAGGAATTCTGATCTTTTTATTTAACCAATATTTATCACTATATATGTTTTATACTATCCTTTTAGGATAATTCAGAATCTGAAAAGTGCACTCATTTACGCCGAAGAGAAATGCGTTCCTCTGAAGATTACACTGGCGAAACAGTAACGGATAGTTTCAGTGACTTACAAAAGGGTCAGACATTCTTCTTCCATAATAATGTTAATAACGTTAAAATACATGACACAAAAGGATTGAAACAGCTAAATAACGGCTTAACCGAATTGTTTCATGGGAACTCGAACGGTGTAAACAGATCGATGGTGTGCAGCAATGAAGCGCAAATTGCCTTCAAACTCTTACAAAATCAAACGAAGATTATGAACGCATCCCTTGATGACATGTATTGTAAAGCCAAGCAAGATATAAAGGACTTAGAGAATATAATCTCAAGTGTATTGCTCAGTTTTGATAGACAGTCCACTACAGAAAAGTGCTCCTCTCCTGAGATAAACGTTTAAAGAAGTTGCGGATTTGATAAGTATGGTATGGCGTAGTTTTCAGGCAGCGACATGTTTCGAGTAGAGCATTGGATCAATGTCTTGTTGTTTGTGATCCAAAGTAGCTTGTAATAACAGATGATACGCAGTGCAAGCTCGAAAATGTGTTGCGAGTGACTTTTACTTGCAAAGTAACGTGACTTATAATAACATTTACTAAAAATTGCATAGAGGTTAGTTAAAAAGAAAAAATCCTCCCAAACAGTTATGAGGAAATGAAAATAACTTTTCTTATTTGTGGAGACAACTTCATGAAAATAAAACTGGCAATCTGTAAATAAAAAACATCAGAAAACATTATGTTCCCAATGGACCTTTTATGAATTTCATTTTAAACACCGACTCAAACGTGTCTAACCTAGTTTTCAATATTCGAATGGCTTTTCACAACTCTACCGGGCAATGAAACAATAGAGACAATTACTAAGTAATACAGCAATGAAACCGGTAAAACGATGAATTGTAACAAAACGAGTATACAGTGTTTAAACAGAAGTTCAGGAGAGGTTTATCACAAGAAAATAGAAATGTGGTGACACATTCAGTCTTTGTTGCAGCCATCCATAGCACGTGTTTTGTACGTTGGAATTTCTTCGTCGATTTCTTTCAACAGTTTTAAGAATAGACATATTGAAGCTTCGAGCTTCATAAGGGGATTTCAACAACTCAAAAACAGAGTTCAGAACAAGACATCGAAAGGTGTAAGAAAGAAAGGACACAAAATCATTCCTTAGACTAATTTTAGCACTTTTGCAAATAGCATTACATCATCTCATTTCACACCATTTCATTAGGACTGTTGTAAAAGGCTCACGAAAATGACAGAACACATTCTATGATGATTATAATAATTTTTTTCCATTGCATTATATACATTTCGAATATCGTATGACGCGCCAAATTGACCATTTAAATATTACATTGTTTTGTCATAGAAATTAATACATGTCATATATGGCAGTCTATCTGAAGTACACAACGGTTTTGGAACGCACTAAGATTTTGGTAACAGCATACTATCCATCTTGGTTTAAGAAAAGTTGATAGCCTTTCCACAGTATGCCTGCAAGCAAGCTTCTCGGAATGCTTCAGATACGGTCTGCAAAAAAAGAATCAATTTATAGATTTAAATGAACTGCTTTCACTGATAAGAATAATAATAAAAAAAGGAACCAATCGCAGCTGAAGTAGCCTACCGGATGAGCGTGACACACTCTAGCCACATCTTCCGCAGCAGCTCCGTACTCCATGGCTAACGCTGCTTCATTTATTAATTCACCGGCACAACTTGCTACGATATGAGCACCCAGTATACGGTCAGTTTCTTTATGACTCAAGATTTTGACTAATCCGTCAGTGTCGTTATTAGTTTTAGCACGACTGTTCGCAGCCAACGGAAATTTGCCGATTTTGTATGGTATACCCTGGAATACAAATAGCAACGTTTCTTAAAGATTCCAACTCGATATCAATCAGAGTTAATACTAACACACATAAATGAACAAATGTGTGTCAACCTGTTCTTTTAATTCTTCTTCTGTCTTTCCAACCCAGCCCACTTCCTTAAAATAAAAATACGTCGCAATCCATATCACTTTTACCAGATATGTCTGTCAACACAAATGAAGATTTAAGGCTGGTTCTCACTTATCATCGTAAACCTTACTTGATAGTTGTAAGCCTTATCGAAAAATATCAATATTTTTTGATGGCGCTAAATAAATGCGAACACTTTTTGGGCTTATGGTTTGCCGTCGTAAGGTATCATCAAGCAATCGTAAGCTTTTAAAACTTATAACGAATGAATTACTTTTAATGGTTCCCACTAAAGGCTTAAAACTGTCGTAGGCTCACGTTCGTCGTAAATTTATTTTCAACTTACTGGATGCGTATAGATGACTGATGGAACACAGTTGTAATCGATATGAACAGCTGAACCACAGATCCCCTCAACTGTTATAATACCTGTAAAAGATTTGATAGGTTCGTCAATTTGAATTATCAAGTCAAATAACAACATATAAAACATCGGTATAATGAACTTAAATAGAAATATACGATTCATAAAATACTAAGCAGCTAGAAATTCTAAAAATAGAAATTCTAAAAAGATTTGCCTTCATCTTCAGCTTTGTGGGCTAACATTGGACCATGTACAGCATCACCAATTGCATAGATCCTAAAGTTGGAGAAAAAAAATACAATTTCCACAATCCAAACAAACCTTTTTTAAATATTTCCTATAAAATATAACGATGTAACTATAATGCAGAAGCGAAGAACTTACGATGGAATATTGGACTGAAACCTTCCGTTTACAATTACGCGGTTTCGTTCATCTTTCTTAATACCGACCTCTTCCAAACCAATATTATTTGTATATGGTCTTCGACCAATGCAAACCAGTAGTACATCACATTCTAGCTCTTCCTTTTTACCACCTTTGTTTTTCTCAATGTTCACTTTGATGGTACCATCAGGATTTCTTTCCGCTGATGTCACTTTATGACCTAATTTGAACTTTAATCCTTGTTTGGTCAAACTTCTTTGGGTAGTTTTAGCAATTTCCAAATCGATTCCTAGTCCTCCGATATTATCTAGGAATTCTACAGCAGTGACCTGAGAACCAAGTCGTTGCCAAACTGAACCAAGTTCCACCCCAATAACACCAGCACCTATCAGGACGATTCGCTTAGGGACAGCTTTTAGAGATAACGCCCCTGTAGAAGATACCACAGTTTCTTCATCGATCTAAGATTAAAATTTTTTACTTTCAAATGTTTGCTTTATTTAAACTTTCAAACAGCTTTATGAACTCAATGTGAAAGGCACCTCAATTCCTGGAAATGGCGTTACTTCAGATCCAGTAGCAATGAGAATATTTTTTGTGTTTACAACTTCTTGACTGCCATCATTTTTAGAAACAGTGACCTAATGAATAATTGTATCAGCTGGATAACAAATAGTCTGGTAAGATAAGACATCATTGTAAAAGGTTTTATAGATTACCTGATTTGGTCCTGTCACTTTGCCAAATCCCTCAATGTGAGTCACTTTGTTGTTTTTGAACAGTGTCGCAATACCACTAGTCAATCCAGCAACAGAATCCCTTTTCGCTTTCATCATTTGATCCAAGTCAAGTGTGACTTCTCCACAGTTAATTCCGCGACTTGCAAACTCTTTTTTAGCAACATGATAATAATGTGAATTATTTAACAGAGATTTCGATGGGATACAGCCAACATTCAAACATGTGCCACCAAGGGTAGGATTTTTCTCAACACATACTGTCTAACAGAGAAATACAGGGTATACAAAAAACAAACATAAAAAAAACACTATCTCTTGGAAACAATAACTCTTTTATAATAAGACAAAGATATACTCTGTTGAATTGTACCTTTAGACCTAACTGTGCAGCCTTAATCGCAGCAACATATCCTCCAGGTCCAGAGCCTATCACCACTAAATCAGTATCTAAAATTTTAATTTGAATACATCACTTATTTTAAAGTTTGACGCCATTGAAATTTCTGTAGTGATATCTCAGAAACGTATTTTCCAGCCATTTATCATTCAAAATAAAAATTTTGCACTAAAGATTATCAGACCAAATACTAGTTATTCCAGGCTAAACAAGGTGTTTCAATAATTGTAATTTACAGAACAGAACTATTTTTACCTGTACTTGTGGCATAACCTCTTGAAAGTACAGCTGTGTATTTACTGATGATTACATTGTTCTAAAGGAATAATTTTTACAATTTTTTAATGAAGAGACTTTCAATTGAAACAATACAATGTGGTGACATCATCCAGTTCCCTGATAAACCTCTGGATAGATTCAAAATGAATGTGTTTAACTTCATAAAATTATCCTCCACTCATATGAAAGTGTACTTCGGAATTCAGTTATATGCTAACAAAAGAAAACAGAAACTGAAAGTTCTTTGTAGAGCATTGGATCAATTTCTTGTTGTTTGTAAAATCAAGCGTTAAAATCAATATTATATTATAAGATATTTTTGTGTTATCAGTTCATCATTTTCTATTGATGCCTATTTTATAAATGTGCTTGAACATAGCTTTTTCGTATCAGTTAGTTCTAACTACTCCTATGCCAAAATGTGTAGCCGTTTGTTTAGTATTTCATTGTAGTGTGTGTGGATTGTAAGGTTTGCATTTAGGGAAACGAAGGTAGCAATATCATTATATATTGTTTTTATAGTGTTTGATTGATATCTTTTTGTTTTAGATTAGAAAATTGAATAGTATAGATGAATGTAATGCAAGAAGGGAGTGAAAATCATGGTTATATACATATTTACATGGTTTTTGTATCATGATGCACAAGTGGAGTTTCAGTTCTGAACATTTCCACAATTCATAGCAGAATAAAAATCAGTTTTAAAGATAGGAATGTCAGAAGATATGATGGTTTTTGTTTGCTTCAGTTAAATAGGAAAATTTGAAGGTATTTTCTTATACTTCAGAAGTTTAATTGTGGTTAGGTAGGAGTATACATTGTCTCTTTTCTAAATCATGTAAATATTTTACACTTTTTTTTAATTTAAAAAAAACAAAATTACAAACTGTGACAAATTAATAATATACAATACCATGACAAGTTAGAATGCTAAAACAATTCTAAAGGTATTGATCGAGTAGCTCTATTGAGAGAAGGTTTATCACAATTTATCAGATGTCTCTCCATCAGAGTTAATTTAAATTATTACTCTCTGGACAAAGAATAGAAAAATTGTCTAGTGATGGAGGGTGGTTACACTGTAAAAAATGGTCCTTAATAGCAGTAGAATTGTACAAATGTAAGATGAGAAATTCCAAGGTGTTAACGGCAGGCTTTAAAATGGCGTTTATATAGTTTTACCATAATATCTGACAGAACACTTTGAAACTGTGAACGGGACCTTAGAAGAACTTAAGAATTTTATCCTTAAATTGAAACAAAGAAGCAATACTGTTAGAGAAGTTGAGAACTATGCATAAATTACGATGAGCTTTTCCTTAAAAATTTGACATTTCTTTTGTTTTGTTAACCTTAGCGGTGAAGCAGTTGACCCGTTTACTCTTGGATGACGGTACACTGCTGGACACCAAAAACTACCGGGCATAAAAAAGGCACTTTGAAAAAAGTTTGCGTGAAAATATAAAACTTAGGTAAGGCTATCTGTTCTCGGCACATTAACTTCAGCATCCAATAAAGTGAAAAAGGAAACCTAATTCACGTTCAAAATGATGTAAGATATGAAATACAATATCAAAACAACATTAGTAATAAATATAAAAGATAAAGGCGAAGGCGAAGAAGAATGCCTGGAGAATCTATTCTCGACATGCGAGATCAATTCTCTACTTGCAAAATTTTCAATACAATTTGGGAATAAAACACGGAACAGTAGAATAACATAGTAGATACTTGTTATTAAACACATTGAGAATATATTCTTGCACGGGAACGAAAAACACCCCCTATATGGTAATCTGCTTTCAAGAGAAGGATTTAAAAGTCATGGTTTGAATCTTTCTGATCCAGTTCTAAAGAAGATGTGGCAATAACAGCACACGTGAATATCAACAACTTCATTTCATTCGTGTTTTTGTTTTTTGATTTTTTTTAAAGGGATACCTGCACTTTTAACAATATTTTCAGAAAACAACTAAAATTAGCCAAAAATATTGATTTGATAAAATATTTATGAGGATAAGCAATTAAAATATCACACTAGGCTTACACATTCCACTATTTTTCTTCTTCCTTCACCACCATCTTTCTCCTTCTTACCGCTAAGTTTGTTTTGCTAGCCCCAGATCTTCAGTGGACTGTGATGTCATAAGAAAGTATAGTTCATGTTGGCATAATACCATTATACCATATAGTTTTGTATGAAGAAATGTGCTGAAAATAAGTTCACTATGTATAGAAACCAAAAATATCTGTCTTAAAATTCACAGAAGATAAAGAAATTGAGACCGTTTTTAATATTTCATTCTTCAACGTAGTATGGTCATTCCAGGTTATCGTGAAGTAAAGAACGTTTACAAAAATACTATTGTATTTACTCGAATGACCGCCTCCTTTTTTAATGAGTCCCTTCCCTCGAATGACCGTTCTCTCTCCTAATAAGAGGCACTCATTCGAAAAATGGTGCTCGGGCGAGGCCCTCATTTTGGAATTGTACAACAATGCTAAAATACAACATTTTGCAAATAGTGGCGTAGATTTTTAACTTGCGTAACTTCCACCATCTCGATAACATCTCCTTTTCAACTGAAGTTTCTTTAAGAGACAACAACTTAAATTATTTTAACATTTAATTTTTAATATATATTTAATGAGCCCCAACCACCTCAATAGAGTGCCTCCCTTGAGTAAGACCCCCCCCCCCCACACACACACACACACACACACAAGCTCCCCAAATTAAGGTCAATCGAGCAAAATTACGGTATTTGTTAAGTAACAAGGATCTGGACAATTGATTACATCATCACAATTCCAGTTTCTCCCACCTGTGAAAACATGCATTTTCTTTCACCGTGCTTATTTTGGAGTGCCAAAATAAGCACGGTGAAAGATCGAGCAAAATTACGGTATTTGTTAAGTAACAAGGATCTGGACAATTGATTACATCATCACAATTCCAGTTTCTCCCACCTGTGAAAACATGCATTTTCTTTCACCGTGCTTATTTTGGCACTCGTTTTCGGTACTTTTTTCTTGTTTGTTGGGCTAATGTGGGAATTAATTTTTGCGCTCATCCTTGGAGCTTCTCTTTTTGAGGGTATTTTGAGGGCATATTGTGAGCTGAAAATTGTGCATTCCATGATATGTGAGGAAACTCAGGTTTTTATCTCGATATTTTAAAAACAGATTAAAAAGGTGGAATGATCATAACATGTTTTTTTAGTCACCATAAGGAAAGTTTTTAATAAAATTGAAATTGTATGAAGAATTTTCAGAGCTTGTTATGTATTTCACTACTATCACATGTAGCGGCGAGTAACCTCCTTACTTTCTTATGACATCACAAGTTGTAAAGGAGCTGGATCGAGTTTAGATTCGGCTGATTGAAGCAAGCAGTTAAAAACTCGGACAGATACGAAGATGAAGATCAACAAATATTTTGATCAGGAAGTAATTATAATTAAAAAGGTATTATTTTTGGTGATCTTCGTATTAAAACTGTCTAACCTATCAAATATTGTAAAAAGTGCAGGATACCCTTTTTAAAGGGGTTTAAGACTCCTCTTTCAAAATTAAACTGTTGGGTCAATATTATTTACTGTAAGCTTCCATTTTAAGTGTTTTTCAATTTTTTCATTGATTAATCATTTTCAATTTTAGTGACAAGAATATATGCTCCCTTAGGGATCGTCTCAAAATGTTCGTCCTGTAAAAAGACGAATTTAGACAAAAATTTTCGACCTTCTCTTTTATAAACAAAGTTTTTCCCAATTTTCTATAAAAAATCCAATGCAAAAGGACGAATAAGTGAGAAGACAAATTTTATTTAAGAATAATAAGAGCGAATCTTGGACGAATTAAGAGCGAATTTAAGGACGAAAGTCTTGTATTGAATTCAAATATATAGATCTTCAGAATGTTTCTTTATTATTTTGGAAATTTGTGTTGTTTAGAATAAACTACTCGCCATACGATGATAAATTCACGTTGTGATATTGCAAAGTTCGTATCTTACAACAATAAGCACAACTGCTAGTAATTTTAAAAGCGAAACAAATTTTAAACAAAACAGAACTTTCTAAAAATGATCGTTCAAGGAGAAATAGTTTTGTTTACAATAATGATTTTTTATTAAGTCCCATTTACACACACTCAAAAGCGTTTTTTCGCATCATTTTTCCAGATATAGCTGCTCTTACATTAATGAAAAAGAAGAAGCTAATACAACAAAGATTGCACTCAATTAATATTTTAATGTTCTTTCTAAAGCTGAAGTTTAAATGAAACAATGAAAGAATTTAGGACGAATTTGGGACGATGGTAAGAAATTCGTCGTTGTTTAAGAAGAAGGAATGATTAAAAGGTCGAATTTAGGTCGATTTTGCTACACTTTCAGGTCGAATATTTTCAAATACAATAACATTCAAGGACGATTTGGAGCGAATTAAGGACGAAAATGAAAACGCCGCCGAATTAAGACGAACATTTTGAGACGATCCCTTAATAAACTGCACACAAAGAAGCTTAGCTATGGTTTGTAATAAACAGTTAATTTGTAATGAATAATTCAAAACAATATTGGGGTTCCTTTTATTGAGGGGTCCCTCATTATATTATTTTCCCTAAAACCGACAAACACACCCCAAACTCTTTTTGTGGCGTGTGTGACAATAAACACACACATATGGAGTGTAGGAGGAAGGTGCAGAGAGAGATGAAATAGCATCACTTTTTAAGAAAAACTGACCTTTATGGAAGACCTGGAAAGAATCTTCAGAGCTTTACTTGCCCGCTGCATGTTGTCAATACCGCGATTCTGGAAAAGAATATAAACGCAACTCCTCCTACCATGTTCTGGATCTTATGCAATTTGTGTACTGTATGACGGCAATGACTTGGTGTATAACTACCATGAAAAGACCCGTCATATACATCAAACAAAACACGTTATACATGAAGAAGACCCGTCGTATGCATTCGAAATATCCCGTCATGTAAAACACGACACGTATCCACTTACACGATATGTATGTCACATGGAACAGACCCGATACATAAAATATAAGTCGTCCATCGAACATAAACAGCCTGGCGTAATAGCCTGTAATACTGTGTAATAGCCTGTAATACGATGTAATAGCATGTAATACGGCGTAATAGCATGTAATACGGCGTAATGGCTTGTAATACGGCGTAATAGCATGTAATACGGCGTAATAGCATGTAATACGGTGTAATAGCATGTAATACGATGTAATAGCTTGTAATACGGCGTAATAGCTTGTAATACGGCGTAATAGCTTGTAATACGGCGTAATAGCATGTAATACGGCGTAATAGCATGTAATACGGCGTAATAGCATGTAATACGGCGTAATGGCCTGTAATACGGTGTAATGGCCTGTAATACGATGTAATAGCATGTAATACGGTGTAATAGCATGTAATACGATGTAATAGCTTGTAATACGGCGTAATAGCATGTAATACGGTGTAATAGCTTATAATACGGTGTAATGGCCTGTAATTAGTAGTTTACTTCAAACGGCCAAAGAAAGAATGTTTTCTACGATTGTGTTGATTTCTTGATATTTGTTTATATATATCTATTATATAAAAATGGGTTAATGAAAGAGTTTGAAGAACAGTAGATCATCGGTTGAATATTAAGCTTACAGGGATGACCTTTTTTAAATGCGTTGACATTGTTTGTCATATTGTTCCTTGCGTTCTTGAAAGTTTGACGTTATAAGTAAAAATTAAAGAGTGTAGGAACAAGTATAAAGCCCTGTGGAGCACCGAAGCCATTCGTGAAATGTAAGAAGTTTTGTTATCAATTTGAACAGGGTGGCTTCAATCAGAAATGTAACTGAGTTTTATAATTTAGTTTTTTTTAAGGGTGATTACGCTTTTATTCATACCTTTTAAAATGTCATTTCAGAGCTGACAGTGGAGATTGAACAAAGAAAGTCATGTTGTTTTGATTGGTATAGACATGATGATCCTATATATTGGGTGAGTTCCTGCATAACAACCCTCTAATAAACTTTTAAAAGAACCGAAAGAACTAATATTGGGGGGTAATTGCTAAGATTGGGTGGACTTTGATGTTGGTCTTTTCTCGTATTCGTATTTAGTGCATTTCTTTTAGTTGTGGTGCGATTGCCTTGCACCTTGAATACATTGATTGGAGTGGGATCGAAAAGTTTTGTTGTTTTTTACCGAATGTTCGAGTAATCGAGAGTCTTTTTTGAGAAACTATTAGTTCAAGGAAGACGTTAAACCAGTTTGAGTTACTGAAAGTTCTAGTTTAAAATCTGAGCAATAATTTCAACATACACAGCCGTTAAATAGGTGGCTACTACATCGGAAGTTTATGTTTTCGAAATTACCAGTACGAAGTTTCTTCTGTTTAGATTTTGTGCCATTTTTTGCAGCAAGGTCAATAATTTGTCCTTATTCTTAACTAACTTGATATTGTTGATATTGTTCTTTGGGACACCCCGGGTTATTTTTTTAGACATCCTTTCTTCATTTTCTACTACACAGACTTCTCACTATGCTTTAACGAATTTCTTAAGAATATTTTCGAAAATTTGAATTTCACCCAGAATTTCTGAAAAGGTAAAATTCGAGATAACGAGAGAGAGAGAAAATTGCCCTGGATACTCGATATCGAGAGTCGTCTGTAGCTGTCTGTAGGAATTATGTCAGCCAAATAAAATAAAATTCATACTACAATAGCGAGACAAAATCAAACTTTGTTACCGGCTGTTCTGATGCAGCGATAGTGTAGTGGGTTATCTTCTTCGAGTGAAGCTGCTGTGGCCCATGTTCGAGTCGCAGTGTCATGTCGATACTTCACTCCAATGTGCATCAGCCCATCAGGAGCCATCGGCAGACTGCAAGTCGGCGAACGGAAGAAACTCAAAACTCCTGCCTACTTACTTACTGTGCTTTTTCTTCGCAGACATTAGACTGAGCATGACATGGCATTCTTGAGTAGTCTTTGGAGCGGATAAGTAGTAACCCCTACGGTTTATTTCACACGCCATATAACTTGACATGTTTCTTGTATTATGCTCCCAACATTTGAAGCGATCAATTTTTATGAAGTTCCAATAGTAAATAGAGTCGCCTGTGACGAAGTAAGTAAGAGTTACCCCTAATTATTCAGCTGGACTTTCCTTCTTGACAATGTAAGGGACTATTCAAGAAAGCAATTGTTCAAATGTACTTGAGAATGTACTTGACACACTTGAAAAAAATTCCCCATCGTGCAACCAGGATGCAAGGCTTCTCTACTCTTTCCGCAAAAAGGTTTTTTACCACCACTTTTTACAAAGCGACGTATCATGAGCGCCATCAACAAAATGTTCGTTTTCAAAAGCAAAAGCTTATATTATTGAAACACGCCTCGAGATATACCATTTAAATTACCCACGCAGATGTTTTCCATTCCAAGTGGTAATGGCAATGCTTCCCCGTAAAGGGAGAAATCTTATTAATTTAGGCTTTCTGTCTATCGACTAAGAGTTGCGCTGTTATGGTTTTTTAATTTGACTATGGTGGTATACACCATTTTGTAAACCTTTCTATTGAAAGAGCCCTGTTTTTAATGTAATTTAGTTTTGAGTTTTCATCTGTTTTACTTGTTTTGCATAAAGGTACTGGTAACAGATAGCTTGTATTAAACCCAATGCTTGCCAACAAAGCAGTGCAAGATTTTGAAAGTGTTGTTTTTTGATCTTGTCAAACTGTTGATCTTGTTGTTTTTTAAAAAAAGATTTTTTAATTTAAAGGGGCTACGACATGAATCACGTGATTTCTGTGTTTTTGTTTACTTTTTCCCCGGCGGTGTTTTAACTTACGTTAACCTTTTATATGAAAGATAGGTGTCATTTGCTACTTACCATGAATAACACCGCTTTCATTAAAAATACATACATATCTAACAAATAAAACTATGGAACTATACAATACATTTATAGTGGGTTATACTACTTATGCCTAATATCAACAACGTTTCAACACAAGTAGTAAGGCATCTTCACAAAATAGGGGACTTTTACTACAATGGATGACTTTATCTTCTTTTCTATGAATCTGTAATACTAAAGAGGAAATAATGTCCACTGCAATTCATCCAGAGACCTCTTCCTTCATTATTATAAGCAACAAATATGCAAAAACACGGTATATGAACAAACATATTTCGCACAGCTGTGTTTGAACTTATGTTAACCTTTCATAAGAAAGATAGGGGTTATTTGCTACTTACCATGAATAATACCGTTTCATTTCAAATACTATCTTCATGCCGTAATCGACTAGTTCTTAAAATATCCAGATATTGGCAGAGGCAGATATTGGCATATCGACTGCTTTTAATAAATTAGAGACCTGCCTTGACCAAAGAATCGCAACTAACGGCATCCCTGAAACAATCTCATTAGATAGTGGTTCCCCGTACTTTAGTCACGAAATGAAAAACTTTTGTTAGAAAATGAGCATTCATCATCATCCTTGAACACCTGAAGACCCCCCAATGTACCAGTTTTGAAAATTTGGTCAAATTCTTGTAAAAGCTGATCCAAGCATCAATCATTGAAGGCAAAGACCCTAAGTGAGCTTCAAAACTGTCATTTAATCTACTGCTACATACCTAACATAACTATAGGTGTATCGTCGTTTCAAGCCTAACTGCTATTAGACGCCATTAGATGCTCTTAGATACTATTAACCTCAGGACTAAACTCCAACAAGTTCTCAAGCCAGATGTTCTGAAGAAAGCTCGTGAGCAACATGATCCAAAAAAGATGCAACAAAAGTTCTACTTTGACAATCAACGTAAAGCCACACCAAAATCACTCAGCATTGGTGAGCAATTCCTCATCAAACAACAACAACAACAAAAAACCCTTTCGAACCTAATCCAATCAATGTTCCAAAGGTGCAAGGCAATCGCACCACAACCGAAAGAAATGCACCAAAATACGAATACCAGAAAAGACCAACATCAAAGTCCAACCAATCTCAGCAATTACCACCCAATATTAGTTCTTTCAGTTCTTTTAAAAGTTTATTTTAGAGAGTTGTTACGCACCAACTTACTAAATATATAGGATCATTATGTCAATACCAATCAAGACAATAAGAACTTTTTCGTTCAATCTCCACTGTCAGCTCTGAGATGACATTTTAAAATTGATGAATAAAAGCGAAATAACTCTTGCTTGCAGATTGTTCAGAAGCATACGACACTATAGATTATGACGTCCTTATTAAAAAACTCAGTTACATTTCTGATTAAAGCCACATTGATAACAAAACTTCTTGCTTTCTCTTGAATGGCTTCGGAGTTCCACAAGGCTTTAATACTTTTTCCTGCACTTCTTAATCTTTACCTAATCGACATGATCTTTAACACAAATATCAATCTATCTGGTTAACTGGCAACACAACACTTTATAATTACGCAAAACCTTTTACACCGTATTACAGGCTATTACATCGTATTACAGGCTATTACACGGTATTACAGGCCATTACGCCGTATTACAGGCTATTACACCGTATTACAGGCTATTACACCGTATTACAATCTATTACATCGTATTACAGGCTATTACATCGTATTACAAGCTATTACACCGTATTACAGGTTATTACACCATATTACACACTATTACATCGTATTACAGGCCATTACACTGTATTACATGCTATCACACGGTATTACAAGCTATTACGCCGTATTACATGGTATTACACCGTATTACAAGCTATTACATCGTATTACAGGCCATTACGCCGTATTACATGCTATTACACCGTATTACAGGCTATTACACCGTATTACAGGCTATTACACGGTATTACAGGCTATTACACGGTATTACAGGCTATTACGCCGTATTACAGGCTATTACACGGTATTACATGCTATTACGCCGTATTACAATCTATTACATCGTATTACAGGCTATTACACGGTATTACAGGCTATTACGCCGTATTACATGCTATTACGCCGTATTACAGGCTATTACACGGTATTACAGGCTATTACGCCGTATTACATGCTATTACGCCGTATTACATGCTATTACGCCGTATTACATGCTATTACGCCGTATTACATGCTATTACGCCGTATTACAGGCTATTACACGGTATTACAGGCTATTACGCCGTATTACATGCTATTACGCCGTATTACAGGCTATTACACGGTATTACATGCTATTACGCCGTATTACAGGCTATTACACGGTATTACAGGCAATTACGCCGTATTACATGCCATTACGCCGTATTACATGCTATTACGCCGTATTACAAGCTATTACGCCGTATTACATGCTATTACGCCGTATTACATGCCATTACGCCGTATTACATGCTATTACGCCGTATTACATGCTATTACGCCGTATTACATGCTATTACGCCGTATTACAAGCTATTACGCCGTATTACAAGTGTATGACAGACCATTACGCCAAGTGAATACGCCGTATTACAGATTTTTTTGTGTGCTGTATGACAGGCTGTTTATGTTCGATGGACGACTTATATTTTATGTATCGGGTCTGTTCCATGTGACATACATATCGTGTAAGTGGATACGTGTCGTGTTTTACATGATGGGATATTTCGAATGCATACGACGGGTCTTCTTCATGTATGACGTGTTATGTTTGATGTATATGACGGGTCTATTTCATGGTAGTGATACACCAAGCCGTTGCCAATGACTTTTAGCCTCACGATCTTGTGGTGGGGGAATGCGAAACCGATCTAAAACTCGTAAATTTCCGGCGGCATGATGGATGGCCAGGCACGAATTCACGAATTACTACTGAATATGTATGTCTCTATAAAATATGAAGGATCAGAAAATTTTCTAATAGGGCTTCTTGTGTGAGACAGAAAATTTCCAAAGCTCCTTTTTGCTTAGTTTGATCGATGATATAACTACATGCTGTTTTGTTTGTAACTGTAATCAACTTGTTGACTGCTTGGCTTGCTACATAACTGAACAACAAATACCTTTTGGAAAAGAAAAAACTGCCCCTGCGAACAGAAGACTTTTTACTGACGTCAGCCCTTTTACCACATTACCACACAACACGCACTCACGCCCAGCCACACCCGCAATAAAAAATTTCAATAAAAATTGAAAAGCACTGTCAAAATTTTGGTCCAAATTTAACCCAAATTGCCCTTTTTGGACAAAACCTGAAAAATCATCTAAGCTTGAAATAAAATCAGCACCAATCCAATTTGCGATCCGTTTAGTTGGAGAAAGTTGAACATTGACAACTTTTGCTGTTTTTTACACGAGAAGTTTTTTTTTTTTTTTGAGAAGCAATGACACGACATCTGATTTATGGCGACTGTTTCCAATTGGTTGATTGTCATTAGCTATTACATATATTGCCTGTTGTTGCTTCGCAAAGTTAAACTTAAGAAAGTATCAGCTTTCTGTCAAAAAAGCGAGAAGCCCTGGATAAGAGATTTTAAATTTCCGACGAACTTTCATGACATAAGCAATAATAAGCCTTTTGCAGACCTTCAACCACTTTAACCTTTCTGTTACCATCTTTCAGACATCTTTCAGCTTCGGGAAAGAATTCAAAGGTCCGAGGTCAGTAATTCTATTACTTTGTAAAACGTGTTAATTGAATAGATCTGACATCTCCTCCATATAGAAAAAATGTCTCACAATTAATTGCATTTTTCATGGGTTTCTTAATTGACATTTTACTGTTCTAGTTTAATTTAGGTTGGGTGTTGTCGAAGTGGATGGAAAGGTGGAAGGGATAGGGGATAACACAAACATTGTATATAGGATGTTTACATTAGCATTGTTCAATAAAACAATTCTTCTCTTTACAAAAAACGTGGACAACTATTTGGAATTCCCAGCTTTATTTCGTTGCCTTAGCATTAAAGATAATGAACTGTTATAAAGGTCGAGAGAAAACTGAGTCAGCAGTTTTCTACAAGGGAATCTCCACGAGAGAGACATCAGCACACTGCGACCCTCAGTTCTATTTATAACAGTTCATTATGTTTAAGGCTGAGATGATGTGTCGAATGTATAACACAGACTAAATCACACTAACGGTCAAAAACATTTTCATCCATAAACTCTTCAACTAAATCTTTCCAAATTTCATCATCTGAACTGAGTTGTTCGATTTTTCGCAGAAGTTTGATCGTGTCTCCAAACAATGGATTGGTGTAACCTAAGAGAAAACACGGAGTAACAGAACCAACTGATACATGGATACCATGGTAACTATTGGAAATACAACTACTGACATTTACATGGAATGTGATTGAGGGGCGCCATGATGACGTTATTCTTTGGAAGTCGTTGTTGTCTGTCTTCAGGAGAGTTGCATTCACACTCAGATTCCACTAAACTGGAAGAGTCACGATCAGACTCTTGGGCTTGTTCTATTAAATTCGCATCAAACGAGTCTTCATCTTCACGATCCTCAGTAACAACATCTTTACTTTTTTTGGACGGGAGTTCATTACAAGAGTTTATTGAATCTTCGTTTAACTCAGATGGCTTGTTCGTACCACCCTGTTTTCGATTTATACTTTTCCGTGGACTGTCTATCTTGTACGACAGTCGTCGTAGCTCTTCGGAAGTACCTATCTCACTATCGACCAAACACACGACTGGTTCATCTGATTCGGAATCTTTACTGTCGCTTGACGATACTAACTGAAACAAATCTATCGACTGATTGGAGGGAACTAAAAATAATGTTATGAAGAAGAACGTGATGTTCAATCTGATCATTACAACTTGGATGGTGAAAGTAAAAAAAAGCTTGTTGAACAACCTATCTGCTCTTCTGTGTTGTCACCATGATCTGTCGAAAGTTGTTTCTCTAATGAGAAATAAGTTCAAGTTGGAAATGATAATCATTATCGAAACAAGAAGAGAAATGGTCTAGTGGATGGTATCCGTTCTAGCATAAGTCAGAATGTAAACGATATCAAATAAAAGGTAATGTCGGGAACTTATCGTTCTTCTATCGATCTGATATTTCTGTTCTTTTTTTCTTTTTTTCTCGAAGACCTTACCATCATTACAACCAGGGGAATAACCTTACCATCATTACAACCAGGGGAATAACCTTACCATCATTACGAGGGGAATCCGAGAAAACCTCTTGATGTTTCGTAGAAAACATTTTTCTTTTTCCTTTCCTCGATCTGTTGTTATCTGCCTGCGACAACGTCGTCTCATTGGCTTTGTTATCTGTCACGCGATTTGCTAAAACAAAATATATCAGACATGAAAAGATATACAGTTAAATTCCGACAACTTGAACGCCTCAATAAATCGACTTTCATTAATTTGAACAGCTTTAGCATTGCCCTTGGACTACGAACTCTCTTGTTAAATAATCGTGATAACCCGAACATTCGAGAAGTTATCGGGAAGTTCGAGTTATCAGGAGTTTACTGAACGAGGAGAAATCTTATGCAAGATATAAATTTTTCGTTCCTGACGAAAGTTTGACCACTTGAAATTCGCAGCCAGTCGTTTTCTGTTATTCAATAAAAAGATTCAGATACAATGCACCCTCAATATAGTGGACATAATATATAAGCGGAAACCTTGCCTTATCTCCGTGAAGTTGCGTAATATTCTTTTCCAGAATGGACACTTTTGACAACATGCAAAGGGGAAGTAAAGCTCTGAAAATTCTTTCCCGGTCTTCCATAAAGGTCAGTTTTTCTTAAAAAGGGATGCTACCATGCAAGCTCATACATGAACTTTAATTTGTTTTAACGATGTAGCTACTAGCTCATCGTTCTCTGCCCCCATAACACAACTAATCTCGTGATGTGTTTGTCACACACCACAAGTTGGACGGACACCACACATTTATTTGGTCTGGATGGTGCCGGTATAAAGAGGTTTGACTGTATTGTTGCTTTTCAAGAATTTCTCTCCTCAATCTTTTAAAAAAGATAAACTTTCTAATAAATAACTTTATGCAGCAATGGTGTAGTGGATAGCACCTTCGAGTGCGGCCGCTATATTCGAATCATGTCTTATCTCGATACTTCACTCTGATGGGCTTTAACAGTGTAGCAGCCCATTTGGAGCGATTAACTGATTGTACACTGGCCTTCGTGAAAGTTATTGAGCAATGCTATCTCTGAGGGTAGTAATTCAACTTCCCAGTTGCAAGTCTGTGGGCAGATAGCAACCGTTAGGGATGGAAGCCCAAGGACAAAATACTCCGGGTTAGCAACTCAAATATCTATGAAAAAACTTACTTGGCTGATTGTTTGCAAACGGAACAGTTTTCCCACCTAAACAAAACAACAAAAGAGAATGCATAAAAATATTTCTTTTTGATTGTTGTAAAAATATCTAAATCTGTTACCTGTTACTCTAAAGGTTAGCGGTTGGAAATCGAAGGAGGGCTGGCGTTGTTGAAGATGTTTTAAATATCGCGCTTTCATCGATTGCCATGTGTGAAACGTCACCTCAAACATACAACAAAGGGAAACGGTAAACCTCTTGTGTCAGACCTCCCAGACCTTGTATAGGCAAAACGTTTATGATTTTAGGACAATTTTTTATAGTTTTCTAGGACATTTTAGGGCAAAAAAAACAATAAATAACGCAAAACTCGTCAAGCAAAAATTACCGAGAACAACACATGTTTCTTGGTTCTATGAAAGATAAACATGTACACAAAGAAGAGAAATTAATACTAACTTTACCACCTAGGCTTTTTAAAAAATGTTGAAATCAAAATCATTGACAATTCTCTCAGTAATCAGAATAAAAAATCTTAATCTTAATGTATTATATTGAAAAACAAACCCAGTAATAAATATTAATCGTTCTGAACAAATAAAAAGAGAATTTAACAATTCCTATGACTGGAATGAAAATGAAATGGAAATCTCAAAATGATACATATGGCAAACAAATAACAAAATCCGTCATTCCTTCTGTAACAAATTCGAAACAACAGAATGAAAGAAGTTTTTCAAAATCACATTTTTTCTAAGATCGACTTTTCTTCTTCAAGCTCCTTTCTTCTTTCCATCCAAGCTTCTATCTTACTTTGACCTCGTTGCAATTCAGTTCTTGTACTAGTCTTCTGTAACAAATACTTTTCTTTAATTCATTGTTACCTTCAAACTCGTCTGCAACTACTAGACTAGTTTTCGTCTCACATTGTTGGCATCGCTAAGCAATTTCCGAATCGGGGTAAAAAGGAATGATTAAAGACAATGTGTTGTTATAAATATTGCAAAATCTGACATCATGATGATGTCAGCACATGAGCATGAACAATAACAAACAGGTGAGAGACAAGAAAAGGAATTGTCGTATTGTTTGATCTTCATAAAAGTAGCGAATTATCGCGAATTATCGTTGGTCACAAATACAAGCTACTATTTTTGTTGCTTTTAATGATGACTTTAATAGAAGTAACTGAAAGGTCTGCATCGGTAATGATGGCGGCATTTATAACAACACATTGCCTTTAAATTCAACACATTTCGAAGCTTGAATGATTTCTGCTTCACGCATTTCGTCATCAACAATTATAACTAACTTTGGACCTTTAATAAAATGTCACTGTCCTTCTCTTGCTTTCATCCTCCTGGCTAAATGAAGTTTACTCCATGACTCCTCACTTGCCCAAATCCTTTCCGACAAATCTATCAATTTGCAGAGAATACATCATCTCCAGTGAAACTTTGACTCCCACAACTTATTATATGTAGTTTTCTTTTGGACATTAAAAGACACCTTCATATTAGATATTAGTCCTGTAGTTCGACAAAGCAATAATCTTTCCTTTCAACATAAAGGAAAAGTATGCTAGACTTAAGCCATATTTTGAATGTGATTTTGTTATGTTCACCATACAAAATGATAGTTTTATAGTTTTATAAATATAGATTGTACACTTTTATAAAGCCAATGCATGTATCACTATCATAATCACTAGGAAACAATTTCTTACTTAAATATTAGGACAATAGTGATAAAGTTGGGACAATTTAGGACAAATTGGGAAGGTCTTTCGAACCGATTTGAACATGAATAGTTTTTTTCTTTTACCTTTTCTCGTTCCATTTCTTTCCAAAGCACGTTACCAGATATACTCCCTGTACTTCCGCACTCCATCCCATATTTCATTACATACATCATAATGGCGTCATCTTCTTCAGGTTCATAATGCTGACGTCTGTAAAATCAAACAGCTACACTGAGATTGTTATCATCAAAATATTATTGTTACATGTGAAAGCAACAACAGCAGTGGTTGAAAAGATACTGTCTGCTTGGAACAATGTTTCATATGATTTGAACTTGTGGGTGATTAAAAAGATCAACTAACCCTTTCACCATCCTATCAACTTTCACAAGCGTATTGGTATAGCCCGGACATCCATATTTTGGTAATCTGAAGAACGACTCAATCAATCAATCAATCAATCAATCAAAATTCAGATACAAAAATAAATACCTGCAACTGTTATATACTTGTAATGTTCTAGATCTTGCAAAGCATCTTTGTTTAGTGAGTCGTAAATGTAGTCTATGTGATAACCCAGGGTATGTTTTTTATCGTCTGTGAGCCTGCAGTACAAATTATTTTTAAGAGTTTCAAAAATTGAAGTATAAATAATTTATCTCACAACTTTTGCGAACAAAACATAAAAAAAATTTTATTTCAAAAAAGAAATACAAAAACTGACCTTATTGTACCTTTCTGCATTTCTTTACTAAATATCCCTCCACTTTCCTAAAACATAACAACTGTTTCTTAGTGGTGGCGAATAGATATTGAAACAGTATACACAATTGC
This sequence comes from Turritopsis rubra, assembly GCA_039566895.2. Lineage (NCBI taxonomy): Eukaryota > Metazoa > Cnidaria > Hydrozoa > Anthoathecata > Oceaniidae > Turritopsis > Turritopsis rubra. Next base: position 14,156,274 of record CM077625.1, on the reverse strand, counting down.
AAGTGCATGTCTTGTTACCTGAATAAGTTTCCTGATTTCAGATCTGACAGAACAAGGTCTCAGGAAAAATGTTTGCCCATGAAATAAACCAATTGATTTCTGATCAGCCATGTTGCAAGAGAGGTTGTATCAGATGCTTAATGCTAAACATAGTCAGTAGAAAATTTCCTGGTCACCACACTTGCAGTTTATTTTGCACTCACTTTGATCACATGACAACCAATGCAAAGTACTTATTTAGTATCATGTGATCAAAGTGAGTGCAAAAAAGAGCAGATGTCCAGACAACCAGGGAATTTTCTAATGATTGTATCGGAGATACACATGAAACAAAAATTGAAATTGCTCGAAATCTTTTTGGACCCTTCTCAACTGAATTATGTTGAATGGGACACTTTCCAAGGAGAATGTTAGGAAATGGATTAAAATCTTTTTCTGTATAAACCATTCGTATATCACCGATTTAGAAGGCAGAAGAAAAAAACATAGATGATTAGCAGGGTTTTAGTATTTATATAATGAGTGCGTTTATCTTTTTTCAAAATCTACAATATCGTCACACACAAATAAATTACTTCATTTCATAAAAACGAGCTATTTCAGAAGATTTATCATTTTAGAATTCATAAAAAAGTGCATAAAAAAAAAAGTTTTGGGACAAACGAATTTGTTTTTATGCACAAGCATACGATTAACCTTTCACGAGAATCAGATACTTCTACCTTTCCCGATTAGTGAAATTTTAGAAGAATTAATGATAGGTTACAGCTTAGCTAAAACAATTGTGACATTGAGGTTTTTCGAGTAAAGAAGTTGAAGGATGGTATTTTTAGCAGTTAAGTTGACCATCAACCGTTACTATCATTTTGAAAGGAAGTTTAGAATTATAGAAGAACTGCCTAATTGGCCCTTCTTACGTCAGCCCTTAATGCCATTAATATTCATGACTTGGCGTTAAAAGGGTGTTGATGTTTGACCGCAGAATTTTTAAAAATAACGCTAACAATGACCGGCGTAAAAAGAGCCAATGAGGTATTTCAGTATTATTGATTATGTTACATTGATTATTTTTATAATTTATTGCGAAATCAAAGTGTCTAACAAGATGCGATCATAAAACTTTTTGGTTGAAAGTCTCTTACTTTCGTTTGAAAGAACAAGCCAATACACAACAATGTTCTCGTTAGCCCAGACAAAAATAACAAAGTTTTGACCGCAAACTATTGATGATCACTTCTCGCTAGACTGGGATTAAACTAACTGTGTTGAATAGGAACAATAAAAATTTTCTTTTTAAACAATGTTTTGAAGCTTGGATTCAATATTTACAGTCCCTTAAGCTAGCGTCTACATATTTTCTATGAACACATAAATACTGCATGCTACCGTTAAAAAATGTTGTTAGGTCAATTGTACGAGCTTAACTAAAGATTTTCATACTTTCATATAGTAAAATTAAATTTTCGAAATAAAGCTGTTTAGTTAACCTAGGTGAGCGAGATGAGTGACTATTGATAACTAAAACTATCTGGGGTAAACAAGATAAGTTATCGAAAGAATAAAAAAAAAATGTGAGGAAAATTTTGAGAAACGTTTGTCTTCATCTAGGTGATATCTTTAGCCCTAAAAAAACAGCAACAAAAAATCCATTTACATTTCATTACAAATGATAATGTCCAATTGCTTCACACAAGATTGAGATTGTCAAGATACCTTTGCCACTGTTAGGTCTTGTGGGAGAGACTGATCTGGTGAGGGGTGGCACTTCTGTGGATGAATTGGGACGAGAACCTTTTTCACTTCCACTATCAGGTGTTCGGGGTATTTTCGGTCTCGAGGTGAATGCTTGTTTGAATTTTTTACTAAATAATAATATAGTGAAGATAGTGAAGATCGGACAGATCGGACAGAAAGAAGAAAATGAGTAATAGGGAAAATAGATGTATGTTTTTTATTTTTCAATTTTTTTGTGATTTTTATATAGGTAACTATTCCTATCGAAACACATGGAAGTTGTCAAGAGAAGTCATAAACAACCAATAACCGGTAGGTTGAAACATAACCGGTAGGTTGAAACATAAAAACATGAATAAAATATGTAAAACACAGTGCATGAAATTTCACGTACAAATAAATTACGACAATTTGGGGGATTTAAAAGATGTAAGTACAGAAATATATGAACACATCTCCTACCAACATAGATATTAAAATTGCATTTTTAAACAAAGACAAAAAAATAGTAATTGGAATATTTACCCGTGTTTAGTTTTAGCTTGCATCTAAAAAACAAAAAGTATTAAAAGTATTAGTAATCATTAAAGTTCAGTGAAGAAGGTTCATTTATAAAATAACAAATAATAGATGAAACTCACATTAAATTCCTCGTTTCTCGGTCTGGCTTGTTCTAAAAAAACGAATGCCACACTCAAACATGAAGAAGATAAAATGTAACATTTACAGATTTATAGATTAGTTGAGTCCCCATTGCTTCTCCATACCCATGTAGATGAAACACATCTCTTCCTAAAACTTGAATAAATTCTATGGTGCGGAATAGTGACGCCATGAATTGACCAACTAAACAGTCAAGAAATTTATAATAATTCCACCTGGTGGAGGTCTTCTGTTTCCTTTTGATGATGATGTTCTTGGTCGTTCCTGTGAAATAAGGATGATAATAAATTTGCACATTTTATTTTACTTTTAGTGTATATCTACCAGTAGAAACAAGCAAACATCTCTATGGTGAAAACAAATAAAAACGTTTGAAAGAACGAAGCCATCATAACCTTATTCAATAACCAAAACACATTTTACAAGGTTTACACTACGAACTTGGCTGGATTGAACTCGATTACCCAAACACATTTTACAAAGTATACACCACAAACATGGCTGGATACGACCCCATACTATCATACTACCCCAGTGGGCAAAATCTTCAAAAAGTCTGAGGAGTGGTTTCTATAGGAATGACAAGCAATATCGCCTGTAAATAAAAAAACACTCCTCCACAGAGACTTTTTGAAGTTTTTGCACACTGGGGCAATATGGAAGTTAAGTTTTTGACAAAGAAACAAAACTTACTAATGATGTATTGACTGTGACTAACCGTGATGGTACGTCTGAAAATCAAATTTGACTGTTATATATCTACATTATTAATTATCACCCTCTTTCACAAAATATAGTATCAAAATGAATACCTATACTCGACTGTGACTTTGTTGGTTTTCTAGCCGGGGTTACTGGTCGTGTAAATGGCTCGTCAAGGCTAGCTTTAATCTAAAAGCAGATTGAAACATAATAATTTGTCCAAGATTTGAAAGAATGGCATTATAGAACTTTCTTTAGATACAAACCTTTTTATTTGTTGATGAAACAGATTTGATGGAGATCTAAAACAATTAATGAAATTTAGAGAATTTTCCTTGTAACTAAAAGTGTTGAAGAATATATGGGCAAATATTTTTGTCTAGTGAATGATCTTTGTACCTTTACACCCTATTGAGGAACATGAAAAGTTGTCCAGCAACGTTTTAAATAAACCTTTCCCGAATTCATTATCTATGTCGCATTCTGAATCAGCGACATAAAAACATGAATTCGGGAAAGATGTATTCAAAGGTAATCAGTATTAAGATTTTCCCTCAAAAAAAATCATTGGCTATCAAGTAGAAAATAAAAAAAATCTCTTCTCTTAAAGCTATCAAACAGTAATGCTTACATAATCTTTGCATAGCAGCTTCTCTCCATATAACTCTCCTATAGTTGGAATTACTGTTTCATCTTTTTCACTTTCTGCATCAATGGCATCTCCTTCCTGCAAGTCAATCAAATTAATCAGATTTTTTATGAAATAAAAAATATGAAACTTATTGTACCAGAAGCTTTGCTTACATCATCACCATCATCGTCATCATCTCCGTCAGAAACAATTTCATCATCTGACCTGTCATCAACTACAATACATAGTAAGGTTACCTTTATTTTTATGAAAGCACATAATAGGAATGATTAACAAATATAAAACTCCATAGAGTCCAATACTCCATATTTCTGATTCATAGCAATAATACTATAAAGAAGTACCTGTATCCAACTGTTTTACAATGAATTTCAGTTGATGCTGATCTTGAGTTTCATCGTGCATGTGAGCAAGTAAAATATCCTCAATTCCCTGAAAATAAACAAATAAAATAAACAAGAAAATAAACAAGAACAGAGATACGATCATCATTTTGTTGGTTGATCTAATTTTTCCTGTAAATAAAAATATATCACTTCAACGAATATCTCAGTACACTATTCTTTATTTTTTGTCCTGATCTTTGCCAGAAAGGCGGGCTTTGCATATGCTCTCTAGGTCAAAAATTATCATTTTAGACAAGAGAGCATGCACAAAGTCAGCAAAAGTCAAGTATGTGCCATTCGGTGCATACGATTACATCTAATGGAAAACGGCCGTAAAAGTACTGTCATTAAGAAATCATAAACTATTATATACCATGTGATTAGCAGCTGTCCTGATGGATGGTAACGATAATATACTATAAAGTGTGCCATTAACATATGGTCGAATCTATTCAAAACAAAATATAATACTTCTAAGAATATGCATACGTTTTTAATTCGGAGCACTTCCAAAATGAATAACTATTTATTCTTATTTATTCAGCAAGAAGGATAGCGAATAATGAGCAAGTATTATTCAGTGACATATAAATGGTTATACCTCCTGGTTGTCATGGTTTAAAAGATCCAGAAGTAGTTTCAACATCTTTTCAGGATGTAAACAACATTTCTTTTTACCTAATAAAATGAAATGACTTTGGCAACAAATTCATATTGAAAATTTAGATGAACATTCATTAGTTAACAATTCCACTAGCTTCATGCATAGTGAATTTTCAAGTTTTCTTTACATCAGTAAGGAATACCTGCAGTTCGAAGACATAGATTCATTAGTAATGCAACAGTGTATTCCAATGCATAGTCAGATAAATGATCAGGCTCCTCCAATGTTTTAAACAACCACTCTATTACGGCGCAATCAATTAAGATGTTCTGTACATGTCGTCTACGAAAGAATTTTCAAAGCTGCTTTTAGTTTATGTTAATAGTCTTTAATCAATAACAACTTATATGATATTGAAATTTTATTTTGTATTTATATTCTTGTCTGACTAGATCTTATGCTTCTATCTCTATCATCATAGTACGTAACAATTTACAGGATTGATACCTCAAGCTCAATTTTTGTAGGCCTCCAAGAACATTTTCACTGATAGCAGAATTCTTTGACTTCATTATAACTCGAACCAGGGTCTTAATAAGTTTCCTGGATTGTGCCAAATATAGTCGGCCAGCAGTAAATGAAGCTATGCTGTTGATAAATCTTGAAAGATACTCAGTGGCCAAGTCATCATGTGAAGAATAAATTTTTTCTATGAAATCCTGAAAACATCAGATAGAAGAGTTCAAAAATTATTAATGATAAATTATGTCGACAAATGAAAACATACAAACAATAAATGTAGGACTAACATAATAAGAATATCTCTTACAGATATAATCCCATCACTTTGACAACCAAAAATATCGTTAGTAATATATGAACTGATAATTGCATCCCTTTGCTTGCCAGCTAATGATTTCGTCATACGCTGAAAAGAGGAATAGGTAGAAGAGTATCTAGCAACATTGAAAATATTATCATCAAGCAAGCATAAAAAATTAGGAATAGATACCCATATCAGCGCTTGGAGCAACAATGTCTTCTTTCGAGGTGGCATATCATCTTCTAAATCTTCCTTAATTTTCTTGAAATTAAGAGCTGGATAACTTTCTTGTTGACCAGCAGCACCACTAGAACAAAAGCAAATTAAGCTACTTACATTCATCATCAATGATTTCTGCTGATATACATACTATTCATAAATAAATATTACAGGCTATTAGCTAGGGTTCCAGAGATGATGTATAACATCATTTTCCTGATTGTTTACATAATGCTGACTTAATTCACTTTGTAAAACTACGTCGACTCCTTTGAATTGATTTATCATCCAAAAAATCTCAAGTCACTCTCAATTACTTACTAAAAGTCATTTTTTTTTATCTAGGATATAGAACTGATATAGAATTAAACAAGTACTGTAACATACTTCATAAAGTCCTCATTTGATATTGATGCTCGTAGCAGATCTCCTGCCTGAAAAATATAAACAAAACATACATAATAGAATAAAAACAAAACACTTTTAATTTCAAATAGGGAAATTACGTTCTTTACTTACAGTTCCAGGTCTTGTAAAATCAATGCTTTTATCAACGGTTTCTCCGAATAATCGATGACAAATATCTTGCAAATAATCCGGAGTTATCTAAGGAAAGAAAATCATACTTGAATACAAACACAGAAAAAACTACTAGAATCAAAAAAAGTTTTGTTAAATCTCTGGACTTTATAGTAATGGTGAGTTCTTACCATTTGACCTCTCACACATTTTTCTAAAGAATCCACTAGTTCTGCTGCGATACCAATTAAATTATGATAGTCCCCTTGCAATTTTGCAAATTTTTGAAAATAATTTGATGCCCGGTATTCATGATCTTTCATTTTCTGTTTTAAATTATTCATCTCGTCAGCTTCTGAAAAAGAAATTCCTTTTTAAAAGAAAAAAGAGTACCAATACTGTTAGATACTAACAAAAAATTATTTCTTTAATTTCTTTTAATTATTAACAATTGATTTATATTGACGCCTACCTTGATTTGATTTTTGCAGTCCACTCTCCTATTCAAAAAAACTGGTCAAGAAAAATAAAATAAAAGAGACATAGAGATAAGAGATAAAGTATATAATCCATCCAAGCAAGCATGGAAACATTAAGTCGTGTATGATGATAGATACATCAAGAATCACCCTTGAGTAGTAACAATAAAATGAGAAAGAAAATTTTGAATGAATTTAACAGATCGAAAACATTAAGTTTTTTTATAAACATTTCAATTTTCATTAATAACAGTGCTTGGTAAACAGGCAATCTTCTCAAAGTAGTGATTATTATGACATCACTAATAAATATGACATAAACTACGAAACTCAAATTATCTTATATTTTTTACTAATAAGGTGATAGGTAAATACAAGTCTGAAAAAGATACATGTAGTTTATATAGATAAGGGAGAGGTACTGAATACAAGAGATTATACAAAAATATTTCCAAGCTGCTTTTCACATCGGCCTGCCATTTCTCCTAAAACAACAAAAGTTTGCGCAAGTGTTCTTAGAAAAAAGGCCTTCACACGAATACATTTTTCTCAAAACACTCAACATATACTACCATTGGTAAAAATACCTTATTATCACACACTATTTTCATTTTCCTTCGAAGGCCTGAAGTTCAAATTATGTGAAGGGCAGCTACATTGTACAACATTTTAATAGAAAATGACATCATAAGAGGACAACATTCCAACCTCAAATAAATCCTTAAATGTTGGATGATTCTTTGGATTAGGAACAAAAGGCAATGCATAGAATGCAACAAATTCCGTTGTTTGGCTCAATGTTGCTCCATTTGTTTCAAGGTAATGCTTGAAATCTTGCATGGATGCCTCTACTGGAGAAAGACGGTTCTATAAAAATGTATTATATATTATTTTTTTATCTGGTACAGAGTGCAGGAAACGCAAAATATTTAATGTTTCAGAGATAAAAAGAAGAATATTTTTGGAAACCCGAAGCTCGAAAGAAACTTCAGAGTCACTATCTTTAGAAGTTTACAGTCTTTTGTTTATCTAACATCAGATTTCTTAAAAATCACATTGAAAGCATAATGACTTCATGCAACAGATAAAACATTACACAAAAATCTTTTGTAATTTCACGTAAAAATTTATTCCTTTGCGAAAATGTATAGTTTCTTTCTGGCTGTACAGTATTATCTATGAAGTATAAAACTATCATTTCGAGGGAAAAGAAAATTAGCTTAAAACACAAACCTCGTCCTTTCTTAGAGGATATACGGCGAAATATAATTGAATCTTAAACTCAAGACGCTGAGTTTCATTCTCAGTCTGCAGTGATTCGTTTATGTGTTGCTTCCAAAGAAACCAAAACGCCTTGTAATCTCCATCATTGAATAATTTTAAAAATGATTCCTTCAAATATAAAATTGAAGTGATAATTGGAAATAATAATGTTATAACGTTTTCACTACCAAAATATTTACCTGAATTTGTAAGTTTTCTTCATTCAATTGGTTTGGTAATGATTCTTTTTCTAAAGTTATGCTGTATTTCTCCAATTCATCATGATAAGCATCTAGTGTATTTGTGTAACCAACTGATTCCAAGAACTATATAATACATAAATGAAATAATTATGTTCCTTCCAATATGATCTTATATTATATACATTATGAATTTATGTAATAAAGTTACAGCAGCTAGCTATAAATTGAGTGAAAGATTTCTGACTTTCAATATAATTATACTACAAAATATACCAATTGTTAATAAAGTTGCCACCAAATGAAAAGTGACAGACTAATAGTTCTGCTACTATTTGGGTCAAATAATTATCCTTCAGGTTTCATTTTCATAAGATAAATATAAGAAGATAAAACTTTCAACAAGTTCCATCTATAAAAAATATATGAAATGCTGACTAGTATTTCACACAAAATAAAACAGTCAGTTAAAGCTATTTAGATAGAGTAATAAAAAAATTTGTACCCCGTAAAATACAAAAAATACCAGCCCCACCCACTTTACATGATCTGTGGCATTAATAGTGGCAAGACTGAAACCCGTTGTAAACTATCAGCTCTACCCACTTTATAAGTGGCCGTATGGAAACAAGCGTGTAACCTTGGATTTTTCAAAAGTAATTCTCAAAATCAAGGTTTCATCAGTCCCAACAGCAGATGAAATAAAAACATGGAACTATGCAGTGGTCGAATTATGTGTAGCAGCACCCTTGATAGCATCCAAATCTGTCTAAATCTCTAAAATCCAGAAAAGACCTCAAACGAACTGATAACAGTTTTTAAGAATAAATGCAAAAAGAAAGTTATTTTAGATATTATGAAATTCCTTGGTAAAGAGAACGGGGGAATGGGGAGGGAACAAGGGAACAAACTTGTGAAGACGTTTATTCATATAAATTAAACAATGAACTCCTCTTATCATGTGAGGCATGTGGCCAGGAAGTCCATAGAAAGTGTTTCTATGAAAAGTTAAAAGAATTCAACATGTTATCATCAGGTGGGAAAATATCATCATCACTGTTTCCATTACCTGGGATACATTACCTATGTTCAGGCTGTGAATTAGATGCCTTAGCAACCATAAACACAAGAAAAACTGGGTATAACGAGAAACCATGCCAACTTCTAGTAGACAAAGTCCAGAAGTCATTGTCTAAAATTCAAACCATGCGGCTCAGTTTATGATGAATAAAGAGAAAAATGATCATCGTCAACAGCAACCACTGATTTGGTCCAGTGATACTGACGAAATTTGTCATCTTGGATTTTGCAAACCTTGCCGAGAAGAGAATGCTATGCTAACATTTTTGGAAGACCTTAGTCCTCCCAACTGCAGATTCAGTATATAGAACAAATGCAATGTTCATTCCTCCGAAAAATAAAACAAAAAATGTAAATGTATTCAAGAAGGAACTTGACAGATTCCTGCACAAAATTCCAGATGAACCTCAGCTGCCTGGCTATATAAATCTAAGAAGTGCAAGTTCAAACTCTCTGGTGAACATGGTGGTGGTATGAAACATCGGCCAGGGACAGGCATTTAAATAATCAGGATCTCTCTTCAAAAGTTTCAAAAGCTTACAAAAGGTACAAAAGCTAGGTATACAATGAAAGTTAACCTTTTTTAAAGTTGTTTTAACTAGAACAAACTCATTATAATTTTGTCAAATCTTTTGATGAGTCAAATGGAGTGTACGTAAGGTTAGGACCATACCTCTTCAACGATCGCATGTAAGAAGCTTTCTTTCTGTTTTAATGAAGTCATTTGGATGTATATTATCCTAAAATGAAATTATTTAGGTTTACATTACAAAGTGATCTATTATATATTACTATTATGTATTACTATTGGTATATTAATATTACAAAGTGATCTGATCTTTGGAAAAAGTCCGTGTCTGGATGCATGTCAGATTTTCTTTTCCTTACATGCAGTTGACTTGATTACTCCTTTACTTTACTTTTTAAAAGAATAACAAAAATTTTGAACAACTTGAAGTCTGAAAAGGTCCTCCACCCTTAGTAACATAAAGGCCCCTGGCCCTTGAATTTGGGGTTGCTTTTTCACGTATTATAATAAATACTTCTTTTGAACAAAAAACTTTCCCTGACACTCTCTTCTTCTGCCTGTGGGTGATGGACTCTGTGGCCGCCCGCCTTTAACGTAGTATTCAAATCAAGTTGACGTGGAAGGTCGAAGAAAAAGCCGGACTTAGTTTACATTAATCCTTTCGCAGATTTGATAACCCAGAATAAAGTGAACGTTTTATAAGTTTCTTCATAATTATGGCATTATAACATACGCAGAGTAATTTTACAGTACAGTGCAGAAGCTTCGATTCGGAATACCGCCATAACTACCATATTTGTTTGTACTTCACCTGCTTGATTTTATTCTATAATCTTCACCAAAAGCAGTTTGTATTCTTTGCAAACTTTATGAAAATATAGGTCAAATCGATAGATAGACAGTTTTCCAAAAAATTCTGTACGACTGAAAGTTTGGAGAATTAAAGATTATTTTTTTTCTCCACTCATTATCCCTTCAGTCTAAAAATAAGGTGGAGAGCAATAAAGCGAAAAGGTAGAAAATAAAAATATCTAATTAGCGCCCCTTGGCGCTAAACGTTTTCTTGAGATTTTAGAAGGGCGCTTTTGCAAGCAAATAGGTTTTAGTAAGACATTCAGTTGAGTTATTTGAGCAGTAACTTCTTTCGACTTTTCATAACACAAATTTTACTATTGCGCAATTTATACCTATTGGGTGGTATTCACCACACTTTTTGTTCCGTACTCTCCTTTATTGTCTCTCACGTTGTAATCGATGTCAGCGCTTAATAACCATTTATTCATTCTAAACTCTTCGTCGACATCAAAAAAATACCTTACGTGGATTAATTTTCGCGTGGATTAATTTTCGCGGATTTCGCGGATTCCGCGAAAATTAATCCACGCGAAATATTCAAAAATGACACCATCCGCGAAAATTAATCCATGCGAAATTTTTCATTTTTTCCATCCGCGAAAATTAATCCACACAATTTTTTTCTGCGAAAGTTAACCCACGTGAAATATTTACGTACGTACTAACAGGGGGAACAGGCTGAACAAGCTAGAATAGTCTGGAACAGGCTAGAACAGTCTAGAGCACATGCTGACAAGACACAAGCTGTCTAGACATCTTTTTGAACACAAAAGTTAACCTGTCAAATACCAGGTGGCTTTTACCATTTTGTATGAACACCTTTTGACGCTCGTTCATGACACCTGCTTTAGTCGTTTTTTAGTCTTGACAGCTAGAAGGAATCGCATCACACCGCATCGTGCAGATTTACGCACTCCTTAGAGGAGTTTTTAGAGCCATATTCCTCCGTGCTGGCTCAGTGCTGGAGGAAGTTCGCATGCTATGCATGCGCTCGAAATGTGAGCGAACGAAGAGCTCAGTTTCCTTCTACTTTTTTATACTCCCATATTTAGGCGTCACGTCGGTACAAACTAGGACTAGGTTGGAGAAATTGTTTAAAAGCACCTTACGCTGCTGTAAACTATTTGTTATTTTTAAGACTCACACTCGAATTTCCAGTTTCTTTCGGTTTAAAGACATCATCCCCAAGGAACTTTTGTCTGGCGTCATCTACAAATACAAGTGCGGTAGCTGCAACGCTACCTATATTGGCGAGACGTCACGTCACCTTAAAGTTCGGGTCAGCGAGCACCTCGGTGTATCGCCATTAACAGGTAAGAAATCTACGTCATCCCAGCAGACAGCCATTAAAGACCACTTTAAACAATGTGTCAATTCTCCATCTTTTGACGATTTCAGTATTTTAGCACGAGGGAATAACCGTTATCTTTTGGAAATTAAAGAGAGTTTATTCATAATGCGAGATAGTCCATTATTGAATAATAATATCAGATCTACGCCATTGTATTTATTTAATTGAGCGTGTATGTATAGTTGTATTTTGTATGTATGTATAATTAGTTATAATAAATTTTTTTTAAAAAAACTGTATAAAAATTCTTGTAACAACAATTATATTGACTTGAAAATGGGTGTGCGAACACCCGAAACGTTGTCCAAACCGTCTTTGTTGTTTTCTTTTTAATTGTAAGCATTATTTTCAAAATAATCATGTCGAGTCATCGTCGAAATCAAATCATCTCCATCACCAATCCCTCGCCCGAAACCCCCTTGCCTTTCCATTTTTAAGCCCAAATTGATCCCGAGAATCAAAGAAAAATATATCATGGTACAGCTGTTGTTAAAAATGTTTGAACGATACATTATATAAGGATTGCTTATCATTAGAACTGCCATATTACCTATCTACTTCCTTAACTGATTAATTTTGATCCCATTTTTACATTGACAAATGTAAATCAAAATTAGCACTATCAAATTGTTCTACATGCAAACTTTCATTAGAATTGAACAATTAAACAGACACGATAACTCAAGAAAAATAATTTAAAACTTTATTTCCGAGTTAATAACTCGAATCTTTTAAAGCAATATAATATTTTTGAGTTGGTAACTCGACTTGATTTATTTGAAAAAGTAATTTCGAGTTAGTAACTAAGTTGTAGAAGTGAGAAATATATTTTGGAGTTAGAAACTTGAAGTGATATCGAAAATTAAAAATTTCAAGTTAATAACTCGAATTATGACATCATAATCCATAACTCGACTTTATAACTCGATTTTGTAACTCAGGTTTTCTGGGTCTCCACGAGTTCAACTGTTTTTTCAAAATTCTTAATTAATGGAACATTTTGGAAGTAAAAATATGCAAGTAAGCGATAATGTTTGGATATTATATTATATTATTAATGTACATGAATCTACCTAAGAAAATTTATAATAAGACATAATTATAACTTAAAAATTATGATGATGAAAGCAACTTTTATCCAATGTGCAGATTATCATAATAAGAAGATTTGAAGTTACAAAAAACCATAATAAAATGTATAACAAAATAACAGAAGGGAACAAAATAAAAAAAAGGAACATAATTGGACCTGTATGTCCTTATGATTTGTGATAACAGTAGCTTCCTCGTTTAATAATAACACTTCACTTCCTGATTTGTGATAACAATAGCTGTCCAGATTTGTAAGAAATGCTAGAATTTCAAAATTTGGTGATTTTTCTTACTATTTCCGATGAAACATGTTTTAAATTTTAAAACATGATGTTATCACACAGTCCAAATTAAATACATTTTATTCTCCAGTAGCCTTTTGATATACACTCACTCATAAAAGGCTATATGCATATGAAGACTCAAAAAGGTGTATCTTTTATCATCAACAGTGTTAAATAATATCTGTACACACATGTACACACTGAATAAATACATAAAAAGAAACATAAATTAAAGCCCCTATCACTCTTAGCTACTGGGTTTGACAATTTTCTGGGACCAAAATTCCGAGACAGAACAGTTATTACAGTAATCGCGGCAGCTACTTTCATTACAAATTTTGGGTGTTATTACAACATAGGGCAGAATCATTACAATTCACAGCACCACATTTTCCTGGTCACCTTGCTCCATGTGGCAGAAAATGTGTAATTTGTTGTTCCGCTTAATGATGTCCTGTTGTTGTTGGTTGATATGGCGGTGCTGTGGGCGGACCTGGGTATGGTGGAGGTGCATAACCAGGATCACCTGAAAGAAATTATCAGAAGTACTCATAAACTTTTTGAAGGCTTACAATCGTTTTTGTTACACTTGCATTATTAACAAACATGAAATATTTTTTTTCTTTTTTGGCAAAAAGTCTTATCATTTTCTTCCATCAACTAATAAGTATTGTATTTTTGTTAAAAACATCTTAAGATATATTATTATCAGAAATAAAACAAACAAAAAGATGTTTTGAAACCCAATGAAGAAGAGTAAGTCAAGAAAGATGAAACTTAGATTTTACAAAAACCTTAAGAATGTATATTAGCAACATTAAAATAATATCTCAGCAACAATTAAGTACGGTTGGTTTTTCTAAATATTTATATAGATGCCACAATGTTTCTGACAGAAAAAGACTTATTATTTCTTCCCACTCTATAGAATCTGCCTTCTTCGAAAAATATTAATATTTGAATATTTTATGTATTATACACACACTCATTTGTTACATTCACCGAAGCAGACTGTGAATAATGCTTTCATCTTAAATTTTATCTTTTATAAAAAATTTATGTTTTAGGTCCACATCCAAATGTAACAAATTTTCAACCTACGTATGAAATAAAAAAATAAAAAAATGTATGTCTTGATGTATACCTTCATAAGGTCCTTGATTAACAGCACCATAGCCTTGCTTTTCAGATGGTGGAACTTGTTGTGAATGATATTGTTGTGTAGGGTACAGTTGCATTGGTGGAGGTTGTTGAAGTGGGTATGGCTGTTGAGCTGGGTACGGTTGTTGAACTGGGTACGGTTGTTGAACTGGGTATGGATGTTGAGCTGGGTATGGCTGTTGGGCTGGGTAGGGCTGTTGGGCTGGGTAGGGTTGTTGTGGTGGATTTCCAAAAGCTGAATTATTGGTTGTTGACGAGACAGTCACTGTTCCTGCTCCGACTGTAGTTGTTGGTGTATTATGGTACCGTGTTTGCCGCCGTTTAAATCTTCGATAAACACAGAATACAACCAGTCCAATAAAAATAGCAGCAATCACAATTCCTGCTATCCAGCCATATTTATTTGTAATCTCAGTGGCTTTTTCTAAATGATAGATTATGAGTAATGAAGAATATGTATAACCTAATGAAAATGGAAATACAAAGAAAAGTAAAATCTATCACTTACCATCAGTGTATTCTACATAACCAACAACCAAACCTCGCCCAACATCATATTTACGATTGTTTATTTTTATTTCCACATCCACTTCATACGATTTTGTATTAAGTGAAAAAGGATTAGCGGTGCAGTAATAATAAGTACTTTTTCTTGATTTCAAAACTGACTTTTCCGCTAGAAAAGGAAAAGGTTGACACATAATCTATTATTATACCACAAGATTCTATTCAATTTATTTTTACATTAAGAGATTCACTCAGCAAGGAAAAATGAAGTATTGGTAATATGCTTCACATTCTGTGACAAGGTAATAAACTTCAAAAATGTTCATCATAATCTAATATAATCATCTTAATCATTTTTCGCTTGGCAGGAAATTAGACAGTTGTGTTTAAGCCATTAAAAACACAAAAAGGAAATCTACTGTTTTTTTGTGTTCATGATTAGAGATCAATAAATTTGGAACATGAAGATGAAAAATCACTGCAAACTAGGCATATGTTTCAACAGCTGTTTATACATTAATCAATTTTAATCAATACCACTGAGTAACATATAGATTGACTGGGAAATGAAAAAACCTACAAATTGGTGAATAATTTTTTAGAACACAAAAGAACATAAAATGTTTATGAAGAAAGTCGTTAAAGAAACGCATACCTTCAACCTTAACACGTGCACTTGAGTATCGACAGGTACGGTACGAATCCTTAATGACATTAATATCCATGAAATTCAATTGTAGGACACTTTTTGAGGAATCGAATGTTTTTATAGTCCAATCACATTCATCAAAAATGCCAAAACTATTTGGTTCAATTTTTCTCGGCCATCCAGGACTAACAATTACACCACTGTATCCATACAAAGTTCGATATCTAAATAAAAAAAATTGTTCACAAACAGTTAATAACTTTTCTTGAAGAAAGCAATTTTTTAGAGGATTTCAAGATCTATGTGGATTACACCAAAGTTACTGTTACGAAGCAGTACAAATATCATGGGTACCCCACACCTCAATAGTTCCTTAGACATGAATTTGATTTCTAATGCATGCTACACGACTGAACCTGCTGGCAAAGTTAAGGTATATGGTGAATGTGGCCTGTGTCTGTTTTTTTCCGTTTTTATTCCCATTTCGTCCCATGTTTGTTCTTCTTTCTTGTCTTTTATTTATTTCTATATATTCTTATATTTTTAATTTTACTAATTTTTAATGGACCCACATTTATAACAGCTTTTTGTAAGTTGCAGAGTTTTTATCCAGTTATAAATATTCGTTAAATAAAAAATAAAAAAAGTTTGTTAGATTCTGTAGGAATGAAATGTGTATTAAATAACAAAAAACAAAATTTGCATGTGTGATATTTATTCCAGGTGTGCAGTTAGCAGCATTTTCAAATCATCAAATCTGTATTTCAGCCATGTGTGTAGGTGCGTGAGTGTGACAAGACTACTTCTAAGAATTAGTATACAACCGGCTTTCAACCTCTGATAAGTTAATATGGCTTGATAACCACCTGCTAATATATACATACAATCTTTAATTATGTATCCTTTATTTATCCTTTATCCTAGCATTAACTCAATGACCAGATGTGCTAATCAAACCTTGTATGCATCACTCAATCAAAAATGTGTGCTATAATATATGTGCATAATGCAACAACATTGCCCCCAAGCAGCCAAAAGAGCTCATTATCAATTATCACAAATCCTGATTACAAAGTTCGTTATAAAAGTATTTTACTTGATTTGTACAACTTTTGTAATTCCAGGAAATTTTTTGAAAGTTCAAAGGCATAAATTCTGTATATATATAATATATAAAAGGCATAATTAGTTTATCCATAACCAATACAATGATTTTTGAATGACTCACCGTAAGCAACTAGAGGAACTTGCTGCTGAGGAATAAGTGCCGTAGGAGGCACTAAATCCACCTCTATACAATGCGTTATCATTATCTGAGTGAAATTTGATTTCGATACAGTTATCCTTTGAGTAGATATCATGTGGCTTCCCTTTCATGTTGTTAGAACAAAATCTTGACACCTTGTTCTTGAATCCGCATCTATAATATTACATACATCATAAAAATTTAAGATAGAAAAACCAAACACTGTTGACTAATGCCAAAAAACTAGTGTATGGTGACATATGCTTCTAAAGTTTACGCTGACAGGAAAGCATGCAGAACAAATTGGCCTTGATGATAGAATACTTTAAGATGAAACATTAGACATTTGATAACTATTCGAGGCATATCAAAATAATATATATGCGTCATAATGGAATTCATCTATAGATAGTTGATTTAGGAAAGATTGATTGATTATATGGATTTTAAAAAAATCCTATATTACAGTATTATATACAAAGTTTAGATTATTTCAAAAAATTATTTCTCCAATGAAACTTATCAATGACGATGGAGGAGCAATAAAGTGAATCGGTTCATGCTTTTTATATAAACAAATAATACCCTATCGACACTTCAACATAATCTTTGTCGCAGGATGGCATTTTCCCATCTACATCGAAATCGTTCCATGTCAATTTAACCCATTTTCCCTCGGGAGCGTTTATTTTGTACACGCAATCTATGCCAGGTGCATAACTATATCCATTGTTGGGTGACGTGACTCTTCCACTGCTGCCAGTAAACAATTTATCACAATCTTGTGTGTAACATGTGTCCAGTAGTAACAAAAGAAAAAGTTTGAGAACAATCGATTTGAGATAAATCATAGCAGCAACAACTATATAAACAATTTGGAAAGCATGTTTATAATGTTTATGATATTTAATATATAATGAATAAGTGAATGACAATATTTTGAGTTAGGTACCAATCATATAATTCAAAATAAAGATCAAATCTCTATAAATCTCAAGCTTCGTTTTTCCTACATCAAATTTCTATAATAACAAACTCTAGACAGAGATACACTGTTTCAGGAATCCACACGCCTCTGCCTATCTTCACTTCACATTCTTATTTTTTAACCCTTAGCTACACTTACGAAAATCATTTTGATACTTTGTTATCTGTTCTCTATAATATTATAAACATGTCAAAGCGATTTATGTAATGTAATAAACGAAGGTGAAACATCAGTGAAAATAAAATGAGCTAACGATTAATATTTTCGAAAATGATCCCACCACTACCAAGTTACGGATAAAAAAACGAAATGAAAGTTGATTTAGGTTTGATTTTATTTAGATTTGTTAAAACGAAACTCATGCTTTATGTTTGTTTTTGTTTCTGCTCTTAACACCCATAAATCGGAATATCGGAACATTCCGAAATAGGAAAGGTGCAACAACTCATGAGCAAATTTGTTCTTTTTGAAATATAAATATTAAACTCATACCTGGCAAACAAATATTAAAACAACATAATTCTGGAATTTATTTTTTTGTCAATGAGAATTGTGGCAAAATGTTTTGCGTTCCGTAACTCGTTTGCAATTTGATGCATTAGATTTCTCACTCCAGTGTAGTTGTAAGAAACTAGCATTTAATCAGCAATATTCGTCATAACATATTAGAAATACATCCAAAAAATACATCTTCTATAAATATTAGAATTTAGAAAAAAAACTAAAATAGATTTAGGCTATTTTTCTAATATTTAGTGCTAAATCCTTTCCATTCGACTGTATAAAAAATGATGATATTACAAATTCTCAAGTTTAACTAAAATCCGAAACCCATAAAATCCAACATCAATAAAGTCCGCCATATTGGAAATTCGAAGAACAACCTGTTTGAAGTCCTACATCAGTTCTAAAGAAATATAAAGATTACTTCGTACTAAACTCAATAACGTAGTTTAGAAGTACTTACTGGATAATTTGAAACAAAGATATATTTGATATGAGTACATGTATATGAAGATTCCCAGTATCACTCTCCAAAAATGTCCTCACCAGAACTTGACCATCGTGATAGTAGACGTAGTTCTTCTCTAAACCGAAATTCCGGAAGATCTTACAAAATGCATTATGATGATTATAATGGTAGAAGTTATAACAGCCGGGATCGCTCAGATAAAGCTCAAGTTATAGCATCAGGATTCCCTGCTGAAGTATTAGATCATGAAATTAAAGATGCATTGCATCTGGAAATAGAAAAATTTGGATATATAGGAAATATTCAATTGCGTGGTCGTGATCAGAATAGACTGGCATACATAACCTTCCGTGATGATGACTCTGCAAGAAAATTACGGAGCTTCTGTTTAGAACGTCATTGTAAAGTTACTGCGTTTCAAAGAACGTTGCATTTTGATTTTGAATTAAGTGATATGAGAGACTACAACAACAGTAGAGATCGTGGATACAACAATCATAGAGGATCATTCAATCACCGCATCAATTATCAAAAAGGGGAATATCGAAATGATCGTTATAATGATAGAAGTGATTATGACAACAGAGACAGAGGATTTACTCAAAACCGGGATCGTTATAACAATGAGAACCACATCAATCCGAGAGCTACACGTACTCTTTTTGTTGGAAACTTAGAACACAGTATGACGAAGGAAGAGCTAATGAGAATATTTGAGCACTGGGGTGCTATTGATGATATTGATGTGAAAAGACCTCAGAATGGTATTCCAGCTTATGCATTCATTAAATACCTTGAGCTAGAAGCAGCTGCTTCTGCGAAAAATCAAATGTATGGTAAGGAAATTAATGGTAGACCTATAAAAGTTGGTTATGGAAAAACACTACCATCAACAAGACTTTGGATTGGAGGATTGGGTCAGTGGTGTTCCCCTGAGATGCTTAATAGGGAATTTGACCGATTTGGTGCATTGCGAAAAATTGATTATGAAAAAGGAAGTAGACATGCATTTATTGAATTTGAAAGTTTGGATGCATCTTCTGCGGCTCATGCTGAAATGAGAGGATTTCCGTTAGGTGGACCTGATAGAAAAATAAAAATTGATTATGCTGAAGTCGATCGTAATCGTTCCAATAATGATCGTGAAAAGAATTTTGACAATCGTAGTGATGATGGGCATTACAACGATTATTCCAGAGGAAATAACCGATTTGAAAGTAGATATGAAAATCAAGGTAATTATAATCGTGGTAGGGGAAGAGGAAACTTTGATAATCAGACATATGCTAGAAGAAATGATTATGCTAGAGAAAACAACCGCACTGAACGGAGAAGAACTAGGAGCAGGAGTCCTGTCAATAGTGAAAGAGAGTACAGGCAACATACCCCATCTGATAAAGGAGGAAGCCCACAATCAAAGAACAGAAGTGATAACTCTCCTGGAAGTAGAACTCATAATAATTCTTCAACTTCTAAGGAATATGACAAAAATGGCAGTTCATCACCTAATACAGATAATGTTGAAAATGTTTCAAAACCTACTGAAAGTTTAGTGGATGTTTCTAAGAGATTCGTTGTTGCATGGAGAGGTGCATTTGCACTTAAGAATAGTGCTTTTCCTGTGAGAATGCATTTAATAGGTGGAAATCCTGAATTGGCTAATTTTTTTCTCCGTGGTATTGGAGTTGGAGCTGGACCTGCAATTAAAGTTTTGAGCGTAACACAACGCCTCAGATTAGACCCACCTAAGTTAGAGGAGGTTTCACGACGCATTCAGCAAGTTGGAGCAGGCGGCCATTGTATACTTCTCGCTCTTCCTACTGGAGACGATATCGAGTTGGAAAGTTCATTTCAAAAGAGACCATTGAAGAGTTTGGTTACTTATTTTACCAAAAAGGAAGCTGCTGGTGTAATCATTTTGAATACAGAAAGTCCATCTGGTAAGCAAGAAGAAAGTGGAATGTTACATGCATTCCCACCATGTGAATTTTCGCAATACCAGTTACTTAAAGTTGCACCCAATATTGGGTCGCAGCCTTCTAAAGAAGATCACCTTATGGTAATTGTTGTGAAAGGAACTTCAGCGTAACTTGTTGAGCTGTTTTATTCAGTCTTTTTACTTTTTATTGCAGTGCATAGTGAATGGCTATCATACCCATACAATCAAAGAAATTATAAAACAACAATGTTATTCTTATCCAATATATGTTTTGATGTTTGAATTCCACCTGCCTGTTGTTATTTATTTCATTTGAACATTTTTTACAATGTGAATGAATTATCACTGACTGCTCAGTTGAAACATCTATAAAGATTTGTGCATCTGGTTTATTTATGATTCACAGTTTTTGAAATGAATTCTCTTGAAAATTGATATGTGGTTCTTTTTAATTGCTATTTTCCTTCCAAACAATCATTGGAGCAAATTGTTTTGATCAGCACTGACTTTTAAATGAATTACAGCTAGAGTGGTTAATGGAATTTATGCATTTTGCTCTCGATAAAAATATCATTCAATTCATTATGTCATTGTTCAATGTAAAGAATTACAGGTTACTTATTTCAAATGTCGTATTTATTTCTTGAGAATTCAAAATGGAGTTTATAATTATGCGGTAGTTACAACTTCTCATCTTATATCAATATGGATTTATTTTATTTAAAAGCATTCATACAAGACAGTGGTTGTTCGTTTAATTGCAAGAATGTCTTTGTTCTCTATGCATGAAGAGTTTTATAAAATTGTCCAATTCTTTATTCTTGGGATTTTCATGAAGAAAATGCTTACCTATTTCCTGTACTTTATAGATGAGATCATTCTCCTATAAAATTTTGTAGTTTTATAGACCGTTAATTTTTCATTTTTATTTCATTATTATTTTAATGTAACTAACAAAAATTCCAAGTTTGAGCTACTTCGTATAAAAGTCTGTAGTGAAATTTCGACAAGGAAAAGGAGTATCAAACATCTCGTTTTCAGTGAAGTAAATGGTATTTATGCTTAAAAAAGGATGTTCAAAAGTTCTTGTCACCTCTCTTGATATTTTGCTTTTGTATGTCCTTTTTGGATCAAGAAAGAAAACTCTTAGTTTAATTACATTTTCCTTATATGCTTATATACCTCTTGATGTTAGCAAATTGCAGTGGAATTTTGTGATGAATTATTATTGAGCTCTGTTTCCTGACTTTTTATTATGACGACCTTATAAAAATTTTTATTCTATTTTTATCAGAATATTTCCCAACATCTTTAATTTTTTGGAGATATTCTGTTTGGAATTCGAAGTCTTGATGACCTTGTAGATTTCATCTTCTGTAGTGATAGGAAAATACAGCATAAGTGGAATAGCAGGCATGGTGGATAACATCTTTTTTGTGTGGACCAGTTTGTTGTGGTTTTCAAATTTATACGTCTTCTCATATCTTATTTGAACGGCATAAGAATAACATAACGCAATATTATAGTTGATAAAGACCAAAACTATGTATTCTGTAAACATAAAAGCATACAAAAATAAAAACTATTTTTAAACATAAAAATATGATATTGGTATTATTTTTTCTATATTTTCTTAGTTCACAAGAAACCTTCAATAAGAAGTATGCTTCTACTATCGAAAGGAAATGTTAGAATTGCTAAACACTCCCGGCCTGAAAAATACTGTTGTGATATTTTAAGTTTACAGTAATTTCGTCAAAACGAGCCTAAAATATGGACTAAAAAATTATGATTACGTGAAAAGATACAAATCTTCAAAGTGCTGCTTGAAAATTCGGGGGAAAATTTACCCGACCAATTTTTTGTTTTAGTCACTTTTTCCCGACAAAATTTTTCGTTTTAATCACTTTTCCTCGATCAAATTTTTCGTTTTCCCAACCAATTTCAGCCGGTAATTACGCGACCTGGATGGAACCATCATATATGACATATGGCATTTTCGGTTTTCTAGCACTTTTAGCTTCTTAATTTATAGATTAGTTATAATCGTTGTTCCTTTTATTTGTATTTAAGACATGGGTGTAAGAAGGAATCAGGCGGACTACATATTATCTCGCGTCTGCCAAAAATATTTGTTGGGAAAACTATCGAGAGAAAACAAAAAGTCGGGTTTAAAAATAGTCGGAGAAAAATCTGGTAAAATATAAAAAAAATAACAATAAATCAAGTACTGATCCTTGGGGACGCCATACGTGATTGCTTCATACTGCGCCAGGGTCTTCTTATAGTGGGTAACAATTTTCATATTATACATATCTTCTTTATTTTATTGTTCACGGTTGCAACGCAGTGGAAATCCGTGTTTAAAATAGGCGTTCTCCGATTACTCCTGCGAAACGGGAATTTCGCCCATCTACACTAGAGAGAAATGGTTATAATTTTTATAAAAGATAGTTGAATATAATAGATTGTACCGTGTCAGTCAATTTGTAGTGCTTAAATATCTTATTGATAAAAAAACCCAAAAACAAAGCAAACATCCACACCCAATTTCGGATGAAATAAACAACAACAGCAATAGCATTATTATATCATGATGGTTTCTCTCTAGTGAAAATCAGCCCTAAAAGTTAACTTTGTGCATGCCCATGTGGAGAACAATGTATGGATAAAACGGCAGTAAACTCCGCTGGGAATTCATGAAGTTGTTTATATGAAAACAGAATTAAGAGTTGAATTTGCAACTTAATATTGTCTTTTTTTATAAAAAAACATGTAAATTTGTAACCGACATAAATTATGCAATGGCCACAGACTGGCTATTGCAACCATGTTAGCGCCTCTCGGCTCTTATTATTATTATTATCAAATTAACCGATTTTAGATATCACTGATGTCGACTTCTCGAGCTTCTTTCTCGATTTCCTCTTATTCCCAGCACGAGAAATCGTATCAGTGCGAAGCATATTATTGTACGAAGCCAGTTGGATACTTCACTGGCATGTGCATGTTTTTCTTGTTGACAATCTTGCCTGCGAGGAGTACCGGAGATAAAATGTTGACATTCGCGTCACATTCCTCTCTATTTCCATTATAATAGCGATTAGTATTATAGGAGTTAAATTAATTAAAAATTTACAATAATGACGTATAAAACAAGAGCTATTAAATGTGGAAGAATAACAATTGGATACATTACAATTATTTAATTGCTATCAACTTTTGATGAAGTTTCAATGATGTCTTGCTGAGATTCTTAATTTACATCTGAAATCTCATCACACACGGAATCGATAGGAAGGTCCTATCGCAATTCTGTGTAACATCTTGTGATATCGATATTTCGAGGTGATTCTTCTGATAAAATCTCGGATCGACGATCTCCGTAACGGTTGTCAGCACGCGATCCCATATATTTTTTAATCTTCTTTCTTTTAGCTTTACCACATAAGAGTTGAAAGTCGTGTATAAAAATAAAGTTGTATCGACTTGCGTGTGCTATAAATATCTTGGTGTAACCGTAGATAGTAGTCTCAATTTTAACTCAAACTTTGATATTTCGTTAAAAAAAGCTAATGGAAGATTACGGTTACTTAATAAACTAAGACCGATGTTAACAAGCTGTGCTGCGAGAACAATTTACCAAACTATGGTTATTCCAACTCTCACGTATTGCTCTCTCGCAACGCTTAAACAAACTACCACCAACGAGCGTAAACTTGACAAGCTACATTCCCGTGCGAATCGAATTATTGGATATACTGAAAAGAAACTCCAATCTGTTGTCGGAATCAAGAAGACAAAAGCCTGTTTATTTGTTCGCAAAATCATTGATAATAATGCCGACGAGAGCTTTAAAATTACTTCATCCAACTGAGCGAAGCAAATACAAGAAACAGAAACTGTTTACTAAAAATTCCGAAAATTAAAAAGGAGTACTGCAGAGGTTCGTTCCAATTCACTGGTGCAAAAATATATAATGATTTAAATATTGAAATTAGGAAAACGAAAGATTTTGAAAAATTTAAAGTTTTAGTTAAATGTTTTCATCCTTAGGTTTTGATTTAGATTTTTATTTTTATTATATTTTATACATTTTTCCTTTCGTTCAGTATTTTCCTTAATCACTCTATCATTACTAGAGTCGTATCACTAAATCACTAAATTTTCTAGAATAGTTGTATACCATTTTTACCATTTTAACCCTATAGTGTTTTTTCTCTACCACTCAATTCGCATTACACCTTAGATCTTATTGTTTTATATGCATTTTTTACTGATTTTAATGACTAATAATTTTTACTTTATTTTGTATTATTATTTATTTTTATTATTCAGTACAGGGCCCTCGTTGAAAGCAATTTATTTTATAAGTTGAAGAAGTCACCCAGTATAAATATGTTTTAAATAAATAAATAAATAAATAAATAAATAAATAAATAAATAAATAAATAAATAAATAAATAAATAAATAAATAAATAAATAAATAAATAAATAAATAAATACTGCGTAACCTTCTTATGTGTGTCACTTTTTGCGAGAGGGGAAGCAAGGGTGGGTCAGTAACAAACTCCATGGCATGAGTTGTGTGATTCGCAACACTCCCGAGAACGCCAAACTTTTTGTCCACAATAAATCTCCATGTAGTTTGGGCTTCTGGTTCAATTTCTTCTTTTTTAAAAAATACAATAGAATCCCATTAACTCGGACCCTCTCAGGGGGGACAGGAAATTCGTCCGACTTAACGAATGTCCGAGATATCCGAAGTCTCGATAACTCGGACTTTCTTGAAACGTACGACTTATCAGGATTTTATTAAAGATTTTTGGTGAAAACTGAAAAGAATCGTCTCTCTTTAGGTTTCCTGTAGGTGAGTGCTAAAAGAAAGAACGGGGTACTAATTAATCACTCTGTATATCATCTAACAATCATCAAATAGAAAAAGCTACACATGTATACAACTTTTAAATAGCTACTGTTTCTTGAAGAAGTCTGTTATTGTCACTTGTTTTAAGAAGCGAGTGAGCTCTGATTCAACAACATTATATTTTACGTTTCTCTCTGCTGCGTGACGCCATGTTGAAATTGAGGAATGAACGCTCTCAGGAAATCGTGTGATTTTAATGAAATTTGCAAGAATTCGATTTCCAATTCGAATCATTTGACATACTGTTTTCAGAAAGTCCGAGTTACATTAGGTTTTTTCGCTAAAGGGACGGAGAAAAATGGTACGACTTAAGCGGAGTATTTTGGCTTGATTAGGGTCGTCAAATCCAAGGGGGACAGGAAATCTGTACGACTAAGCGAATGTCCGAGTTACCCAGGGTACGACTAAACGGGATTCTACTGTATGTCCAATAATGAACTTCACGTAGGAATTGTGATCAGGCAGCCAAAAACAAAAACAAAAACTTTTTATGTTCAAGAAGGAAGTGGCAAAAGAAAAAGACTTTTTAGGTTCATTCCTAGTATAGATCAGGCAAAGAGCCTGTGTCACGTGGTTATATAATTAACATATAATTATTGATAAGGTTCGTCACTAAGTGTGTTTGTCTAAACAAGACGCGATCATCAAACGTTTTGGTTGAAAGTTTCTTATTTGTTTGAAAGAACGAAGCAATACGCAACAATGTTCTTGTTAACCCAGACAAACTAGTGATGATTGGATCTTGTTAGACAAACCTAAGAGTTATGAAATATTCCTGTACATAATATAATAATCATCATTTATTATGCTTTCTTAAAACATGTTAATAAAAAAACGGTAGACATCGAACAGCATCGATGAAAAATAAGATAAAAAACAATACAATGGAACCTCTAATAGCGGCCACTTCTAGGGACTAGACCTCAGTGGCCGTTGTGTAGAGGTGGCCGCTGAATAGAGGTTGTGTGAAAAAAAATTGATTTTAACCTAAAAACCTGTTTTACATTGTCACGACGAAAATTGAGGGTTTTTTTAATCCTGATATGGTGTCAAAATTGGGAAAAAACGAAAAAACGAAAAAAAAAAAAAAAAAAAAAAAAAAAAAACACGAAAATTTTAGATGTTCAACATGTTTTTACAGTTTATGCAATACAAAGTACAGATTATCCAGTAGTAAAATAGTCCGTCACTTTCGTTTGGCTAACGTTGTTGAGTCGCAGCTTCTCTAAACCCCCAGTAACGTTAATCATTGTAAAATAACTTTTTTTTCCTTTTAAAGAGAAAAAAATTATGTAAAATGTCTTATTTTTCATTCGTTTATACTGGCCGTTGAATAGAGGTTAAATTGTCCAACAGGCCGACAAAAAGTGGCCGTTAGAACGTTATTTAGAGGTGGCTGTTAAATAGAGGGTTTCGTAAGAGAGTTTGACCAGGAAAACGGCAGGGACAATTTTTTACTGGCAGTTGATCAGAGGTGGCCACTATTAGAGGTTCCACTGTATATAAAAAACAACAGACATAAACAACGACAACTCTTATGTATATTACAATAAAGTACTAGAAAATGTCAGGCATACTATAGGCGATCTGGAATAAAGGGAAGTTTGTGTGTGTGTGTGTGTGTGTGTGTGTGTTTCAAAAAGTCATTGGTTCTGCTGTAATTGCTATTGAAATATATGGGGGATCTAAATTCAAGTTTGATATCAATTTTTGAAATATGACGTCATCATCACCTCAATATACGCTACAATGACAACATTCACCCAATATACGCTACACAGTATCTGAACATAATTGTGTCTTTAGACTGGCATCTTGATCGAAATCATCACAGTCTTCATACAATTTTTTGACGGAGAATGGGTGCTGGAGAGCAAGATGATCCGGATATTTCTGAACGTCTGGCATCAACAAACTGAAATTTACAGAAAATATAAGAGTGAAGCTACTTAATGCAATAACTTCTCAATATTTACAAGCATTTCCAAAAGAAACTAAATATTAGCCGTTAATACCAGTAGTTTATATAATATACCTGCATACCTCGATGTTCCGATCAGGTGTCAAAGGAGTTTTTTTCGATCTGATATTTTTGTAGTTTTTCTTTTTCCATCTGAAAAGAAAAAATTGGAATCACAAAAAAACTGTTCATCGATACGACATTAACCGGTGGGACCATAAATCAAAGAAAATGAAATACTAGCAATAGTACTAGTAACCTTTTCAACCACAACGAAGACAAAACAACAGATACTGATGATAGCGCCATAGCAACACTAGCCATCCACGGCTGCAAAACAACACCAACAGAGAAAAATACGCCCGCAGCGATGGGAACACCGATCATGTTGTAAAGGAAGGCGTACACAAAGTTAATACGTATTCTGTTCATAGTCGTTCCTGATAGGTCCATTGCATGGACAACGCCCATCAAATCATTCTAAAGAACGATTGTAATCTGTAGTATATAGATCCAAATAAATCTTTTTAGATGAAAAGGTTAAAAAACAACTATATAGATCCAAATAAATCTTTTTAGATGAAAAGGTTAAAAAACAACTATATAAAAAGTATAAAATATATAAAGAAAAAGCAAAATCAAAAACTTTCATAACCACAAGTTTTAACCAGCCAATTAGAAAGTTACTAACTGATTGTATCGAAAAAATTAAAAAGGGTTTCACACTAACCGTAATGAGCACAACATCAGCTGCTTCCACAGCAACATCAGTACCAGTCCCAATTGCAATACCAACATCAGCTTGTGCAAGAGCTGGTGAATCATTAATTCCATCACCAACCATGCCTACTTTACATTTCTTAGTTTGTAAAGCTTTTATGGCTGCAACTTTATGAGAGGGAAGAACTTCTGCTATCACCTCTTTTATACCAACCTATTCAAAGGGGAAACACTTGTGTGGACAACATCAAAATCATCTAATAATTCTTTTTTTTTAGGCTTTTCCACGTACCTGCTCGGCGATAGCATTTGCTGTCTTCCTGTTATCACCAGTCAACAAAACAACTTTTAAATTTTTGTTTAGTAAGGTTTTTATAGCAAATGGAGCTTCCTTTTTGATCGTGTCAGCTACAGCAACCATACCAAGTAAAATGCCTATAAAAGAAATCAATATCTTGTTGTAGAAAAACACAACAGTAATCAAGAAATATGAAAATCCATTATATTCTCATACCATTCACACCAACTAAAACAACCGTTTGACCACACTGTTCTTTCTCTATTAATAGATTATCGATTTGAGAAATGATTTTAATTCCATTTTCCATCATCCATTCACGATTACCAATCAGCACAGCGAAACTATCGCTCGACATCTTTTCTTCATCAACGCTCATATTTACTAGAACATTAATCAAATTAAAATTCAAGAATGTTATCTTCAGCAAAAAAAATCTTTCATCCTCAAACCTTACCATCAATAAAGTCGTTGGAGATATCTGTTGACTGAACATCAACGTTTTCATCTTTCGACAAACTTTCGATATGGCTTACTTGACATCTCAAGCCAAAACCAGGAACAGCTTCAAAATCGTTTAACAATCCCAAACTTTCAACAGATAATTTCTACAAACATATTCAGATCCCATATTCATATCTCTAATATTTATACTGATAAATCAAATTCTACTTTCAATATGTAAAATGGATTCTTACTTGTTTGGCATGTGTTGTGATGGCTGTTCCTATTGGATGTTCACTTCCTGACTCAGCAGTTCCAATAAGAGCAAGGAATGTTCGAAGTGAACAAATGGACGATGGGACATATATGTGTGTCTTAGTAACCACGGGTTTACCATGTGTTATTGTTCCAGTTTTATCGAAAACTATTGTTTTTATCTGAAAAAAAAAATCGAGTATCACCAGAGGATATTCTCAAAAGATAAATTAAAGTTATTGATATTTATTGATGATTACAAACTTTATGTGTTGTTTCTAAGGGTTCTCCACCTTTGATCAAGATTCCATTTTGAGCTCCAACACCAGTGCCAACCATCACAGCAGTTGGTGTTGCTAAACCAAGTGCACAGGGACATGCAATACACAACACTGATATGGCACAACGGAAAGCAAATTGAATGGTGATTTCTGTTGAACTATATAACGTGGTCTTCAACATGAAATGAAAAGGATTGTAAACATTAGATTTAATAAATAATGATTGCAAGCAATCTGAAATGTTTAATAGATGTAACGATAATTTTCGACTTACATCATAATTATGTTTAATCACACTGAAATCAGTAAAACCGATTATAAGCCAAATGGTCAATGTGAGCAAAGACAAACCGATAACGATCGGAACAAACACTCCAGAAATACGATCAGCTAATTGTTGAATAGGCGCCTGAAAATGAGGAAAATAATATATTGATACAACAGTATTACGAGTATTAATATTGTGTAATTGTAATATTTTAATGAAGGAAGTAGATTGTTGTCCTTATTAATAAGAAGAAGTATTGTCACCAAAAGTAAGGAGGGGTTTACTTTGGAAGTTTGTGCCTCTTCTACCAATTGAATGATTTGAGCAAGTGTTGTGTCAGTACCAACATGAGTAGCTTCAATCAAAAGAGTGCCATTTTGATTAATACTTCCACCAATCACAGGATCATTTAACTAA
The DNA here is from genome assembly GCA_039566895.2 of Turritopsis rubra. Classification (NCBI taxonomy): domain Eukaryota; kingdom Metazoa; phylum Cnidaria; class Hydrozoa; order Anthoathecata; family Oceaniidae; genus Turritopsis; species Turritopsis rubra. The sequence goes on along the minus strand of CM077625.1, from coordinate 14,125,805 downwards.
TGATGGAAATGATGATATGGTTAATGTAAAAGAAAGTGATTCTTATTACAAAGTATACCTGAGATTATAAGACCTTATAGTACCTGCTTTCGTACTGGCATGGATTCTCCAGTGATTAAAGATTCGTCAGCCATTGATTGTCCTTCCACGACACGACCATCAACAGGAATCTTACTTCCTGGAACAACCTGTTAAGATTTAAAATGTTTATTTCTTGGAGTTAAAAGTTCATAACATTAATCACCTACAGAACAATAGTGTTGAACCCAGTGTTGTATAGTAGTTAATTAATACCTGCAAAATATCTCCTCTTTGTACCAAATTAACATCAACAGGTGTCTGGCTGCAATTAAAGAAATCAGTATTCAAATCAATCAATACAATTCCAAACTCGTAGAAACGTTTAGAAACAATTATCTTCACCTTTCAATAACTCCTGTCTTAGGATTCAATTTAACAAGAATTGCTTCAGAGGGTTGTAATTCCAGAAGCTTTGATAATGCTTCAGATGTTTTACTTTTCGCCAAATGTTCAAGCCATCGTCCAAGTGAAATGAATACTAACAGCATTGGAGGAGTTTCAAAAAATGTCATTGGGCTCTTTTCTGGTTTCTGTATGATGGCCACTACCAAAACAACAAGCTAATAACAACAAAGTAAAATAAACGAGATAGATAGCATTCGTGAAATAATCCAACATCTCCACATCATAAGCAAATGTTATGGACATTCTAACAGTTGCAATTTACCACACAAACATTCTGAAGTTGCTTATAAATCATACATACCGAATACAAGTATGCAACTGATGTTGCCATGACAATTAAAACATCCATATTTGCTGTCCTGTGTTTTAAAGCATTGTATGCCATTTTGTAAAAATACCTTGCACCAAAAGTCTGGAAAGAAGGGGGAAAGGGAAAAGGTTTTCTTTACTAATAATTTCGATTTATCAAGTTAACTTACTCAAAAATAACTTGCAAGTGAAATATTATTTTACCTGTACTGGAGTGCATAACAAGAACAACAAAAGATTCTGAAGAGATAAGCCACGAGTAACATAAGGTCCAGATTGTTCTCCTAGCACCGAATATGTGATGACGATAGCTAACACTGGTAAACCACAGATCAACGATATAAAAAATGAAGATCTCCACCTAAATGAAGAAGATTTATGCTGTTAAACATAGACTCAAATCTTTCTTTTAAAGCATGCCAGACCAACTTCAACTTGTATGCAAAACATACTCTTATTCATGTCTTTGATCTATCTTTGGAAAAAAAAAAGGTTCAACTTTCTGATATCACTGGGTGGAAAATCAAAAGAATGTAAATGGCAGATGAGCTGATGACAAAAAATTAAATGAAAATCATGAAAATGAAGTTTGTAAACTTAAAAAAAGAAAAATGTTTTTTAAAAAGTTGTGTTAGGTAAGTTCTAGACTGGAAATAGTGAAGTTAAATGACGCTGAAAGTCCAAATACAGCAGATCAATATGAACAAATTTTAAACTACGCCTGACCTTAAATAAAAATATTCAAGTACTAAAAATTGACCTCTTAATAGTTTTGGCATGAGATAAGGCTTCTGCCTTGCTTTCATCATTACTTGGAAGTGTTGCATTAAAACCAAGATCATTTATGTGTTCAATAATATCACGAGCACCGATTTCATCTGGATTGTAATCAAATCGTCCATGATTAGTTGTCAAAGCAACTGATGCAGAGATGATACCAGGTTTTTGAAGCAACGATGATTCAATAGAATGAACACAACTGGCACAAGTCATTCCGTCAATCTAAACATTTATGAAATAATAAAATGTTGTATGTATGACAAACAAGTTAATGCAAGTGAGGGATTGGAAAGTTAAGGGAAAATAAGGATTGGAAAAAATTCTTTCTTTTTTTACCTGCAATTCAAGTTTACTATAACCTGTAGCGTCATCTTCAATAATTTTTGCTTCAAATCCTAAATCATCTATATGGTTCACAATATTATCAGCCGATGTAATATAGCTATCATATTTTATTTCAGCTTTCTGTGCCAGCAGGGCCACAACACAATATTCAATGCCTGAAAACAAAGGACACAGTCTAATAGCTTTCAAGTTGGAAATAAAGGGAAGATAAATTAAAGTATTTTACAATAACCAATACAATATCAGGATTAAAACAATGAAAAGTCCAATAACGTTCTCACCAGGTTTTGTCTTCAATGCTTTTTCAATTGATGCAACACATGAAGCACAAGTCATCCCAGTAACACTGAGCAATAATTTCTTCACACTTTTCTGTGGATCATCCATAACAAAACCTTCATTACTGGGAATGGAATACTTAATTTCTTTCATTTCTGTTTCATTTGAAGGAGATTCGTTTTTTCTTAAACTGCACTTGGAATTTGATTTTTGTCTTTGGAGATCTAAAAGTCAAATAAATCATTGTTTGTCTTTTTCGTATAACATTAAGGCAACACTATGTAAAGGGCAGAAATTTTTGCATAACAAATTTTCATGGTGAATCAATTTAAATGAAATTCATGGAGTTTAATATTGAAATTTAAGGGTCAAATTGCATTCATAACTTCTAAGATAATATGTTTAAAAACATTTCCTACCTGTTAGTATTTCTACCAAAGGTATCATTATTCAATTATAAAAATTACTTGCCTAAAGCTTTTATTGCACTTCCAAAATCCATATCTGAAATTTGAGTTCGTAAGTCATCAATGTTGATTTTGACTATGTCATGTTGTATGGTAGCGAGGTTATCTTTGTATGACACCACTGCTGATGCAACACCTTCCAGCTTCCATAAAGATTTTTCAAGAGACAAGCTATCTGATTCAGAAATCATGCCATTGATATACAAGTAAGTAGTGGACAGCATTTCATTATTAGGTACTTCAAAACCGAGACCTTCAATAATCTCTATAATATCATCTTTATTCAGTTGTTCTTTGTTGTAATGTACAGTAACATTCTCTTCCAATAAATTCACAGAAGCACTCTTTATGTAACAATTGTTCTTTAAACCCTTCTCAATTGAATTGACACATGACTGACAAGTCATTCCTTTTACAGTAAGTTTGATTTTTTTCACATTCCCTGGATAACAAAGTTCAACTTCTCCATTAACTGCCATCTTGCCAATGGTTGTTTATTTTCACTAAAGAAAACTATTTCTCTGGATTTGACTACTTTAATATACATTCAAAAATACGTCAACAAGCATAAACTAGAAAATAAATAAAAAATGGAACCCATCAAAGAAAATTCGGGAGTGAGAGAATTTGATTGAATTGGCTGCATTGTGCCATATGAAGCATAAGGAAATATAATTGAACATGAGAATGATAAAGTAAATAGAAATAATGGGAATCAAATGAATGTGGTCAAGCAGTCAGTAGCAACTGGCAGTAGAACTAGTTAACAATTAAAATTCTGTGTTCCGACTTAAGTCAATAACTATAATGATTTTGACTTGATAATGTGGAACTGTGAAAATGTATTAATCACAAACAGATAAGGTATTTTCTTATTGCAAAAGGTTTTGAATCGCACACACTAGAAATTACAGCATATATAGGACTTCAGAACTGTGACTAAGTGCGAAAAATGTTGTGGCTTGAAAAATGCAGATTTGATACAAATTCACAAACTTAAGTTCTGTGTTCTTTTATTCCGCAATCTTTCATAATGTCTGGTTTAAAACAGGTTCCACAGTCAAGATTTGAACATAGGTCCATGACCTGGTATAATATAGTCACACAATGCCAACATTTTCGCTCTGTTTACTTTCTGTATTTCTTGGTTTTCACTATTGGCTTGCCAGATACCATCATCTGATTCACATTCAAACAAATCACCACATATACCGACAATGCCATATGCGTCCACGTTATAAACAACTACACTCACATCTGAATGAGTATGACCAGGAGTTGGAATTATTTCGATTTCATTTTCCACTAAAGTATAAACCTCACCATCTTTGAAGTTATGTTCGTAATAACGATCACCAATGTTGATATCAAAACCTACAATCTGTTTTGCTTTCGGAAATAGATTCAAATTTCCAATATGATCAGAATGGCCGTGAGTTCCAACAACAATGTCAATCTGTTCGGAAGACAATCCATTTTCTACAAGTTTTGTCAAAAGTTTCTCTTTTTCCCATGAACCGCCAGTGTCAACAATGATATTCACATTCCCTTTAATGAGTGTTGCGGAACCTGTAGCCCTGTAAACTCCATCCTCCACAGATGCATAACCTTCTTGAAGAACAACAATCTTAAAAACCATCTTTCAATCTTCCATCTTTCAATTAAAATATCTAATAATTCGCAATAATTACACAAAGCAAAAAATTAAAAACTATAAAACTAAAAGAAAGAACGGGGTACTAATTAATCACTCTGTATATCATCTAACAATCATCAAATAGAAAAAGCTACACATGTATACAACTTTTAAATAGCTACTGTTTCTTGAAGAAGTCTGTTATTGTCACTTGTTTTAAGAAGCGAGTGAGCTCTGATTCAACAACATTATATTTTACGTTTCTCTCTGCTGCGTGACGCCATGTTGAAATTGAGGAATGAACGCTCTCAGGAAATCGTGTGATTTTAATGAAATTTGCAAGAATTCGATTTCCAATTCGAATCATTTGACATACTGTTTTCAGAAAGTCCGAGTTACATTAGGTTTTTTCGCTAAAGGGACGGAGAAAAATGGTACGACTTAAGCGGAGTATTTTGGCTTGATTAGGGTCGTCAAATCCAAGGGGGACAGGAAATCTGTACGACTAAGCGAATGTCCGAGTTACCCAGGGTACGACTAAACGGGATTCTACTGTATGTCCAATAATGAACTTCACGTAGGAATTGTGATCAGGCAGCCAAAAACAAAAACAAAAACTTTTTATGTTCAAGAAGGAAGTGGCAAAAGAAAAAGACTTTTTAGGTTCATTCCTAGTATAGATCAGGCAAAGAGCCTGTGTCACGTGGTTATATAATTAACATATAATTATTGATAAGGTTCGTCACTAAGTGTGTTTGTCTAAACAAGACGCGATCATCAAACGTTTTGGTTGAAAGTTTCTTATTTGTTTGAAAGAACGAAGCAATACGCAACAATGTTCTTGTTAACCCAGACAAACTAGTGATGATTGGATCTTGTTAGACAAACCTAAGAGTTATGAAATATTCCTGTACATAATATAATAATCATCATTTATTATGCTTTCTTAAAACATGTTAATAAAAAAACGGTAGACATCGAACAGCATCGATGAAAAATAAGATAAAAAACAATACAATGGAACCTCTAATAGCGGCCACTTCTAGGGACTAGACCTCAGTGGCCGTTGTGTAGAGGTGGCCGCTGAATAGAGGTTGTGTGAAAAAAATTGATTTTAACCTAAAAACCTGTTTTACATTGTCACGACGAAAATTGAGGGTTTTTTTAATCCTGATATGGTGTCAAAATTGGGAAAAAACGAAAAAACGAAAAAAAAAAAAAAAAAAAAAAAAAAAAAAACACGAAAATTTTAGATGTTCAACATGTTTTTACAGTTTATGCAATACAAAGTACAGATTATCCAGTAGTAAAATAGTCCGTCACTTTCGTTTGGCTAACGTTGTTGAGTCGCAGCTTCTCTAAACCCCCAGTAACGTTAATCATTGTAAAATAACTTTTTTTTCCTTTTAAAGAGAAAAAAATTATGTAAAATGTCTTATTTTTCATTCGTTTATACTGGCCGTTGAATAGAGGTTAAATTGTCCAACAGGCCGACAAAAAGTGGCCGTTAGAACGTTATTTAGAGGTGGCTGTTAAATAGAGGGTTTCGTAAGAGAGTTTGACCAGGAAAACGGCAGGGACTATTTTTTACTGGCAGTTGATCAGAGGTGGCCACTATTAGAGGTTCCACTGTATATAAAAAACAACAGACATAAACAACGACAACTCTTATGTATATTACAATAAAGTACTAGAAAATGTCAGGCATACTATAGGCGATCTGGAATAAAGGGAAGTTTGTGTGTGTGTGTGTGTGTGTGTGTGTGTTTCAAAAAGTCATTGGTTCTGCTGTAATTGCTATTGAAATATATGGGGGATCTAAATTCAAGTTTGATATCAATTTTTGAAATATGACGTCATCATCACCTCAATATACGCTACAATGACAACATTCACCCAATATACGCTACACAGTATCTGAACATAATTGTGTCTTTAGACTGGCATCTTGATCGAAATCATCACAGTCTTCATACAATTTTTTGACGGAGAATGGGTGCTGGAGAGCAAGATGATCCGGATATTTCTGAACGTCTGGCATCAACAAACTGAAATTTACAGAAAATATAAGAGTGAAGCTACTTAATGCAATAACTTCTCAATATTTACAAGCATTTCCAAAAGAAACTAAATATTAGCCGTTAATACCAGTAGTTTATATAATATACCTGCATACCTCGATGTTCCGATCAGGTGTCAAAGGAGTTTTTTTCGATCTGATATTTTTGTAGTTTTTCTTTTTCCATCTGAAAAGAAAAAATTGGAATCACAAAAAAACTGTTCATCGATACGACATTAACCGGTGGGACCATAAATCAAAGAAAATGAAATACTAGCAATAGTACTAGTAACCTTTTCAACCACAACGAAGACAAAACAACAGATACTGATGATAGCGCCATAGCAACACTAGCCATCCACGGCTGCAAAACAACACCAACAGAGAAAAATACGCCCGCAGCGATGGGAACACCGATCATGTTGTAAAGGAAGGCGTACACAAAGTTAATACGTATTCTGTTCATAGTCGTTCCTGATAGGTCCATTGCATGGACAACGCCCATCAAATCATTCTAAAGAACGATTGTAATCTGTAGTATATAGATCCAAATAAATCTTTTTAGATGAAAAGGTTAAAAAACAACTATATAGATCCAAATAAATCTTTTTAGATGAAAAGGTTAAAAAACAACTATATAAAAAGTATAAAATATATAAAGAAAAAGCAAAATCAAAAACTTTCATAACCACAAGTTTTAACCAGCCAATTAGAAAGTTACTAACTGATTGTATCGAAAAAATTAAAAAGGGTTTCACACTAACCGTAATGAGCACAACATCAGCTGCTTCCACAGCAACATCAGTACCAGTCCCAATTGCAATACCAACATCAGCTTGTGCAAGAGCTGGTGAATCATTAATTCCATCACCAACCATGCCTACTTTACATTTCTTAGTTTGTAAAGCTTTTATGGCTGCAACTTTATGAGAGGGAAGAACTTCTGCTATCACCTCTTTTATACCAACCTATTCAAAGGGGAAACACTTGTGTGGACAACATCAAAATCATCTAATAATTCTTTTTTTTTAGGCTTTTCCACGTACCTGCTCGGCGATAGCATTTGCTGTCTTCCTGTTATCACCAGTCAACAAAACAACTTTTAAATTTTTGTTTAGTAAGGTTTTTATAGCAAATGGAGCTTCCTTTTTGATCGTGTCAGCTACAGCAACCATACCAAGTAAAATGCCTATAAAAGAAATCAATATCTTGTTGTAGAAAAACACAACAGTAATCAAGAAATATGAAAATCCATTATATTCTCATACCATTCACACCAACTAAAACAACCGTTTGACCACACTGTTCTTTCTCTATTAATAGATTATCGATTTGAGAAATGATTTTAATTCCATTTTCCATCATCCATTCACGATTACCAATCAGCACAGCGAAACTATCGCTCGACATCTTTTCTTCATCAACGCTCATATTTACTAGAACATTAATCAAATTAAAATTCAAGAATGTTATCTTCAGCAAAAAAAATCTTTCATCCTCAAACCTTACCATCAATAAAGTCGTTGGAGATATCTGTTGACTGAACATCAACGTTTTCATCTTTCGACAAACTTTCGATATGGCTTACTTGACATCTCAAGCCAAAACCAGGAACAGCTTCAAAATCGTTTAACAATCCCAAACTTTCAACAGATAATTTCTACAAACATATTCAGATCCCATATTCATATCTCTAATATTTATACTGATAAATCAAATTCTACTTTCAATATGTAAAATGGATTCTTACTTGTTTGGCATGTGTTGTGATGGCTGTTCCTATTGGATGTTCACTTCCTGACTCAGCAGTTCCAATAAGAGCAAGGAATGTTCGAAGTGAACAAATGGACGATGGGACATATATGTGTGTCTTAGTAACCACGGGTTTACCATGTGTTATTGTTCCAGTTTTATCGAAAACTATTGTTTTTATCTGAAAAAAAAAATCGAGTATCACCAGAGGATATTCTCAAAAGATAAATTAAAGTTATTGATATTTATTGATGATTACAAACTTTATGTGTTGTTTCTAAGGGTTCTCCACCTTTGATCAAGATTCCATTTTGAGCTCCAACACCAGTGCCAACCATCACAGCAGTTGGTGTTGCTAAACCAAGTGCACAGGGACATGCAATACACAACACTGATATGGCACAACGGAAAGCAAATTGAATGGTGATTTCTGTTGAACTATATAACGTGGTCTTCAACATGAAATGAAAAGGATTGTAAACATTAGATTTAATAAATAATGATTGCAAGCAATCTGAAATGTTTAATAGATGTAACGATAATTTTCGACTTACATCATAATTATGTTTAATCACACTGAAATCAGTAAAACCGATTATAAGCCAAATGGTCAATGTGAGCAAAGACAAACCGATAACGATCGGAACAAACACTCCAGAAATACGATCAGCTAATTGTTGAATAGGCGCCTGAAAATGAGGAAAATAATATATTGATACAACAGTATTACGAGTATTAATATTGTGTAATTGTAATATTTTAATGAAGGAAGTAGATTGTTGTCCTTATTAATAAGAAGAAGTATTGTCACCAAAAGTAAGGAGGGGTTTACTTTGGAAGTTTGTGCCTCTTCTACCAATTGAATGATTTGAGCAAGTGTTGTGTCAGTACCAACATGAGTAGCTTCAATCAAAAGAGTGCCATTTTGATTAATACTTCCACCAATCACAGGATCATTTAACTAATGATGGAAATGATGATATGGTTAATGTAAAAGAAAGTGATTCTTATTACAAAGTATACCTGAGATTATAAGACCTTATAGTACCTGCTTTCGTACTGGCATGGATTCTCCAGTGATTAAAGATTCGTCAGCCATTGATTGTCCTTCCACGACACGACCATCAACAGGAATCTTACTTCCTGGAACAACCTGTTAAGATTTAAAATGTTTATTTCTTGGAGTTAAAAGTTCATAACATTAATCACCTACAGAACAATAGTGTTGAACCCAGTGTTGTATAGTAGTTAATTAATACCTGCAAAATATCTCCTCTTTGTACCAAATTAACATCAACAGGTGTCTGGCTGCAATTAAAGAAATCAGTATTCAAATCAATCAATACAATTCCAAACTCGTAGAAACGTTTAGAAACAATTATCTTCACCTTTCAATAACTCCTGTCTTAGGATTCAATTTAACAAGAATTGCTTCAGAGGGTTGTAATTCCAGAAGCTTTGATAATGCTTCAGATGTTTTACTTTTCGCCAAATGTTCAAGCCATCGTCCAAGTGAAATGAATACTAACAGCATTGGAGGAGTTTCAAAAAATGTCATTGGGCTCTTTTCTGGTTTCTGTATGATGGCCACTACCAAAACAACAAGCTAATAACAACAAAGTAAAATAAACGAGATAGATAGCATTCGTGAAATAATCCAACATCTCCACATCATAAGCAAATGTTATGGACATTCTAACAGTTGCAATTTACCACACAAACATTCTGAAGTTGCTTATAAATCATACATACCGAATACAAGTATGCAACTGATGTTGCCATGACAATTAAAACATCCATATTTGCTGTCCTGTGTTTTAAAGCATTGTATGCCATTTTGTAAAAATACCTTGCACCAAAAGTCTGGAAAGAAGGGGGAAAGGGAAAAGGTTTTCTTTACTAATAATTTCGATTTATCAAGTTAACTTACTCAAAAATAACTTGCAAGTGAAATATTATTTTACCTGTACTGGAGTGCATAACAAGAACAACAAAAGATTCTGAAGAGATAAGCCACGAGTAACATAAGGTCCAGATTGTTCTCCTAGCACCGAATATGTGATGACGATAGCTAACACTGGTAAACCACAGATCAACGATATAAAAAATGAAGATCTCCACCTAAATGAAGAAGATTTATGCTGTTAAACATAGACTCAAATCTTTCTTTTAAAGCATGCCAGACCAACTTCAACTTGTATGCAAAACATACTCTTATTCATGTCTTTGATCTATCTTTGGGAAAAAAAAAGGTTCAACTTTCTGATATCACTGGGTGGAAAATCAAAAGAAAGTAAATGGCAGATGAGCTGATGACAAAAAATTTCATGAAAATCATGAAAATGAAGTTTGTAAACTTAAAAAAAGAAAAATGTTTTTTAAAAAGTTGTGTTAGGTAAGTTCTAGACTGGAAATAGTGAAGTTAAATGACGCTGAAAGTCCAAATACAGCAGATCAATATGAACAAATTTTAAACTACGCCTGACCTTAAATAAAAATATTCAAGTACTAAAAATTGACCTCTTAATAGTTTTGGCATGAGATAAGGCTTCTGCCTTGCTTTCATCATTACTTGGAAGTGTTGCATTAAAACCAAGATCATTTATGTGTTCAATAATATCACGAGCACCGATTTCATCTGGATTGTAATCAAATCGTCCATGATTAGTTGTCAAAGCAACTGATGCAGAGATGATACCAGGTTTTTGAAGCAACGATGATTCAATAGAATGAACACAACTGGCACAAGTCATTCCGTCAATCTAAACATTTATGAAATAATAAAATGTTGTATGTATGACAAACAAGTTAATGCAAGTGAGGGATTGGAAAGTTAAGGGAAAATAAGGATTGGAAAAAATTCTTTCTTTTTTTACCTGCAATTCAAGTTTACTATAACCTGTAGCGTCATCTTCAATAATTTTTGCTTCAAATCCTAAATCATCTATATGGTTCACAATATTATCAGCCGATGTAATATAGCTATCATATTTTATTTCAGCTTTCTGTGCCAGCAGGGCCACAACACAATATTCAATGCCTGAAAACAAAGGACACAGTCTAATAGCTTTCAAGTTGGAAATAAAGGGAAGATAAATTAAAGTATTTTACAATAACCAATACAATATCAGGATTAAAACAATGAAAAGTCCAATAACGTTCTCACCAGGTTTTGTCTTCAATGCTTTTTCAATTGATGCAACACATGAAGCACAAGTCATCCCAGTAACACTGAGCAATAATTTCTTCACACTTTTCTGTGGATCATCCATAACAAAACCTTCATTACTGGGAATGGAATACTTAATTTCTTTCATTTCTGTTTCATTTGAAGGAGATTCGTTTTTTCTTAAACTGCACTTGGAATTTGATTTTTGTCTTTGGAGATCTAAAAGTCAAATAAATCATTGTTTGTCTTTTTCGTATAACATTAAGGCAACACTATGTAAAGGGCAGAAATTTTTGCATAACAAATTTTCATGGTGAATCAATTTAAATGAAATTCATGGAGTTTAATATTGAAATTTAAGGGTCAAATTGCATTCATAACTTCTAAGATAATATGTTTAAAAACATTTCCTACCTGTTAGTATTTCTACCAAAGGTATCATTATTCAATTATAAAAATTACTTGCCTAAAGCTTTTATTGCACTTCCAAAATCCATATCTGAAATTTGAGTTCGTAAGTCATCAATGTTGATTTTGACTATGTCATGTTGTATGGTAGCGAGGTTATCTTTGTATGACACCACTGCTGATGCAACACCTTCCAGCTTCCATAAAGATTTTTCAAGAGACAAGCTATCTGATTCAGAAATCATGCCATTGATATACAAGTAAGTAGTGGACAGCATTTCATTATTAGGTACTTCAAAACCGAGACCTTCAATAATCTCTATAATATCATCTTTATTCAGTTGTTCTTTGTTGTAATGTACAGTAACATTCTCTTCCAATAAATTCACAGAAGCACTCTTTATGTAACAATTGTTCTTTAAACCCTTCTCAATTGAATTGACACATGACTGACAAGTCATTCCTTTTACAGTAAGTTTGATTTTTTTCACATTCCCTGGATAACAAAGTTCAACTTCTCCATTAACTGCCATCTTGCCAATGGTTGTTTATTTTCACTAAAGAAAACTATTTCTCTGGATTTGACTACTTTAATATACATTCAAAAATACGTCAACAAGCATAAACTAGAAAATAAATAAAAAATGGAACCCATCAAAGAAAATTCGGGAGTGAGAGAATTTGATTGAATTGGCTGCATTGTGCCATATGAAGCATAAGGAAATATAATTGAACATGAGAATGATAAAGTAAATAGAAATAATGGGAATCAAATGAATGTGGTCAAGCAGTCAGTAGCAACTGGCAGTAGAACTAGTTAACAATTAAAATTCTGTGTTCCGACTTAAGTCAATAACTATAATGATTTTGACTTGATAATGTGGAACTGTGAAAATGTATTAATCACAAACAGATAAGGTATTTTCTTATTGCAAAAGGTTTTGAATCGCACACACTAGAAATTACAGCATATATAGGACTTCAGAACTGTGACTAAGTGCGAAAAATGTTGTGGCTTGAAAAATGCAGATTTGATACAAATTCACAAACTTAAGTTCTGTGTTCTTTTATTCCGCAATCTTTCATAATGTCTGGTTTAAAACAGGTTCCACAGTCAAGATTTGAACATAGGTCCATGACCTGGTATAATATAGTCACACAATGCCAACATTTTCGCTCTGTTTACTTTCTGTATTTCTTGGTTTTCACTATTGGCTTGCCAGATACCATCATCTGATTCACATTCAAACAAATCACCACATATACCGACAATGCCATATGCGTCCACGTTATAAACAACTACACTCACATCTGAATGAGTATGACCAGGAGTTGGAATTATTTCGATTTCATTTTCCACTAAAGTATAAACCTCACCATCTTTGAAGTTATGTTCGTAATAACGATCACCAATGTTGATATCAAAACCTACAATCTGTTTTGCTTTCGGAAATAGATTCAAATTTCCAATATGATCAGAATGGCCGTGAGTTCCAACAACAATGTCAATCTGTTCGGAAGACAATCCATTTTCTACAAGTTTTGTCAAAAGTTTCTCTTTTTCCCATGAACCGCCAGTGTCAACAATGATATTCACATTCCCTTTAATGAGTGTTGCGGAACCTGTAGCCCTGTAAACTCCATCCTCCACAGATGCATAACCTTCTTGAAGAACAACAATCTTAAAAACCATCTTTCAATCTTCCATCTTTCAATTAAAATATCTAATAATTCGCAATAATTACACAAAGCAAAAAATTTAAAACTACCTTATTCTAGGAAATAAACGTGCTATGAAATTACGTGGTTTCTTAACATCGGCGCTTATTTCGTATACCTTAATTTCCTTCAACGTTGATTTAATTTGGGCAAATATCATAAAGCGTTAATTTTATATCCGTACTTTTGCAATGTTTTTCAAATAAAAAACATTTTACAGAAGAACTTCAAAAAGTGTCAAAAACATTCACATAATGTCCATGATACTTATATATTCAAAAAATTATTTGTTGCGTTAAAAAACTAATATTCTTGTGTTTTTGGGGGTTTTTTTACATTACAAAATTCACCAATGCCTCAAATTCACGTTAATTTCATACATTTTGAAATCTATTTGTTGTTACCGCGTTAATTTCAGGTAAAGTCGGTCAACTGCGTTTATTTCCTTCCTGTTAATTTCCTCCGCACTAATTTCATAGCGTGTTAATTTCTAGAATAAGGTAAAATACAATTTATTATGACGATATTTTATAACTTGAAGGATAGTATCATTTAGTTTAAAATCCAAGCAAGCATGAATTTTGTGTAATACAATTTGCTTCTACTTTCTCTTTCTAAAATGGAAATATATACTACCGTAAAACTCCGACTACAAGCAGCAGCCAACCCCCAACCCCCTCTAGTAGTTGGTTCAAATTCAAAGACTTGCAGTAATTGATTTCCTGTATGTAAGTTCATGGGAAATGGATGGAGATAGATTGTTCGTACTGAAGAAGTAACCCTTGAAAAGAAAGTTTACACAAGTTAAATAAAGGTAGGTAACTAAAATTAAATAACTTGAAATAGTTAAAATATATTATATTAAAACGTTTCTAGTTTTCCCAAATTGTTATTACACATTTCAATGTTGGCTCTTATTAACGCATGTGAAAAACACAAAACCATGCAAACAGACCCCAATCATGGAGCCAAAAATCATATAGGAAACAAAAAAAATTAGTTGAGTATGAATGAAAATGTTGATACCTAAGCATAATGAATATGGTTGCCAAAAATAATAGCACACTAGAACTAGTAACTACCACAGTCGTCACCAAGTAAATATAATAAAAAATATAGGTTATGCTGGACACTTAAATCAAATACAGATGTTATATAATTCTTATCCCATCAGCAACTTTACAACTATCACAAAAGCATTGATTCCAATTAATGGTATTCTCATCACTGTTCGAACTGAACGAATTAGATTTAGAAGTTGGTTTTTCACACCAGGTTGATCTCCAAAACCAGCCATTTGATTTGAGCCCCATCCAATTTTGGAAAGAAATCGTTCCTCATTTAATACAGCCATAGCATTAATCACTAATAAAATAACTTCCAACAAGCTATATATCCCAAATGCCATTTTTGTATTTTTCTAAACATAGATAATACAAGAAGTTCAGAACAATATGTGCATATTACTATAAACAACTTTCTTTACTGCAAATGGTGGTGATTTTTAATTTCGTTTATTCATCTCTTTATTTAATGTTGACATTGAATAAGCTAAAAAATATTTATATATTTCTTATAGGCAGGTATGATCATAAAAATAAAATAAAACCTAGCTCAACATAATAATGTTGGCTAATTAAAGTCAACTTTCTGAACCGTAAGATATTCTCATAATAAACTAATCAAAAAAAAAAAAAAAAAAAAAATAATACCATAAAATTGAAATCTAGAAAAATGTAGAAATGTAAAAAAGCTGAAAGCAAACACTCAAACAAATCCTCAATCCTACATAAATGCAACTTAGCTTTGTTCTTTGTTCATCTTATGCTGCATTTAAGCCTTTGAGAGAAGTTGACACCTCAATCCTTGCTTACTGGAAAGCGTTTAAGTATTCCTCTGTGAAAGCTGCCATACATAGTGAACGCCAAGCTGCTGGTTTGGAAAACGTGTGTGCAACGACACATTTGGTTATCTCACTGATAAGCGTCTGCCAGATTAATTTCTCGATTCATTCCCGATTGAACGTTTAGATGCCATCAATGCCAAATACAACGCTGGGGTTAGAGGTGTCAAAGATCAGTTACTCAACCCAGATAATGTGCTTTAAAGCGAGAATAAAGGTTCCTTTTATGGAAGAGCTGTTTTCGGAGTTCGACAAAGCGATGCAGACTATTGACTAGTGTTTGATGCCTTCAACCCAAAATGTGGAGAGAGTGCAGATGATTAAAAGTTCAAAATGGAGAGTTTTCTAAATTTCTATGGATTGGAAAAATCTTCAATTTTTCAAGGGAATGTGAATACAGCACCTCAATTTTTTCTCATCCCTGATGAAGTTCAGCTATCGGCTTCGCATTTCTTGGAAGATTTTCTAACTGCTTTAGAAAAGATCGAACATAAAGGTAACAAAAAAGAAGTTGACATGCTAAAGAAATATAAGTTTGAACATCCCATTTAACCAGATTTAATATACAACGAAATGTTCAGTTCATTCGATCAGTACCCAGATATGATGCAAGTTTTTAAGTTGTCGTTATTAATTCTGCCAAGCACTGCTAAGGTGGAGCAAGGATTCTCCGTCCTCAATTTATGGAATATACGTGCCATTTAATCACTGGATAGGTTATTACCTAATGTTCTTGTTTGTCCACAGAAGCCTGATGATGACACGTATGAAGTTTTAATTAACGAATACAGAGATATGATTTCATGTCACATAAAACTTTAAATTGAAATGTTAGAGAACTGTAGGTCTACCCTAAAAAATGTGTCTGATATTATAATAGATGAAAAAACAGGTTTAGCTTTCTTGACAACTACTGCTGCTGAAAGAACAAATCGTTATTAATCGTTATTAATGTTGCACGCAAAAACTGCTTTGTTGTCAGTAAGTTAAAGAACATGTCATAAATAACTCAATGAATCATCGCTTGTCACAAATCTCAAAGAAGAAATATGTCTTCAGCAAATCAAAAAGCGACAAATTACAATTTACTTGCTTAAACACATCAACTCATACATTTGCTAACGGATTTGAATTGTTGGAGAGCAGCAAAAATAATGCTAATGACATAATAATGCTAATATTGTACCTCAAAGCACCAGACCTGGCGGAAGTTGTTGGCCTATCAGTAGCTGAATTCGAATGGAAACTTATGCTTCCGTTACACAAGCTCTATCCAGTAATAGGGTCAGTTTAAGCCAGATAAGTGAACATTATTCGCACGGTGTATCGCAGAATACAACTCAAAGATTATTTGTGCCTCCACGTCAAGGTATTACAAATCATTAATCGATGCCAAGATTCCCAGGAAAAGCAAAGAATATAGAGAGAATAATCCTGATCAACAATTCCTGTTTGCAATGTGGGTGAATTGGCACAACCCTTAATGAAAATGTACAATCCTATTCCTGTGATGATATGAATAAAATTCTTGATGTTGTTAATGATGTTAGTAGGTAACACCCGATTAATAAATTCTTTACGAGGGAGTATGAGGAGTATGCTAATCACCATTTTCCCTATCCACTAGGTACTGGTGTTAGTTCTTTTTGAGCTTGTTTTCCCCCTGCAGACATGCATTTTTCTACTTGCACCATAAATCCAACAAACCTGATGCAATTTTCTTTCAATTTAATTAGGTTATAAGATTGGAAGATTTTTGTTTGTCAGACCAGTATTGTTCATAATAAGTGAAGAGGTTTATTGTGTCATGGACCTGATGATATATGTTGGGCTACGTTTCGCGAGACCTTCTCTCATCATCGGGCAAGTTATAAGTGAAAAGATGTCCCTTGCATATGATTAAGATGGAATCAAAATGCACACCTTTTTAATCGGATCCTTTGGATAGGACAGTGATTTTCTAAATCGGATCCTTTGGATGGGACAGCGATTTTCTAAAAGTATTGTTTGAGTAGAAGGTACATCTAATCTTATAGTTTTGCAAGGTTCTGTGGATTTTTCTCTTTTACCCTTCACATACGGTAGATTAACGTGACCTGCAAGTTCCTGTTCCTCATTTTCGGTTCTTGAAGTATTGTACTGATGGAACACTTTATCTTAAACCCTTCTTATCAGTTTCATGTCATAGTCATTTGCTGCTAGGACATTGACTATACTATATGTTCTTTGAGATGAGGGATTTCAAATTATTAACACATCATTCTTTCTAATGTATGGAAGTGAAAGAGAAAACAGTTACCATGGTGAAAGTTGATAATGGACCTTGTATTTCAAAAGGTTATGGCAAGAAGCAAACCTCAACTTTCTATTAATACTGAGTTATGCTGCAAGAATTTAACAACATTGAGCATCTTCGGAGTGCTGTATCGAATGCCTTGACATCAGTTATCCTGGCTGCAATGCCGGAATTTAGATAAAGAAAGCTCCATATCATCAAAATAATTTATCAAAAGAAAAAAAAAGGAAAAAAGAAATTTGCTGTTTGGTGATAACATTGACACTATTCCTGCACAGTACTAGAAAGATTTAATTTTCGATTCATTCAATGTAACCACAATCCCCATTTCTTGTGAGGACCGTGGGGACCACTTATTCTGAAGCATTCTGAAGCATTGCGATAAAAGAAGAAATGAAAGATTTCAAAAATGCTCTGATCTAGAGTGTGATCACTGCAGTAAAAACCCAGTGAAAGCAAATTTGTTCTGGGAATACTTACAACAGACGGGAAGATTTGTATATACAGCGTGTTTAATTTGAATTTAGATTCAGAACAGATGTCATTGAATCTTATAAAAAAACTGTTATGTTCATTTAGATAATAGAAAAGTGTGCGAATTTTAATATTATAGGAAACTACGCAAAAGTTCATTTGACAATAAATGGAGTGTCACTTCGGAACAACAAAGCAATGATTTTGATCCATTAAATCCGGATAGGGATAGACTGAAGCCCTTCAACTGGTGTCTCGGTCAGACAAGCTTTATCCCAAGATGGTAAAACAATGCGAAGTCTGCCGGTTTATCTTTGATGTTACGGATAGAGTTCTGGTTTAATCTGTAGGAATACGTGTTAACGGTTCGGGATGGGAACAGTAATCAAAACCTACACATAATAAGATTAGTAAGCACCTGTCAAAAGAAAAAATACATATGATGAATTAAATATTTTTATGCATAATTTTATTTTATTCAATGTAAAAGTTCATTATCTTTTAAAGTGTAAACAAGTGTTAACTTTTTATTTTTGCAGCAATTTTTTTCCGACGTATTGCTGAAGAGTTTTAGGCCTGTATTGTTGGGGGAAAAGAAACAGTATGATAAAAAACGTTCCAAAATTCATGTGAGTGTTGTTTTACCCCAAAACAGTAGGTAGTAGGTACATTCTTCTAAAACGACAATATTTTCCACACATGGAAACGAAATATCCATGATATTCTGATGGAAAACAGATAAAGCAAAAAGCCAACATTTATACCCATTAACAAAATGCTTGAAGGAGTTTGATTCTGACTTTTCTGTTTAAAAGATAATGGTTTCTAAAAGCACACAAGAAATACTTGTTTGATGCAGCTTTTCAAGATGGGAAGAGCGTCAAATATTTTTGTTTATATTTTTGTTATTTAATATCTATAAAAAACTTCCATGATTCTTATTTCTTAACAAGTACAACATGAAAATCAAGTTTTCTTCACTTTATTATATAGCTCAACATCAGATCTTCATGAAAAATGATATGTCACTTGTGGTTAGTTTATAGGAACTGGTCATTGTAATAATTATTTATTACTAAGGGTTAGCCTTCCCATTGAAGAATAGAACAACACAACCTCGTTCCCAGCGCCACTTCCGAATATGTTCAATGCTCCTATATATAGACAGAAAGTTGAACCTGTCCTCGACATATTCGATTTCGGTTTTACATGTATATACATTCAGTGGTTTATCCCTTTCCCGTTTCTTTCCTACTATTTTCCATCACATGACGATTTGGGAAGTCCTAAGATGAATCATTTCTTGTCTGTACTGTTTCGTCGCATTTAGCGTCCAAGACTTCTACCCCCTCCCTCCCTTAACGTAAAAAGTTCGCTATGTGCGACAAAGTTGATTTTGACACGGCCCCTTAGTTAAACAAAAGACGGCTTGATTCTATAGATGGCCAACTCTTTGTGAAAGCAATATTTTCCACACATGGAAACCAAATATCAAAAATAAAATTTGGGACCTATAATTGGGAAATAATTATACAGTTACACTTGTACAGTTATTATTAATAACTTTTAACTAATCTAACTTTATCATATGTTCTTGACTATCTTTCTTTTCTTCTATCATCAACCAACGGAAATGTAAACTTTTGACACAGTACAATGGTTTCCCCTATACTAATATGCATACAGATGTGGAAACCTTTGCCACATTTATCTATTTAACAAGTTTTTCGCTTAAAGCGCAAGTAACCAGGGGTTAAAACTCTTATAGTATTGATATATAGATAAGTCCCCAATTTCCAGCCAAAGATATCTGCTTTTAGGGATCATCTCCAAAAATTTGTTAATTGTAAAAAATGATTTGCAAATAAAAATGTTAATAAATAGATTTCAAAGATCAAAGTAATTCTTCATGGTGGCGTCCATTGCTGATGGTGAGTTTTTTTAATACCTATAATTCTTTCTGTGTAAATTATCTTTACACACAATCATGAAAATTCCAAAGTCGTATTTCTGCACCATCAACCAAAACACAACCTTTGATGACACCTGTATAACCAACCGCTAATATAAACTCTTAAATTTGACCTTTTTAGAGTTGGAAAGAAAAAAATGGCCATATTCAACTCGATTTAGAGGAGCAGAAAAGAATGAGAACCAAGGATTTTTCAGGAAACCGCCTTAGGGGTGCAGCGCTGCAAATAACGGCCGGTGATCAGTAATTGTTCCCAACCACATTTGTCCAAGATTCACATGTTGTCCGGAAGAAATATCTGATCCATATTTGTGATCCATAATGGCGCCAAACAATTAAGCTTACACTAGGAGTGTCAGCAGAGCCACTCCCAAGAAGACAATGTCCTAGTTGACTTTCCTTGCTGTTCTACCTCTCTCTTGAACAGTAAAGTCAGACTAACGTCACCTAGTTTCAACTGGACAGATGAAAAAACACTTTATTTACTTCAGTTATTTTGTAACAAATGTGCAATTTTACTTCGAAACTGTTTTTTATCTTAAAAAAAATTACTGAAAAAAAATTAGACATCTGTTGAAAAAAAGTGCAAAGGTATTTCTCATTAACGTGGATACAGCCAGGATATTTGGCTTAACATCTGTTCTGCCTGAAAGTGCAGAGGTGCAAACTT
This sequence comes from Turritopsis rubra, assembly GCA_039566895.2. NCBI lineage: Eukaryota > Metazoa > Cnidaria > Hydrozoa > Anthoathecata > Oceaniidae > Turritopsis > Turritopsis rubra. The sequence goes on along the minus strand of CM077625.1, from coordinate 14,105,081 downwards.
GCTTCGTCCGTGTTCTGTTGGTGTTCATCTCCACACTAGTTAAGTACCGCATGGCTGGTGATCATCTGTAATTTCCTGGCTACGAACAATGACAGGGTCAGGTTGTTGAGATCTAGCCAACGTAGTGTTTCACAACTAGGCCAGGAGTCGGTGAATTAGCCAGGATGAGCAGGTTGGCTTTAAACAGACACAGTATGGGTCTAAACTGGTTATACATTCACTGTCTGATTTATCACAGAAAATGGTTTTTCATTTTGTACACAAGGTCAATCTTTAATTAGTTTAGTTTTACTCTTACTTAAATGGAAAAAAAGATCATGATATTCGGTCTATTTGGTTTTATTCTCAAGTGAGTTACCAAAATATTCTTAGCAAAGAGCTTAAAATAGGGTCAACACTATAATAATAAATTTTTGAGTCAGACAACAGGAGTTTTACTGTTGTTGATAAAACAACTACTTGTGCTATTGTATAGAAGAACGTGCTGTCGGATGAATGCAACAAATAATATGATGATGTCCCAACTTTTTTTAAGAATGACATGATGGCCGAAATCTGGGAAAGGAAAAGAGGACGATGTCATTTGTAAACAAATTAATAGCTAAGGAGAGAGAAACTACAGTGTGCGAGGCTAAGAGTGACTAGCCACAGAGAGCCACCACCCACACCCCACATATACTTCATCAGTCTCTAAGATAAAAGAATTGCACTTGCGCACCTCCTCCTTTTTTCGGATTGTGAGTGACCAAAAAGAGAGTAAGATGAGTGAAAGGGCCCCATTACCCATGAGAAATTTTAAGATATAATGCCTTTTTATCACAAACTCACGTTTATTTCCACGTATTTGTCAGCCAATCTTGAATCCTTACAACTTTACCTCCACATCACTAAATACTATATACAGTATACAAAACGAATAGAATCAAGTCTAAAAGAGCCGTGAAACGGTTAAAGAAGCGGCTGTACATATCCTTTTTGCACATTGTACAAAAAGTTTTGGTGTTGTGTGCAAAGCCCTCTTCACACGAAGAAGAAGGGGTTGCCCAAAATGAAACAATGCGTCCAAGAAACGGAACTTCCCGATTTGAAAAGCTTATCCCGATTTTGAATGCGTAAATAATATTCGCGACGGGACAACCCAACGGCGGATCCAGGGTATGCCGGAAATTGTGAAGGAGTACATTTACATAATTTCTGTTTTCAGTTTGTTTCACCAATGGGCTTATTATTTGCACGTTTTTCTTTTATGCTTTAAATAGCTAACGTTCTCCTCCTCCACAAATTTTGACATATTCTCTACAATCCTGGACAAAATTTGTGGCAGTACTGATGTTTTTTATGAAAAATCCCAGCGATCTGGCCAGCGATTCTGCGTACGAGCGAAAAATCAAAACTGCTGAAACTCGTGTTTTGAAGAAGAAACAAACCTAAAAATTCAAAACCGCCCTCCAAAACTAATGAACAGCAAAACAATGTTTATCTTTTTTTGACTAGTAATCTCATTTTCTATTTAGCACATATAGAAAGTTGCATAACAAGAAAGGTACGACCTGTAAAACACTTGGCTTAAGTTACATTTTCGGCAGTTAAATGGTGTCCACCCCGATCTAGCCTCTAACTAAACTGTTACATAACAAGATGTAAATCAATGAGAGAATGTAATTTTTTTCTCTGTTTTAGCTAATATAGTTCAAATACGTTTGGAGATATTACAGTGGAATATCTATAAAGCGGGCATCCCCGTATAACAGACACATACGAATGGATGGATGGATTTACAGTCAAATTCTCATGGGTAGAAGTCTCCATAAAGGGGATATCTCTATAAAGTGTGGACATCGTTTTTATGCACCAAATGGTGTCTGTATTTAATAAGATTTGATTTGTTTTTAAATTTTTAACTCTTGGAGAAACTTGAGTATATCAGCCGGAAATCTTTCTATTTTGAAAATGGTAATCAACAAGGAAACCTTTTAAAGTCATCAATGAAGTATACGATCCAGCCAATAATTTTTTAAGTAGATGTGGTTTTCTTTCTTTCTATAATGATGCTGCCAACAAAAACTGAGACACATGTGTAACTTCGGATTTCTTATGTGTAAAGGCGTTTGAATGAAAATGATGTATATAATAGCCTGGCGGATTGTATAATAAACTTTGATAATTATAAGAATTTAAAGTTAAATTGTTCGTTAACTTCGTTAAATGTCTATCTTTGAGAATAAAAAAAAAATCTCAGAGGTTTCGTTTCAATTTAAATTCTGATAAATTTTAATCTGTCCTAATTAGATTCTTTTTAATCAAATTCGAATATTCAAATCAAATGTTTTTTTTATAGTCGGCTTTAACAATTTTTTGTGAATAAACACTGTCATAAGAACATTTTTGTGTTAGGATGTGATGAACATTTCAAAAACAGCAAATATAGATGTGCCTTGGTGCATTCACGCTAACCTGATACTTCAAGAAATAAATAATACTTTCCAGGAACACGATGGAATTGGAGAAAATTACAGAGTTATCGATTAAAGGAATGACATGTCAGTCGTGTGTATGCAGTATTAAGTCGTCGTTTCATGATGAAGATGGTGTTCGCTCAATTGACATTAATCTTGAAGAGGAAAAAGCAAAAGTAGTATATGATTCAAATAAAATAGAACTGTACAAAATCATCGAAATTATTGCGGATTGTGGATTTGATGTTGAAAAGACCGATTTACGAAGAACTGGTGAAAATGAAATAATTTTTTCTCCAATTGGTTTGTATTTTGCTTCATTTTTACTAATAAAGTTGAACCTCGGTTATCCGAACTGTCGCTGGACTGACCTTATTAGTTAGAATAACTGGGGTATCGAGTAAGTCAGCGGCGGATCCAGGGTATGTCGAAAATGATGGAGGAGCACATTATTATAATTTCTCTTTTCTGTCTGTATCACCAATGGGATTATTTGCACGCTTTCTTTTTGTCCTTCAATAGCTAACATTCTCCTCCACAAATTTCGACATATCCTCTAGATCCGCCGTTGGTCAGAATAAACTATGAGAGTTACTTAAGCGAAGTTGAAGGGATCGAGTTCGAATGACCAGGGAATTCGGATAACCCGGTGTTTGGATAACTGCGGTTGCAAAACTGTATCGCCAATTCTTTCAACGTTTATTGTGTAATGAACACAGGCAACCTGTTTCTGGCTGTCAATCCATTGTTTTGGGCCTAGCAATACTTTTTTATCAGATATAAAAAAACCCAGATATCTTCAAATGTATTGCAAGAAATCTGAAAAAATCTCTTCGTTCAATCAACCAACGAAACTCTTGCTGTAAAACTTCAAAAAAGCTCTTCGAGATCTTGAAAGAAACCTTTAACCCTTTTTTCTCTCAACAAATGCAGGAAATTCTTTCATGTTTTCCCAATCTTCGAGCAGCAACACACGGACCGTCCCTGTTATTCATTCGTCGCAAAATATAGATTTCAAGTAGAGGATTTCTCTTCTTAAAAAAAGAGGTTTTAGACTTGATTCTAAACGGTTTCCGCGTTGTGAGGTCTTCTGTCCAGCCGATCGAATTGTTGCCATGTGTCAACAGTGCGAGGTAAATGGTTAACAAATTAGCTGTATCCGCATTGTTGGAATACAAAGAGAAGTATTTACCTGACCAATTGAAAACTGCTCGCGTAAAAACAGAGGACGCGAGGGGTAGTGATAATGAAAAGATAGAGAATATTCCCTTTCGAGACCGGAACATTATCAATGGAATACTTATCAGAAAAAAGTCCATTTAGTATGTGAATCTGACAATTGACTGCATCATGATCAGTATTTTAGTATTTTTCTTAATTTATTTGGTTTTAGATCCTACACCAAAAACAAAAAGTGGAAAAGAGCGCCAAAACAACTTCGATACTAATGCTGAAATAAAATCTACTCTGATTAATCTTGAGAAACCTTACAAGAAATTGTTTGTTTCAGTAACTGGCATGACATGTTCCTCTTGTGTCGCAGCTATCGAAAATACACTAAGACATAAACCAGGTAACACCCTGGTTTCTTAATTACTCTGAGGTAACCCCTTCTGAGTTCTTTTGGGACAATTTTTTTTTATATATAGGCATTCAGGATTGTATTGTGGCTTTACTGGCGCAGAAAGCTGAAATAAAATATGATAGCTATATTACATCTGCTGATAATATTGTGAACCATATAGATGATTTAGGATTTGAAGCAAAAATTATTGAAGATGATGCTGCAGGTTGTAGTAAACTTGAATTGCAGGTAAAAAAAGAAAGAATTTTTTCCAATCCTTATTTTCCCTTAATTTTCCAATCCCTCACTTGCATTAACTTGTTTGTCATACACACAACATTTTATTATTTCATAAATTTTAAGATTGACGGAATGACTTGTGCCAGTTGTGTTCATTCTATTGAATCATCGTTGCTTCAAAAACCTGGTATCATCTCTGCATCAGTTGCTTTGACAACTAATCATGGACGATTTGATTACAATCCAGATGAAATAGGTGCTCGTGATATTATTGAACACATAAATGATCTTGATTTTAATGCAACACTTTCAAATAATGATGACAGCAAGGCAGAAGCCTTATCTCACAAGCAAGAGATAAAGATGTCCGTGTTATTTTGCATTTCTTTCACTTCTCTATGTACCTTTCGAGCATATCTTCAATGTGGTATCAAGGTTTCCTATTTCCTAAACTTTTAAAATGAAAAAATAGCAATTGTTTTCGCAAATGACAGTTTGAAGCACAAATTTCGCGGTAAAAGTAATTTTTTCAATCAAAAGTTTGCTACTTCATTTAGGTGGAGAACTTCATTTTTTATATCGTTAACCTGTGGTTTACCAGTGTTAGCTATTGTCATCACATATTCGGTGCTAGGAGAACAATCTGGACCTTATGTTACTCGTGGCTTATCTCTTCAGAATCTTTTGCTGTTCTTGTTGTGCACTCCAGTACAGGTAAATTAATCTGTTTTTTTTTTTTTATTTAATAGTTAGTGTTTATTACTAACATGTTTATCATTTTCTTTATTCATTATTTTCTATACTCCTTTACTCTTGTCAAGAACAAACTAGAAATGATAGAAATGATATCCATATATACTCATGTACATTAATTAGTTCAAGAGTTTTTCCTCTCCCTGAATGAATGTTTCATTATAACTACAATTTTGCAGACAGTAGGCGCAAAATATTTCTACAAAATGGCGTACAGGTCGTTAAAGCATGGCGTAGCAAATATGGATGTTCTCATTGTGATGGCGACTTTAATTGCATATCTTTATTCGGTAAGATTATATTTACATATTCTCCAATAATCTGCTGCTGATTTTTTCTACTTTTTCTTTTTCATTTATATGGACCAATCTCTTCACTTTATTTAACCGATTTTTACGTGAAGGTATTTTACCTTTCTCACTCAAGTGAACATCGACTTGATGCTAACAACCCAACAACATAGCTAACATAAAATTGAAAGTACAAAAACTACAGTGATATGTTTAGAGTTGACCTTGTCAAGAAGCCATCTGACCATAACGTTAATGAAGGGCAATATGATAAATTGGTAAAAAATTACTTTTGATGAATTTATTATGAGAATGCTCGAAAGTCAAAACACGTCAGATATAACCAAGGACCATCCATGAACAAACAACTTAATGACCAGGTCAAGATTACTAAATAGATTAGCAAAAGGGTTGTGTTCCGGTGGCATGTCAGCTTTTTTACTAGAAATCGGAGCAGTTTCCGTCTGGAGTTATTCAGGATACTGAATCTTTAGAGGACACAGTTGCAAATACCAGCAACAGATTCACTGTCTGATCCAAAGGTTTTAAAAATTTTGTTCAGGTTTCATTTCAATAATGCACACATAAATGTTTTTCCCTTTATGTGTCCTATAATTTAGAATACTACTTCATTATTGCAAACATGTAACGGCATTATGAATATGCAAAATAAACATACACCAAATTGGTTTTATCACCTTTTCAATCTTATGTTTTGCTTCTTTCAGCCTCCCTCCTCTAACCGATATGACAAGCGATGCTTTTTTAATTTTATTTTGTTTAATATTTCATATCTTATGTTATTCTGTCAACTGTAAATAAAGTGAGAAATAAAATGAAAAGTAAATCCTTTGTTATTTAGGTTGTTGTTTTGCTGTTTGCTATTATCAGAAAACCACCTAAAAGTCCACAAACATTTTTCGAAACATCTCCGATGTTAATAACATTCATCTCACTTGGAAGATGGCTAGAACATTTAGCTAAGCGCACAGTATCAAATGTCTTATCAAAACTCTTGATACTGCAGCCTACCAGTGCAACAGTAGTGATTGTCAACCCTGACAATGGAAGTTTGGAAAGGTAGAAATATAGCTTTTCTGTCTTTCATATGTATTATTCTTGTCAATGATTGTAAGTAAGCAACCCGGAGTTTTGCATCTTTGGGCTTTCAACGGTATCGGATGATTCTTTCCCCCGCCGACTTGCAACTGGGAAGTTGACTTACCGCCAGAGATACGTATAGGTTGCTCTAACTTTCCCGAAGGCCAGCGTGCAGTCAGTCGATGGCTTTCGGTGATACGCTGCTTTTAAAGCGCATTGCAATGAAGTATCGATATATGGCATGATTGAGACTCGAACACGGGGCGTCAGTGGATGCACTCGAAGGTACTATCAACTACGCCATTGCTGCACGATATTTATAATATATTATTATGTGTATTTTATATGTATATCTTATATACAGTGAAACCACTATAGACGCATCTTTGGTACAAAAAGGTGACATAGTAAAGGTAAGGAACGCGATTTGTGATTTTTACTTTACATGTAACTCGAGATGTGAAGTTATGAATCACCTAAGATTACTTACTATAATGTCAGAAACATTTTGAGGAAAGGCATGTGAAGAAGACTGGGGAAATTCCAATCTTACAAAGAATAATTTGTTTAAAGGTTGTTCCAGGTGCCAGAATACCAACAGATGGTCGGGTGGTAAAAGGTGAATCGATGGCAGATGAATCACATATTACCGGAGAATCGACGTTTCTTCCAAAAAAGGTAGTCAAAGTCACAGGATTATGTCATCATAAGTAAGAGTTGATGTGCATGCATATGTTATCTTTTACTACTCTTAGGTAAACGACACTGTTATTGCAGGAAGCATCAACCAAAATGGGATGCTGCTAATAGAAGCTACTAATGTCGGTGCTCATTCAACACTTTCACAAATTATCAGACTAGTCGAAGAAGCACAAACTTCAAAAGTAAAAAAAAATAATTGAAATTATTTCAATCTAATCCTAAAGGTCGTTTTCCATTATGCGGAATCGTCCATGAATCGTCAAAGTCATGTCGACTTTGGCGGACTTTGCGAAAGCCTCCTCGTCTAAAATTACGATTATTGAGCTACAGAGCATGCGCAAAGTCAGCCAAAGTCAAGTCCGCATGCACGATTCCGTCTAATGTAAAACGGCCTTAAGACATCACCTGATCAACAAATTTGTCGATATTTACTGACTAGATCCGCCATCTCTTTTTTCAGACACCTATTCAACAAACGGCAGATCGTGTATCTGCTTTTTTCATCCCAACTGTCTTCGCGTTTTCTTTGCTCACATTGAGTATTTGGTTAATCATCGGCTTCGCTGACTTTAGTCTTATAGAATATACATATTATGATGTGAGTCAAACTTATATGTGCATTTGATTACAAAATTTGTAATAACCAATATTTTTTGCCAAATCTAATGTTTACAATCCTTTTCATTTCATGTTGAAGACATCGTTATATAGTTCAACAGAAATCACCATTCAATTTGCTTTCCGTTGTGCCATATCAGTGTTGTGTATTGCATGTCCCTGTGCACTTGGTTTAGCAACACCAACTGCTGTGATGGTTGGCACTGGTGTTGGAGCTCAAAATGGAATCTTGATCAAAGGTGGAGAACCCTTAGAAACAACACATAAAGTATGTAATCATCAATAAATATCAACAACTTTAATTTATCTTTTGAGAATATCCTCTGGTGATACTCGAGTTTTTTGTTTTTTTTTCAGATAAAAACAATAGTTTTCGATAAAACTGGAACAATAACACATGGTAAACCCGTGGTTACTAAGACACACATGTATGTCCCATCGTCCATTTGTTCACTTCGAACATTCCTTGCTCTTATTGGAACTGCTGAGTCAGGAAGTGAACATCCAATAGGAACAGCCATCACAACACATGCCAAACAAGTAAGAATCCATTGTACATATTGAAAGTAGAATTTGATTTATCAGTATAAATATTAGAGATATGAATATGGGATCTGAATATGTTTGTAGAAATTATCTGTTGAAAGTTTGGGATTGTTAAACGATTTTGAAGCTGTTCCTGGTTTTGGCTTGAGATGTCAAGTAAGCCATATCGAAAGTTTGTCGAAAGATGAAAACGTTGATGTTCAGTCAACAGATATCTCCAACGACTTTATTGATGGTAAGGTTTGAGGATGAAAGATTTTTCTTTGCTGAAGATAACATCCTTGAATTTTAATTTGATTAATGTTCTAGTAAATATGAGCGTTGATGAAGAAAAGATGTCGAGCGATAGTTTCGCTGTGCTGATTGGTAATCGTGAATGGATGATGGAAAATGGAATTAAAATCAATTCTCAAATCGATAATCTATTAATAGAGAAAGAACAGTGTGGTCAAACGGTTGTTTTAGTTGGTGTGAATGGTATGAGAATATAATGGATTTTCATATTTCTTGATTACTGTTGTGTTTTTCTACAACAAGATATTGATTTCTGTTATAGGCATTTTACTTGGTATGGTTGCTGTAGCTGACACGATCAAAAAGGAAGCTCCATTTGCTATAAAAACCTTACTAAACAAAAATTTAAAAGTTGTTTTGTTGACTGGTGATAACAGGAAGACAGCAAATGCTATCGCCGAGCAGGTACGTGGAAAAGCCTAAAAAAAAAGAATTATTAGATGATTTTGATGATGTTGTCCACACAAGTGTTTCCCCTTTGAATAGGTTGGTATAAAAGAGGTGATAGCAGAAGTTCTTCCCTCTCATAAAGTTGCAGCCATAAAAGCTTTACAAACTAAGAAATGTAAAGTAGGCATGGTTGGTGATGGAATTAATGATTCACCAGCTCTTGCACAAGCTGATGTTGGTATTGCAATTGGGACTGGTACTGATGTTGCTGTGGAAGCAGCTGATGTTGTGCTCATTATGGTTAGTGTGAAACCTTTTTTAATTTTTTCGATACAGTCAGATAATAACTTAACTTTCTAATTGGAAAGTTGTTTTTAGCGGCGGTATGTCGGAAATTGTGGAGGAGCACATTGACATAATTTCTGTTTTCAGTCTGTTTCACTGTATCACCAATTATTTGTACTTTTTTTCTTTTATGCTTTAATAGCTAACATTCTCCTCCCTACATCTGGTTCTTTCTTGAAAGATTACTCTCCATCTGATGTTGTTTCGTTTAGAATGATTTAATGGATGTGGTTGCTGCAATTGATTTATCTCGAGCAACAATAAAGAGAATACGAATAAATTTTCTCTTTGCCTTTTTATACAATCTTTTCTTGGTACCAACTGCTGCAGGTATCCTTTTCCCTGTCGGCATTGTTCTGCAGCCCTGGATGGCTGGCTTGGCAATGTCACTATCTTCTGTCACAGTTTTGTTATCATCGTTATATTTGAAGAGGTAAAATATTGATTTTATCAGTGTTTTTTTGTTTTTTGTTTTCTATGCTATCTTTTTATACGACTTTTATACGTTTTTCAAATCGTTTTGTATTATTTTAAGGTGGAAAAAATGTTCTTATGAAGCAAAGATTAATCATCTGTTCAAGAGAGTGGGAAGGACAAAGGCAAGTAGTATCAAATTCTATTTCGATTTCGAATAGATTTTTATGGCAAACAAATAGGTTCTACACAGAAAATTTATCAATACATTTATATAAATAGCAATGAATAAAATCAAATGTGCGATAACATAATTCCATTATTCCACATTAAATTATTTGCGAATTTCTTGTTTGTTTTTATAGTTCTCAGAAAAAACACCTCTGCTACCAATAAACCATGGACCATATAACTATCAATTATACGTATAATGCTTACGTTACAAAGAAATGATTACAATACCGAGATGTGCTGAACACGTTAAATTATATATGTTTTTACCTGCAACAAACTTCTTACATTTCATTGAAAATAAGGAAATTTTTATGTAGATTTAATTTGTAGTGATCTTTCTCGTTTTGATAAATGTTCCTGCATCAAAAAATAAGCAAAAACCTTTGGAAAGACCTAAATGCATAAAAAGTACCTCTTTTTTGGTGTGAAATTTGGTGAGTAAACTAATTCAAGTATGCTGATGTCAAATATGACGTCTATTCAGGTAATGTCGAGCTCCAAAAATATCCATTTTGTGTCCAAATATTTAGAATGCTCTATTTGCGATGAAATTAGATACAATTTCTGAGAATTTAATATTTGCTTTGTGTGATTCGAACGCTCATAGACTTCAAATGAAACTAAAGCATAGTAGCAGAGGCGGATCTAGAACCTAGTCGAAATTTATGGAGGAGAGTAAGGTCATAAAAGGCTATAAAAGAAGAACGTGCAAATGACCTTTCATGACACTCCTCCACTTTTTGCAATAAGGTTTTAAATAGATAGTTAAATACAGGGTTTTCTAAAGGTCCAGGGTCAGGTTTTCCCTAAAAAGAATGCCCATAAGCAAAGATAACGCTGATTAATTTGATGTTAAGATGGTAACCGCCTCTAAAATGTCAAAAAATGAAATGTGAGCTTTTTAGTTTAAAAGACACTACAAAGTTTTAAGAAAGTAAAATAAATAATTTAAATAAGATAAATAATTTTCTTCAGTTTAGAAATATCTCCCGGAAACATTTCAGGGAAACACAACTTACTCGTTCACAAAATTTGGTGGTTCTTCTGCCTTAAAGAAACGTCAAGCATCTTCCGTATGACTGTTATGCAGTAAAATAAGCTGAAACACTCGAGCACGCGAATTTAGAAATCGACCTCTAGCTTTAATCTGAATATTATACGTTACGCAACACATGAAATGTCGATTTGTCGCCCTCTCAAAGTGCAGATATTTAAATAGGCACCATGGCGCCTAATTCCGATGAAACTACATTACCCTCAGCAGAAGAACACTTTGTAAATAATGGAGATAAATAGATTTAATACGGTAACTTTGGATAGTGATATTGTCATTGAAAATTATGTCCACCAACGCTTATCAAAACCAGTGATTTAGATGATTCTCCCGCGCATAGAAATTGCAAAAATAAGCTTCACCAACTACCTGATTGGCCCTTTTTACGACGGCCCTTAATGACGTTAATGTTCATGACTTGCCGTTAAATGAAAGTTGGTCCTGTGAGAGCCTGACTATTGGTAAAAAAAATAACACCAATAAAAAATAATAACACCAATAAAGACCTGGGTAGAAGGGACCAATAAGGTATTGCATTTTAACCGTGCCTTTTATAAAAAAACATGCCTTACAATACGGTGGGCGTACACAGATTATGAACACAGGATTTAAACGCAATGAAATATATTTGTAACACAAGCAAACACAAAAAGGAAACATGAATATTGGATAGGTGAAGCGTGTCTTACAACGCAAAGAGATTACAGTGTATAAATATGGTTCAAAGAAATATAAAGAAAACGTGAGGTTGATCGACGATGCAAAAGAATTGATAGAAATATAATAACAAATATTCGATTATAAAATTTTCAACATATATATATATATATATCTTACGGAAAATTTATCAAAATTTTTTAAGACATTTTCGAAACAACAACATTAACAACTCAGGATTCGATTAAATTTCTACGACAATCAGAGTTTCATAAGTCAACTGTCACAAAAAATATGGGCGCACATGGAGAATATGGGCATTTAGTACACAATTTCAGACACTCGCTATGAGGCATTTTCATCGAGTTGCATTTTTGAACAATTCAGTTGATTCAATGATGGTGAATTCGACAGCAGAGTTTCTCCTGCTCTCCTCTTTCATGTCTACATCTCTTAACTAAATATTTCCTTATAAAAATAGCTTTAATTAATAATACAAATATATATAAATTTATACATATGATAAAGAAAATATCAAAATACGAGATGAGCATTTTTTTGGAGGACATGTAATTTGGTAAATTATCCTACCCGGCCTCGTTTTGATGAGTGGTATTGTTTCATGGTTTCTTCTCGAGTTACATTTTGCTTAAATGTAGAATACCGAATCAAAACGAGGCGAGATTAGATTGGCAAAACATCGAGGTTTGAATATATTCGGGGAAGGTGTTGTTAATGCTGGCTATTAGCTGGTTTTCCAACAAAAATGAAAATGCTCCGGAAGTTTCTATGCAACGTCTCACACAGCAATTCAGAAAAAAACCCCGAAAAATGAACGAACTGCATGCAAAATTTATCGAGGTATACGGTGCACATGGCTCCATAACCCTTTTCATACATTACGTCACTATAGTTCTGTGGAGTCCTAATCTCGTTTTAAATCAGAATAACGACGCTTATGCATGATACAAGCAATGAAATTTTATCGCCTTAGGTAATACGTCTTCTAATGCAATTTTATACTGGACACGCAGAAATCAATTTTTTTCCACTCAGGTGTGACTGGACTAGTCAGGAAAGCCTTAAGTCTGATTGGCCATCTCAATTCAATTTAACTTTTTCCTAAGAAACACAGGCTAAGAAATGGAATGAAACAAAATCTACCTCCACAAGAAGACAAATTTTCGGGCGAATTTTTATATTACGCGTGGGTATATTATCGCGAATTTAAGAAGACCGTAAATTTTGCGTGGATTTTCGCAGATATTTCTACACAGCCGACAGTACTCAAAATAAAACAGGGATTCTGTTAATTTTCCTTGCATCTTTTCATTTTCACTACGATTTTAACAAACTAATTTAGTATTAAGTATTCGTTCCGTTCCCGTGTCAAAACGCTCAATTGAAAATGCCCTAATAGCTTAGAGTCTTCCATTAGGAAGTAATGTGATCTGGGACCGGCGGACCGGTACAGCTGTTCGAGTTAAGGAATGTTCGAGTTATCGAGAGTCTTTTATTCATCTGACAATTTCTCATCACCATGGTTTATGGTGAAAACCTTATAAATTTTGACTAGGAAAGTGAGGCTAGAGTCAAGTTATTCCATGTTCTTTCAACAAACATTTTTACAAGACTTGTCACCGTAAATTCATAACAAGGAGAAATTGTCAGATGATCATACTCTTTATGAGAGTGTTACAGTTATCGGAGGGATCGCAAGTTACCGGGATTCTACTGTAATCAAGCAAAAACTTTCACATGAACCCCTTAAAAAATGTTGAGGGACATGAACGATAACAAGAAATTCCAGTATTGGAAACAGAATCTGAATTATAGGTTAGTAAAATTTAGAAAAACACCTAAAGTCAACAACATTTTCACAGAATTGTTAAAAAAGAAAAGGAAAAAAATTGGAAGTTGGCCGCAAATAAAGGAGTATTAGATAGTGTTAAAAGGTAATTTTACATTACCAAGTAGTTAGTAAGTTAGTAGTTTTGGCACCAACCAATCCAGACGTAGGATAGCGTAACCACTGCTCTGTTGAGTAGGAAGTAAACTGTGCATCAACAGCATATTGAGTTGTGGGTTGTTGCAAGTCGTTAGTAGCTTTAGTTAGTGTACTGACAGGAGGTAACGAAAATGGAGTTGATAATGAGACATTTGATAAATTATGGTTGTTGCTACTAGAAGTTGATAGACGTACAAACTCTGGAAAATAACATGTAACATAATTAATATTGGTGTAAAATAAAAGCAGACTGAATAAAAGTGATACTTGCTGTGTAAAACCCTCAAGATCCCAATTACCCAATCACAGGCCAATCACAGAACAATAAAAGATGTATATACACATTCAACATTTGCCAATTTGAATGAAAACAAATGAAAAAGTATTATTCCTTAGCATCATATGAAATGAGGAGTTCTAAAGTACTTAAATGACTTTTTTTTATAATTTTCTTTCAAAATATGTTATTGATTTAAGACTAACAAAATGTATCAGCATCACACCCAACCAAAGAAACTATAAATTCCTAGATGAGCATACACAATTGTAAACAAATAGTTTCCAGTATATGGCTTGACTTGAACCTCCTAAGATGATCTACAAGAAGCTACAGAAGCTACAGAATCAGTCACTGAAACAGTTTTCGGAATAACATATGCAACATATGAAGGAGATTCTTTCGGACCACTTTGCAACAGGTATATAATTTGTGCATCATTTTCTGGCGAAGTAATCAACTTACTAGTTTCTACAGGAGTTGTTGGAGGAGATGTATTTTTTATTTCTGGTCTGCCTGGATTCAACGAGGGTGGTGATGACAAATATGAAGTTATCGCAGCGCTCGTCAATCCATTGTAAGAATGCGTTGTTGGTATAACAACATTTTCCATGGTGTTACCTTCAGAGGCACTTTTCAATTCAGAAGTTTTTATGTTGGCAGATGGTTTAAGTCGTTCAATTTCGATTATTTGTGGAGGAACAGCAAATTGTCCAGGCATAATCGGTATAGCTGATGGGTGAATAATTTGTGAGTGCTGTGGCACAGCAATTAATTGTGTTTGTGGAGGGAAATAGTGTCGCTCTAACTTAAAACCATCATTTTTGTCTTGCCTCCGCAACTTGGCTCTTTTATTAGAAAACCAAACCTAAAATAATGTCAGAAAGTATTTCACATACCTATGTATTTAAAAATATCAACAGTTTAAGAGATGGATTTCTTACTTGAACTCTTGCTTCTGGAATCTGGCTTTTCAATGCAATTTGTTCCCTTTGTACAGCATCTGGATATGGAGTTTTTTCGAAAGCGTGTTCAAGAGCATGCTTTTGATCAGTGGAAAAAGTTGTTCTTACTCTTCGACCAGGTTTTTTTGTGCTACTAGACATTTTTTCGGAAGGTACAGCTATTGTTTGCACCATAGTTACTGGTTGGTGAAATACATGTTGAATATGCAATGGATGTTGTGTTATATTCTCCTCCGGTGATGATTCATGTATGTGTGAATCTTCAGATATATTTTGGGATAGTCTCTCGGCATAACCCACTTCACTTTGCTGACTGATAAGACTGAGCGGATTGTTAAGTTCATTTTTTATATCAGTACTTTGTATACTTGAATTTGCAGTGACTTTAGTGTACGTTATAAGAGTATTTGAATCAGTCTGTATTATACTTCCTGTCGCTGGGATTTTTTCGTTGAGCAAATGATCTTTTATGTAAGTATGGATTGATGATGGTGTATTGGGAGATATTTTGCAAGCAGTAGAGATTAAAGATGGTGAATGCTGTTCCAAAGAAGCATGACTTGTGTGTCCTTCTTCTAAGACATCTAAAACAAAATGAAACAATGTGTTGATGTACATCCTCTGTACACCATTTTGAATGTCTTCGTGCTTGCTCCCTGGTCAAGCAAAATTTACAGACCTAACAACGTGCAGGGAAAACCAGGTTAATGGGCAATATGATTGTCAATTATATTTTTGTCTCATTTCAAGGCTATGTCAGGCGACCATTTTAAAGATGCAGTTTCTTGTCAGTTTTAAGGAGAATAATGTACCTTAAGGACATAAATTTTTCGCAGGCAGAATGGTATAAAAACAGTGAATTTCATGGAATTTATTTAGGTTATGAGGTTAATATTGACATAATTCACGTAAAATGTGTAATATGAAAAAAATGATATCTTTAAACAGTGGGATTTGGGCCAGAAATTCGATTATAAAAATTAATTCAGAAACTTCATATTCGTTATTAAAAGAAATAAAATAGATGTTTCGAATGAGGTCCAGCATTCATCATCAGTATATACAAGTATATACTCATCAGTATTTTCCACAAAAATTCATGTCCTTTAAAGGTATTTAAACACTGTTCAGAACATAAAATAAAAAAACAAAAAAGTGATCTACAGTTTTGAGTTTTATACAGCTCATTCCAGGAATCTAACAAAAGAATCGTTATGGTGATACTAGATATCAGACACCAGTTTTTCTGTGATGACCGTTCTGGTCTGTAGTTTTTACAAGTATACAAATAAGGAGCCTAATTGGGTGTGCCCAATTTAGGTACCCAATGTTTTCAGTCAACCCTTAAATTTTCATTATATATAGTATAATTGAATTTTGTTGTTAAACATTGATCTTAATTTTGATTATGTAAGGGAAATTTAAGGAATCAACCCAATTGGCAAAAAATCAGTTTCAACTTGTCTGCATAAATAAGTTCGGAAAAAATTCATTTGAGTAAACTTACATTCACTTGCAGTCAGTTCTGGAGCATTGGGCATGGATGGGGCTATTTCACCTTCTTGTATAACAATTCCATCTATTTTACGTTCAGATGATTCATGTTGTGATTGTGGCGGCTGTAAATGCTGACTAATGGGATATTCTGTTGGACACATAATCATAGTGCCAAGTTGATGTTGCCCTGGTGGCATTGTAATCCCTAGTATTCCATTAACTGAATACCCTGCTCTTTGTAAATGACTGATCCCTGTGAAACCACCAGGAATTGGTCCAAACTGAATAGGCATGGCAGTTGGATGACCAAAAATCCCTGCTTGACCAGGTTCAATTTTTATTATCTGTCCATTATTATCAGCCATAGACACTGGGCTCGTTGGTTCTTTAGAAGAGCTACCAGAGCCTAAACGACTGCGAACGATTCTGTTAATTGAACTTACACTAGGGATTGACTCAATATCACACACTTGATCTGCTAACAAACGCTCTCTTATCTCCCAAGCAAACATAGTTGGGTTCTGTATTTTGTACTCTGAAATTTTTTGTACGACTGAAGGCGTAGCAACTTTAGGTTTACTACCACCAATTACACCAGGTCTGATAGATCCTGTCTCGTAATAACGCCCAAGGATTTTACTAACACAACCATGGGAAACACGAAGCTGCCTTGAAATATCACATGGTCTTACTCCTTGGTGTGCAAGCTCAACAATTTTTCTTCGCACTGGTTCTGGTAATGGCCGGCCATTAACAAAAAGTCCACCAAGTTGATTAACACCACCATGTCCTAAATATTTCACAACTAATTTCAAAAACGTTTATAAAGCTTTAGGGATAATTTGGATTGAGAACTTTAGTGATTATTCAGAAAATTGTTATACTTTGTGGAAATTTTATCAAAAATGTTTAGTCAGACACGTGCTTTGAAAATGAAATGTGCGAAAAGGATGCATAGCTACTAGGTGCGAGGCTAACAATATCTTATTAACGACACCTTTCTGAGCGTTTGCTAAAAGTGGTTCAAACCAGGTTTTTCAACAAAAACGACTTACCAGCTTTTTTTTGATTACTTCCTTCCGTTTTATTGCTAGAAAGAACGTTGAGACCAGGAACAGGCATAACATGATGACTGTCCAAAGAGAGTGAGTGCTGTTGGATAAGTTCAAGGGCCGAAGATTTTCCATTATGGTCCACCGGAATGATATGCGTTGTGATTCCATTAGTGTTAACAAGCCGTTTATCTGAATTCTCCAATTCAAAAAGTGGTCGCTGATGCTTGAAAATTTCCATTTTATCCTTTTCGGTCCAGTGAATAATTTATGTAAATTTTTGTCTGTACTTCACTCAGGCGTTTCTTTTTGGTCTGGTGAACAATTAAATTTGTTGACAATGGAATAATCAGATCACCTAAGCGAAAAATAAGAGCGAGTGATATTACATTAGACAATAATAACCTTTTATAAAATCGAATAATGGCCTGTAATATTATGGAGATAACAACACTCTGACACTTATTTTTTTAGTGCGCGCGTGTGCTGAGTTTTTTTTGGTTTTTTTGCAAAGGTTTTTTGTAAACTATTATCCCCGGACAATTATTGAATTTTTTCCTAATGTTGTAATTAATAATGATTCCACATCATAAACACTCGTACAAAAATAATAAAAGAAGAGCAATGACACGGCGGGGAGCAGGGAGAATTTTACAAATGAACTCTTCGTTGTGTTGGTGCATTGCATTAGTTTGGAACTTAACTAATTCACATTTTTTCAGCCAAGATTTTTAAAATCATAAGCAATTTTTAAGTTGCATAAAACTCAATTTCCATGTTTGGCACACGAAATACACTTGTAAAATGTAACTCTCAAATGACCATTATCCTTTTGAAAACACTCTTCTCCATTATTTTTACACCAGTAAAATTGTTCGTCTAGAGAATAAAGAATGTTCACGTGGTTTCAGTGAATTGAAACTGCAAGGTTGACTGGTGTTGTGATGAAGGTTATTTATAAGTTGTTCTTAATGACTCATTGAAAACCACTTAGCCTTCCCCCAACATCAATCAATCCAAGCATTGAGGTTTTAATAAGAATCAATATCGACATGAAAATTTTGGGAAATATACGAATAGGATAGCGCAGCAAAGAAGCAGCCAGGAAAAAAATACATTAAAGATTGCGCTGGATAAAAAAAGTTTAGTATTTTCATTTTCACCACTTTTGTCTGGATCAAAATAAGGGATGACTAATTTCGACTGTTTATAATACGTCGTCTCTTGCTGTTGCAATTTTGTCAAAATTACTCATTTGTAAAGAGTTATTACGTACCTCTTTTAAAAGATTCGTTCCAGTATTTAGCTCCATTTTTCTCCTCTTAGATCTGTTAGTGCCACGCCATCGCTTCTAGAATCGACTGACTGATTTTGTACTATACACCAACGTAGAGACTATTTTTGTAATCTTTAGTTCAAAACAATGAACTTATTATTTAAACCGTATTATAGAACTTGACAATCAGAAATTTAAATCTAAAACCATTAGTTGCGCTTGTTGATCAAATCCGCAAAGGTATTCTTTTTTGTGACAGACAATAAGATTAGATCAGAATATAGGTTTTTCAACATTGTTTTCCAGTCTATTGATTTGAAATGTGGTAAGAAATGTACGAGCGTTTTGAAAACAATCAATTTTTCTCTTTGTGTCTCTTGCACCAACTACTGATAGATAAGGCAGGAAGCAAAAACTTAACTTTCTCGATCTTGGTGGCGGGTCAGGAACGGCGCCACGAAATTAAAAGTGGAGGAGCTCAGGAAAATTGGTTGGGCAACGGAGAAATCATTGGGAATTGAAGGCTTTTAAACGGCAGCACACGCATATTTTAAATTTCTTTACGAGTAAATTAACTTAATATTATAGTTTATAAGATTATGTAGTAAGAAAATGTTTTTTAGTTAGCAAAATTCTCGGTTTCATAAGATTGGATTGGATTGAACTGTTGCCAAAGAAGAACTGTCGGTATTTCTTTCTACCTCCTCTGCAGTCCATCCATTTGTGCTGCTGCTAGCCTTTTAAACTTTAAAACGAAATTTCCTGACAATGCATGCCAGAAAAGTAACGGCTAATTCCAATTTGATTGAATGATTCCAATATATTCAAACCTGTTCTCGACGGGGACCATACCATGTTTGATTTAGTAAGATTGAGTTGTTTGCTGTTTACGTTATAGGTCTCACAGAATGTTTTTTTACTGTCCATGGTTTCAAACAAAGGACAGCAGGAACAGCAGTTATTTTGAGAATTCAAGTGTAAAAATCTTATTTTAAGGACTGTTTTTTGGAACACTCCCTAATGTATCATACTGTTATGGTAATTGCTTCATTACCTCAAAATATAGGATGTAGCATAGTCACAAAAATATTTACGACGTAAATACACGTATTTATCCTGATAACTTATTCAACCATATACCTTCTGGTGATAAATTTCTGCGACGAAAAAGTTTTTGTGAATTTGGGGAAATTTGGGAGCATTAACCATACTTGAAATTTAGATTTTCAAGTGGAGGACATCTTCTTAAAAAAGACTTGATTCTAAATGGTTTCCGCGCTGTGCCGTCGTCTGTAGACAGCATGTAGCAACAGCGGGAGCCCCCAGCCCCCCCCCCCCCCCCCCCCCAATTCGCAAAAATTCGTCACCTAAGGCATATTTTGTTATAATTCTAGTGAATCTCACGTCGTGTTCAAACTAGTTATGTGGTAGATCCTGCAACTAGCTACGAGCACAATGTCTAACTCTTTCAGTTTGAATTGTTTTCTACAAAAGTTTCTTGAACATTTTGTGCTGCTGCATCTTGTGGAGAAACTTGTATATTATTTTCATCAGTAGAATTGACTTGGTTCAGTTTATTTTCCAACGTCACAAACATGTTGTAAGTTCTATTATCAGACGAATAGTCTTGTACACGTTCACTTTTCCAATACAACAACGCTTCAAGATTACTTTTTTTGTTATCGTATATGTGCTGCGATTCACCAGTCAGTAATCCGTTCGCCAATGCAATAGCATATTCACATCTCGCCGTTTCAACTTCTTTCCAAGATGATTCTTCTTTAGCAAGGCCAAACGCTCTTTTGTAGTAGTTAGACGCTTGCTCGTACTTCCCCTAATAAAAGACCAGATTGAATTACCTTCTCAATTTCACTAAATTTGTTGGCCTGAGTAACATAGTTTAGTATATACATGTAGAACTTCTCAGGAAAAGTTTTGAAACGAATCAGGTTTGGACGCATATTTGAAGTAACATATAACGATGCAGAATTTCAGTAATTTAGTTTTTTAAGAAAACTAGCAATTTTAATAAGAGTGTACTTTCAACATCTCAAGTATCGAGACCGTTGCTAATTGTACCTACCATAGTCTGATATAATGCTGCCAGGTCTGAACAAGCTTCTCGCAGAATACCTTGGTCGGTAGATTTTTCAGACATAAGTAAAAATTTTCTCAAGTTTTCAGTAGCTAAATCAATACGACCTTGCCTGAAATAAATAAGCAAATAAGCAAACTGTTCACAATTGATAAAAGAAAGAGATTAGGTTTGTCGTGTAATGTCAGATATGCAGAATTCATCACAAGGGTAAAGATTAAAAAGATGAAAGTTTTCCTTCAGAACTAATGTATCGTAATGATCTAATTATTAGGAGTCTAAGTACAATGCACACCTTTGATTGGCATAAGCAAGTGCTTGACATGCTTTTCCTATACCAGAAAGGTCATTAATTGATTCGCAAAGTTGAAGATATTCTGTATGATATTTCACAGCAGTTTCTTGATCACCATAATAATCATATTTATTTCCAATGATATAACCAACTTCACCAATTTCATACAAGTCACCGCCTGCAGAAATTTGAATGTGAAAAAGGGTACATTTTTTTTAATGGTATTTTAGTGTGATAGTTAAAAGTGAGATGCAGAAATAAATACTTCCCAAAACAATTCACACAAAACAACGGACAGCAAAAGTCTTACCTTGTTTAGCAACATCGTGTGCTTTATGTAAATATGTCAGGACTTCTTCTTTATTGTCAGTATGAAGCTTTAAGAACAGATTAAAGACCTACTATTTATCTGAAAGTAACACTATTGAAACAATTCTAATTGAGTAATAGTAACTAAAAAAATATAAATATATAGATATGTTACTTGTTTAGCTAAGGTCACATAAACTCTTTTCAGGCAGTTGCATGCATGGTTGTGAAGAATCATCCCAGCGTCTAATGTCCATGTTTTATCAAGACTTATTGAATGAAATGCTTCGTAAAATTTTTTGGCAGAAATATAATCTTCTCTACGTTCTGCAGCACTACCTAAGTTACAGTTTGCCTCAGCTTCTTTCCGTCTACCATCACCTCGAATATTAAGAGTAGTATGGAACGATGCCTCATAAAAATGATCCGCTAATTCATAATTTTTTTTATTGTCAAAATATATTGCGAGAGATAATTGAGCTTCATAAACTTGATCAGTACGACCTAAACATCAATAATAGCATAAATTTGCAATGTTTGTCTTGTTTAAACATAATCATGATTGCAGTTTCACTGGAAGGTGAATCATGTTACCTTGTCGTTTTGCCTTCTCAGCTGCTATCAAGTAATCCCTCAACACAGTCAACTTCTCATGATCTTCACTAATTTTTACTGAGGAACTTACATGACACTTGTTTTTATCACCATTAACAAGATTGAATAATTCTCGAAATGCCATATGATAACCTTCCTGTAACATCTCCAGTGACAAATTATGCATAAATGAATTACGGTACCTGAAAGAAACCAAAAAAATAGCATATACTAAATACCAAGGAAAATGGACAAATCATTTATAATACAGAAGGCAAGACATTTTTTGTGAAAGAAATCTACGTGAAATAAAATTTTGCAGAATTTTGGGATTTGCACCTTTCACCTTAAAACAATACTGAAAAGGATTTGAGTTGAAATCAAAATCTTAACTATAAATACATTTTCTTACAACTTACTTTGATGTGTCAATCATGATGGTATCTTTGTGGACATTTTGCAATTTTGATAAAGATACAGTATTTTTTCCATAACCAAATTTTTTGGCAGTTGCTTTTGAAACATGACTTTTATCCCTTGTAAGAGATTCCAATACTTGTTGAGTTACAATATTGCTATGAGGTGGCAAGGGTGGCAATAATGTAGTTGACATCTAAAGGAACGTCCAAAAATATTATAAAAATGTAAAATCAAAACTGATTGTCATATATGGTCCACGGAAGATCTTTTATTTCAGTGTGAAATAATTTATTGGTATGAAATTCAAATAAAACAGACTCAGAAAGTTCACTGTTTTACTACAATAACTAGCAACAAAATATCTGCGAAAATATGACATGACTGTTGAATTGAATGAATATATTTAAAATTTTGACAGCAGAACCTCCATTTAACAGTCACTTCAATTACCACCTGTTTTACAGCCAAACTTTTAAAAGAAAATCTCTCTACAATTCAACTGCAATCAAACAGCCCCTTTTAACCTCTATTTGCCTACTCATGGGATCACTCCTTAGAATATGAGATGGTCTCCTGGCCTATTATATGATATATAATACTTCTTGTATATATAGCACTTGTATTACTTGTGATTACATGTGGCAAATAAATGGTAATTGAATTGGATTGAATTGTAATAGAACAGCACAAAGTGATATATTTCTCACATTAAGACTCTTAATAATAATGTAGTATTAATCAACTGGCCTCTCAAATCAACAATACATACATATTATATATATAATTAAATTAGAGGTTCAGATTTGATGCTTGCATGATGCTGACAAATCTGAAGCATTCACCTCTAATGTGTCAGTGGCAAACAACGACATACTATTGGGGTGGGGACTCCATCTATACAATAAAATTGGAACTCAACTAGCTATATATACATCCAACAACAAGAAGAACACAAACATTTGCAAACATAGGTGAGTCTAGAATTTAAGCAAAAATTTTTGGAGGAGAGTTAGACTGAAGGAAGTCATACCTCAGTTTACCATTACCCAGTACCATCAATTTTAAAAAATCAATTGTAAATATTTCAGTCGGACTTTGTATATTTGTATATTCTTATGGTGTATTTATAGCTATGTAAAATAATTATTATATCCAACTTTAAGCGAATTAAACAACAACAACAACCTGCCTGCCTGCAATGCAACATTTCGCAGAGAAAAATTCATTATATTAAACAATTTCATTGTTTCCCTCATCATAAAGTCTTCAAACTGTTTGATAATCATAATAAGGTAGTTTCATGTATGTTCGACATGCTTCCATTCTCGACACATTAATATTGAATCGATTAATCAATGAGAAAAAATGAAAAACATTTAAAAAGGAAGCTTACAGTAAGAACGTTTGACCCAATAGTTTAAATTTGAAATATCATTTAATAATTAGGGATAAATTCAAGATGAGTCTTAAACCTCTTTAAACAAATCCAAACACAAAAACCCCGACTGAAATGAAGTTGTTGATATTCACCCGTACTGTTATCACCACATCTTGTTTACTACTGGAATGGAAAGATTGGCCATGGGACTTCAAATCATGACTTTTAAATCCCCATTTTGAAAGCAGATTTCCACATAGGGAGGGGGATCCCTTCCATGGTGCGATTGTTATGTTCTCGACATGCTTAAGCTTAATAACTAGCTGATTATCAGAGTTTGTCTGCATTGTGATGTAATAGTTATGAAAACATAACGAGTAGCTTCAAGGGTAATTAGGCAGTATAGAAAAGAAATATCATCTCTAGCGTTTCCTTTGGGACCATTAGGGCACGTATTTTTTATGTTATCTACTTATTTTGTTATTCCACTGTTCTGTGTTTTATTTCTAAATTGTTTTAAAAATTGTTTTGTCAAGTAAAGAATATATGGGTTGAATATGGACATATCCTCCCATTCCTTTTCTCCTCCATTTATCTAATTTTCAAAGGAAAGAAATGTCTTTATATTTTTATTACTAATGTTGTTTTGATATCGTAGTTCATATCTTACATCCTTTTGAACGCAAATTAGGTTTCCTTTTTCATTTTTTGGATTCTAAAGTTGTTTTGCCAAGCATAGATGAAACTACTGTATCACCATGAGAAATTGATGCAAAAGAACAAAGAAAAAGGGAAAAGGAAACTGTTGTTTATATATGATGATGTAGCTCGGTATAGTGTGTAGATGATGCAAGCAAATAATGTGCAGAAAAAATAGATGATCATATGTCTTTCAAACACAAAATAGAAAACAACAGTTTCTTTTTTTCTTTTTTTTCTTTCCTCCTTCCTTTTTCATTGATGCTGTTTTAGTTAACCAAGAGTTGTCATGGGAGTAATTCTGGCAACATAATGAATAATGAAAAATTTTATGCATATCATTTTGTTTTGGAAAGGTAATATGACTTCCATTTGACCAAGCAAGACGATAAAAAAGAGAGTATATTATTTTTAGAGCACATATATATACAAAAAAAGAAAAATGAAGACACACACTGACTGTACTTCTCCACTTTTTGCCTAAAACTAGATCCACCACTGAACGAAAGGTCAATTTAGAAATATTTGCATGACACTGGTGGTCCATGACACTCCATCATTGCTGCCCAACGAAATTTGTGGTGTGGGGGAGTTAGTAGTGAGAGAAAGTTAAAATAAAAGTTTTAAGAAAAATTTCTGTTGAAATTGTTGCGACTGTCCATAGATAGGGATTTTATGCTCTTGAAAGACCTAAAATTATCAAAAGGTTCTTTATCTCTCGAAAAATATCTGCAAGAATTGCGTTGGTTGTGAAGTCTTTAAAACGCATCGTGATCTTTCATCGCCTCTTAAGACGCCATTATGTTGAAAACATAAACATAGTGATAAATCACGTGATAATAAACACTGTGCATAAAATACCAGGAATCCTCCAAAATATAGTGTTAAGAAACAGGATTACTGGATATAACGCGATTTTCTCAAAGAACACAGAAAATCAAATGATGAATGTTGAAGTTTTTTTTGTGCAACGAAAGATTTTTTTTTGCACTTCTGGGCCACCGTAGCCTTCCAATATTTATTTCCCCCTTTCTTTTTCCGGTAGCTCCGCTCTTATTCTCTTATTCTTATTCTCTTATTCCGCTCACAGTATTATCCTTGTTATCTAGTTAGCTAATTTTTGTACTGTAGTTAGGGAGAAGAACCATTATATATAAATGGAACCCAAATTAATAATAATAAGAATAAGAATAAGAATAAGAATAATAAGAATAATAAGAATAATAAGAATAATAAGAATAATAAGAATAAGAATAAGAATAAGAATAAGAATAAGAATAAAAATAAGAATAAGAATAAGAATAAGAATAAGAATAAGAATAATAATTAATGAATACGTCCTTCGTGTGGATCAGTCGTGGCGACCTCTACCTGGGGGCGTGGTTGTCGGCGACCTCACAGTCAGGTTCACTGGATATCTAGTGCTTAACACTAGCGCGATAAATTGATATCAAGCGCGTGCGCTGGTGATAATTAGAGAGTATAGATATACAGAGGATCCGCGCCACAACATTTAAAGTGTGCAAGGGCAAAGGAAAATATCAAAGGGTCGCGGTTGGGCGACGAAGAAAATGTTCGTTTTAATTAGCTCTCCAAACGCCCTTAAAACAGCTACTTAGGAATAGCGTAATGAATAAGCCTGATTCGCATTGAGTCATTGGTAAAAAACGAGGTTGTGTTAAATGTTTTGACGGAATATATTCGATATAATAGATAATAATTAAAAAGGCTTCACATAACGGAATGAGAACTAATTACTATCGAATAATTACTATCGACTATCTTAAATCATTGGATAAGCATTTTACGTTTCAGTTGTATGATGAAACATATATTCGACGCGGTAAAATGGGTCATCGGAATCATGCGTCGTTGAATATCACAAGCTCGACTGAAAAATTCCGAATGTCCCATTTTTACCTTGTCGAATATCTGTTTATTATGCCGTCAAGAAAAGTAACAGAAAGTTTACGCAAATACGACGACAACGAGGACGGCGATGTAAAGGATTCGTTTTCCATGTGAATTTTGTTTAGAAAGAAAGTCCTTTTCAAATTGTACCATTGGGAGAATTGTCAGTTAATTACATCATTAACAAATTTTTACGTTCTACACAACGTGAAAAGTTATATTTTGAAGTCGCACTAAACCTGCAGATGCGAAGGATAGCAGGAGATTATGTTTCTCTCATATTGGTTTTATTCTGTTTCGATAGAATTTCTTTCTTTGAACGTTCTGTTATTAAAGATAAGTTGTTCAAATGTCCACTGCTTTGTTATTCATTAATTTCTGAATATTCGTGGATCACTTTCACGTCGCCGTCCTCGTTGCCGCCACTGTTGCATAAACTCCCTAAAATCTGACAGGACGCGCAGCTCGGAGTTGGATATTACGTTAGTCAGAAATTTTCAGAAATTTTCGTACAACAGACTATTACAAAAAGATTGTTGAAAATGTCGGTTTTACAAAAGAAAGTATTTCATACTGTCTTTTAAAAATTTGTACTTTCCTATATCTTTGTTAAACAACACTTTTATCATCCACAAATATAAGGAATTGCTTTGAACAAACAGAAAAATAAAACCTTACACTTGATTCCTTAATATAAACGTGATCAATGTTGACAATAAGAAATGAGAACCATCTGCTTTTTAGTTGAATCAATAATTAACCATTTCTTTATTATTAACAACTTGACGTTTTATATTACTGATCCAGAAGTTTCACGCTATATGACGACTGATATTTTATTCGTTTGCCAGTCAGAAAGAAATATGGAGGTAGTCTGCCATCAAGAAAGCCATGAAGAGAGAAAGCCTATTCTAAATGAAGGACTTAAGCCAATCCTTACTACTTTAAAAATTTTCGGCTTGTTTTACGAATATCCAGACAAGTCAAAGAAATCACAATTGGTTTTTAAAGTTTTGTTGATGCTTTACGCTTTTGCGTCATTTTTGATCCATTTGACGCTTTTTATCAAATCTGTTGTCGGTAAGATTTTGTACACTTAATCAATCAAAGCAGCCAAAATATTCACGACATCAATGCTGCCCTTAATGTAACGAATTCTTTCTTTCTATCTTTCAGGGACAAGCATGCAAGATACAACTGATAGTTTTTATACAGGCGCAGTAGTTTCTGTTTATCATTTTAAGAGTGTCTGCTCGTCCTTTGCATGTCTCAAACTCAGTCCAAGATGCTGCACAAATCTTCTTGTAGATTACTGCCGTAAATTACAGGAACTGTTAGATGAAATCAAGCTGCACGACTGCAGACTTGTAGAAAATCGTTTTAAACGTCAACTTCGAGTGTGGGTGTACCTTTTTGTAGTCATTACTGTTTCCTTTCTCTTCGGCATGATTTATTGCAGTTTCTTTGCAAATGATACTGTAGGATCGTTCGAAGAATTAAAAGTCTTCCCTTTCAAAATGTCTGTCACCACAATAAGTGTTGCTATTTTATTTGATCTTTTTGCGTTTGGTGCATACTTTTTGCCATCAGCATTGTGTGGTGTACTTATTCAAGCAACAACATACACATTTGACGAGTTCTATCGCTACTTAACATACCGTGAAAAAGAAGGACTTGGTTTCTGCATGTACATCAAAGAAATCCGTACAAAATTTTTGAGATTATCAGAATTAGTGAGCGAGATGGACAATATGCTTTGTTGGATAGTCATTGTTTCGTATTTTTCCGATATTGCGATGGTGTGTCTGTTGCTTCGCGTGTTGGTACACGCTAACATGGCCTCTGGAATTCTAACTGGATTGTTTCTTCTACCACCCCTATATACATTGCTAGCTTTATCCCACTTTTCAGCAAAACTGACAGACAAGGTAATTCTTACATATATCAAACTGTCAATTTGTTGTTGATGTAACACATCACTTAATGTCTACATGTTGTTGTACTTTTTAGGGTCAGGATTTGTTGCCATATTTACAAAAAATGCAAATTGAAAATGTCCATCTTGATGCAAAAGTTCAGGTATGTCATGCGAAATATTTAAAAATTTGGTTTCGCATTGGAAACTTTAGGACACAATGGAGCTAAATAGAAGCTTTAAATTTTTTCACTTTTTTTCCTTTTTCTAGCTGGACTTGCTGTTATTTCACTTCACGTCAGAACCGGTTGTTCTCACAATATGGAAAATGATCCCACTATATAAATCCATCATTTTGTCTGTAGGTACTTTTGTTACTTAATGTTTCTTAATATAATAGAAAAAAGGTTCAATCCATCTGTCAATCA
The DNA here is from genome assembly GCA_039566895.2 of Turritopsis rubra. Classification (NCBI taxonomy): domain Eukaryota; kingdom Metazoa; phylum Cnidaria; class Hydrozoa; order Anthoathecata; family Oceaniidae; genus Turritopsis; species Turritopsis rubra. The sequence continues at coordinate 14,076,304 of CM077625.1, read as the reverse complement.
TATGTTAATAAATGGAAAATGAAAATGTAAACATAATAGAAAGAGAAAAAAATATATATGAAAATATGAAATCTTCAAAGCCATTTTTTCCAAAATATATTAAAATCTTTAAATATCTTTTAAATAAAAATTTAAAAATTAATGCTCCAGTGAGACACCTATTGTGATGTTATGTTATGGAAAATGGATCCAAATTAGAGGCCAAATTGGTAAATCATAATGGCAGATGCTTAAGTTCCATTGATGTATATAACATAACGGACACTGGGGAACCAGCAACGAAAGGTCATTGTTTTCTCTCACGATTTCTATCCACTGGGTCTCTGGTAAATGCAAGAAACACATGGGAAGTTATAAGCATTATTAACCCTATACTAACTGGTTATGAGGACATTACCGGTGATTATTGACTGACGTCATGGTTAAGCCTGAGGTTGCGAGGGCAGTAAGTGAGAGAAGTCAATATTCGACCCGCATTACTTGCGTTTGAGTTTGATTCTTCGAAAACAAACTTTGTAAACAAACTTTTTTCCCCATTTTTGTGTGACATTCGATTTGTTATTAAAAATAGAAAAAATGCAATGCAATCAGTTCCCTTATTATTTTGTCCTAACTATGTTTTTTCTGTCTATCTATCTATGTTTTTTCTGTGTTTGTTTACATTCATGCCTCTTATATGAAAGTTTGACCACGATGCACTCTGCTCCCAGAAAAAGTGTCTCCTTGAAGTAGGTTTCCGCTATAAAGGGTTTTGGGCATAACTCTATGATTTTTTATTTTTTTTAGATATTTGTCAGTATTATCACTTACTTCACGCTTATCATTTCATTTGGTTGATACTGTGCCACCAATTAAATATATCGACATTCAACAATGAACAATTATACCACCTATACCAGTCGAGGCTAGAGTGCATGAGTCGAGGCTAGAGTGCATGAGTCGAGGCTAGAGTGCAAGAAATGAGTATTCGTAATTTTCAAGCAAAGTATTTAATGATCAGTAATAATCAGGAAAAGTAAAATAATTAATAACTAAATGTTAAAAACTCTACACAAAGTTTGGGTACAAAGTTTAGGTCAAACAAGAATATAACAAATTCGTAATTCGTTATAATCGTAACAATAACAGCATTGATATCTATACTCCGTCACAGTGTTATAAATTCAGATATATATGTCTTTGTTTCATTTCTTCCATATATCCTTTTTTAAATTATTAAATCGGAAACATCATTGTTCATTCTTTTCAATCGAATGTATGCTTTGGTCCACTGACACCCATATGAAAATCCATGCCCACCGAAAACACTTATAAAAAAGAGCGTTAAGAGTCACTACGAGCGCCATCAACACTAGAAATGTGGAAATATGGTGTCGTCTTTGCTACATTAATATGGTGTCGTCTTTGCTACATTAAGAATAAAAGAAGAATAAAGATCCAGCGAAAAAAATTCAGACGATAAATTTTCGGACAAATTGTGGAGAATTCGGACGAGTTTTGTGTATTGTGCTGTGTGGAAATCTTACTTTATAACGAAGATCTGGACGAGTCTTAAAAGGAGGAAATAGTCAATAAATCACGAATTGGGATTGGTAGAAACAAACAAACCGAAGTTAAAAATACGGGGGTTTTTTGGTACAAAAAAAATTAAATTTAGCAAAAATTAATTTTCCCCAAATGACCATGACATACTTCAGTTCGCAAAACATCGGGATAAGAAACATCTTCCGTAAACCAATTCCCTTCGAGTATACAGTAGACTCCCGGTTATTCGAACCTGCACTTATTCGAATAATTCGGTTATTCGAAGTGAGATGGCGTTCCCCTTGGATCTGCTTACCCAACTCAGGCAAAAACACTCTCGGTTATTCGAACTTCAGTTATTCGAATAATTCGGTTATTCGAAGTGATTTCTATTCCCCTTGGGGCCAATTATAGGCTAAGTCACCCTCAGTTATTCGAATTTTTCTTATTGGGAGATCGTCGAGTGAGAACATTGATTTTCTGCGATTAAAACACTTTTTTTCTTCAAAAAATCAGGTTTCAATATTCATGGCTATTTACACTCTTCAAGCAATTTCTTCAAAAGTTCAATATTCTCCTTCGGTCCAGAGAATTGAAGCAAACAGGGGATCCTCAATCCCTTATCATCTCCAAAGTTAGTTCTTTTCGTTTGTTGGTTCCATTTTAGCTTCTAGGACTTCACTAATAACAGCGTTCCATTTCTTTTGATACTCATGATATCCCATAACGGTTGAGTTACTCTCATAATACTTGATAAGAATGATTTCTATCGGCTGTGTTTCGTTGATTATCATTGAAACAAGATCCATTGTAATTTTCACTTCTTCGTCCTAATTGTGGTGTGACTGCTTTGTTGTTGTGTTGTTTCGTTTCGTTTTATAACATTCGAACGTTTTAAAAGGATCATTCAAAATTCGAACGTTTCCTTTGATTTTCGAACGTTTCATCTAATTTTCGAACGTTTCGAAAGCTCGATTAAAAAACAAGTGGGTGGATGTAAACAAACTTTTTAAAGGCTCTTCAAATCCACATCAAAGATGGCAACCGCTCAGACAACGTCAAGGAAGAAAGCTGTTCTGACGATCAAAGAAAAATATCTTGCTTTGAAAGAGCTTGAAAAAGAAGGAACAACTAAAAAGTCTATTGCTAAAAAGTATGGTGTCCCACCTAACACACTTTCATACTGGGTTAAGAATAAAAGTGACATTTTTACCAAGTATGAATCAGGCCAGTATGGAGCTAAAAGACAAAAGCTTTCTTCCGGAAAATACGATAACATTGATAAAGCAGTTTACAAGTGGTTCGTTAACGCTCGTGAAAGAACTGTGCCGATTAGTGGTCAAATCATTCGAGAAAAAGCATTGGATTTTGCAAAGCAATTCAACGAACCTGATTTTAAAGCTTCAGAAGGCTGGCTAGACAGATGGAAGCACAGACAAAACATCATTTACAGAATTATTTCTGGAGAGGAAAAGTCTTGTACACCAGAGATGACAGCAAGCTGGGAAGAAACACACCTGCCAACCATTTTGTCACGCTATGATTTACAAGACATTTTCAATGCTGATGAATTCGGCTTGTTCTACCAGATGCTTCCAACAAATACCTATCATGCCAAAGGTGAAAGATGTGCTGGTGGAAAGTTCAGCAAAGTTCGTTTAACAGGACTTGCAGCAGGAAATGCCCTAGGTGAAAAGTTGCCCATGTTCGTTATCGGAAAATCGGTTACACCGCGCTGTTTCAAAGGAGTCAAAAGTCTTCCCTGTCAGTACAAAGCTCAAAAGAAGGCGTGGATGGATTCTGAAATCTTTACCGATTATGTGAAAAAACTCGATGCTAAATTTGAAACTGCGGGTCGAAAGATTGTCTTGATAATTGACAATTGCCCAGCTCATCCAGAAGTCACTGGTCTTAAAGCAGTAGAATTAGTTTTTCTACCACCAAATACAACGTCTAAGACCCAGCCCATGGATCAAGGTGTAATCCGAGCATTGAAGGCATATTACCGGTCAAATCTTGTGAAACGTCAAATAAAGTTCATTGACGGCGGTAAAGAGGTCCCTAAAATTAACATTCTTGAAGGGATGCAAATCTTGGTCAAATCATGGGACGCTGTTTCAAAAGACACCGTTAAAAACTGCTTTAAGAAGGCAGGCATCTCAAAAGAAGCACAGATCACGAGTCTCAATGATGCTGATGACCCATTTAAATCTCTTTCTGACAGCATAAGCGAGTTGAAAAAAAGAGAAGTTGACGGCGACATCTTGAACGCAGATGATTTTGTGGATATTGATTTTGAGGTATGCACGAGTAAATCAATTGAATTGACTGATGAGGAAATCGTGGAAATCGTACTTAATGAGGACAAAGATCAAAACGAGCCGAATCTCGAAGATGACGATGATGATGAAATTGAGGCACATGACATCCCCCCGAAGAAGCCAAAGCAGTCAGAGTTGGAAGAGGCCTTAGAATTGTTGGAAAGATGGTCTTTGTTTGACGAGAATGGTCTTGAAATCAGAAAGCAGTTAAACATGATAACACGTACATGTCAAAAACACTACATCGATAGTAAAAAACAATGTAGCATTAAAGATTTTTTTAAGAGTTGAACTCCTTGTATTTACTACATTTTCTTTATAACTTTCATATTTTAAAACCTGTTAACAATTTGTTCAAATTTATTCTTTCTTCAAAAAGTAAAAATTCTTTGTGTTTATTACGCTCAACTGAACCACAATGCCTCAATTACTTCAGAAAAGTCCATCCCATTAAGGTTAAGTTGAAAATCTGGCGGGAAAACGAATTTTTCAGTTATTCGAACTCCCGGTTATTCGAAGTAAATTCTTATCCCCCTTGGAGCTTCGAATAACCGGGAGTCTACTGTAGTTTAAGGATATTAATTAATCACGCAAAAAATAAGAAGCGCAAAAACGAAAAGTTTCGGCGTGACAAAATTTCGGACGAATAATGTTTCGGACAAATTTTTGTCCGAAAGTTTGTCACGCCGAAACGTTTTGTTCTTAATGTATATCGGATAATAGGCGTTTTTTCTCGGATGTACACTAGTGGGAATAAGCTCACAGTCTCTTACATATAACAACGAAGTACTCCCAAGAGAACACCATAAATTTGGTTATCTATTCCTATAATATCATATCATGAACATTGAATTAAGGAGGTCGTCCAAAATACTAGTAGTAACTTGGACTATTTTATCATTCCCCTTGAACTGATACTCTCTCATAAAAGACTCTCGATAACTCGAACATTCGTATCTCGAACAAAGTTCATTGGTCCGTTGGAGGTTCGAGTTATCGGGAGTTTACTGTTGTACCAAATTTTGTCCTCGGGGAAGAGGACAAGTGGCAGCATTTTACTAATACAGAGTGTGACGAATTTTTACAAAGTGTGGCAACAGATTATTACAAAGAAGGGTGACAGGTATTGCAAAGCGTAGCAGGTATTATAAAGTGTGATTATTACAAAGTGTGGCAGGTATTATAAAGTGTGGGAGGCATTGCAATGTGTGGCAGGTATTACAAAGTGTGGCAGGTATTATAAAGCGTTGCAGGTATTTCAAAGTGTGGCAGGTATTATAAAGCGTGGCAGGTATAACAAAGTGTGGCAGGTATTATAAAGTGTGATTATTACAAAGTGTGGCAGGTATTATAAAGCGTGGCAGGTATTACAATGTGTGGCAGGTATTACAAAGTGTGGCAGGTATAACAAAGTGTGACAGGTATAACAAAGTGTGGCAGGTATTATAAAGTGTGGGATGTATTACAATGTGTGGCAGGTATTACAAAGTGTGGCAGGTATTACAATGTGTGGCATGTATTACAATGTGTGGCAGGTATTACAAAGTGTGGCAGGTATTATAAAGCGTGGCAGGTATAACAAAGTGTGGCAGGTATTATAAAGTATGGCAGGTATTACAATGTGTGGCAGGTATTATAAAGTGTGGCAGGTATTACAATGTGTGGCAGGTATTACAATGTGTGGCAGGTATTACAAAGCGTGGCAGGTATAACAAAGTGCGGCAGGTATTTCAAAGTGTGGCATAACATGGAGAAGTCAGAGGGGTAGCCAGAGCTCAGTCAAAATTTGTGGAGGAGAGTTTAGTCATTTAAAGTAGAAAAGAAAAACGTGCAAGTGACCTAATCGACACTTAAGATTGAAAAGAAATATCATAACATTGGACTCCTCCACTTGTTTTGACTGAACTTGAATACGCCTATGGAAGTTGTGCTACTTTTACTTATATTTTATATCCAGAGCTCTCAATCTTCTATCCTTTGATCATCACAAAGTATATCGTGAGATTGCGGCCTTAACATAATCTTCTGATTGAAAATAAACCAACTTATTTTAATTCTGGTCTCCACGTGATAAAATTATGACAAACATAAGAATTACTTTAACTTCTAAAGGTCTGTTTCCACTAGACCTGTAGTGGCTTTTTATCAACATTCATATAACGTTTTAAAGTTTCAATTGCTTTTTGATTCTTCAATGAAGTTTATGTTTGTTATATTCCACTCCCATAATTGGCTTGAAAACATATTCGTTAGCGATAAACACCAATAAACATCTGGTGAAACCATTAATAAATTGATAATAAAACCATGTTTACACTATACTGTAAAATTTTCCAGGTGTGAATTAGGAAATAGACACTCATAAAATAACGATACAAATAAAATTTGTTGAAATTCGTCAATGTTGTTCTATATTGATGACCCACCCTGTACCAGAAGGCCAGAGCAAGTATAAATGACAACTTGATTCAATAGTTCTTGATTTTATGATTTTTTTCTTGATTCTTGATAATTTTTGAGAAAATATTTATTCGGGATAAGATGATTAGAAAAACAAAGTATTTCTTACATCAAAAAACCTCTCATGCCATGATCTCTCTTTGATCCCATGTAGTCCATGGGATCATATCGAGGGTGAGTCCATGTGAAAAGTACAGCCCCTTTTTCAATCTCCTTATGCAGAACCGAATGCCCTATCAATTTTGTTTTTTAAAAGAAAGAAAGTTTGCATGCAGAGATTTTTCGTTCTTTCTACTTTGTGGAGTGTTTTGACATTGAACTCAAACATTTTCGTCGGAGAAAAATACTTTAAATCTATCGATATGTTGTATATACCTCTGACATATATCCCTTAGAAAGCGCTTATGTTTGTCAAAAAATACTCATCACATCTGAACTGGAAAATCAAAATTTTAAACAAAATCAATACCGATCAGAATTCATAAAGAAGCTAGATGAGCATATTTGGCGAAACCCATCGTTACCATCGAACCAAAGAGTGTTACAATATGTCTGAGAATTTATTCATGAGCTTCTACTATTTACCGATATGCCAGACGAAATTCAAATAATAGACAGCGGAAGTTACTTTTCCAACCTACGTGTTGGTCTTCCATACGAGTTTGATTTTATGCTGGATATAGCATCAATGCTTGGTAAATATTGTCCCTTGGAAATAAACGAGCCAGAATATCAATTAGAAGATGATTAGAAAAACAAAGTATTTTGTGATATTGGGAGAAGGATTGTTTCCATGTTTTGTTGGTTATAATATTCATTCTGATTTAATAGCAGTACGTCCGTCAAAAAACGCAAACCTAAAGAATGTTAACTTCGTTAATGCCAAAGGTCTTACTGAGTTCTTTTTCAAAGGAATTGTGACATTTCTTAAAGGAAATGCTGATAAATGGAATATACATGACTATTCAAGCATAGAGACATAATCACCAGCTTTCTCAATCTCAATGTTTTATGAGCATACTGGCATTCTTATTGATCTTGTTCCATGCATTCAATTTCCAAGTACTAACGCAGATATTTTACCTGAAATTGATGATCAGGTGGAAAGTCATTTTTTGCGGCTACGTGAACCAAGTACGAACGCTCAATGGAGTGTTGGCCCTGCAGATAGTCAATCTTTCACTGGTGTTTTTCATAAAACTTCAATAGAACAAGCAGCGTGTTCGCTGGGCAGTAATGACAAAGATGGTGCGATGAAAGATTTTTACAGCATAGGTCCGTTCTACCTAGTAAAAACGGACTTTTTAGAAACATATGAATTCCACTTCAGACTGTCGACATCCTTGTACGAGAAGTTTTTCTATTTGAACCTACCGTCAGATGTATTGACAGCAATGAGGGTATTGCGTTATTTCTTTCAAACGTTTCCTTGTAAAGTTGAAGGAAAGACTGGTGAATGGCCTGGAGGAAGACTAGAACAAAGTGTTTTTTTTCTTACATTATCTAAAAAATTATTCAAGAAAAAGAACGTGTTTGGGAGAAACTCTAAATTTTCCAGTTATCTTTTTTCTGCTATCACTTTAAAATTACTGTCAAATGGTCAAATTCTTCAAAAATGGAATGACGCGGATTTAGACGTCGGACAAATTATGGAGGAATTGATTAGTCTTATTGCCAAAGTCATCGATGGTATATCAACTGACGAAGCAGCGGTTGGTGGTTTGGAGTTGAGTCCATCCTTGGCGATTAATAGTAGGTGTTTCAAAGAGGGTTCTTATTCTATAAAATCCATCACAGAATCTGATAAGACAATGAGGAGACTTATAAACGAACATAATTTTACAGCCATGTTAAGGCTAAAACTTGTTGGAAGTCCCCAAGTGGTACATGAATCGATTTGATACTCTCCAACAGAAAGGATTTCTTTAAACACTCGGGAGCTCTTGATATAGGAATTAGTGTTTTCCACTCGCTTGTATATTTAATGCTTAAAACTACATACTTCAAACTAGAGCCTAAGAGATATATCTATCGAAACTTTAAATGTTTTGACAGAGATATACCTTCTTACATGAGTTAAATACAAGAATGAACAGCGTGACAAACTACCCACACTTTCATGACATATTTACCATATTATTATTGAACAATCATGCACATTTCAAGATCCGTTTTCTACGATCAAGCTATTTTGAGTGGCTTATTATAAAGCTCAGAGAAACCGAGAAAACTAAACGAACTCAGCACAGAAGTTAAATCCAGCACAAACGTTAAATTGAACCCCAAGGGCTTTTGGGATGCTTGTAAACCTTGACTTTCGGAAAAATCTGTAGCTGCAGGGAAAATCGTTTTAATTGAGAATGAGAACATAATATCTGACTGGGCCGTAACCACTGTCTTTAAAACCAGTAGTTCTGTAACATGGCAAAATCGTTCAGCATTCCACCATGGAAACCAGGTTTTTCTTCCCGCTTTAATGACCCAGTAATAGTTGCAGTGGAGAAGTTTGGAGACCATCCCAGTATCTTCCCTATAAGAGAAGATATTAACGGAAGGAAGTGCTTCGATTTTCTAATGTTACACCTCAAGATATAGCAAGAAAGATCCTAGTACTAAACACTGGCCAAAAGACAGGTAGTGAAATCCCGATACACATACTGGAATCGTATGGTCATGAAATATCGGAGAATAAACACGAGCATTGATAGCAATATATTTTCATCCGAACTTACCGCTTCTCAAGTGAACCAGTCCATAAGAAAGATGATAAATCTTTAAAACTGAATTACAGACCAATAGCTTTACTTCGATCCATTTCGAAGGCTTTTGAAAGGTTAATCTTTAATCAGCTGGCAAGTTTCATTAAAAGCAAAGTCTTAAAATTCTTATGCAGTTAAAACAAAGGTTATTCCACAAAATACGCTCCTTCACCGAAGTTTTACAGGCACTGCAAAGTGATATCCCTAAAGTCGTATCATGGTTCAAGGAAAATGGTAGGGTCATAAATCCTTCAAAATTCCAGGTAACCTTCCTTGGAAACGGAAAAGATAAGTTAAGTCTCAGCACTGATAACCTGCGTTTATTGGCGACAAAAACAGTACAACTCCTGGGCATCACCCTGGATAGCAAACTGACATTTTCACCGCATATTACTGACATGTGCAACAAAGCAAATCGTCAAATTGCCGCTCTTTTACGTATTCGAAAAGCATGGTATTTATGTAAAGCCTACATTACATCGTGTTTTAGGTATTGTCCGTTAATCTAGATGTTTTGTGTAAAGGGTGATATTTGGAGAATTGATTCCACTCAAAGAAGAGTACTGGGAGAAGTGGCCCTATCTTTAAAGAAACTAACGGAAACGTTTTAACGTATTTAACACTAGTTCTGTACACACAAGCAACCTCAAATCACTGTTGATGTGACTGTACAAATCCTTACACAAATTGAACCCTGAATTTATGTGGAACTTGTTTCACTATAAATGCATCAACATGAATCTCCGTTGTGGTAAACTGCTTGCCCTGCTTGAACAGTCTGGCACTAGCAATCTTGTTTTTCGTGCTGTTCTTGCGCGGAACAATTTACCGATTCAAATAAAAGAGGCTGAAGATCTTGAGGCATTCAAGAAGGATATTAAAGTATTTGCCATCCATATTCTGTCGATGTAAGTCTTCCGCCTGATGTATCATAAATTTTAGCTGTAATATTATTTTATTTTATTTCACTTTTAATGATGTTAGTTCTCTTGTTTTTCTTATGTTTGTTGGTTTTAATTAGTTTTTTAACTAGTGTAAACGGTCAACATAAAAAAAGGTAATAAATAAATTAAATAAAACAGTTTAAACAAACTCCATTTAAAGTTGATGCTGCGTCAGACGTTACTCGAACTTTCCCAGGGCTGTTTGGATTTGTGACTGCATGATGAGGTAGATACCAAGCATGACCTGTAGCTTCTATCTCGTCACTGGTAAATTTTCTAGCGTATCTATTTCGAAGGTATGAATTTAATTGTTCAACATACATTTTCTTAATAGCTCCATCTTTGTTGAGCTTCTATGTAACTGGTGACATTCCCATCACTAGAAAAATATTTCTTTTTTACTTTTTGAACATTCAGCAGAATTACTGCATTTTAAGTGCTTTCAAGGAAAAGCACCAGATAACATAACTATAAACATTTACCAAGTGGCGGCACACCAAAAATTCATACGAACAAAGTTCTTTTACCTTTTTTGTTGCTATTAACAAGATACAAAATCAAATCGAGTTTTAATCAAAATTTAATTTGTTACCAATCGCTTGAAAAAATTCTCTTTTGTCTCCGAGGCTTAAATGTTTGAATGAAGAGTGCAAATGAATTTTGATGTTTTACAAAAAAAATGGAATGGCTTTTGTTTGAGTGCTGCTAGGCTTTTACAAGTTTTAGATACCACCATTATAGCTTGCAAACTGACATGCATCATCAAAACTTTATTCAAAGAGTTTATTATTTGACGTCATAATAATTCATACACACAATGATGATGGTGACATAAAGACTTTCTTCTTCACTACATAATAAATCTTTCACTTTCCTTTAAGTCATGTCTCCTCCAAATAAGGTAAATCATACAACTTGTAATGTCAATATCTTCCCGACATACCTTTCCACCGACCTCATCACTCCAGGAAGGAGACAAAGAGAAACGTTACCAGCTATTGGGTATGTAAGAATCTCGTTTTCCTGGATGCATGTATTATATCGCGAATAATCTGTATTTCATCCTTACATTTTTTCAGCTTTTACAAAAGATCAATGGGCGATCCAAAGTTATGGGGACAAGAAACCAAATTATGCCCTAATGGTCCTATCGCTTATCACCACTTCAAACCATCCCATCTTGATGCTCGCAATGTTGTGGTCACTCATCGTCACTATGGCAGCAGAATTTTAAATATGTAAGTGACATCGTCAACTGGATGGCCACTTATACAACCAGAAATAATTGAGGCATTCAACTAAATCTGTCCCTATTTGCTACTATAATAATTGAATTTGTATAATTTCCATAGTGTTGAGAGAATACTCCCACCTATAGAGTTTATGTGGATCCAAATTAGAGGTCAATTTGATAATCAAATGATAATGCTCAATGCGAATAGCTATTGCAAAGATATGAGACCTATTAGAACAGATTTGACTTATATAAGCAAAGGTATGAGATTTGTAGATGTGGTAACAACGCAATGAGGCTGTATTTTAGAACGGCGAAAGATCAACCTGTCACTATAACAAGTCTGATGCGGAGCACGTGTCGAGTAAACGATCAAAGGTAGCTGTGTTATGTTTAAATAGGAGACAGGTTAGAAGTGGAAGCAATTTTGAAATGGAAGATATTTTGATCGTGAAATAGTTTGTTTGTTTCTATTTCTAAAGTTGTTCTTGTGGTGAGACTTTATTCAAATGAAAAACAAGCTTCACTTCCACATCGGATCTGTCATTGGATCCTTTCACCTCTGCAACATTATTTATTTATTTATGAAAACACGGACTCCTCTACGATAAGTCAGTTTACTCAATGTCGTTTATAAATTATTTTCACCTCAATTTGTTTTAGGATGCCGGCCCCATTTCACTCCTCACTGATTGAGTAAGTTTGTCTTTCCTTGACAATATGTTGAATCGTGTTCTTTTGACAGAATTCCATGGCGTTAGTATGTCTCTGCTATATATTTTTTTATTTAGAGAACATCATATCCCGGAACCTCTCGCATACTTACGTAATAGCTATTATTCTCATCGATGTGGATTTCAACTTTTCCCAACGAGTGGCGTAGATATCAGCGAGGAAGGTGTGTATAACAGTTGTAATATTTTAGATTATACGAACAGAAGCAATTTTAACAAAAATATTTCTGGAGTTTACAGGAAGCATAATTGATATTATAAAGCCGGGTTGAATTTGTTCTTTCGTCATGACGGCGAATGTGTAAATTGTTTTCAACAAATGAAGTCAGAATTCTACAATTTCGAAAGAAACATGACAGCATTAAATGTAGGCATTTCGTATTCATATGATCATTTTTCATTGCGCGAACAATGTCTACTATAAGGTACATCTTTATATGGTGCTGTATTATGAAATTTCTTCACTGTCTTTTTTTTCAGATGCAGCTGTTGAGAGATCAATCAATGAGGTATTTGTAAATTCCGTTTACTTGTGGTGGTATAAATGTGAGCACTTTGATTAATATTGACTTTTCTTTCAAACAGAGCGCAACAACTAGAAAGGATGCTTTGGATAACATCAGCTCCAAACTTTACGATACCACAACTTATGGATACAATTTTGACTCATATCAAGTTAAAAAGCGATTAGGCAAAAATAAAAGCAGAAAAGAGGTCCGTTTCAAGTTGAAAGTAAAGACATGCCGCAAATGTGGTCTACCCAGACAGTCAATGAGATGTGATCAGAGTAAAATGGATTTAAACGAGTTTCAAAGAACTTCCACTGTAGTCCAACGATACCAATCATGTCAAAAGGACACCGAAAGAAAAAATGACGGAAACATGCACCATGAAAAGAAACAGGAACCACGTGGTGACTCGAAACACAAGAAAGAACAATTCTGTACATGTGAACCTGATGATGCAAAAAAACAATTGTTATCGACTAATCCATCATCACGTGATCTAATGGTATCACGCGACGAAGAATCGAACGACTCGAATAAGTCGGGAGAAAATGACGAAACAGAAAATGAAGAAGCAAAAGAGAATATAAACATTATTGATAACGTGAAGAAAATTGAAACGACAAACGTGATACCGAGAACCTCCGTTCAAACGAGAAATGAAAGAAACAAACGAGAATTACGTTCGCTGACAAATCGTTGTTCCAAGTCGAAATTCGTTATGTTACATTTATACAATCGGCAACCACCAACCTTTGAAATGGAATGCGGTATGAAAACTGAAGCTCATCGCAAATTCCATAAACAATACCAGGAAGGAATACCCGACCTCCGTGATGCAACATGTGAAGGCAGAAAACACAACTTCCATGGATTTAATGTTCATCTTTTCAGGGGATAACAGAATTTGCTCTAGTGTACAGAAAATAGTCCGGGACCGAAAATATCGTCAATATATATATATATATATATAAAACAAAAGAAATTCTTATTTTCTTTCTAGGTCTGAAAAAAATGGTGAGTGGAAATAGTGGTGGTTTTACAATACCAAAGAAATCTAATTTAAAATGGAGAATATACCGTGACCGATTAAAGCATTCATTAGCGCCCACCTAGCAAAATTATCATAATTGTTATTAGAGGAAAAGATGTATTTTTTAATGGGTTCATATTTCTTAATGATACAGGGGCGTTAAATGACTTACAGCCAAAATCCTCATCTCAACTGTTTATGTCATGACTATGAAATTTGTAATTAGCGCCCACCTGGGTGTTCAATCGGTCAATACGGTAAACAAGGAAGAGAGAATAAATTAATTTTCAATATTCGACATAAATAGAACCATATAATTAAATTTCCTTCAAAAATTCCTAACACACTACAAAACACACTACAAAAACATGTTGCCACATATAGGAACATTATGGTCGGTGCTGATATTGAAAACAACGTACGACGTACTTATCAAGATTCCTCGGATTATTATTTATGTCATTGTATGATGGTAACACATTAAAGCTGTCGGCAAAAACGACAAACGAACGTATTTTCACATGTGGAAACTAAGGTAAACCGACAAAAAATGCATTCCAAAGTTAATATAATAATAAATGCAGGGAAACGAATGCAATATTACAACTTTTATTTTGTTCCTCTTCTGCACCGCCATCTCCTCACTCTTTTTGAGAGCTTGAAATCGCTTTTAATTTTAACTCACACAGAAATTGCCACCATTAACACAATAACAACATATCGACACCAACAATCCTCAAACGGAACAAAACGCAGTCCAACAATAGTATATTCGTCTACCGTAAACATATCAAGACAAACAATACAGAGAGCACAATATGTATATCGTAACATGCACCGAGCGTCTTTTGCGCAATTCGAACAATTTCCTCTAAAGGAATCATATTCCAGTAATTACACACACGCACTCTCCATCGTCATGTATAACAACCGGTTATTTCTTCTTGGGTGTTTTTAAGTTCGGATTCTTTGCGGATTTTGATGTTCTTGTAGGTTGCATATAACTAGGTGTGGCTTGAGATTTAGTTTTCCGATCGGAATGCTTTGGAGAAGATCTCAAGTCTGTTTTACTACTACTGGCTTGTTGGGGAGATAAAGTTCTTTTGATCTAAAGCAAAAGAAACAAAGAAAAGTAAATAAACAAAACAATCAATACAACGGTGGTTTACAGATGTGATATAATGGAACATTGGCGTTAAAGGGGCTGACTCACTCATTTTTTATTTGCCAAATAGATTCTATTATAGATTCTACGTTTTTTGGTTCATTCATTATTTGAGAAAGAATACAATTTGTTCGCTGCATATTTACCACAGATCTAAGACAACCAAATGATAATTCTCGTCTTGCGAAAACAAATGCCGAGAATCCAGAAAAACTGGGTTAACCTGGTTGTCTTTCCAGCAACTTTCTTTATTACATTCAATAAAAGTGCATTCAATACATCTTAAAACAAATAAAAAATGAGCGGATCATCCCCTTTAAGAGTTCGTGCAAGAAAAAGCTCACGTTGTCGGGTTTAGGATCTGTCTTTTTCTTTTCATTTGATTCATTTGCTGTTTCTGTTTTACACTTTTCGCCAGGATCATTCTTTACACGACACTAAGTAAGAAAAACCGTCAGTTCACTCCGACGTTATTTCACGTCAGCTGATTTGACGTTATATGGAAGTTATACTCACAGTCGAGTCATCTTGATCAGCTTCAGTGTTATTATTCATCTCATCTGCTTTTTCTTTTTCCGCTAACTAAAATAAACATCTCTGGTGATCCAGCGATTTATATACCGAGGCCAAAGAAAAACACAAAGCATTGTTCTTTATGACATGATTTTAGCAATTATTATCTTCACTTTTTTACTGATCAAAACAACAAGGAATACATTTTCCTGCAGCTCAAACTTAGCCTTACATCCAAGAAAGTTAAAGAAACAAAATTGGTACAAATGTTTGATTAAACATCTTTATTAGAGTTTCAATACTTATTTCCATTTTTGATTTAGATATGGATAAAGAACAGTTTACATTAATTCTCCTTTTAGTATTTACAACTTTCTAATTCCATGTTGCCTTCAAAAACAACCCCCTTCTCAAAAATTCCAGGCACAGGGCCCTAAAACTCTCTGCTTGTTCACCTGTTTCTGCTCTAAGTTATACTGCTTCATCATCTCAAGTACATTGGTGGTGACAGATCCATTCAGATCTTGGTGACCCTAGTAAAATATATAAAACAACCTGTTACCACCACCAACATCCTCACACAAAAACTGTTATCACCAACATTCCCACGCAAAAACACGAAATTCTAAGCAGTAATGAGGTTGGTTACCTTGATCCAGGGATGGTACAGTATCTCTTTTGATGTGAGTCTATGTGCAGGATCCACTTTCATCATCCCTTCGATTAACTGTTTTGCTGGAAATAATTAAAATGGTGGAGGTTAACTTTAGAGAAGAAAGAAATCCATTATGCATCAGAGATTAAAGAAATCTTTTAGAGAATATGAAGTTCATAATGTTTTTATATAAAAGATACCACAACAGAATCATCCAGGTGGTGAAAAATAAGTAAACCTTACCTGCTTGTGAAATACAACTCCAATGTGATGAGCTAAATTTCAGACGACCTTTCTGTATGAGTTCAAACAATTCTTCTTCAGTATTCGCCATAAATGGTGCATTCCCATCAATTCTACACGATAGGGTTGATTTTGTAATTAGTTTTTATCTAATTATTACAGTAACTGATTCCGATTAAAACAAAAGCCATACGTTTGAGAGTAAAACAAAATATTATCAGCTTAAAACTACATACAGTTTGTACATGATTACACCAATGCTCCATATATCACACTGCTGGCTGTAACCATAGTTAGTTATTACTTCGGGAGCTACAAGAAGACACATAAAATTTTTCAATTATCTTAATGAGATTGGTTATCTTTTTTGAGAATATTAATGATTATTACCCATGTACATTGGTGTTCCAACCATTTGATTCATCATATAGTCACTCCCCGATCCTCCTCTTGTGTAAGACAATCCAAAATCAGTCAACTTCAATACAAAGTTCATTCATTAAAATGATGTAAATCACAGGTAAAAAAGTGTTTAGATAATGCGAAGGAAAATTAGAAACCTGAAAAAGTACAAATATTCAAACTGCAGCTAGGAATTTCAATTGAATTTCATGAACAAAGTTTATTTGTTAGAGGGCCGAAAAAATATGAACGTCCACATTATAAAAACCTTGCATCCAATAAGTATATCAATGTACCATTAATACCAATCTAAATGATTCACTTTGTTATATAGAAATTCCAATTCACCTTGATGTTATATTGTAGTATCTCTGTTGATTCTGCCAGTAAAATATTGTCTAATTTCAAATCCCTATGAATGATATCTGTAAAAGACATAGCTTTTATTTAGATTTTCAAGAAATCTTTAAAACAAGAAATATAATATAGTCCTGTCAGACAATAAACTACTAAATTGAATTATTCTCAAAACTTAACTAAAAATAGAAATGGAAAAGTATTCTGATAATTTACCTTACTTTCAATACACAATAAATTAACCAACTAGTATCCTGAGTAAAAACATTTTACAGTTCCACTCTCAAGAATCATGATAATAAATATAAAAATTAACCAATAAATTATGTTCGATAACTACTAAAAATATTCCTTCATTTTAATCATTATAATTTACGATGAAAATTAAATGAAGAAGGTTTAGTATTATATTAACAATCGTCAATTGATTAATTTTTTGAATAATTTAGGTAAGACACACGATAAACTATTCCATAATCTATTTTTAGTTAGTTCTTGTAATAGTTTATCAAATAGTTTACTGTCTGACAGGTCCTTTACACAAATAATAATGGCTAATTAACTTTTTAGTGTCTCAATACAGGAAAATATTGGTTGTGACGTCATGAAGTCAAAATTTTCCCAAGTATTAATAAGTTAATAAGGTTAATAAGCCATTTAGTGGCTGGTAACATAATTAAGAGAAGGTTTATAGCCCTGCTAAAACTTTTTTGTTCCAATTCAATAAAATATATTAAAGAACATATTCTCCTTCTATTTTATCTTATTTTTTATGTTCTTTGTTTACATTTTTTATGAAGCCGGTCAATACGGCAAAATATTGACCAGCTATGTGACATCAATTAACCAACCATAATGATCTATTGTGAGAAGACTCCACACTGCCAGGTACTAAACATACAATAGGCTTATATATTTTAGTACTTAATACTCAATACAAGTACTTTCATGTACCTTATTGGCCCTTTTTATGGCGGCTCTTAATGACGTTAATTTTCATGACTTGGCTTTCAGGGCTGGTGTTGCATGTTTGTCCGTGAGAGTTTGACCGTGGACTTTTCAAAAATAACGCCAATAAAGATAGGCCGGTGGAAAAAGGTCCAATAACATAAACTATGCAGAGTCTTCATTGACCTTCATTGACTGAAGGAAGCTTGAGGACAGAAGAATAGGAGTGTTGGTGTTTTCACACCTAGGTGTCGAAGTTGGCTATTCAAAGGAATAGTTGTTTTTTGCGTCCAGAAAACTTTAATGTTACTCTAAAGGGTCAAGCATGAAAAAAAAACGTGTTCCTTCAATGTTGAACTCCAAAACTGTGTCTGCATTTGGCGAATAATTATGCAGATTTTAAATAACGAGCCAATCTGTTCAAAGGTTTGGTTTTTTACTTTTTAATGTAGAAATTCGAAATGATTGCTTATAAAATTTGATTGACATAAAATAAATAAAATTGCAGACACAATTTTTAAATACAATGCAAGAGGAACGTTATGCAATATTTTTGAAAATGTAAATATTAACCGTTATGTAACAGGACACTTTTTAATAAATACGGGGTAATTTTACTTTTGAGGTCAGGTTTCCAAAAACAGAAACTTTTAGAGCAGGCTTAGAGCTTTTTAAAAATATATACTTTTGTTACATAATTATTTTTAGTTGTGGAAATATTAAGCATCAAAGAAAAAGTGTTCTGTCCCTTTACAGTAACCTTAAGTACTAAAATAGACCTATATATAATGTTTTTCTTGGTGTATCATGCTTAATAACATTGAGAACTATCATAGAAGACCAACATCAATAGTATTGATCTTTTAAAAAATTACATATTTTTGAGGAATGAAAATTAAATGTTCTTTAAAAAACTGTGAGAAAAAATGAAAGTTTACCATTTTCATGTATGTATGCAACTGCATCAACAAGTTGTTTAACCACACACAACGCCTCCTGCATAAATTTAAGACATTTTGTCAATGCATCGTTCAGGTATTGGGGTGTCTTTATATTTATAAAGGTACAAGAGGAACATATTCAATAACTAGCATCAAATAATTTGGTTCAGTAAATAAAGCAGTAACAATGTAAACTTACTTCCTCTGAAAAGCGACCTTTCGAAACTAAAGCTTCTTCCAAACCCCCATTAGCACATAGCTCCATAACCAAGTACATTTTCTTAAAGAAGATATATAAAGTATCAGTTTTTCTAAGTACTTCACAAAAAATAATAATTCTGACATATATAAGTACAAAACATATCAATATACACTAGTAGTTTCAAACACTTCTTCTAAGTAAATAATGTTAGGATGATCAACTTTTTTCATGATGGATACTTCTCTTTCAAGCAATTTGACTGCAGCACTGCCAGCCTAAAAAATGTTGTAACAAGAATGATTTTCTAGAACTTACGTTTCACATTACGTTTTCTGAGATGAAATACAAATGGTAACCTTTTCCTTATTTATAGCTTTCACAGCCCACATGGATCCATCAGCAACATTTGTAGCACCAGTTACAGTTCCAAAACTACCTTTACCCAGCAGAGATCCGAAAGTATAATGAGCCTCAATTTCCTCTTCATTTTCAATGCGTGTATGTTGAATTTGCCTGGTGCATGAACTCTTATCTCGATACTTGTGTGCCATGCCCTTTTAGCAAACTGTAAATTCTATTCAGGCATAATATGTGTGTAAATCTATACAAAAAAGAATAGTATACAAATTTTAATATAGATTTGGTGTTTGACAATTGAAGAATTCTACAGAATCAGCCTCTCCATTTTTATACTGAATGAAAGGTTCTAAGGTTTACTGACATGAAAAAATATTTCTTAATGCATTATAATCTTCATGATACAGTTCAAAGTAATTTTGCTTCTCAAATACCACAAGCTCAAAATGTTGGTTTTCTCAATTAACAACTGACCAGAACAACTATATAGCTTCAGTCAACATTTGATCAAGTGCAATTCATAAACTTTTTACCGTTAATTTTAAAAGGAAATTCTTGGATTTGCCTTATTTCTCCAAGGTTGTTTTAGAAATCTCAGGGTTATTTTAGAAATTCCATAGGAACAAAATAGATTTTTTGAATGGGTTAAAAAGGGCTTTGAGTGAGCATAGTACTTCGCGAAGGTTAGGATACAAACAGCTATTTTATTGAAGTTTAAAAAGGTGAGAATCAGACTGAAGAGTTTGTCTCCAAACTTGATTAGCATAAGAAATATGAGACTGAAACAGTGCAAAATATCTATCTATCTATCTATCTATCTATCTATCTATCTATCTATCTATCTATCTATCTATCTATCTATCTATCTATCTATCTATCTATCTATCTATCTATCTATCTATCTATCTATCTATCTATCTATCTATCTATCTATCTATCTATCTATCTATCTATCTATCTATCTATCTATCTATCTATCTATCTATCTATCTATCTATCTATCTATCTATCTATCTATCTATCTATCTATCTATCTATCTATCCCTTATATTTAGTATTTATCATCCCCTGAAAACAAAATTTATTTTAAGTTATCTTCTAAAACACAAATTTTCTCTCTTCGAGTTTCCCCTAATAAAATATGAAACTGCGTTGGAGTCTTATTATTCTTCATTATATAACGAATCGGAAAATATATTCATTTTGCCAAGGAGAATGTCAGAGCATAACGTTTTTCTAACCACCCACCCTACCACCCACAAAAAAAATCAATTTGATGTTTTGCATGTGAATATATGGATGTGGCTCTTAATATATTATTGAACTTTCTTCTGAAATGTTCTTTCTTTCTTTTGTGTCGTGTGTGTCGTTCTTCTTCTTATGTTAAAAATTCACTTCTTTCAGCTTACAACAACTAAAGCAACTAAGCTAATAGTTGTAAATAATATATTGTATAATTGAGCTTTCCCTTAACAAAGTGATACCACATTAATGCACCATCATGATGAGATGGATACGTTCCTCCTCTCCTCTCTGTGTGTCACCACCAAATGCTTTCTCAAAAAATAATTTTGAATTTTCTTTACGTCCAGTTTTGTTTCTCAATTAAATCAAAATGAAGAAACAACAGGAGATATACCCCTTCCATTTCCAACAAGGAAATTAATGTGCTGGTGCTTTAATCTAAAGATCCATTTCCAACAAGGAAATTAATGTGCTGGGTCTCTTTAGATTAAAGAATCTAAAGATCGCGCTGCAACTGCTGTGATTTCTCGATCAGCAATGTTATTGCACACAACAGTTGAAGACCCCCATACGCCATCATTATGAGCGACGCCGCCATCGCAACAAAGGGCGGCTGAACTGTCCCTTCTTTGTGATTCCCCACTTCGTGAGTAATAAACCTGTAACTGTATAAGTTTATGATCTCCTCTAATCTTTTCTGTGGACAAACGTCCTATAATATATACAAATCCCGGATTAACCGAATCGGGTTAACCGGGCAAATAATCGTAAGTGGGAATATATACAGTAACATAAAAATCAAATATCTGTGAAAGTTCCGAGGATTCTACAAACGACGATAAGTAGGAACGGTTAAAAACAGAAATTAAATTCCCTCCCATCAATAATTTCCACTTATTAAATTATTTCTTTCATACCCCTATTTAATCGGGGATCCCTATACCACGACCAATTTTTCATTTTAGTCACTCAACCAATTTCCTCAGCCAATCGCAACACAATGCAATTAATAACGCGAACTGCATGGATCATTCCTATTCGGTTTTCTAAAAATAGCGTTATGGCACCCTGATTATAGCTTCTTAATTATTTTTTATTATTATTATTAGTTTATTTGGTAAAGGTCATGTCAGTAATAATCACTGATGTGGACCTACCAAATTTAAAAAGATAATTATACTTGTTTGTTTGTTCCTTTTTATTTGTATTTGATATGGATGTAAGGAACTGATTACATCTTGATTTTGTGAAATATTTTTCAGCCCTGTGTATTATATGTTAAAAAAACATTTGTGACCCGAGAAGAAAAAGGCGGTGAAAACAAAAAGACGCCATATGTTTTACAAATAAAAATGTGCTAAGTACGCACGCGCAAACGTCAATTTTCATCCCGGATACCGGGCTGGCTCGGTGGATTTGATATTACATGATACTTTTTGGCCCAGCACCCGAGATATCTCGGATAGTATACATATAATAGCACTTGCAAAAAAAAAGAGAATCAATTAGACAAAGTGAGCTGGACCGCTAACCGAAATGTACCGGTACCCGGGATGAAAACTACGTGAGTCATTAAAAACAGACTTTTTATCACCTATAAGGTATTGGGGGAACTCTGACATATAAAACTTCTATATATGACTTATAAAAATGACATTCCTGCATGCATATAATAATGTATAATGATGCCCGATGATGACAGTAGTAACTGTCGAAACGTCGCAAACAAAAACAACCGGTCTATGACATGATAAACTTTAATTATATATTATGAATACTAGACTGACAAACAATATAAATATATTCATATAATAATGGATGCTTTCTTTTAAAACGTACTTTCTTTAAGAAAAAATGAATTTTTATATCCGGAGAGGAAAAAAGATTTTCATGTGCTAAAGTCGAAGCGCTTCCTCTCTCCTACATACTTTTGAAATCGAAAAAAATACATTTTAGAGGCGGGTTATTTTCCTCGAGTTATTTTTTCGAGTTATAAATAAAGTTTGAGTCATGACGAACAAATAATGTTAACTCGAGGTTTTAAATAAAGACTTATATAACTCGGGAAAAATAACTCGAGAATTACCCGCCTCAGCAACAATGTCCAGTTGTTGTTTCTTAATCCACAGAAGGAATGGAGAGTTCAAATGTATTTAAAAATTGAAGACATTCATTTTAAGTGAACACCGTTTTATTTTAGTATTTTAGTGATTTTAACATATTATTCAGTGGGATAACTAAATGACTCACGAAGTTGGAAATATTGTGGCTGAAAATGTAAAGTACAGTTAAATCCCGTTGTTAAGCCCTGTCCTGGTGTGGGAACTAGGACTCTCATTAAGTCAGATCGATTTTCAATTCCCCTAGGATTTTCCCGTGCCTTTACGAATGACCTTGCTTCGCTGGGACATTGGTGGAGTCGCAACCTCGAACCCAGGGTCCCTTGCCTTTTCGATAGACCTGGGTTCGAGGTTGGGTGGAGTCGGTCTTATATCCTGTTTGCACGGGTTTTCCTTAAATTTAGAAATAACCAATTGGTATTGTAATAAATTATTAGGCATCCTTGAATTATTCAGTAGAACCCGTAGTTTACGTCAATAGATTTAAGTCTAACGATTATGTTGCTAAAAAGAACGGAATTTTGTACAAATAGCGCAGCTAAAAATACACTACTTGAGATCAAAAGATTTGCTAAAAATAGAGAAATCACCAATTCAGATGTTTGGTAAATGGAACACTTCGCATTCTGCTGAGGCGATGACGAATTTAAAGTATAACTTTTTCGCCCTTTCAATCTTCCGTTCAGAACTCTTTTACTTCATATATTGTTAATAACTTGATATTTTGACAGGTATTTCTAATTTTAGGTAGAACGTTACACCCCCTAATTAAATAATTAGCGTCCTCATTTAAAAGTACCATATTGGCCTTTTTCACACGCAAGATTTGGCGTTAAAAGGACCAGTGTTTGTCTGTGAGAGTTTGAACGTAGACTTAAATAACACCATAAAAGAACGGTGCAAAAGGGTTTAGTGTTAAATTTGGGTAAAAACCGTAAAAAGGGCCAAAAACGTAGATAATGTAAATATTTGAAATTTCAGTCAAGAAGTTCATTCTCAAAAAGTGACTACATGTTCATATAGTATCAAAACTTATATTATTGGCATATCTTTATATTATGTCCATAGAATATTTAAATGATGCACGTTACTAAGCTATAAAGTGCTTTCGTATTTGGGCTCTTCGAATGCTGACTCAACTTAATTTTAACAGGAATTATTTACAACTAAAGCGAAGTTTACATTATTCGAATTATAGAACCGATTTTTAACTACAATTCGAATTGTATTCGAATTCGAACAGAGAATTCGATCGATTTTTCCTTTGTTTTCACTATTCGATTTGTCGTAGAAATCAAAATCAATTTAATGTATGGAATAGTGTAAAAGCCCTTATAAATCTATTTTTCATTATTTTCAAGTAAATTCGTAAGCGTCGAAGTGATGTAGAAAATCAGGTTTGGCCATTCGAAAAAATGGACCTTCATTTCGGAAATTTATCGTTACTTCCGAATGAACCCCGAAAATTGTGAAACTGTTCCATCTTTTGAACAAACCTTTTTCTGTTTTTAGAAAATCAATTGAATATTAAAAAAAATATTATGTAAAAAAAAAACCGTCATCAAAATCGGTATAATATTTTCGTTGAACTTTCAATTAGCAAAGATATGTCCCATGGGAATCCATACACTTTTACATTCCACAGACCTGACCAAAAATTCTTCACCACATCCTTGATCAGGATCATACCAGTCACGTGATTCGCCGTAATTCACCCAAGTTCGCTTTATGTTTACAGCTGACGTATGTTCCACAAATTTACTTCCTTCAATGGATCCAAAATACCACATGGCGTTAACGTTTTGATGCTCGGTTAATATCTTCGTAATGTGATCTCGACTGCCTGTTAAGATATTTATAACACCAGCAGGAACATCAGATGTTTCAAACACCTAAAAACGAAATTCCTGATGAGTTTTTCGTATTTTTCGCATTCCATACATCGATAAACTTTTAAGCCATTTTCCCTACCTGATACAATTCAATAGCAGGCAACGGATATTTCTCGCTCGGTATAATCACAACAGTATTCCCTCGAATAAATGCCGGTATCAAAAGCGATATAAAAGACAGTAATGGAGATTCATCTGGGCACGCAATAGTAACTATACCGACAGATTCGTGTACACGAAGCACGGTGCCATAATGTTGTGTTTCCTATAACAATGTTCAGTGTAATGAAAAGATAACACCATTTTTCGATATTTTCAAGCTTCACAATAAGTCATAACTTTAAATGGGCGATAACATTTTTTGGTACTTATTTTTGTGCGAAAAATTTCTAAAATTATTGGCCAGAAATCATTGCTGTTGCTCTATAGACCTTTTCATAAATAGATTGCACGATAATAAAATTTGTTTCAATGCAAATATTTAATGCGATAGGATTTATAAATTAAAGTTCAGTATGTCTAGAAAATGTCAAGTTCAATTATGCATAAAGCTTTAAAGTTTTCTGTCTTATAATAAAACGTGTTGTTACTTTCTTCATGATAAAAGTTTTGTAAAGGACTTGGTCCAGAACTTTTGTTAAAATATGCGAAATGAAACAGGTGTTTCCGTTGTTTGTTTTGTCTAAAAAATAATTCATCATCAGCAATTCACTGATCGTAATCATTTTCTACCAAATTAAATTTTAAAAACCATAAATTTTTGGTGAATTTATGAAAAGATTTTTGCGCCCCTATTTTTGCGCCCGTAACATATACTTTTGATCCGCCTCAGACAGTAGTAACGAATAGTAAGACATCAGCATAGCAATCACGTTTACCTGTACGCTTCCCCCATACTTGTCCGCATAAGCTGCCCAGTGAAATAATCTTTGAATAGTCGTATCAACTTCTCGAGTGGCTTGGTCAATTGAACAACCGGTTGACTGAACAAGACAATTGATAAATTCTTGCTTCCTCAACTCTAAATTCTCGGCAATGTAGTAAGTGATTTGCGCCTTGTTGTGTCCACTTCGTTTTGTCCAACTTTTATGTTTTGAAAGGAAAAATAGAAATATATACAATAAATATAACTATTAAATTATTTCATTTCAAATTTTTTTCTTTGTTGGTTATGGTATAACTTACCCTGGCAACGCACCAGCTGCAGCCTCAACAGCATTTCGGACATCTTTCCGGTTCGACTCAGATACCTGTTCAATAACCTGTCCATCCTTATTTAATATAGGGCGTGAAAGATTTTGATCCGGACGGCATTGCTTTCCACCATAGTACAGTTTTAAGGTACGGTCAATTCTAAAATGATGTAAAAATTCAATTAGAAAATGAAAATCATATGCAGCACATTCACTGTAATTCGAACATCCAAGAGGCAGAAAAAATTGTTCAATTTATGGAGATTTCAATAAACGGAGGTTCATTTACAAAGAAATCATAAGTGAAGGTGACCTTGAAATTAGTTCCAATTAGAGAGAGATCGAATTATCAAGGTTCGAACTGGAGAGATTTGATAGTAGATAAATATAGAAAAAATAAAGATACATGGAAGGTAATGTTTTTTTCAAAACCTTCCGTTTAAATTTTTATCATGATACCATTTATATCATAACATCAGTTAGTGCTAGGGTCGAGGATCAGACGTCAGTAGAACACTCTGTCACACTCATTCAAAGAAAGACGAAACAAAGAGAAAAATAAAAAAACACACTTTGGTTTAAAGTCGGTAGTGGCAGATAAAGGATTGACATTCGGATTAGAAACAGCTGGAAATATCTGTGGACCAAATTTTGCAACATCAAATTTGGAGACATCAGGCTTTACTCTCGCCTGCCATTTTGGTTTCACGTATTCATACAAACCCTAAACCAAAAATTAATATCAATATTTGAAGAAAAGCAGACAGACAAACTATGAAAAAGATTTTTTTATAAAGAAGTTTCAATAGAAGAAAACTTTTCCACCTCTTTTCCACCATCTCGACCATAACCACTTTCCTTGAAACCACCAAATCCCGTAGCAGCATCAAAAACATTATGATTATTGATCCAAACAGAACCTGCTTTGATATTACATGCTACTTCCATTGCCAGACCAATATGTTCTGACCACACACTTGCACCAAGCCCATATAATGTGTTGTTCGCTAAATTGATAGCTTCCTTTGCTGTTCGAAATGTTAAAACAACTAACACAGGACCAAAAACCTAAGTGAGAAACGTTTTAGTTCATAACAACAATTAAAAGATGCTTCGAACAGAGAAGTCTTTTTGTTATCTATGTATTTTGATTCAATTGATTAGTCTTTGTTTGCATTTGTTTATAAAGTTTTTTTCTTAAATATCTAAGCGTCATACTGTGTTTTTGTATAGTATTCATGATAACGGTCTAAGACCGAAAACCTGTTTTTTAAAAATAATTGTTGTTGTTTTTTTGTTACAGTTTGGATGTGTGCTGAGTGTTATGGTCTAAAATATTTTTTGTTATATAACCATAGGGGGGTGGATAGCTCACTTGGCAAATCGGCATACTTGAGCTGCAGTGAGGATAGCTGATAGTAGTTCAAACCCAGCATTGAAATGATGAAATTTATTATGAATGTATAATTTACAACCATCATCAGCTATCAGTCTGGTATGTGCAGGTTCTTGACTTAAAATCTGGGGAATTCATTCCTGATGACCTACATCACCCTAAGGTTATCAGGATTATCAATTTTATCTTAATTCTCTTCCACAAAACAAAATTTGATGTGCTTCTTCTTAGAGAAAACAAAATAACACCATCACTGCTACTGATAAATTATGTTTCACAATGTTTTATAAAAGTTGATAGAAAGGCACACTTTACAAGTTCACCATGCTTGTATTAATAAGTATCTTCCTTTCAATGGTGTTTTTGAAATTGAAACAAATGGAAGGGGAACACAATAGGAAAAGCTTTATATAATCTGAAATCTTTGAAGAACACACTTTGTATATGAACTTTGGCTCAAATATTCTGTCAATATTTTCAATAACATCCTTCTATATGCAATGTTTTCTTTTATAACAGTCTGGTTAGAACCCTTCTGTATTTATTTTGGTATTTATTTCAGATGGTTGACAAACGTACCTCCTCAATTACAATTCTTGACGTTGTGGAAACATTAGTCACAAGAGTTGGTGGATAGAAACATCCACTAGGAATACTTTCTGATGCTTGATAAATCTAAAAATATATTTAAAAAAAACAACACAATATAGCTGTTCCCATCAACTGCATTTGACTATCAAGATACAGTATTAAGGTCATTTTATACTTTTACAGACCAACTCAATCTTAAAAGTTGAACATAAAAAGGTTGTCTGCCACTCCGAGAAAAAGAATATGCACTGTTTAAACAAAATGGTTTTCAGAATTGAACTCAAAAAAAATAGACCATAATATCTGTGTGCATGTATCAAAAGATCTAACATACCTCAGCACCATCCTTTCTTGCATGTTCAACAAACTCGTTGACAGATTTTAATTGAGAATTATCTACAATAGCACCAATATCAACACACTTATCAAGTGAAGTACCAACTCGTAGATGTTTCATTCGTTCTTTCAGTTTATTAACTAATTTTTCTGCTACCGTTTCTTGCACCAGAAGTCTTGAACCAGCACTGCAAACCTACATTCAAACATTAGTCATAAACAAAAGTTTGTAGAGTTTTTCCAACTCTACTAACAATTTAATTTTAAGTTATTAAAGAATATTCCTTTCCTGAATTTTCGTGCTTTGGCATAGTCAGTACACCCAGCAATTTTATGCAATTTTTATGCGATCTATTGTTTCATAATTATTGTTGACTCTATGATATTTGAACTGAAATTTCAGAAAGGAACCTTCAACCAATCCACAACCAGTCCATATAACCAGTCCACAAAAGGCCTTCAACTCTTGCCAAAGAAGCAGTAATGATGAAATTATTCAAACATTTACTTACTTGGCCTTGGTTAAACCATATTGCCATAACAATTCCTTCAACAGTTGAATCCAAATCAGCCGTATCAAAAACAACAATTGGAGACTTTCCACCAAGTTCCAATGACAACTTCTTGCCTGTTCCTGCAGTTGCCCGTCTGAGGATTTTCCCAACCTTCAGAAAAAAGTACAAACACATTTTTTTCATTAAGGAATCAAGTCAAATCAAGTTTTTATTTAAATACCAATGCAATTACCTCTGTTGAACCAGTAAATCCAACTTTATCAACATCAGGGTGTGTAGCAAGTGCTGAGCCGAACCTCCCATCACCCGTAACAACATTAAAAACACCAGGCGGAAGGCCAGCTTCAGCACAAATGTCAGCAAACAACAAAGCACTTAATCTTGTATAAGAAGCTGGTTTTAAAATAACTGTATTTCCCATAGCTAGAGCAGGACAAACTTTCCAACATAACAACATTAGCGGGAAATTCCAAGGTACAATAGCACCAACCACACCAATTGATGACCAACCTTTGAAATCATGAGAATTATCAGCGAGTAATAAATGAGATTCATCTTTTGAATAACAAAATTATTCAGTTAGGAAAAGGATTAACAAATAATTATAACCTTTTGCAAATAATACAGTAAATGAAATACCTACAGCACAGCCCGGATGAAACTTTACGTGTCCGCATAAAATAATTAGCTTTTGCAAAGAGACAGTGCCTTTAAAAGTTAATAGTTCTTTTGTTTATTAAACTTGTGTTTTCATGTTCACTTCAATCGCATGTTTTACAAATCATGTTGAAAAAAAAAAGATGTTAATAATGACTTCATTATAACAGAATAAAATCATACACAAAATCTTTTATTGCGTAAGCTGGATCTCATTTGGCAAGATCAAATATTAGGCCATATTTCTATATACCAAGCCTTGCGATGTCATGACAAATCCTGACATCAGTCGCAACAAAATGAAAACATTGCAATGCAGACCCAAAAAGAACGAGACATTTGGGGTCAAATATCTTGTTAACCAGTGGCAATAACTGACCTAATTTAGGGTCCTAATTGGCCAAGTGGCATAATGGCAAAACTTTGGGGAGAACAGCAAAATCTATGAACAGCGATACCTCTGTAATGGTTCGTCGTCGGCATAATGGTCTCACACATTTTTTGATGAGCTTTTGGAGCTCTATCACATAGTATATCTTTCAGTTTGTAATTTTCATGAGTAAAAACATGGGTGATTTACTGAAATGTTTCATCCTCATTCTTTCTCCTGCTTCTCTAGGCTTTCAGTATTTGGCTTGCCAACTTAGCAACTAGCTCTTGCTTACGCAAACCTTAATAATAGTAATTCATGTAAAATTCATTCTCTTTCAGGCTTATTACAAATTATTTTGTTTTTAGATTACTGTCAATCAGACAAATGTTAAGCAAAATACAAACAGAAAACACTAAAAATGAAATTGAAAATGCTATATACCTCTCATTTCTGTGTCCATCAACTCCGCCCAACCAGCATGATGGTAAAGATGTCTCACAACAATTGGAATATCATAGTCTCTAGTTTCACGAATTGGTTTACCATTATCAAGACTCTCTACAACTGATATTAAACGCATATGTTTCTGGACATGCCTGGCAATGCTGTATATATACCTTGCCCTTACATGACCAGACAACTGAGACCAAGAGTTGTAAGCAGTTCGAGCAGCTTGTACACCAGTTTCTAGATCTTCTGCTGTTCCTTGAATAGTAGTAGCAAGTACCTCTCCTTCAAGAAAAATTTTGCCAAAAACATTTGAGTTTTGTAACATGAAGAATATATACAATATTTTAATGTCATGCTTTTAGCTTATAATTGATATACCTGTGGCTGGACTTTTTGATTCAACAGCTTTTCTTCCTTCCGGGTGTATCCATTTTCCATTAATGAAATGCCCAAACTTCCTCTCATGATAGTCCAGCCATTGGTATGCAATATTAGGTGATTCTGGTGCAGGTCCATATTCAAGATTTTTGAAAAGTTTGGCTACTTTTGATTCTGCTTTTCCAGTTGAGGACATTATAAAACTATAAGTTAATTATTGGAACATACGTTGTCATTATAAACACAGTACAGAACTCAAGTGGTACTGAATTTAGGTCATAAAAAAATGAATGTGAATGTTTATTTTTCTTTTCAAGATGATAAAAAGTTAAATCTTATATAAACTTTAGTTGGGACATTTCTTTTCGCCATTTTATAGAAGGATCCACTGTGACGTACACTGTATTGATATGTCTCAATGATTAGCTAAGAAATGCCAAATGTTACATATGAGAGTATTATATTATCAAGGCTTATTTGTTCTGAACACTTGCTTGCCAATGTAAACCTTTATACACTATACAAAAGTTAATGTCATTAATAGCAATGAGGCCATTAGTTTGCAACAAAGAATTCAAAATGGGAGAATCTCCAAAGGGTACATTAGATTTGATGATGTAAATGTGGTATAATAACAAATGTAAACAACGGAGCTATATATCTATATATCTATATATGACTTTCAAATGCTTTTATCAAGTTACTACAAGCTTATACCCTCTGAAATTAAACGAAATTTATGGAAGTATTATACTGATAAAGTGCCAATCTATTGAAAATATATATTTTTTATTTTCATATCCCCCCTCATGAGAAACAAATAAACAGCAAGTTTTTCAAAGGGTATAAAGAGCATCTAAATGAACAACCAAGATGACTTAAATCATGACAATGACTTAACCTTAATATTTCTATGTTGAAACATTCAGTATATAATTATCGAGCAAAGAACACAAAACAATACATCATTTTGAAAGTCACCTGTACAATGAAAGTTTAGATATTTATATTTTTCACACTGTTGATTTCAAAAACAACGATGGAGAGCAATAAAGCCTTATAAGCGAATCAGTTAATAGTCTATATAAACATGTTTGTATATATCCTTATACATTGTGAAGAAAATTGGAATTAGTGGAGAGTTTTATTTTGCCAAAACGGAGAGGGACACTTCAACATCATGGAACGCTATCTCACTCGAATAAGTATAAAAAGCATAATGCAGGGTTTGTCTGACCTGTGTTTGAGCCTGTGTTTATATGGAGATGCAAATCTTAGATGTTGAGTGGGTAAAATTAAATCTTTTGATTGGGAAAAAGCAGGAACACAATTAACCTGAGCTAAACCTGATATTTTAGCTCCAAAAAATTTTTTTTTCAAAGTGTCTGCATCAAGCATTTTTGTCGTTCTTTAGAATAAGAATAAAAGGGTAGCTTTTGTCAGCTACCGGTCATTTAAGGCTATGAAAACAAAAGATACTGCCAGTCATATGCCAGACACCACAGCGTGTTTTTTAATTTTTCTGCTGGGTAATACCCACTACTATACTGGAGCACTGTGTGTTACACATCTGTTGCATAATGATGCAGTGTCATAAAAGAAAAGAAGAAATACTAGGTAATTTATGGAAAATCTAGCTTCCAACAACATATTCATTGGCCTTATCTTGACCTTTTGTGTTGACCTGGGTGTGCAGGACACAGGTCAGAAATTAAAGCGATATTATATATAATCCCTCGTGTAACTGGACTGTCTGTAGCTTTAGACATTAACGCACAACATAAAGCTTAGACACATAAACAATTAAAAACGAAAGTTTTAAATAATGCAGTGATCAGTTAACATGTTTTTAATATAAAAATTACTTATCTTATCAATTAAAATGTGATTAGTATAAATCAAAATGCAGCGTTTGGAACAACGGGACGAGAAAACTCGTGATATTAAGCAACATAGAGATCGGTGTAATGGGAAACACGAACATTGAAGAACTGGATCCAAGGTGGGTTGGTATGGTGGTAGTAGTTGGGAATATATACATCCACCGATTTCTAACCAGCTAAACTTCCTGGTTAAAAGCTTCTTAAAATCGTCTGAAAGAACGAGGCATACCTGAATCTTACGCTCACTTACCCACAGATAAATTCAACAAGGTTTTAACTTCTCTACGCATTTTCCCCACAAACACAATAGACACAAGTTTAAAGTCACTATATAATCATCTGTCCTCATATCATTAACAAGTTTCATTCAACAAACAGCCGGCAACGTTATTTCTTTCAACAAAATATCCGATTCGTTCATTTTAAGTTCTTACGAAATGGGATTTAAATGAATTTCTTGGTCCCTCAACCCCTTCGGGATTCGTATACACGATTTCGGAGATAATGCAGCCATGATAGTTTTGATTACATCAGTGGGGCAGATTTCACTGGATGTGTGCTTTCTTCGCTATGTTTACATACGATACTTACATAAGGCCTGTTGTGCGAAGATGTCTTGATTGTTGATTTTCTTCTTATTATTATTGTACCTATTTTTATTCTGGACTGTTAAGGAGAACTTTCAGCACCTTGATTGGGACTTTTTGAAAGGAAAACAAAACTTTTTAATGAATTTTTTTAATTTTTCCTATGCTGTCAGGCGAAGCCGGATTTCAACTTGCCCCATTGACGTAATAGTAATCACAATAGAATCCATAGTGGCTGCAGGATCTCCGAAATCGTCTATTTCATGAGAGTCCAAATGCATTTATTTCAAGCAATCTTTTGTTTAGGAATATTTTTATTTACTACAGACATATGAACAACACTCTGTGTGTGACGATAAGCATTTCGTTTGGCTTCCACAAGGGAGCGTTAACTTGTTTTAGACTGCTGGATGATCTGGGATGCGTGACTAATTTATCGAACGTACACCATTACATTGTTACTGAAAATGGAAGCACGCCCTCGCCCACCCACCACCCACCGCCCTCTTCAAACTCATCTTTACGTCGTCATGTCATGATGATGCGTACGCACAAATCTGATCAATTAATTTTATTAATTGCAATATCGTGGAACATTATGTTCACGAAACAATCACTGAACCACTCAAAAGAAGAGTCGGCTCTCCTTCGCTTACTGGAAAAATATGACGTCTTCATAAGTACTTTGACGTCAAATATTTAACAAAAGTTATTTGGAAACTGCGCATTGAATTGAGCAGTGAAATTGACAAAAAATTATATACTTAGTTAAGAATATTTCTTTAAAATTTTATACCTAACAATATGTTTACAAGATACAAGGGTGCTGCTCTAAACATTTCACACATGAGAACATGTGCGGAATGTTTCGAGAAACCATTATTCTTTTCAGACGAGGACTTGAGACGACATCATTATAACTTCCATACAAGAAGCCACGATGAGGTATTGCAACTGAGAGAAGAAGTGGCGACCTTAACAGCCGTTCTCCGCGGTGAAAAACCTGTGATTGGTTTCAGAAAAACCAACAAACGAAATCTCACCATCAAAGATTTAGAAGACAAGAAAAACAAAATTGAAAACATCATTAAAGGAGTTGAAGAAGAAGTGTTACATTTGGAACACGAATTGACTGATAGGGAGAAGATTGTTCGTAAAATTCGGAACGAAATGAAAGTGTTGGCTGAAAAATCTGAATTCAAACAAAAGGAATTGATGCTTTTACGACGTGAACAACGACGAATTGACCATGAATACAACCTAAAATATAAATACAACGATGTGTTTGTCAAACCGATTGAATCATGGCAGGACGAATGTCAGATGGAAGCTGATTCGGCTGTCACTTCCTTGAAGAGTTTTGGAAGAATTGACGAAGATAGTTATGCTGGCTTACAAATGAAGTTGGATTGCGTCATGAATAAAATGAACATCCTAGAGGAGGAGTTGCATGGTCTAAACAAGAAACAAAGTCAGCAAGCGAATAATATTTCAAGTGAGGAGGATGAAATCAGCGACATTAAGCAGCAACTTGCCGACGTCAAGAATAAATTACAAGATAAAGAGAATGAATTGAGGGAAAGTAAAGATGAAATAAAGATTTTGAAAGATGACATCTTGTTGAAAGAAGCTAGCATCAAAAACTTAACCAAAGAATTGGAATGTAATCAAAAGAAGATTCACCAATTAACATCGCGAATTCAACAGAGGGAAAATCGTATCATAGAGGTTGCTGATAGATTAAAATCAATGAATGAGGAAAAGAAAGATCTAGAAGGAAAATTGTCAAAGTTTAAGTGTAAGTACAATGAAGTAAAAGAGGCGTTGGAAAATCAAATTCAGAAATCAAATAAAAATAATCCAGTTCAAGTAGTGGAAGGTTAATGGAAACCAACAGCAGAAATGAACAGTGTTCAGATCTACAGAAGAGGTTAATGGAAACCAACAGCAGAAATGAACAGTGTTCACATCTACAGAAGAGGTTAATGGAAACCAACAGCAGAAATGAACAGTGTTCAGATCTACAGAAGAGGTTAATGGAAACCAACAGCAGAAATGAGCAGTGCTCAGATCTACAGAAGAGGTTAATGGATAAACAGAAAGAAAAATCAGATCATGTCCAAGAATTAAATGCATTGAAAAAGGTGTTAGCCGAACAGGAAGAGTCAAGGAACGAATTAAAATCACTACTGAACGAAAGTCAGAAATGTAACAGAGAAAAGGAACTGGAGGTAATTCGCTTGGAAAATATTAAACTGGAACTTGGAGAGGAAATCAATCAAACAAATGTTTTGTTTAAAGAAAAAACAAAAGAATTAAAGGAACGTGAAATTTTGACAGCTAAACATAATGAAGAATTGGAAAAGAGGTTAACGGATATGGAGAAAGAAAGGGCAGATCATCTCCACGAAGTGAATGCATTGAGAAAGGTGTTAGCTGAACAGGAAGAGTCAAGGAACGAATTAAAATCACTACTGAATGAAAGTCAGAAATGTGAGAGAGATAAAGAACTTGAAGTAGATCGTTTAGGAAGTATTAAACTGGAACTTGAGGACAAGATCAAAGAAACGAATGATTTGTTGCAAGAAAAAACAAAAGAATTGAAAGAGAAAGAGATTTTGGAGGCTAAACACGATGAAGAATTGAAAGAATGGGATGAAAAATTAAAAGTTAGTATAAAAGAAAATGACAACATCAAGGAAAATCAGAAGGAACTTCAAGAAACTCTAAAGAATATAGAAGAAGAATCAACAAAGAAAACAGATGAACTGGAACACAATCTCAAAACAAAATCAGAAAATGAGAAAAAAATGCAATTGCAACTATCTCAATATGAAAATATAAATCAAGAATTGATGAACGAAATCGAAAGATTGAAAAATGATACTGTATTTACCACCCAGCAGATTACAGAAGAACGCTCCAATTGCCAAGATGCTAGAAGAGAAGTATCTAAAGCCAATGAAGAAATCGATATGTTGCAAGAAGAAGTTAAGAACTTAAAAGGTGAAAGAAAAAACCTTGAAGAGAAAGTGAATCAAATGATTGAACAACAAGAATCAATTGAAACATCAAAAAAACTTTTTAATGAACTCAATCACCTGAGACAAGAAAATGAACAGTTGAAGATTGATAAAGCAGATCTTCAGGTCAAATGTGAATCCACTGTCAAACAGTTATCAGATCTCCAGAATATACATTTATCTTGTCAACAAAAGGTTCAAAAGGAAACATCCGATCTGCAGAAGAAACTGGCATCCAAAGAAAATGAAGTTTCGATGCTTGAAGCTGATTTGGAGAAAATAAAAAAGTGTTTGAAACTTCGACAAGATTCTGGTCGTCGTGATTTCAGTGAAATACAAAATTTGAAGAAACAACTTGAGAACACAAAGAAAAAATTGAATAAAAAGAGCAAAGAAGTTGAAGAGCTGAATAGTAAGTTATCAGAATATGCAAAATCAATCAATACTCTTCAAAATGAACGTAATGATGCTGATGTAGAAAATGTCAGTTTGATGCAAAGATTGCAAGAAAATGATGAAGAGACAAAACGATGTTATGAAAGAATGGAAAAATTGAAAACAAAAGGTATTGATGATGACGGATGCAAAAATGAGATGAAGAAGAAATATGAAGATCAAGAAAAGAAGATAGCTAATTTGAAGAGAAATGTCGATGATTTGCTGAAAGAATCAAATGAACTGCAAAAACAGAAAGATGTTTTGATTGCCACAACAAAAAATCTTCAAAAGGAGCTGAACGAGAAAATAGAAACATCTTCAAATGATGGAAAATATAAAAATAAAATCAAAAGATTGGAAGATAATAATAAAAGTAAAGAAAAACAAATTGAAAATCATTTAGAAAAAATCAGCAACCTTGAGCAACAAATGGAAGTGTTAGATCATCTTCATCAAGAACAGGATCAAACAAGAAACGAAATTATTTTATTGAAATCCTTGATACAACAAAAAGAAAACAAGATTTTAAAAGGAGAAAAAGAATTGGAAAGATCGGAAGTTAACCTAACAAAGTTAAGTAAGGAATTGATGGATGTGAATGAAAAGTTGGATCAAACCAAAGAGCAGTTAACATCAGCAAAAGATATCAACAAAAAATGTCAAAAGTACGAAAAAAGAATTGAAATACAAGAAGACGACATCAAACAATTGAAGGGTGAGATCGAATCGATTATTTTCAGCAGAACTGAAATGGAAAATGAATACAAGGAAAAGTTAACAATCCTCATGACGTTGTTGAATGAAAATAAAGAGAAAATGAAAGAAATGGAAAATCATGCTGAGATGGAAAAGCAGAAACTGGAGAAGGACCAGAGTGAACTACAAGAGTTAAACAAGAAGTTACTTAAGAAGGGAAATAAAAGTTTAACAGTCCAACCGAAGAAAAAAGAAAAATCTGTGAAAGACTTGAGCGATGGAAATAAATCAACAAACGAAAAAGGAGATGATAAGAACAGAATTCACACACAGTAAGTACTGTTCTTCTGATGTCTTGTTGGAAGAAATGTTCAGATTATTGCGGATATAAACATATATTATTTCATGTTTTTAGATCAACATTAGATGAGACGATAGATGAAACAGTCAGTTGCATCGATGGCGACTTGTATGATTATGGAGAAGATGCAGTAGCTCCTGAAAGAAAATCTAATGGTGAAATGCACATATCCAAAAAGTAAGTCTTCCAGTTTTTATATCGTACAATCACCTGCTTTTCCAGAAAATCCATTTCAATATTTATAAAGTTCTAATCTGATTTTTGACGGAAGTAGAATCAACAAAAGAACAGACGACACATGTTTCCACAAAAAACAAACGCACCCCTTAAAAAAATCTCATCTTTATCTTATTTTAGCGAGGAAAACGAAAAGAAATTCGATGAGAACTTTTCTGTCCTATCGGAGGATTACGGAGATGATTTTGAAGAATCTGTGGCCAGCCTTCCTACAGATTCTCAAAATGATGATGAAGAGAAGTACGCTGATGATACTTTTGATTGTAGTGAGGATCAGGAAGAAAAAAAAAGTAAGAAAGCAAATGACGAGGATAGCGATTCGATCAGTTTTGGGAGTGAATGTGATCATCTTCCTGACGAGTCCTCTGTGAAAGAAGATACTGTTAAGAATAAGGTAGATCACCTTGACAACAGTATTAATTATCACCATGACAACGTTTCTCGAGATGAAATTAATAAAGAGGGAAACGACTTAAAGATGGCATGCAGACCCATCGGTAAACTATCTCCTCTGCGAAAAAGATCAAGCGGAGAATTGTTGACGTCATTACCCCCTTTTAAAGGTAAATTACTAAAAGATCCAACAGCTGAGATTAGTGACAGCGATGAGGCAGGAGCTGTTAAGAAGGTTTCTTCAAGAAATTCGTTTTTAAAAACATCAATAGAATATGGAAAGAATGAATCTCGATCGAAGAAAGAGGATAACGTTTCATCTGCCATCTGCAGTAAACAATCGAGTCTAGAGGATTTACCACCATTATCAGTCCAAAAATCATATCTCAGTTTGCCTAAACAAGACAGTAGTGACAAAGATGACGTCACAGATGAATCCGACTGCTCATTGGATGATGATATTGATGCATTGTTGAAAGGACTGGATGAACAAACACCTTCGCGAAAAAATGTTATGCCTAAAATTCCATCACAGGCAGCACCTAGAAAGTGCTAAACTGTTTTTATAACTATAATTATATCATTTTATTTATTTATTTATTTCATTATTTTTATTTATTTATTTTTGAATATATGTTATCCTTTAAAAATCATTAGTTTTTCCTTTACCATCGAACACAAAGTTTGGGGAAATATTTCCACTCTTCTACTTAAGGTGGACTTATAATGAATTATAACATATGCTGAACAAATAAAACATCGAGAACAAATCTCATTTCCTGGAATTTGATTTTCTAGATGCTTGAGCTTTTAATGCAACTAGGGAATGCTAGTTCGAGTTATTAAAAGTTCGAGTAATCGAGGATTCGATTGTTACTGGATTCGACTGTACCATAGAGCTAATAATCGAATAACAGAGACAGAAAATAACAGAGAGTAAACGAAGTCGAGTTTGCACACCACAGCTATTACATCATCAAGTACTCAGCTGCTTTGTGATTGGCTATGGTGAGGGGCAAGGTGAATAATAATGCGACAGAGTATCAGTGATTATATTTGTTAAGCGCAAGAAAAATAAGTTATGACACGAAGATTACCATGGAAAATTTACAAATAAAATAAAGCCTTACTACACAATAATTTAAATGGCACTAATACAACTTCATCTCCATGACTTTCACGGTTAACAGAATTCAAGTATTATGCAAACTATGTATGCAGAGTCCTGGAACTGAAGTTGGAATTTGTGATAAACTATCACACTACATAAATTAACACAATAAAAATATACAATAGATATATTAAAGCCATCTTGTATGGCCTTATTGGTCGCACTTAAATGCTTTTGGGAACTGTGCTCAGGCTAGACAAAAATGAATTGGTTAATATAATGATCTCCAAGTTTGGATAAAATTGAGGAGTACATAAAAGTGGTACCACAAATACAAAAAAAAATCCTTCCAGCAGAAGGTTTCTTCCGAACTAAACAATAAAATATACAAGTCTACATAAATAAAAATTCCATACACAAAATAAACATACGGTCTTCATCCGGATCACTGAGAACACGATCACAGATGAGCATTTTGAAATACATGTTGTATACAAATAAAATTTTTTAATAGTTTAATATATGATAAAAACTATAAAGCACTCGACGTACCTTTTAATTTTATAATATAATATATATATAATATAAATATCTTAATACTATCAAGGTTCTTCTGGCTTATCATCGGATTCTGGTGAAGAACATTTTGACTGTACTCCAACACAAACAGGTTCTTTTTTGAAAAATAGTCCATTGGGTGTTTTGTTTGAAGAAAAAACAAAAGAAATTACTTGGCTATGATACGTCTAGGCAACAAATATGAAAAAGGTATTGGAGCAAAAAATAATTTATCTTCAGTGTGAACGGAAACAAAAGGAGAGTATAGATGCACCTTTTAATAATAACGCGAGAACAGCCAAATTATGGGTTTTAATGAAAGGAATTATTACGTTAAGTAATAAAAGGACTTGGCTCGTGAATTTAAAACTGGAGCTCAAATCGTATCGAATCATTTTGCAAACGACACATGTCATTCTGGTTTATTTTGAAAACATTGGCTGCTCTAATGTTTATGAAAAGGTCTATTTCCGTTTGCTAGTCTAACACTGGAGGTAAGAAAACCAAAACAAAAGAAAATATAGCAGACAACTAGCAATCTATTTAGCAATCTACAGAAAATAATTTTCCCGGAAAATGAATCTGAAGGTTATATATTTCATATTACTGTATCAAATAATTGAGAGCGATGGGGTTGGGTTATTAAGCGGAATCGACGTCCTGTCGGTTGTTATTTTTTTCATAGTCGCCGTCATCACTATTTGGCGAACATAAATAAAGATCAAGAACACTTTTTCGTGAATCCTTATCACCAATACTGTGCGATTTAAAATCAAACGCTTTAGCTTTTTCGTCCTTAGCAACGATCGATGGTTTTTCTTCAGGTTTCACGGCCTCTTCTGAACGACCTACTTTAGGAGTACGAAATCCAAAGCTACTAAGACGGCTGGAAAATGGCAATGTTGTATCTGACGGACTGTTGTCGTGGTCATTTTGTGCTGGACTTTTCAAATATTTTTGATCTTCCTTCATGACTGCATCTTCTTCGTTTTCACTTTCACTTACATCGTCAGCCGGCATATTTGCATCGTACTCAGAGCTTGCCACAACTCCGATAAGCCCTTGGTCAACGCCATCTCGGAAACTCATACGACTTGGTACTTCATACTTTTCGTAGTGACGGTTATGAATACTTCTTTGATGACGTCTCCATTCCGACTGGTCGCGATACAATTTACCACAATCATGGCATGGTATACCGATGCCGAGATGACGTCGCACATGGCGTTTCAGTGAGTGACGATGAGCAAACCGATCACCGCAATATTCGCATTGAAACGGTCGTGGCAACATGCAGTATCCAATATAGCTCGAATCTTGGCTGCTTCCTTTACCACCTTCACCTTTCGACTTGTCGTCTTGAAGCATGGGAGGCATAATCTTCGGTGTTGAAGATTGATGCTGAGATGAGTGATGCTGAGACGGTGCGTAATGAGTGTCACCATGGTAATGCTGCTGATATTTATCCAAATCTGGTGAATGTTTAGATTTTTGCTCGTCTTCCGATTTGGAATTGTCACTATATTTTACTTTCTCTTCCAAAAATTCGGGATTTTCTCGTTGATATTTGGAGCTTTCGTCCAGGTTTTGATGCTGATATCGAGATTCGTGATGTTCATTTTTTTCTGATTCACTATCAGAATGCTCATCATCAGTAGGTTTCTGTTCAGGCTGTGGTATTCCGTGAACAAGCTCCTGGTGTTGAACAAGACATTTGTGGTATCGGAACGTTTTATCACAATGTTTACATTTCAAGTCACTAGCTTCTTCAAAGCAGGTCTGCTTCTTGGCATGACGCACTAAAGAATCTTTCCTGGTAAATCTTTGACCACAATTTTCGCATATGAAAGGGCGAAATTTCCCATCAACACCAGGCGTTATAGCCTCGACACCTTCCATGCACTGACTGGAATGATGAGATGGAAAACTCTGTTCGCCATGCATAAGAAATCCACGATCACTCGACAGAGGATGTACTCCGTACCTATGATGCGGTTGTGGTATAACAATTGGTATACCATCATGGCTAGAATGTATGGTGGCAACTTTATCTTGGAAGTTAGAAGAAGACATGACGAAATTAGCCCTTTGTTGGTATTCATTGTTATCATCAGATGAGCTTGAGTTTGAGTCATTTAAAGAGGATATTTTTGCCGTGAAATCCTGATTTGAAGGTTCCTTACAGTTCACCTTGTTTTGTTGCTCGTCAAACGGCTCCACTTCATTCTTTTCTTTGTGCTTTCGTAAATGAGTGAGAAGGTATTCGAACCTGGGAAACTCCAATCCACATACTTTGCATTGGTGTGCT
Organism: Turritopsis rubra; assembly: GCA_039566895.2. Lineage (NCBI taxonomy): Eukaryota > Metazoa > Cnidaria > Hydrozoa > Anthoathecata > Oceaniidae > Turritopsis > Turritopsis rubra. Next base: position 14,034,265 of record CM077625.1, on the reverse strand, counting down.
CGAGGTGGTTCATCTTTACCTGCAGACGGTTCATTCTTAATAAATCTGTTATTGTAATATTGTTTGGAGCTCATAGCATTGTTTGTGTATTCACTAAGATTGATACTGTCGTGAGGAGAAACTTTTTCCAATCGATAATTGGGCGAAGGTTGAAACTTTTTAGTAGGATATTCCACTTCTATTTTACGATTTTTTCGAGGGTCAAGCTCATCTTGATAATCGGGATAATCTCGTTTTCTATTAATATCGTCTTTGGAGTTCTTGAAAAACTTTCCTGCTTTTGTATATTCTTCACTTCTCTTTAGAGCAAGCTTACCATGATTATTTATGAAATTCATATCTTTTCCAACGTTTGCACCAGAGGGAAACTTCAACTCCATAGGTCTTGGCTGAATCAACTGATCATGATAATGGGTTGGCGGAGGATGAACAGCTCTCGGACCGAACGATGACTGGGCGTAAAACATGGTCTGTAACCCTGGTGGCATAGGGCGGTAGGTTTGCTCTGGACCATGGTATGATGGTCTGTTAACATGAACCATATGTTGGTCATGAACTATGTAATGAGTAGGAAATGGTCCATATGGTTGTTGTGCCTCGTGTGTCTCAGTCCTCGGTAATAGAGATCTATGAACTATCGTTGGTGTAAAAACAACATTCTTGTGTTCAACTTTGAAATGTTCTTGCAGTTCATACATTTCTGAAAAAACTTTTCCACATATGTTACATACAATGGCAGATTTACCACTGCAGGTGCCCTTCTTTAAGTGTCTAGTAACAGAGTCTTTGCGAGTGAATCTGGCACCACAGTTTTTACAGAAGTACGGTTGATACTTTTTATTAAGATCAGAACTGTCTAAACTCACAGATTGTGCCATAATACCAGACCCAACAGGAGATACTTGACTGTAGAATGATGGTACATCCATAAGGTGCTTACCTTCTGATTTAGAGGCATGTGATTGATTTTGTTTTTGATTGAGAGCTGTTTCCACATTGATTACAATTTGTGTATCTACACCTCTTTGGTTAGCAGAGCCTTTGTCATCAGTATTACAGTTCTTCATTTGATTGACTTCGCTCTGATCAATTCCAATAAGCGCTTCAGTTTCTGGATCTTCTTCATCACGTTGATCACACCCTTCTTTATCTTCTCCGATCAAATGCTCCAGTTCAGGATTCACGGACAAATCTCTATCGACATCTGGACTACCCTCTGATTGATCATTGTCTAGAACTGGCATAGTTTGTTCATGGGGTGGATTTGCAACACTGCTGTTATCCACAGCACTTTCATTTTCTGGCAGGGATTCCTGTTTTGAGGTGCTATCAGGTGTTTCATGTACACTTGTGTTTTCAGTGGCATGATCACCACCTGCAGTTTGGCGATTTCTAGCCTCTAACAATTGCAATGGGGGTTGAGTGTAGACATCTTCAGCATAAACCCTGTGTGCATCGCATACATTCTGATGTGATCTCAATTCAAGATGATCTGAACACATAAAACCACAATCATCACATTCTATCTCTACACTTGTGTGCTTTCGATTATGTCTTTGCCATGAGTCAACTTGATAAAAGTAAGTGTTACAATAATAACAGCAGTACCTTTTCCTCCCATGTGACCGAGAGATGTCCATACCTGCAACAAAAGTAGTGTAGTAACATCAGTATAAAATCAGTATTATAGTGTAACATCAATATGTAACTCATCATTTTTGTAGATACCAATACACCTCATCACCATCTCGTAAAAATCTCCTCCATCACGGTGTTAAAAAATAAGAGTTTTCACTGTAAGTGGTCTTTTTCGAAAAACTATTTTGGTGTGCAAAAGTTGTTTCATTTGCTTTATTTTATGATCAAACTAACTTTCTAAAAATATTTTTCTTATTTCGTTCAAATTTTACAGAGCTCTCTTAAATTATTTTTTACCATTTTTTACAGTTACTTACTCATAAAATGCGAGATGGTGAAGATGTGAATTTATCAACAAGAGATTTATCATCTTAACTATAGATCAACACTACCTTTTCAAGATTCTCAATGATGCAGGTGAAATAAATTTTAACACAAAGAATAACTCAACTCAACACATTATGAAAAGGATGACAAAAGCGAATTTACGAATCTATTTAGAGAAAGAAATCTTAAATGTCACATTTCAATACATGATTTTGAATGTAACTTAAACTAATTTTTATACAGAAATCCTTTATTTAATTTTGCATCAGACTACATTTTTTGGGAAAACTTAATTGTAATTTTTTACCATTGTCTAATGTGATAAACAACCAATGTGTTCAAATAAGAAACCATGCATGAGCATTCATGTGCTTAAGAAACCGTTTAAAAGTGGTTTAGTGGTTTAGTTTTATCTTACAAAATTTCCTTATAAGTACCCTGTCGGAGGGGATGAAGAGCCATCAAAACAAATGATTATACCCTAAAGATGTTAAAATTTCCTATTAATACTTCTATTTTTCGTTGTGATTGTTAAATTGATGGATAATGATATATATTTGACGAATTTCCACTAGGAAAATAAATCATATTCTGAATGGTGTCAATTTCCTGAGGAAATTTTTTAACCAATCAGAAAAATAATTTTATGGGAAAAAGGTTGCCAAGATTGACGCAGAGACTTTAAAATTTCAATCTTATCTCAATCTCATTTCAAACAGTATTTTTCTCTGGTTTCTTACAAGGTTTCTTCTTTTCCTCCATTGTTCTGTCAAATATTTTTGTTATTTGATATGCTAGTGGATTAATTTTCACGGGGATTTTCATATGTAATTGCCAGATATAAAAAAAATAAAATCATGGCAGACTTTTCAGCTTCAAAAAGTGCTGTGTGTTCCAAAGGAAACTACAACACTTTTTAAAAACTCTGATTGACATTATAGACTCCTATTTTTAGAGTTCACAATATTCATATATATAGATGCTTTGTAGTGTTAAATAAAAGTTATATAATTATGTTCCTAAATCAACTATCTATCGTCCTCCTATTGCAAAGAAAATGCAGCAACAGCTGTTATCCACTAAAACTTGAATATGTTCCTAATGGTATACATTATCTCATATGACTCTGGGATGGGGTTTCTATAGAATTCTGTTAAGCGAATTGGAGAATACAGATTTGGGTTGTCCTATAAAATTTAAATTAAATTTTTTGTGGGTCACCTAGTCGGCCAATTTTTCAGAAAAACTGCTCTTGGAAAAATCAGAATGTTTTTTTTTAAACAATGTCTGACAATATCAAAACAACCGGCTTTTCTGAAGGAAAAGAAAACGAAAAGGAAAAAACACTATAAAATGTTACAAATTATATAACCACAAAGAACAGTATAGCCTGAAAGAAACTTTACATATTCCCAAAGGAATGATTTTTTACATGAAAACACAAAATATTTTCATGAAACAGTTTTTTTTATACATGAAGTTATATCAAAATTTTGTATTCTATGCAGTTTGTTTACACACATGATATCTGAAAATGGGGAACTTTATTTGATTGTAATTTCACAAAGCTTCTGTTAATTTTTTGAACCTTCACATAATTTGTTCAAAATTTCAGAAGAATTAAGAGGGAATATCTATTTAATTGCACTTTCGTAATATTTATTGCGAAAATCAAAAATCCTAATATTGGTTTCCTTATCTAGGAAAATTATCTCCCTATAGGTCTCCAATCTTATTTCCAGATAAGGAAATTGTTTCCATATATGTGCAAAATATTGCCGTTTTAAGCCCTACTAACTTTTATATAACTGACAATGAAAATGCATGTGAAATAAACAAAAGACAGTTAATTTCAAAAGACAGTGACTCTTTTCATGAATGACAATTATCAGAACACATAAAGTTTCTTTTGGGCTATGTACTGTATTAAAATAAATTGTGTATTCCTCATCAGGTGGAGATTTTGTATATAAATCTAAAAAGCCTCACAAAATTGGGACCCACTGACCTACTCTATATTCCAAGCTGGAATTGACATATTTTTGATTGAGGCCTTCCCTTCCTTTAAATTATTTACCTTAATAGTTGATATTTGCCTGGTTAATTTGTCAAATTTTAATACATTACAATCCATGTTCTATATAATTTTAGCTTCAAATTCAACAATTTGTATCAATGTTAGGGATAAAAATTGTTATTTCTTCATGGCTACCCATCTCGATATGAGAAAAACAAAAACAACACACACAAATATAAGCTATGTTTTAGGTTCCAAAGCATTTTCAAACTTCAAGCAAAGTTATTCAGACCAATCAAAAGATTAAGGGTATCGACGTTATGCATAAGGTAATAAGTGGAAGTAAACAGAATAAATATACCAATTTTTTGAATACGTCTCATTTAACATGGCTTAAACAAAGTTTATTTTCGGATTCAAACTTCCACATAAAAACTTTAGTTAGCTATTATAAAATATGTGACAGACCACATACCTCATCAAACTGATTAAGTATTAGAAAAATATTGAAAGTAATATGTGGCTTCTTCTTTCTATACCACTTTCCCACACCGCCATAGCCGGAGTTACGCTTAGCTTGAGAAAAACAGCGGCTTACAAACGTATTGTTGTTTTCATAGAATTTCCTTTGATCACTCCGCCATTTATAAACCAATAAATTACTTTTGACTTAGTTAGTTTTCTAATATTTGGCAGACTCCCGTTTAATTAAATAGGACAATCGAGTCACATCTATTATGTTACCAAGAATCAAAGAAGATATTCTTTCGGCGAGTTACTTAGAACAATAGAGAAAATACTCGCGGCTATTTGATTATCTCGGAGACATCTGGTTTCCTTATTTGAAACCGAGATAAGAGATGAGCCACACGAAATTGTGAAACAGGTGCAAATACTATTTTTATGGAAACGCCTTCCTGCATTTATTACTTGTATTTACGGAGTATTAAAGAACAAAAACTTACAGGATTTAGTGCGTAGCAGATGTTTTTTCTCCCACCACACACGCATCCCTTTCCTTCTAATTCTCTCACTATACTAGCAACAGGTGGAGGAAGAAGTTTTATTCTTAAATTTGTTGAATCAATAGGAACTTAGCCTCATATAGCAACTGTGTTTTTATACTTTTCCTTCAAATTTGCACCTTGTAAAACGTTATATGAAGAAAAAGAACAACAGAGGCGAAACAATTTTTTTTTTAAATATAAAAAGAGTTCCAAGCCCCCTCCCACCCGAAAAATGTTTTCGAGAAGCATGTTGGCTACATGTCAGGGGTTGCATTGCATAGAGTTTCTTCAGCCTATGGTGAAATTTGAGGGCTATAAAACGTTTTACGATGAAGACTGAATAAGAAGGAAGGGGTTTTTCAACACTGAATGAACTGCTTTCGTGAAAATCTATACTGTTTATTTATTATATTTTGATGCAATATGCATGCATTCATTCATTGATTAAAAACTCTTTAGCAATTTGCAACAGCATGTAGAATTTCAGCCCAGATTGCCATAATAAAACTTCCAGCTGATAGTCGGGGTGAATATTTTTTCATGTAGTTAGTAATTTGCCAGTGTAGAATTTAATAGATAAGTCTTTAATCTAGGCAGGCCGAATTTTCACTTTTAGGCTAGACGTAAAGAAAATGTCCGTGTGGGCTGAAAAACTCCATGTAGTTATTATAATAATAAAAACCCTTGTTAGTTAAGGGAAGGAATGATATCAAGATTTTACCAAAGAAAGTTTATATGGTTTTCAAACGTACTTTTCTTTTGGAAAAATATTGGGAAATTTTTGTCGCTCTTTTGTTTTGTGTTTTAATCATCTTCTGTGTGAATGAAAAACATCTGTTTAGCCACTGAAGCCTTTAAAAAAGCTTCTCCCATCATGGGATCATAGTTATATGAACGTTATTGGAAAAAAACGAGGAAAGGATATAAGGATTTTGCAGATGCAAGTTTGCCGTTTAGTGGAATACCGTAATTAGGCTGTCAGTAGAAACAACCTTAAAAATACGTTTATTCAATTAAGCCTTGTGTTCACACTAATGGGGATAACGGCGTTAACGGCGTCAATGGGGTTACCGTCATTTCTCTAATTTAACGCGACCGAAAAAAATAATTAATAGGATATAAATTATAGCGCCGTTCTCAATATGTTATCGCGTTAATAATTAGAGGAAATATTCATTGGATACGCGCAAAATTAGAGGAAAAAAATTACGACAACAATTTTTTATGTTTTATGTTGTTGTTTTTTTCTTTTCTTTTTTTTTTCTTTTTTCATAATACTTTTTTGCTCCATCTCTTTCCTTTTCCTGTTGTATTTTTCGATCTCGACCAACGTTTTTTCTTCCATTCTACTTATCAAGTCGTGGTTTGACGAAATAAAACAAAACTCTGCAGACAATTCCATTCCTCCCTGCTCTAGGTCAAGGGAATATCTTCTTTCTCCTGTAACTCTGTGACGTTTCGAAAGCTATTGAAAAGATGCCAACTACGAAAGACAAAGATGTTAAATTTCCAGCACCAAGCCGCAAAGACATGGTAGATTGGGTCGAAGAGGCATCATACAATTATATTTCAGAGGATAAAGATATGGTTCGTAGATCGTTTGACGTCTGTGGGATAACAACCACAGACTCGTCAAAGGTTCGAAGTGGCGACTTCTACGAAAAGTGCATGCAGAATGCAAAGCTCTTATTAGAAGATCAAGAAGAAGACGGAGATCCATTTGAGTTGTAAAATGCTTTTTAAAGAAATATTTACAAACAAAAGAAAGGATGTGTTTTGTTTACTGCCCTCTACCGATTCGTGTTATAATTAGAGGAAAATTTGACTGGGATCGCACTAAATTAGCGGGAAAATGAAAATTCTTAAAAGGAAGCTCGTATTAGAGGGTATAAATTACTCCAATTTTCGAAAAAAGATCCATTCGCGTTAATTAGAGGACGCCTTAAATTAGAGAAATGACGGTATAAAAGCAGCCGTCAGCGAAGGAAAGAGCGGCGTTTAATCTGCTTGGGTATTTCTTGGCCGTTTTTTCTTTTATCGAGAAAATGTAAAATTTTAAATTGAAGAAAATCTATTAAATTGGAAAAACACAAAAATAACCAATAGAAACGTTCAAAAGTTTATTAAAAATCAAAAAGTTTTGATATCTTAACACCGGCATTAAAGACAGCGTTATCGACGTTATGAAGGCTAAACGCGCTAACAGCGTCGTTATCAGCGTTAGCGTTACCATTCACACTACATATATTGTTAACGCCTTTAACGCGTTTATCCCTTTTATCCCCTTAATTCGCCGTTAACCCCATTAGTGTGAACAAGGGCGCAGCGCTTATTCGAGGGCAGCACTTATATATTATTAGCAATATTCAAGGCTTCTTATTTCCTCAAGTTTGGCAAAACAACAACAACAATGTTGATCAATTAATTGCAATTTGGCACTGACTGAAAACTATGGGTGTAATGACAACACAAGTAGAAAACGAGGAATTGGTTTGGTTGTGCCAGTAAGATACGGGGATTGTACCACCAATAGTTCCATTTTTATCATTAATTTTATCATTTTTATCAAAACCCCCTGCCTACATTTTAAATTCAGAGAGAAGGTATAAAAAGGTTTTGAACACATTTGTGTTGACGTTGAACGGAAGAAAGTATGAGGGACAATACTGGTGATACTTAAATGGTGATAACTTTTCTATTGAATCTGAGCCTCTGATGCTTATAAAAAACCAAATACACGCTGCCATATCGAAGCAAATGAGTTTTCTTTAAACGTTTGTATAAGGAACTCTTTTAAAAGAAGTTTGTATTAAATTTAAGATATTTTTGTAAGAAACTACGAAACTTTTGTAGGAGACTTTAAAGTAAATAAACGAATATAAGTATCTCGAAAAAACGATGACTCGACAACTAGCTGCCCAAATAAGAAGAAAATGTAACCGTGGCCAGTGGATGCTGAGTCAGCATAGTGTGCTGGCAGTCTCCGCTTACTCATTTATTTACTTATTTACTTTAAAAGCTTTTTTCAAATAAAAAAACGTGTGTTAAATTCAATTTTAAATTCAAGGGATAACACGATAAAACGAATGGTAAATTTTTATCTTGTGTACATTTCACTTCACAAAAATATACAACTTTTTTGCCCTTCATCTGTGAACCCTGAAACTAAAAAGAAAACAAAATTAGTATTAAGCAACACGTAGTTTCTTTATGCATGCAGGTTTGCCAACAAATACATATTGTTAAGAAAATTCTTGGAAAAGCGGCAAACATTTGCCCCTTCAGAAAAATAACCCAAAAGCACTTCACAGCAAGGTGTTCACTGTAAGCAAAGCTTTTTTTGTTTCTCTTATTGTTTCTATGTTAACAATTGTATTTGGTATTTGGATACTTTTCTTCGTCAGCAAATTTTTAGTAACAGGCTTGTATACTAACTTTCAAAATGGACATTGGCAACTAAGTAATTTTTTTAACCATTAAAACTGATTTTATCAGACGACATTATCAATTATTTCTTATTTAGCAGCACAAGTTGTTAAAGAATGTGGTTTGTTGTGGAATGCAACAGTTAGAATTAATTGCTTTCACGATAACAAGGAACTGGGCCTTAGGAAAACTGCAAAGAAACATTAGAACGCAATGTTTCCTATGAATCCTGCTCAAACAAGTCAGCACGGCGGACAGGTTCAGTTGTGAAGTAACAAAGCCACGACTATAGTAAACATCCCATTAGATAGTCGAGATACACCAAGAAAATATTCTTTAAAATATATCCGGGTCAAAAACTAAATACAATTCGTGTAGAACAATTCAAAAGTATAGTGACAATTTAGTGGCTCAAAATTGAATACGGAAAGGGATTTAACAGTTTTTATCCCACAACTGGTCTCCTCCTAGACTGTTCTCGACAAGAAAAAAATTACCATTTACCTCTTTAGCATTCCCGTTGGATTTCCGGCTCCGGGAACGGTTTTGGATCTGGACAACTAGTTCCAGAAATTTCTTTCACGCTTTTCTTAATGTCTACCAGCATGACACGTTTTCGACAAACTTTCCCGTCAGCAGTAGGTTCGTCCCACCACTCGCCCCATGACGTTGGTATATACTCCATGTCAACACATTTACCTAAAGCATTGAAAATGTCAATTCTAAGTTTTTTGAAACTACTTGTTACTACGTCATCGAGGAAAAAATCGGGGAAAAGTGACTAATATATTGGCAAGTGACTAAATTTTTCCCCGACTTTTTTTACCCCGATATTCTCCCAGATAAAGTATTCTATTTCAGTGAGAAATAGTTGTTTTGACAGCTTCAAAGAGACTAAAAAAATAATGTCAATCTGCTTGCACAAAATGAAAAGCGTTGATTTTTCGTCAAGTGAGGACTACTTTTTATAGATAATTTACACTAGATGAAAAGAGTGACGAACAAATGACACATAGAACTTACAAATCGATTTTGTTATGTCTCTCAATGTACAATATTGTTTGCTAGGACAGGGTTCGTGACGACTTACTGTCCTGTAGAGTCCACGAGCCTTTCTCCTTACAACTCCGCATGTGTTATCAGCAACGACAGACCAGTTATCATAAGTTATCCTATCGCAAACTTGGTAAGAACACGGTTTCGGTTGCGGTCTCGGTCTACTCCCACACGAATCCGAAAATTTGAACTGCCCAAAAAACAGCACAAGTGCAACGCTTAAAAATAATCCGACGTATTTCATGGTTGCATCAAACAACGTTGTAACGAAATTTGACTTCAAACGTAAGTAAAGTCCTATTTATAATATGAAGAAAATTCTATTTCTTGTACTAGATCCTATGTACTACGGTATAGCACATACATGTTTTAAGATTGCGGAGGACATTCTGTGTGGGTACCTAGAAACACTTATAGTCATATCGGTATCTTAAAAAAGTCGATTATTGCTGACAACACGTGTTCAAACAAGTTGAAAGAGTTTTATATGCCTGCTACATTTTTTTCTATTTTTCAGAACCAAACGTCATGTTTTTGATGTCGCTATTGTTGGGTTTCTTATTTACTTTTTTATCATTATTTTAAATGAACCTGTCAGAGAAAAATAATTACCTACTTCATTAATCTTTCCTTATTATTGTTTTTGTTTTCCTGAAGAAAAGAAAATTTTTTGATTTGTTAGAGACTAAGATATAACAAGTAATAATAATTTATCAGTCCCGTTTTGATTTCCTATCTTTATTTTTATTTCTTATCTCCCCTCCTTCAATTTCTTTTCCGTCATTTTCGAGAAAGTTAAGTAGCGTCAACCAATTTCTATCGAAGCTTTAATACTGGAAAAGCGTTATTTCGTAGAAATTACTTTAAAAAGGAAAGTTAAAGCGAGAATTACTTGATCTCCGTTGATCGAAGCTAATTTGTAATTTGTAATTTCACATATGATTATTTCTATGTAAATGAACCTCACTTGAATACTCGATAAATCATGACTGTTGACGCAAATTATCTCTCTCATTTCTCCTCTCAATGCTTATATAAATATATATCATTATATTTGCTTGTTTTCGTTTTCTTCAATATACTTCAAACAAAACCTAACAATTGATTAAAAATAATAGTACTGGAAATCGATTAACATAACATCAGAAAAAGCAACAGGCGGTAAGCATACATAAATGATTTTTAGTATTTGGCAGTGCATCTATCGGCTCGGTTTTCACGCACTAAAATAAAAGCCTAAAAAAACAGCCCTTCCCAGTGGGCAAAATCAAAAGGTCTCTGTGGAGAAGTGTTTTCTATAGGAATGGCAACAATATCGGTCTGCAGTTTTAATAAAAAAACACTCCTCCACAGACACTTTTTGAAGATTTTGCCAACTGGGAAGAGAGTAGAAAACCTATATTATATACTTTTCTTGTATCTAGTGGTTCTCCAGCAGAAAACCTCAAAACTGAAAACATTTTTGCATATAAAGTTTTTCTGCCAAATACTACCCCCACAAAAGGGATCAGCCATAAGAGCTTCATTTGCCTCTTTTTGAGGTAACTTTTAGAGGAGGTAGCTTGGAGCAAGCTTGGAGCGCTACTTTCTCAAAAGGATAGGCAAACAAATAAATATTACATAGCAGCCAGCTATATAATAAAATTTTAAAATGTACAATTCTTTTTTTTTTTTGAACTATAAGGGCCGAGATAAATTGTGATATAATTTTTTGCTTGTTTTATTCGAAAATGGGTGTGGCAGTTTGAAATTATTCATATTGTTCATCTGACAATTTATCCTCACCTAAGTTATGGTAAAAAGTTATATTAAAAAAAGTTATGTCTCGTTCCTTCAAACATTTTTATAAGACTTTTCACCGTAAATTCATAGTCAGGAGAAATTGTCTCGATGTTTATTAACAGGTAGTACAGGATTTATCCGGGATTGAAAGGAAGTTTCTTAGCATCGGTAAAGAATCGTAGATACGTGAACTATCGGAGAAGGTAACTCCAAATCTCACCACCAATATATTGCGATGAAAGATCCTTACAGTGGAATAAATAAATAAAAATGTATTGGACATATTCAAAAAAAGAGTAGGTACCAGACTTAAGCTTAACGTTCAAGTTGTAATCTAAATGTATATGCATTGTCAAAAGCAACACATGAGATGTTCTATACAACTGCTCTGAAGAGACAGATGAAGTTAAGTATCGATTGGGCATAAATGGCGAAAATATTTGATGCAAGTATCATATAAGGGAAATACAACTGAAAACCTGTAGATATTTACTGTTCATCTTTCATTCAGTTAGTTGGTATAATATCAAGAAAAATGAAATTTAAGACAAAAGCCAACTTGAAAGCTAAGAAGAGGGAAGTTTCTTCTACCAACTTCAGAAAACACACAAAACAAAAAATGTGCTTATCTCCAGTGGTATTTCCCTTGTAAATATCTCCATCCTTACTCCAGTGCAAACACCTACCATATCTAAGATACCAATAGTTGGTCAACAGTTTTTTCAAAAGTATTTAAAGTTCTTCTACTCATTTTTTATGAAGATTTAATGAAGATTCGTTTCCAGTAATTCATTTTATAAAAAAAATTTGTATATGGCCACTTTAATTCCACATTTTTTAATTCTGCAATCTGTTATGCTTTTAAGGTATATCCATCAGCTTTTTAAAACCCTTCCGAATAATTGAAGCTATTTTTGTCACGTGATTTAGATGTCAAACCATCATGTGTTCTACTCCTTTTCTCGCAATTGTTTTCAGCTTGATTGCAGCAGATTGTCTTTTCGTACCATATTATTTTGAGATTTGGATTCACCATAAATCATTCAAGATCAATCCTTAATGTCTATTATTTTCATAAAATTATTAATAATTTCAGTTTATAAATTTCTATTTATAAATTTCAATTTACATATTAAGATCATTCAGAATTGTGATTCCAGCAAATTATGAGGATTGAAATGAATAATAATAATAAAGAATGAAGAGTAAGGAAAATATAACCTAAAAAAGAATCCAGTCTCATGCATTTTATCTTTTCTTTCTTTTTCATTTTTCTTTTTCAAACCTTTGCAGTTTTCCAACTCTCTCTGATTCGACATAATTATTAAAGCTTTCTCGTATTTAAGTTGGGAGGGACAAAACATTTTAGTCCCTTGGTTTTCATTGAATCGACTCCCTATGAAAAATTAAAAAAAAAAAATTAGTAACAAAATTAAAAGTACGTTCAAAATTATTCGATCAGCTTTGATGACGTCATCAAATTCATAATTGGGATTTCTTCTGCACGACAACTCTTCGTAGATCAAAGAGATCCTAAAAGGTAGATTTGAAATTTTCTAATATTAATATCTTTTGCGTAAATATTATATTGATGATAAAACGTAATATACTAATAATAACACATATTTATCAAAGTATCACAGAAAGATCCATTTTCTGTTTCATTTACCGCTATAATTATTATTTCTTCGTGTCGTTGTTTAACAGCTTACCTGCACAGTAAAATCGGCACCTGGGACTCTTTTTCTTGCAATTTCACAAATCTCATCGGCAATATTCTGCTGGGAAGTTCCTTTTACATCGATATTGTAAGAGTGACATGTAGAGTAATGGCAGGAGATGGCCTGGTAAAAAAAAACTCGTAAAAGTAAGTGGAATCTCGACCTAACTAATCCCGAAGGGAAGTAGAAATTAAGAGAACTTGTTAAGAGAGGGGAATAAGAACCCGGTTGGTTATTATTATTATTATTATTATTATTATTATTATTATTATTATTATTATTATTATTATTATTATTATTATTATTAATGTTTACCCAAGATAGCCTCTTCAGTTCTGATAGAACTGTTATCAATGAGGGTCCTGCGAAGGAGGTCCCAGAGCATTTAAAGCCCCCATTTGGGCTACGGAAGCCGCAAGTATGCTTCTACCGCTCAACCAGACAACCCCCTTAGATATCAATCCCGCTCTCAAGCTGAGTGCTAAGCTGAGTGGATCGATTCACACTGTTATAGTCGCTGGCATGACTCGGCCAGGATTTGAACCCTGACCTCCCGCACTGAAGGCGAGCACTCTACCGCAAGGCCACCAGTCGGTAAAAAGCTAGATTTCAAAACTAGATTTCAAAACAAGATTTCACAAGAATAGTAGTGGAACACTGATGCAAGTACGTCACTTACCTTACGAAAACCGTTTGTTTGATTACTTCCAGATCCGTGAATCAGAATAGGATGAAAGAAGACTGTGTCGCCAGCTTCCATTTCCAAATATTCCAGTGCATCATCAAACGAATGATTTTGTATTCCATGATACATTTTGTTTACCCCGCCTTCCCATTTCGGATAGCCATGTTCTAGTAACTTCCCTTTATGCGTACCAGGTACCACCACTAAACATCCATTTTGACGAGTAACTTTCTGCATGGCCGTCCAAGAGCACACAATACGATCAGCGGGGCGAAATGGAAAATAGTGTAGGTCTTGATGTAGAGGATGTCGTGATGATTTGGTGCCAGAATCAGGAGGCTACAAGAATCAGATGAAAACATGGAAAATCTACGAAAGGGCATTTTTCATGATTCAAAGTTTTTCCGTACCTTGTTAATGAGCATGGTATGAACGGCAGCAATGTCAGGACCAGTGAAACATTCCACATACTTTAAAATCTTTGGCAACCGAAAGTAACCCGATAAAACCGGATCGACTTGGTAATCTTGAATCTTATTCACAGTTCTTTCTGGATTGTTTAAATGGTCTGATCTTAATGATACATCTCGCATGATAGTCATGAGTCCATGTTTCACACGTTTGTGACAAATATCAAGAAATCTATACAAAAAACACAGCAATATCCAGCTGGTAAGGATACGCACATAGTGTATCAACATATCCGAACAGATGCGTAATAGTGTTTCTCTTTTTACGATCATACAATTCTTCAACAGATAAGAGAAGGTACCTGTTGTGGTATAATTTTAGATCATCATCTCCAACTAATTTCCTTACAACGAGGAAACCATTTTCTTCATAAAAATCTCGATCATCTTTGCTTAAAAACGAATTGTCTACTGTGTATTTGTAGGGCATTATTTCTAGTTAAAAGATAACATAGTGGATGATGAGCTGTTTCCATTTCAGAGAGCAGAGTCAACGTTTTAAAATCTGTTCTGAAGGATGGAATAGCAGAGAATAGACTTTAATTGACAGAGAATTCCAACGATTGATAGATTTGGAGAGTATTAATGCGAAGGAATGAAAATAAAAACTCCCTAACAAAAAGCAAACTCTCCATGACACTATCTGGCATGGGTAGTAAGAATTATGGTGCGTTCAACATGATAACGAGAGTGTTAAGTCATTATTCTATTCATCGCTCATAATACTGATGTGACAAAAACAAAAAAAGCCTACTATGACAGGTCTCTCCGTTCATAACGTATATAGACATATTATTTATAATATACAGATCAACCTGTAAATAAATAGGAATTATAATATAAAAACTATTTATTTCTTGGGAAGATAAATAATACTTTTGCTTTCAACGACTTTCTTAAGTGAGCTATTATGACACACGATGGGTTAAAATTTTTACTCTTCATACGAATAAAGCTATATATATCTAATGAAGTAAAATAAAAAAATATTTCCATCTTTCTAATTTCCATTAAAAAAAAAAAAACACCAACAACATAAAAACGAAATTCGCTGGAAAAATAACTAAAATATAATATCACAAAAAAAATGCGAAGCATAAAAAAATACACACGAGATTCCAATGTAGCTACTTCGTCTCGTTTATATATGCAATTCAGGTTTTTACTAAAATTATTACTTAGTATTTTCCAATACCCAGTAGAACAATAAAAACCATTTTAATATGGAAAACCAAGCCGGACTAGGTCATAGTACACTGTCAAAACAAAAATTCGGAAAAAGGCCTATTAGCTTCATTATCTTCCTGGTGGGAAAAAAATAAATAAATTCATATGTATTGATCAATCTTCACATCTTCCACTAATTTATTATGAAGTTCCATTAAACCTTTGAAGTATTTTACCGTTTTCACCTTGAGTTCCAATGTCGCGTCTTCGTCACACAAGAAAATAGTGTGTGCGTGCTGTTGAAATGCAGACACTGTCCACATGTGACTTACACCTTCTTCAATAGCTTTGTATAATGCAAGTGCTTTGTGTGTTCCAGTTATCAAGATCATAACCTAAACCAGATCAACATTAAGGGCATAAACAATGAAAAACTGATAAAACATTATTGAAAATGGTGTGGCCTTTTCTCAAATTTTGTTAATACTTAAAATTTATGGGAATATGTCCCCAGAAAAAGTGCATTCATTTTAAGTTCATACCTCTTCTGCGTCCATAACAGTTCCAACACCAACGGTCACTGCTTTTTTAGGGACTCTCGTGATGTCGTTATCAAAGAAACGAGCATTTGCAACAACAGTTTCCATTGCCAGAGTTTTGACACGAGTTCGTGAAACAAGCGACGATCCTGGCTCGTTGAAGGCAATATGACCGTCGGGGCCAATACCTGAAAACAAGAAATTTCAAAGCCCATTACCCGATTATTAATCCATAAATTTTAAAGAAGAAAAATGAAAAGATAAATTGACTTTCCTTACCACCGATGAAAAGATTAATTCCGCCTGCTGTTGAAATCTTTCTTTCGTATTCTTTACATTCTGCATCTAAATCAGGCGCGTTTCCATCTAGCAAGTGTACATTCACTGGGTCTATATCAATATGTTTGAAGAAATTAGACCACATGAAGAAATGGTAGCTTTCCGGATGATCACGTGGTAAATCACAATATTCGTCCATGTTAAATGTTTTCACGTATTTGAAGGACAGTTCGCCTTTCTGGTAAAACTCGACAAGTTTTTTGTACATGCCAAGCGGTGTGGATCCTATACACAAGGAGTTCAAAGTATAATTCAACGGACAATTTCTCCTCCCTTAAGTTAATGGTGTAAACTTTCTGGATTTCGTCTGGGTTAGCGAGGCTAGTGAGGTTATGCATAAACATTTTTATAAGACTTTTCAGCATAAACTTATGGTGTGGAGAAATCGTCAGTAAAAAACGCTCATTTGAATAATTCTGAAACTCTTTAATATGTTACCTGTAGGCAAGCCAAGGACGAAGTAATTATCTTGACTACATCTATGCTTCAAAATCTTGTTTCGAACATATTTCGCAGCCCATTCACTAACATGATCATAATTATCTTGTATCACAAGTCTCATGGTGGTCTGTTTATTTATTTTTTCTGAACGTACATCCAAATCAATCATTAAAAACATTAGGGGCAACTTTCAATTTAATTTCAAAATCTGAAAAAGATGCTACTTTCAAACTGTACACAAAATACATCATGTCGTTGTATTTCAATAAAAACGAAATTGATAAAATACATAATATGAAATTAGAGCTGATGTTACAAAATGTTCTTTTGGTGTTAAGAGAATTTCACACTGTTTTCTCCTGAGTGAATGGGGATGCCTTGAACAGTGAAAACAGACCGGTGAAAACAATCTTCTCCTTGATGATTTGAGTCTTCCCATAATCTCTTCGCTATAATATCATTCAATTTCATGACAGCCTTGACACCTATTTAGGACACTTTCACTTCTTTTTCTTCTTTTTTGGAATGGTTTCATTGTCTTCAGATTCTGATGAACTGCTCGAAGAAGAATCACTTGAAGATGAAGACGAAGAGGAAGAATCATTTTCATCATCTGCGTCTTCTTGTTTTTCTTCTTGTTGCAATGTCTTCTTTACACTGGAACACAAATTAAAAGTTCAAACATTTTCTTTATAGCAGACACAGCGTAATAAAAAAAAACAGTTAAAACTATGAAGTACAGAATGAGTCCGTAAACACTAAAACATATCATATATGAAAACGAGAGCTAATTTAAAACAGTAACATAAGAAATGCACTATATTTAGAGAGAGAGAACTCCAGTGCTTGAAATATACTGAAAAAGAGTACAACTAGCAGAACAAATTGTTTGCATAACATTTCATGGTAGATAATTTTTCATCTAATTAAAAGCATAGTTGATGCCAATATAATCAAAGTTCCGCTCATGCAAAAAACAGAGTTTCTTTAAAGAATTTTTTTTTTTTTTTTTTTTTTGAAGGGAGACATGATTCCTCTAATGATTCAGTTGTAGTAAATCCCTTTTCCCTTTTTTTTTTTTGGTTCACTTCTAATTCACTTACTCAGCTTCAGCTTGTTTTACAGCCGCTTTTCTTTTCTTTGCTAAAATTTTGGAACGCGATTCGCGGTGGACATATTTCGGCTTATTGGTACATTCGTACGTCCAATGACCAAACTGTAAGCACTTCTGACATTTATGCTGCTGAGAGTCTGAAACACTGAAATAATAATAATAAGCAAATGAAAATTGATATTTTACAGATCAAGTATACAAGATACAAAGAATAACGAATGGTTGTTCTCTGGTAAATGCTTTTCACATGAAAAAAATAACTTGCTGATAAAAATGTTTGCAATAATGTTGCATATATACAATAGAATATTTCTCACAATACTGTTTATTTGTAGATTCTGAGATTTGGTTTAACGAGAATAGGGTTACAACGACCACTAAGTCATCAGCAAGCAATAGCAGAAATACGTAAAACACGTAACCCAGTGTTTTTAAGCTACTGAGGTATTCTGTTAGAAAAGGGAAAAAGAAATTTTGGTAAACATATTAATGAAATATTAATCCAATAAAAAACTACAAAGCAACAAAAAGAAATTAAAGGATTTGTGCGGCGCTTTTATGCTTATTTCTACCGATACGCACCACCATCTTTTGAACGTATATTACTTTCCGTCCGCTATTGAAAATGTCAATCACAAAGATACCGGCAAAATGTTTTAAGCCGGTATGCTAATTTATAATGTGGATATTCGGTGTATTTACAAAATCTGAAGAATGTTACAAATAATATTATACAGTAAGTTATTTAATGCATAAAAGGTACATAAAATACAATCAAACCTATGTTCGGTGCGAAAGAAAACTGACCTAAACTTTGAGCCTACAGTTTGACGCCCATTGTTATTCAATTCAACTACTAGCGAGTAACTAAAACTGAAAGAGTAAGACTGCACAACACTTTTAAGTTAATTCTATTGTGTATAAAAATATATTTACCCACGAATTTAGATTTGCTAGCTGCTACATTAATTTGCAACGATAACTTGAACAAACATTACAAAATGTAACAAAATACATTGCATTTTGATGATGATGCACACAGATGTGGGTCAAATATCATCTGTGACAATATGGAGGTTAAGTATGGTTTCCACGTTGACTGCATAACTAGAATTACTTCACAATGCCACTTGTTTTTTACCAACTAAACTTTACTGCCTGAAACTCAGTAGAAAAATTCAATTGAATACAAAACAGAATTATTTTAGAGCTGGGATGGCATTAAAGTGATAGCTAACATATATAAACTGAATATCGCTGCCGATCCTGACATCATAAACAATGTCACCCACTGCTACTCGTGTTACTCTGGATAAAAAAAATGTGCCAATTTAAAGAAAACAATCAATTTTTCAAATCAGTCCAACTTGACACTATCATGCAGTTTTAAAGATGAATGTTTCAGATCAATATCATCAAATCAAAGGAATATTTCAACTCACAAACTGGTGATACAAATAGCCTACTTAGCTGTGAACCTGCTTTCAGACCGTTACAATATCATATTATACAATATCGTCCTTTCACTTAGTAAAAACCTTTTTCATTTTGAGGAAATCGGCCGTGGTAGTGTCATTATAACAGCTGTTTATCAATAATTTTGTTCAACAGCCTGCTTGGGTCTGGATAACTTGCTTAAGCAACAAAGTGCCTAGTTTAGCAGTTGCTCCATGGTTAAGTCCAGGAGTGCAATCAAGTTTAGTTTCACTACTTAGGTTATTTGATGTGTTGGGTTATTTGGTGCACACTACTTTTTCATTTTTCCCCTCCCTGGTCTGTAGTCTTTACTCCCTTTTCTCAATACAGGTATCTGGAAGTTCTTCACAACCCAGAAGAGCGATTCCTTATTGGTTGCATAATATTTTCTTTCTGCATAGTACAACATGTACTTTTCCTAATAATGAAACCAGATTTATGGTAGAGTACAGGCACGTACACAAGTGATGTATCCGTGTGACATAGATGCACAAACATACACAAGGTTGATCACAAACCATAGGCCTCAGCATTCACTGTATGTTGGTTTCACTAACTCTCCAGCCACAACATCCCGTCTCCATTGCTAAAAGCACACTCCACCAGTGAAGATGTTCAGATAATAGATCTATAACCACATGTCACATCTTTTAATTTTTTGAGTATCCTGTATATTTTTCCTTTATTTAGCTTTGTGTGTTTAACAGTTTCACAATATTTCTGTTTAGGTGTAGCGCATTTTACTAGTATTGGTATTTCTCCACATCAACTATGAAAATAAATGTTGAACCCATTTTTGTGTATATTTTCATTGAAGCAGAATTTCCTAATAGTTGGTTTCCATTTTTTTCTAGTTGATTTGCCAAAATTTTTAAAGGTTTCACATCCTATAATCCTGCATGCACTAAAGAAATTACATGGAAATTTGTTTATTATTTTACTTTCATCAAATTGCAGTTGTTCATCAGAATTTATGTGGTAGGATAATTAAGAGGAAAATCGCTTTCATTGAGTTTGTTAAGAAGTAATTCCTTTCATTAAAAGTTGTTGTAATTATAACAATAATGGACCAAATAAATAGAAAACAAAAACAATAAAGGTTTACATGAATACTACCTCTTTTTATTCATTGCAAATTTTCTTGTCAGTGATGCCATTTTTCTATAATATCTATAAGAGAGAATTGTCTGTTTGATAACCTTTAAAAAAGTATCAACCGGTTAGTTGTACCTCATGGCTTTTTGAGGGTATTAAAATATTGCAGAACTGATTATTGCAATTTTGCACAACAAAAGGTGAAAAATTAATCACAAAATTTAACTACAAAAAAAATATTTTACTGTTAAAAATTACCGTAGAAGGTTCCAGTTCATATTCTAGATTTATACTTATCACTTGCACACTTTCTTCTCAATACCGTTTATAATAAAAATCCCGAAGCTTTCAATGGCAAAATGCCTTTAAAGGTAATATCAAAATGTGCATAATTAAAGCATAACTAATGGAAATTTTAAACTTTCGTCTTTTGAGTGTACAATATTTGATGCTCCACATGCTGTGAGTTTAAAGCTGCACCCAGAATTGCACCCAGGTGATGTTAGTCCCACACAATGTGTTGTTTGCAACTCACTGATTTTCAAACTATGGTTCAAACTAAGCACAATACAAATATATTATAAAATACATTATCACAATTAATTATCAGGCCTCGTTTGAGTAAAATACATCTCAAGCACAACAAAGCTCACATGATAATCGTCACGTAATATTTAAAATATTTTCAACACAACTTAAGTCATGCTTATTATTTTTGTGGCTTTTTATCTCAATTGCAGTTTATAGCCAAAAGATTTTCGGGAAAATATGCAAGTCATTAGAAAGATCAGGGGGCCTAGAACCTAACCCAAGGAATCATTTTGAAATTTCAGCCTACTAGATGCTTGAATACTTTCCCAACTTGAACATTATTGACAAAGTATTATGCGAAACAGATCGGAAGTGTATGACTATAAAAGAGTAATAATTCTTCGAAGTGTTAAAGTATCTTATTGAATAAGTGTGAGACTAATTCGCCAAATTCCTGGAACTAGTGTGAAGGTGACACGTATATTCTTGACTTGCCTTGATAACTCTCGACTTGATAGTTGAATTGATGTGTTCTACTTGAACATGAACATGTAACTGACTAATAACAACAAAATCTCTCTTATAGTGTTATTAAGTGGGTAATCAGAAACAGGATATTCCCACTAATCGATGGACAAGGATAAAGATGGAAACTTCAGACACAAGTTTAACTTGAACATATGTCTATAATACCATTGTATTCTCGTGGTCATAATGAAATCGTTGGGGGGAAACGACTCACCTACAGTACAGCACGAAAGAAACTTTACTTTAAAGTCATGTGAGATCTGACATGAATTTGGTGTCTAGATTCTAGATTCTAGATGACATGTTTAAATGTTCCAACAGTTATGACTATAAGAATTTGTGAAAATCTTGTGCGAAAACTATATAATTTGGGTGAAAATAAGTAAAGGTGTACGAAAACAATAAAAATCGACATACATGTGCCATATATATTTTACAGTATAGCTCAAGGGGAAACTTTACGTGTCCATGTAAGATAATTAGCTTTCACAAATTCTTTAGACATGCATTTGACATTTTCATGTTCAATTCAACCATGTGTCTAAACAAACCACATAGATTTCAAAAGACATTAATAAAATGACTCCATATAATAAATAACAAACAACTAAAAGGAAAAAAAAAAAATACATACATGAAAATCTTTTGTATTTTCATGTAAAAAATTCATTCCTTCAGAAACACATAAAGTTTCTTTCAGGCTGTACTGTACAGAGAATAAAGTTATGAAAAAACGAATAAAGGTATATAATAATGTGGGAAACAATATAAAGTTACTGGATATTAACCGATTCACTTTGTAGTTCTGCATCATTGTTTTTCACATCACAGGACATGAACAATATAGTAGCAGAAAAAAACTGATTTTTTTAAACTTTCCTATATCAACTACTTATCTTCCTATTGAAAACAAAATATGGCAACAGAAGTTAACCATTAAAACTCAAATTCGTTCTTATACTCTCTTATAAAGTGTAACCCACCAAGAATGACACTACAATGGAGTTTGTATTGTATTACACAACCAATCAGAGAATAGCTGAATTCTGTTTAACGTGTATCAATGATTATCATACATCTGTAACTTAAAATGCTTATGACATAATTTTCGATATTCGATAGTAATTATTCGATAGTATATAATTAAAAGGCTTCATATAACGGATGAGAGCTACTATCGAATAATTATTATTGAATATCTAAAATTAGCTACACTGAATAATTCCGGATGTCCCATTTTACCTTGTCGAATATCTGTTTACGTTTTGATATGTCTCCATAATTATTTACCGCTATATTCTCTGATTGGCTATAATGATAAAATACTACAACAGAAACTTTATCATAGTGTCATTTGATATTCTTCCATCTGGAGGGTCATATGAGTTGGACATTTAGCCAATGAATTTGGTGCATTCTCAAGGGAAACCAAAGACCATTGGTCCATTTCAACATATTTTTCTATGTAACTGTTCTAAAAAATATTTAGGTGAGTGTTCTACTTTCCCTTACTATAATGTTATCCTGGATACAAGAATAAAGTTTTAGCTAGATATAGGGGGGGGGGGGGGGGGGGGGGGGGGGGGGGCGCTATTTCCTTAGACTGCCACACTGTAGTGTCCGAATAAGGATGCCCTCTGGATAGTGTGGGGACCCCCTCTAATTCAAGAAATCTGTTTTCCTCCAACTCGTTATTATAATACATTTTTCACCAAACTATATAGCATATAGCAGAGAGGGAGAGTAGAAGCGCACTATATATAGAATCTTTTTTAAAAATGATCCATTGTTTACATTACACTCTTTTTTTATAAACCATCAAATATTTTACTGAAGACCCCTTCAGAGATTCTATAATGCTATAATGACACTAGCTAGCTTAGCCCGGCCGGGTTCCTAACGTATATCTAGCAATACTTGTGGTATGTAATATAGTTTGGTAACTTTTATGCATTTTGGCAGAGGGGCAACACAAAGAGAGTGCACACAACAGTATAATGTACGTCAACGGATCCATCTGTAACATTTCAACTAAACTTTTACTAGTTTCAGCTGCTGGTATCTTCATCATGTTTCTTCTCGAAAAAAGGACAA
Organism: Turritopsis rubra; assembly: GCA_039566895.2. Lineage (NCBI taxonomy): Eukaryota > Metazoa > Cnidaria > Hydrozoa > Anthoathecata > Oceaniidae > Turritopsis > Turritopsis rubra. Next base: position 14,010,812 of record CM077625.1, on the reverse strand, counting down.
CCCTCCCGAACCGAAGAATCCTGGTCTGACCATGAGCATGACTTCTTTCACGTAAGGACTAGACTTGGACTATCGGTTAGCCTTTGGCCTTTTTTACGCCGGTCGGTCGGTCCTTCTTAATGGCGTTGATGACTGGTGGTGTTAAAAGACGTTAAAAATCTTATCTTGGTTCTTGCGTAAAAAATCAAGCAACTCGCTTAAAAAATGAGGAAGGAGAAGCACGAACTCTTCTTATTTATATGAATTCTTTGAAAGTTCAAAACTTTTATATCAATTTTCCCAAGAAGGAAAATTTTCCCGTTTATTTGATTTTTAGAAATCCGAACCCCCACCCCTAGTTATTAGGACCCCGGGGAATTTTAAGTCCTTGGGCTTTCATTCATAGTGTGGCTATACTAGAAATTGACTTACGCCGTCTTTAGGCGCTCAAAAAATCAGTTGGTAATCGTGCCACCTGCTTAATCGTTTTTTTAAGTGGTGTGCCCATATTCGGTAATACACATGGTCTCACGAATGTGGTAAAGAGTCCTCGAAGAGAAAAAAAATTTCTAGCAAAACTTTTAAAATGCGTAATTATTAGTTCAATGGAGAAGCTAAAACCAACGATAGAATTTACTCTCATGGTGGTACAAGACAAGAGAGGTACTTTAAAGCAGTCCTCCCCCTCTCCTCCCATAACTTTTTAAGATCGTGATTATATCAATTGAGAGAAGAAAATACAATAGGATTTTTGCACTTATGAAGACTTTTTCCTTTTTTTCTTTATCCGTGCTCAAAATTCATTCCTTTATTCAAATGACTCTTGAGTAATTAAGCAACCAAAGTTATTTTTGGTTTAAAGATATATAAAAATATTCGGCGTTTTCCAAAGCAACCGACCACCGACCGGCCACCGACCAACCGACTATTAAAGGCGCGACGCAGTCAATTTTTTTCTTCTTCTTTTTCTTAAATTTACAGAAATTAAAAGTGCGCAAAGATACAGAATCGATTGCTTTTTCCTTATTTTTTTTAAAAAAATATCAAATTTTTGTAAAGTTAGAAAGATAGAAAGACTTTTCTCTTCGCTAAGAAACCACCATCAAGACTTTTCTTATATTTCTTTGTCTATAAACAATTGAAACTAGTTATTTGTTAGTCAGAGAGCATCTACTGATGGGTAATTTTTGGACAACAAATGTGACTAGTTAAAAAGTTAGCATTCCCAATATTGTTTTGATCACCTGACTAAAGATTTTCGGTGAGAAAACTATAACGGTTTCACACCAACATTTTTCATAAGTTAATAAGAAATTATACAAAGTGTAAATAATCTCGTTAGGAAAACTAAAACTTTCAAATTTCAATAGTATTTTCTCGTTAAACTTGTAGTTCTATAGTCAAAAGATTACAAATCTTTATTTAACATTATTTTCAATCAAGCGCCCTCCATCGATTCTCTTTGCGTGACTAACTGTAGAAATCAAAGAGAAAACCACGGGGTGGAAGATAGCACATGTATAGCAAAACAATCAAGGTGCGAAGCAAAAGATTGAATGAAACATAGCACGCATGTTTTTGAGCCAATGTTCTAATATAACTTCTTTCGGAATAGCTTGTAATGTCTCTCTTCCTTAGAGCCATCGAACAAAACTATTCATTTTGTTATTTACTAATAAATTTGAATAAAAAAGTGATCGTTTTGTACGTTGTTATTTGGTCATGCAGGATTCCCTTACATTTGCATATCTTATGCATATCTTATCTTGATAAAATGGATGGTCTCGAATAATATTGCATTTAATGGATTAAAATGAACTTTATTTCTTTGTTTCATAAAGCCCAATTAGTCACGGCACATGCCTTATTTAAAAAAAAATTGAACCTGTCGCGCCTTTAATGGTCGGTTGGTCGGTGGTCGGTTTTTTCTGGTGGGTGGTGGGTATCCGGTGGGTGGTCGGTTGTTTTGGAAAACGCCAAAAATATTCACTATATTAAGTAGCTTTAAATTTAACTCTGAAATTAATTTTAAGGCTGTTTAAGAGATCGCCTCGTTTCCTTGTAAGAAGTTAATTAGCATTTACCAACCCTATTATATTACGAAGCAAAGAACTTTTCCAAATTTTAATTTCCCAAGGATTACATAGTGCATGCATATTTTCAAATGATTGTTTGAAAACGAGACCATTAAAGGTCTGATATTGGACGTGATGATGGATCCGTTTAACCACTCCCATTTCATCCAACATTTCACACAAAAAAACCATGTTAGATTGTGTTGGACGAAATTTGTTCCAGAACAAACTTTTCATCCATATACCTCCACTCTAAACTGTGTGTTGCAGAGCTTGTGAAATACCTTCAATATCTTTAGAATTCAAAATGCGCTCACTTGTTCAGAAGATGATCTTGGTGAATCTTTTGAAGATAGAAAAGATATCAAGCAAAGTGAGATTAAATGATGACAGTGATGACAAGAAAGAAATTGAACAAAACTTCAGAGGCGTAAACTGCAAAACCACACTAGACATAAACTGTACAATCACACCGTGAAAGATCAAAGAGGTATCATTTTCAGAGTAACTTCGTGGTGTAACTTTATCCTTTCAAACACTTTTCAAACACTTTCCTCACCGGAGAACTAAGTTACATTTGCATATGATATACCGTAAAATCCAAGTTATAATCTCCAAGTTATAAGCCCATTAAAAATGAAGCTAAAATTTCCTCCCGGTTATAAAATTACCACCTATATCCCACCCCGGTTAATAGCCCATTATAATGTTGTTGTTTTTGTGTGTGTGATTATCGCGAAGGTGGAATTTTATATGATAACGAAAGTAATGACGATTCCAATTTGTAAAGATATTTTGACTAAGAAAAACAGTTAAGATTATGTAATTCTTTTCATTGATGCAATAGTTCTCCCGATTATATACCCCCAGGAATTAACGATAGATGAACGATCTCGCAGAAAGATAAGAAATTGCTATATTGAGTACTGTAACTAATAGTGATCAGACCAGTGACAAAGATGGGTTGTAACGGAGCTTACCTTGCTGAACACTGCTCTAAGATACATAGCCTCCATACGTAATTAGATGAGAACGTCCTAACTGCTGATTCGTAACACCGAGATCACAACCGTTCTTGAAAGAGTTCAGCTATGGACAACAATCCTTAAAGCTTGGTTCACATGCAGTTAAAAATGTTGTTAACGAACCTGAGTCCAAAACCAACTACTCTTTTTGTTTTGAGGCAGTTTATGTTCACAGCAGTTCAAAATGGTCTTAAGAATTTCTAAAACCATGTTGTTCACATGTAGTTTATAATGGTCTCAAGCAATCGTTTCTCACTCAATTTATTTTTTGTTTAAATACCAAGAGATTTTGTAAGGGAATCTTGCATAACCAAATAACAACGTACAAAACGATCACTTTTTTTATTCAAATTTATTAGTAAATAACAAAATAAATAGTTTTTTTCGATGGCTCTAAGGAAGAGAGACATTACAAGCTCCGAAAGTTACATTAGAAAATTGGCTCAAAAACATGCGTGTTTTCTTCGCACCTTGATTGTTTTGCAATACATGTACTATCCTCCAACCCGTGGTTTCTCTTTAATTTCTACAGTTAGTCACGCAAAGAGAATCGATGGAGGGCGCTTGATTGAAAATAATGTTAAATAAAGATTTGTAATCTTTTGACTATAGAACTACAAGTTTAACGAGAAAATACTATTGAAATTTGAAAGTTTTAGTTTTCCTAACGAGATTATTTACACTTTGTATAATTTCTTATTAACTTATGAAAAATGTTGGTGTGAAACCGTTATAGTTTTCTCACCGAAAATCTTTAGTCAGGTGATCAAAACAACATTGTTGTCCAAATCAGTAGATGCGCATAGCAAGAATGCTCTCTGACTAACAAATCAGCTTCTATTGTTTATAAACAAAGAAATGGTTTTTTAGCGAAGAGAACAGTGTTTCTATGTTATTCGTTTACAAAATTTGATATAATTTTAAAAAAAATACGGAAAAAACAATCGACTCTATATCTTTGCGAACTTTAAATTTCTATAAATATTTTCAAAAAAAAAATTTTTTTGACCGCGTCGCGCCTTTAATGGTAGGTGGCCGGTTTTTTCTGGTCGGTTGGTCGGTGGTCGGTCGGTTGTTTTGGAAAACGCCATTTTATAGCGGGTTTAGCAACTTGTTTCTTGATTTCCTGTTGAACATCCGGATCTCCGCTTCACCTGTGATGTTTGAAGCAGATCGAATAAGAAGTGAAGCTTTTAGGCTTCTTGACGATGTTTCTTTATTAGTGTTATCAGAATCTATTTTGTTAAAGAAAGATCGCAAATCTCTTTTTTGAACCCATGACTGCCACCCAGGAGACTGCAGAAGCATTCAAAACATTTTTTTTTTCTTCTAAGCAAAATAGAATTGTTAACATTCGAATTATATACTGAATGAAAGCATTCGAAATGCCAATTTTTTACTGATAAGGTATTCTTAATGCACGAAAGTGAAGGCGGTTTATGCGATTATTCACAAATATATTTAACATGATTTTCTAAATACAGCTTTTTATCTACTTTGACTCCTAGTATAATCTGTTTGTCAGAGGTATGTATTAAGGTACTATTTTTGCAATAGTATTTTCATCACCGCTTCATAGTACATGACATTCCTTTTCGTTAACTTTCATTCCGTTTTGATCAAACCATGATAAAATTTTAACAGGTACGGTCTGAACTTTTCTTATTATTTCATTAGTATTTCTATCAATAACGTAAGGTGTGGTATGATCAGCGTAATTAGCTATGTCTACATCATCCACAAAGAAGAATAAATCTATTATGAAAATATTAAATAGTAAAAGCCCTAGTATTGCCCCCTGCGGAACACCGCGCGTTATATCATTGTAGTGGGAGTATGTTAAACTAATCTTCACTCTTTGTTTTTTATTAGTGAGATAGCTAAACAGCAGAAGTTGGATCCATTCCAAAAGCATGCAGTTTTGCGATGAGACGATCATGGTCGAGACAACCGAAAGCCTTATAGATAGATCTGTCAAGTGTGCACCATAGGAGCCTCCCTTGTCAAGACCTTCTTAGACCTTTCCATCATAGCAATAACACAGTAGTGTTGAGTGCTGAAGCCTTTTTGAATCTGCATTGAAATTTTGATAGTTTGTCATGAAAAAATGACTCTAAATGTTGAAAAATACATCGTTCAAATATTTTTGAGATGTTGGGAAGAATACTGATTGGATTGATAGGGATGATGCTTGGATGGTTATTATATTTATGTGTAATATTAAGCACGTTATCATCGAACGGTTCATCGGAGTTAATCAAGTTACTGTCTATCGTGATACTTAGTTTCGAAACAGCAGATGTAAAAAAGTTATTAAACGTGTCAACAACACTTTTGCTCTTGGATAAGATCTCATTATTTTCGATAAGTGTAATATTTTCCCTAGCGTTTGATTTATTAGAGAAAAAAAGTTTAACTGTTTTTCAAAACTTTTTATTATCTGTTAAATTTTCTATGTCTAGGTTACGATAAAAATTACGTTTGCCTTTTCGAAGTAGTTTTACGTAGTTGTTTTGTTGTAAGTTATAGGCCTTTCCATTATCATCTGTCCTATTTGTTTCTGAGCCTCGATCGAGTCATAATAGCTTAAATAATATCTTTATTGATAAATGGTGCTTGGTTGAATCGCACATATCTGGTTTTCATAGGGGCATGATTGTCTAAAACTTTCAGGACAAGCTCAACAGACTTAGCGAGGTCAGTTCCCGCCAGGTGTTCAGGAGTCAATACTGAGAGCAAATCGCTTCGAAAATTATTATTGGAGAAGTATTTATAGCATCTGTATTTCACTTCTGAGGTTTTTTGTTTCTTAAAGTTCGTTGTCAAGGCAGTATATGTGAGTTTGTGAAAATCAGTCCAGTCTCTAGAGTGCAGGCACTTTGAAAACTTTTTGGTCTGTGCGTCAAAATTAAGTCAATACATGGATGGATTTTCTGAATTTTTAAAGCACGTAGGGTCTTTAATCAAATTACTCAGACAATATGTAGCAAGGAATTCATGCATTGACAGATTAGTTGGTTGTGCGTTAAAGTCCCCTAATAGAAGTAGATTTTCATATTCAGAAGAGGACCTATCCAATTCTCTACCTAGTACCTTCAGATGTTCCGAGGTCATTGCTTTATGAGGATTATAGGAGTAGCACAGGAACCATTTTTTCTTGCGTATATTCCAAGATAGCATATTCAGCTAAATTCTGAAAATTGGTTTCAAGTGGATTGTAAGTTATATCATTCCTTATATAGGAAATAAGCTGGTCGCAATAGCCAGAGATAATTACTCAGGAGATTGGTTTAAATGCGCAGAGGCGTGATTTATAATTGAATATTATCTTTTTACAGTAGATTTCAAAAATTAATAATGTAGAAGATTATGGCAAAATTAAATCTGCAGCGGCTATTATTATTCGCCCTCGGAGGCGTCGTATGAATTTAATGCTAGATAGCAGAAAGAAAAGGATTTGGGTATGTCTGTTATTCCAAAACATACTGCAAACTGGCGCATTCTATTGCTCCTCGGCGATAAGATCAACTTGATAGGGGCTGTTCATATGGATTATCAACGGGTCACTTACCGGGGAAATTCTTTTTCTCATATGAACGCAATGTAATTTTTTATAGCATTTCTCAAAAGAGAAGAGATCTTGCCAAATAAAGCGTAGAAAAGTAATTTGCAAACAAATACCAGGTTCGACTTTCACAATTCTTTGTTTTCAGAAGAGGGAAATTTGATATACTGCGGAAATAAATAATTAATTTTCGTCTGAAAGTTTTTGTGGAAAAACAACTCTATGTACGTCAGTATGCATGTTTGTTGTTAATTTCATGCTTCCCTTTTTTTACAATAGACAACAGCCCCACTCCCTTTATTAATCAAAAATAGTCACTTCCCTACGCTATTTTTGACCACTATTAGTTCTTTGATTCTGAAGATGTTAACCGTTCCTTATAAGAAATTCAAGTATAATGATTATAGAACAAAGTCAAGTGTTAAAGTTGGCGTGTCGTAATTACAATACGTGAATAGTAAGATTAGACCAGAGATTAGTTTTGTTGATTGATCTACTATTTGGTACTATCGGTATCTCAATAGTTTGTGGTGAAAACTTTGTTATTTTTGTCTGGGATAACGAGATCGTGGTTACGTCATCTCTCGTTCTTTCAACAACAAAAAAAAGAGACTTTCAGCCGATGCCAATCCGTTAGATAGACATACTTGAGTGGTTGAAAATGATAATGATTATTATTCTCTATCTAAAGAAAAACAAGTGGTAAATGACTTGTTTGAGCAATGGCAGAAACTGCATTGTGTAGAGAGTGCGTGTTCAGACACGTACACCAAACGGATATAATTTCTCTTCTGCTCTTTGTTTACATTTTGTCGTGTTATCTGGGTTTTCATTGGCTAATTTTATCAATTCAGCAAGGAGTTCACAAAATAAAAAAGGATATACTTTTTCCACATATGATAATGGATTTCCATGATCACGGAATGCGCATGCGCAATCGCTTGCACAATTTCGTTCTGTCTTAATATCTCGTGTTGAGTGGAAATAGATTGAATTGTAATCCGATTAGACCTCCGAAAATAAACAATTTTCAGACAGATTCAACTCCTGGTTTTCTAAGTGTGTTACATTTGTGAATTACAAACATAGAACTTTTTGTAGCTGTTTTTTTCTGTTTTCACAGGCGTTCAGCTGTTGTTGTTTTTTCACCTATTTTCCCAAGAAGACTCATTTTAATGCAACGTGATTTCGTAAGCGCCTTAAAAGACCATCTATGTTAATCACGTATGTGAAAAATACCAAAATTGGTCATTTCGTTATAGATCTAATGATAGATAAACATACGAAAAGATATCGGCTGTTAAATTAATCAAAACAAAAATCCTTCTCACAAATCTCTGTTCTCTTATTACGCCAATATTTTGGCTTTTCGATTGGTTTTCATCGCCAAATAAAATAGCATGTAGTTGGTGTGTGGAATCAGAAAGACGCTAGAACGTCAACAATACAACAATAATGAAATGCATGAAAACGAGGTTTGCTATTATATAGAACATCATACATTAGCTGAGGGTGTTTTGGTTGGAAACAACTTAAATGTAACCTCTCCCTGAACTTTTGACAGGCAATTAACATCATCAACATCAGTTGAGTACGTAACAGCAGTACACACAACGCTACATGCATCCATGTTAAACGCAAATTCTCTGGACTTTACATTTTTCTTTTTAATAGGCAAATTTTATCATTTTGATCACGACAAATTATAACCAATCCAACATGATGATTCAGTATCGTGAAAAATACCGACACAATAACAACTTGACAATAACCTTCCAGACAAAAAAGAGAATCCTCTAATGACTATGCATCATCATATACGTCATCATATCGCCGGCGGGAAAGTCCAATCGATAGCATTGCGAGTTTCATCGGTTAAGAATTTTTGGAATTTTCTGTAAACACTTCAGAATTTCGCCAGCGATGATTTTTTTGTAGGAATGTGTTTGACGTTATTTGAATAGTCACCTACGCATATATATTTCCGTCTATGTTGTAGGCGTAATGAGAAGTAGTTTTAAAGTACGCTGTTCCAACACAATGTTTTCATTGGAATTCCACATTGTTTGTGTATGAGTCAAATGTCTCGATTTTAAAAGTAGGATTCGTGGCGTTAAAATAAACTCGACGACTACTTGTTCATGAGGAAGAAACTTGCTTTTTGACGAAGAAATGTGACTGCTGTGCACGTCAATTGGATATACAGTAGCGCATGAGTTTTGAGAATTAGGTGAGCAAGGCAAGCAATGTTTTCACAAGTTTCTGTGAATTACAGTAAATAAATATGTACAAGGACGAACACGGCAGATAAAATTTATTCTTTTTAATGTCTCTCTTTTTCTTCGCTTTTCCAGAAAAAAATAACAATCCTTTTCACAATATGTGAAAAATTGTAAAAAAAAAAACTCTATTTTACAGAGATGTACACATTATTAATGACGCAACCTCATACCCAGTTTTTCCTTTTTTTTAAACACGACGTTTCCTTTTGAAGTCATTAACGAGAAAAAGAAAATTGGGCAGGAGGTTGGAAATTATGAAATAACAATATAATAATAATAAAATAATAAATTTAGAAAAATATTACTAAATGTAAACAGAGTATTATTTTATTTCGAAAAATGTCTCTCACTAACAGCATATACAACAGAGCACATGAGCAATACCGCTTTTGGAAATTCACAAAATAAATAGTTTTTTTATTAAAATACAACATGAATAGGAAGTCGCCCGTCAAACAAATTAGAACGGATGGAAATTGATGCGAATAGACCGACACTTCGTCATAATTAGACGTAAAACGCAGACTATTATGTCACAAACTTTACTTGCCAATAAGAACGAAAAAGCATATAAAAATACGTTGCTCGCTTTATTCTATCAAATAAAGAAAAAAAATATCATTAAACCCAATGCACGTCAGGGTTAGCAGGAACCTTGGTTTTGGATGTGGTAAACGAACGCAGTTTGTCTTGAAATCCAATTTCTTTAGCCTGTTTCGGATTAGTTTTAGATAAATATGTATATTTGTTTGGCGAGTCGAGCAAGAATGATTGACCAGATAAATGTGATGAAACCTGAGAGGAAAAAAAATACAACTTAGCCGTTGCGAATAAAAATAAAACTATAAATATATGTATACGTCTTTGTAAGATCACCTACTTCTTTCTTAGCTTCGTCCAGCAAAGCATCGAAATTTTCCCCATTTTCAATGAGCCACTGAGGTAGATCATTCGTGTCACGTTTTTCATTATCATCTATCAAATTGCGAATCTCTCTTAGCCGACTGATTTCTTCAGCCAATTTCTCCTAAAAAAACAATTTCCAATTAATCACTTGCATGAATATTTGAATTTCTGCCGGGGCGCTCATTTAAGCTGGGCGCTCTTTCAGATAAATTATGGCACATTATTTGAATTTTAGTACACCTCACCTTTTTAGAATAGGCTGACTGCAATTCCATTTCTAAATCTAAGGAAGTGACATGTTGTGATGGTGTTACTTTACGTTGTGAAGAATTCCACGTCTTCTTCTGTTGCAACGGAGAATGGTGCATACCTGGACCACGGTGCATACCTGGACCACGGTGTGATTTTAATTCGTTTAATCTACTCTGTCTAATACTGCGCCTTCCCACGCCCATTCTCTCAAAAGGAATGCGAAAAGAACGCCGACATCCGGTACAATCGGATACACTGCGGTTCACATTCGGATCACTTGGTGGGTGTTCACTTTCCTCAGATTTGGACCGTATGTGTTGTAGGAAGACAGCAGTTTGTAATGAAGACGGCATGGGTAATCGTTCAATTGATCCGCCCGATCCGCCACTATTCAAAGAACCAATCGAAACTTTGTCTTGCCATGAGTTCGATCGCATTCTCCCATGATACGGTACAGAGACATCCGATGAAGCAGCGTCTGTCAAAATACTAGGTAGCATGTTGAGTTTTTGTTGAACACTCTCTAATGAAACAGATGATACTGAACGTCCCAACGAGTGGGTATTACGAGTAGATTCCATGAAAGACGAACTGAGGAGATTATACCATTTCAAGGCGATTTTTTTATTGTAGTCAAAGTCAGCTAAGCTTATTTGAACAGCACCCTAAACCAGAAAAACCAAAATAATAAAAAGAATCCTAAAAAAACTAAACAAAAGTTCTCATTTCAAAGTTTTTTTAGTATATTTTAGTACATTTTAGTACATAGTACACACATATCGAGGGTAACCAAAAGGACTTACTAAGCATTCTTCTTCACGGTTTTCTGTGAAAACACCGTATATATCGAGTTGTAAAGTTTTGTTCAGTAACTTGCTTCGTTCAATGGTGAATAAAAAGTGTTCGTTAAATGACGGCTCGACCATGCTACTTGACTTTCTGGTCTTGAATTTGAACTTTTCATCGCGCGAACCTGGTAACAATCTACCCTTCAAATATACGTATCTGATTGGTTGAAAGCATAAGTTTTTTATATTACGCCCTTTCTCGATAGAAACCGTTAATCTATTATCTGCTGTTCTATATTCGAGACCGACGCGTATTTGTGCCGTTTCGATATTGTCGTCGCAACAGTAAACGCCACTTGAGTGACCACTGTCTTGTCGTGTAACTGACATCTTGTGTCGTGCTGTTGACGCCTCAAAAACACCACTATCAGCTGCAACCGATTCGTTCGACGGAGCGTTGTACACGGTCCCGTTCATCTGCTGTGTATAGTCACCCATAGTATATTGATATGTGTTTAACGGTAGGGCAGCATAACTCATGTACGAACCATCATCCAACTACAATGAATCAACGAGGAGGGAAACATTAGTACAATTTATATAAAAAAATATTCATGTCAACAAGACGTTCAAGAAATACTTACATTATTATGTAGCGTTTCTACGGAACCAATGGCGTCGTTCGACGATGAGACAAGCGAAGTATGAGATGCCTTTCGTAAAGGATGGACGTTTTGGATTTGTTCTACGTTCCCATAGTTGTTAACAAACGGTGATGTAGGAGGAGACATTGAGAGAGAATCTCGTGAACATACTGAGATCCTGGAGTTCGATAGATAAGGGGAATTATACGCCGTTATATTGGCTAAACCTTCGGTCGTTTCAGCTTTTGATGATAGAATATGTGTTTCATAAATAGGCGGACAGCTTGATGAAGGGAGATGATGGAGGTGGTGATCGTTTCCGTTAGTGACATCAGAGGTATACAAACCGAGAGAATTCAGTGAACCACGACTGGATGTTGACAAGGAACCGCGACTACCAGTTGATATTGATCCTCGGCTTGACGAAGACGACACTGACAGGGTACTGGCAGACAGACTAAACGGATTATATGACGCAAATTAAACAAAACGTAATGGAAAAAGTGTTTTGATGACTTAAGAAGTGTGACCAATCATCGTACCTTTTTAGTCGTAACTCTAAGAGATTTGTTTGCCGAGTTTTTTCGGCCAGCTGTTGCTTTAATAACTTTTTTTCGTTTTCCAACTGTAAGCGATCTTCAATAACTTTGGTAGAAAGCTCTCGAGTTGATAAAAGATCGCAGATAAGCATTTGTTTTTCATACTCCAACTGAATCTGCAAAAACAAAAAAATAAGCTCTAAAAGAACCGGAAGAGAAAAGAACATGAAAAAATTCCATGCATGACGATGTTGGCGGATTTACGAAAAACAAAAATAATAATAAACAGTGCGTACGACAGCTGATTTGTTATTAAAAAGAATTCCTAATCACCGTGAGAGAGATATTTCGCTGGCTTCATGAAATCCTTCAAAAAAATACACAGGAACACATCAAAAACCACAACACAGGCGAAACTTTAAAAAACAACCACTTACTCTTTCTTCTTCTGTTTTGATGTAAACATCAAATCGTTCCAGCTCTGATAACAATGCTTCCTTCTCATGGTACAGCATGTACCTGTGTTGTTCAGGTCCGTTTTCCGTTGTGTCAATATGATAATTAACAAGTTCCAAAGCTGCTCGAATCTCATTCACCCGTTGTATTGCCAACTGGTAGTCCTTTCGTAATTGTCGTTTGTTCATATTCATTCCGATGTTTTCCTCACTCTCCGTGATCGAAGAGGCGTTACCACTGCCGTTGCTGTTCAAACTTGTCATTGATCCTGCCTTCTGAAGAAAACCAGGTAAAAAATGTACTGAGGCACGATGGGTAATGATCTGTATTGGCATATGCATGTTTAATGTAATTTATTGTCAGGCTCCGTCGAGGGGAAAAACTACCGTCGCATCACAACGAAGCACATGGTTTAAATACATTAAATATTCTTCATTCCACACAGAAGTATCCTCTTCCACTGTTATATATATATAATTTTTCGAAATCCGTGTGTCTATTCAGCTAACATTGAAATCTGATCTCTTTTTTTCTAAACCATTTATTCATGGATTGACGTGAAACGTTCATGAAATATTTCAAGAATGTTAAGACGTTTTAAAACATAAGAATGGGTTATTCTATTAAAAACACAAGGTTTATGAAAGACTTTGAAATTAAAAATCCATACGATCAGCACACCCGTCACTCGTCACATAACAGCTTAAAAACGTATATAAGAGAAGGGGGGATTTTGAACAAGCAAAACACACATGCTGGTTTATACCGTCTTAATTAAGCTTTTGTAAGATTTCAAAATTATGTTATGTAAAATGTTTAAGTTTTACAAATTTATATATTTGCACAAGTATGTATATTTTGCAACTTACATATTTTAAATTCCCATATGGAGGCTTCTGTTTATCTAAGGAAGTCATTAACAGATGAATTAGACAGGTTTTTTTAAAAATATTATTTTATGCAAGTTTTTTTTAACCGATCAAAACACAAGATGCTCATTTTCTGCCTTGGATTAATTCCAAAGAAAAACAATGCAAAACTCAAAAACAGTAGCCGCTCATGCTAAGAGAAGAATTATTTAGAAGATCGTTCTTTGACAACACATTCTAGTGAAATAACAACAACAATTTTATCACCAAGGAAACATAATCGTAAACTCGATCTTTTTTTTGAGAGCAGAATATTTCAGACCTTATAAAGACTTTTTAAAGGAAAAAAACTAATTATAAAGATAAAAAAAAAAAAGTTTAAATCCGAATTTCAATGAATGAAGTGAGAAATGCAACTCTCCTGAGGTTTTCAATCTAAACAGTTAGGAAAAAAACATTTGACCACATCTCAACTATGTGTTTGTATGGGAACTTAATAATTCCGTTTGAAGAAATGTCATAAAAATGTTCAGCATATAGCAGGGTGTCAACATTACATGGTGATTACATATCAACATTCTGTTTACTTATCATGTATGAAGAATTTCAATAATTTATCAAAGGCTATTTAAAAATATGTTTACAAAATTTCTTCACAATGCATACTTTAAAACATTACTTTATTCATAGATTAATATTATTATTTTTATCATTATTATTATTATTATTGTTGTTGTTGTTGTTATTTACCGATCGCTTATAGTTAACATAATTTAATTTAGAAACAGTAATTCAATTAAAAGTTTGAATCTCTCGGACTTACCTGTCCATTTAAACCACAGTATTGATATTCATCACGCTGTCGAAGGAGTTCTTGCAGTATTTTGATTTTTTCTTGTTCACCCATAAGAAGTTGCTCTTTAACCTCTTTCATTTCACCAATTTTGTCACGAGCCACATCCACTTGGTATGGCCCAGTTTCAGAAAAAGCCTGATTGATTTTCTCCAGTTTGTTGATACCATTCCGTTGCTGTCGAACTTCATCTGATGCATCGTGAAGTTCTCGTTTTAGATTGTCCACCTGAAATATAGAAGAGTTGAAATTTCCAAGATGTCTTAATTGCTAGCTATGCCACTACACTATGCAATAATAAAAAAGTGATTATGCATATGACAGACATGAGTCATTTTAAACATTAATTTGCAGTGAAACAACAAAAATTCTTTCAGACAAAACAACATTCTAAACAATGTTAAACCAAAATGATAAAGAATGAAACTACTAAATTGATATGAATACGACTACATCGATATATAAAATAGGAGCAAATCAAAAAAATAACACTAACCCTTTCTCGAGCACTTAGGATATCTTCTTTTAAGCGTTCCAAATTATACTTGTTCATTGTGTTATCTGGACTGTCTGAATTTCTGAACTCTAGTTCACTGTTGTCATATTTATCAAGTTCGCTAGTGAGATAATCAACCTGAATACAAAAAATTACAATCTCAATTTCATGTAAGAATAATTAATAAAAAATGAATACATTAACAAACAAACAATCCAAACAAAACCTAATATTTTTCATACAAAAACCAATTAGTAAATAACAAGACAGGTTTTAGCAATATATCTTTGCAATGATAAATATTAGCAGATATTCGATCCCGTTAAATTGCTTAGAGATGAAGCAATAAAATCAACTGCAGATCAAATAGCGAAGAAAAAAAGAGAATATATATTTTTTTTGCTTTAGAAACACAAATATTAAACAATGAACCAAGTTATGCTATTACTAAACAATTTAGTTTAGACTGGTTATTTTGTAGCTATCAAATTATGCTTGAATTTCTTTTCATCGCATATTTAACATAGTTGATGCCACTTTCACCAAATTGTTTTAACTAAGTGATGGTTACCATGTTAAACATGTCAAAATTTGAATAACCATGACAAATATTTGAGGTTACAGACTCGATAAATACAACTCGAACACTACCTCCCGAAATATCACCTTGCGTCAATAGGAACTTATTAAGAGTTATACCACAAGTTAGTAGGACAGACAGGTACAAGTTAGGGTGAAGCCGAAATACATTTTTTTTGTTTTTGTTTAGATAAGATTATTTACATGAACAAATACAACTGCATAGTTCCTTATCACAGTGTTTCATATTATTAGATCCTTTAAAGAAGTATTTCTCATAACATAGTATTTTTCATAACAGTGTACAAAAGAAATTCATAAAACCACTGCAGTCAAAACCCCACAAAAGAATTTCATCCATGGATATCATAAGTATAAACTGAAACATAACAGAAATGAAACAAACCTTTTCTTGAGCAAGATGCAGTCGCCTTTGTTTAATATTTAGTAGATCTTGTTGTGCCTATAACATATAATAACAATATAATTCCTTTAAAGTCTACTGTATAGTGTTTAATAAGTAACAGAAGGTGAAAAAATAACAGATTTACAAAAATGTCAATGGATAATGTTGACTAGTCATTAAATATATATATTTCCTCATTAAAACTAACAGAAATACTAAAATGGAAGAACACCCAGAAAAAAAATATTCAAGAACTTCTCATGAAGCCATCACATATACGAAATATCGAACATTCCAATGTTTGAACACTTTATAAATAATGACATTAAGAGATTTGGAACAAAATCAGAAGCTAATGATAACAAGGAAGCAACCACAATAGACGATAAAACAATATAATGCAGTAGAAGAGTTGATTTACAAACTACTATTTACATTTATTTATTTATTAGTTAAATGATTGTTTATAAGTATTTAGTATTAGAAAATGTGAAACTATTTTTGATTGTTTTTTTTTTAATCTTTTCATGTCAATTTATAGAGAGTGAGTTTTAAATTCCAAAATTCCAAACCTGCATAAGTTTGACACAGTATTTTTGAAGTTCATTCATAAAACGTTACTATAAGCCTTCAATAATATCAGATTTTAGGATATGGATATAATCCTATATACTTGTGTAAAAAATAAACATCTCTTCACATTTCAATTGGACTGATTTGTGTTTATTTTGTGTTGATAAACAAATTGATAGAGAAGAATTCTTAATGAGTACTAGAAAAAAATCAGTAAAAAAATAATATAAGTTTGAATTTTGATTCTATTACACTATGTGTCTACAGAAACAACGACAACAAAATTCATCAAGTAAAGCACGTGGGACACACCAGGACTTGCTTGAATTGCAAGAAAATGATTTATAGGTAGAAGGTAAATAGAAAAGATAGCACTGTACCTCATAAAACTCACATATAACGTTTCATGGTGTTGACAAAATATATATTGGCATTTTAATGTCCATTACAACAAGCCAACTGCTCAAGGATGATTAAGGAAGCAATTGACAATGACATGAAATTGAGGCTATTTAAAATATTTTAATTAAAAATAGATTAGGGTGATAACAATTTGAAATAAGAGTTGTTTTATCTTTCAAATATGCATTCAAAAGTGATTATTAATGACCACAGTGGAATGGCGGGGATAGAATGCTAAAATCAACATACAAAATTTATAATAAGTTATCAAACAAAAAAACATTGATAAAAAAAGAACAGATAATAATTAACAGGAACACTATGGAATCACTATGGAATCACTATGGAAACACAGAAATTGCACAAACAGAGTGGACAAAATGCATATTATGCAACACCACTAATAATCTTCATAAATAGGATTAATGAGAAATTAAGGAGGAACTTGTTTAATTAGGTACCTGAAGATCTTGTTCGCCACGATGAACATATTCTTGTAACATCTTCTCTTGTTCTTCGTGCCACTGCTGTCTTGGATCTTCCAGTTGGTTTAACCCTTGAAGAACAAAATATGATTCGTATTTAAAAAAATGAAGACTAATTATGTCATATCTGTAAACGACCAAATTAGTGCCCAGGATGCTTATTTAACAGGAGTACTTATTAAGTGTATCCTTTCTAGCCATCTCCAGAAATGTGTTGTCATAATTTCAATGGTGAAACAACGTCGTCTCAAAATGGAAAATGTTGGAATGATTTGACGAACACATTACCACTGCACTGAAAACTTTAAATTAAATTATATCATTAAGAGGTACTAGCTGCCCGGATAAACATTTTTAATGATTCAAAGTTACTTTTAACAACTTTTAACTAATCTAACTTTATCATACGTTCTTGACTATCTTTCTTTTTCTTATATTGTTTCTTCATCAACAAACAGAAATGTAAACATTTGATGCAATGTAATGGTTTCCCCTATATTAATACACATACAGATATGGAAACCGTTACCACATTTGTCTATTAGACAAATTTCAAGTTTTTTCCTTTTTTCGCTTAGGACTCTTATAGTATTAATATATGGATTAATTATATGAAAGTTACAGGAAATATAAGGAAAAGATACAGAGAGAACAAAATTTTTTTTCTGAGCCCATGAAAGCATCGGATAAAATTTCTGATATATACTCTTATTTTACACACCAAAATAATGACTGATTACCTAGGTGTATATAATTTTGCTAACACTTTATCAGGTAAGTAACAATAATAGAAACAAGTGTTTGCACCTTTGAGAACACATTGATTGAAACATTTTTGGGCACATTATTATGTTGGTCTTAAAATTTATAAAAGGTTTCTCTACAAGAAAAAATTACCTATGTTATGATCAATGTAGTATAATCCAAGGATTGAATCGCTACATTCTTCCCAACCAAGAGGCAGTTCTAGAAGACCAAATGTTGATTTTAGATGAAAATTAAAAACTGAAGCCACAGATTTATTCATCCTGTTTGAATGCGTGTATTATAGCAGAGGAGACTTGTTTTTTGTTGTTTTTTAATATTCATACTAATTTTACAAGAGTAGAAAACAAAATTGATTATGCCAATGAATGATGTAAAGTTTATATATGTTTTCAGTAGGATCGAAATTATTTCGGACCTGGAAGGAAGCAATGTCAATATTTCGGAACGTCGCAAACAAAAACAACCGGTCTATGACATGATAAACTCTAATTATATATTATGAATACTAGACTGACAAACAATATAAATATATTCAATTTGATTATGCCAAGTTTTGATTATGCCAAGTTTCTTTGGCCAGCTTATTTGAGCCTAAATATTTCCTTACTTTCAATAAAATCATAGTATTTAACTCACCTTGTCCAATACAATCAGCAAAGGTCTTTGGTTTGATTAATCTATAATGATCAATATAAATGTTTGTTTATCAAAAACCTAACTGACAAATAAGTAAATACACAACCAAGTACGAACATACAAGCATTTTTATTTAAACACTTGAGCGAAAAACACCATATTTTGTGAAATAACCATGTTTTAAAATCAACGTGGGATTACTTAGAATGTTATTTCACATCTGAAGTGTCCACAAACAATTGCACAACTGAGTAAAGACAGATTCCCACGAAAGTCCATATACCATAAGAGAACCTGCTACCACTTAAAATTTCCAAACAAATAAAATATATATATGAATAATACACTTGTATATTTCATAATAATGTAAGGAAGACAATTAGAGCTACGAGCAAATAATTGACTGTCTCGTAATGACAGGATGCAGGATTAAACAGCATTTTTTTAAAACTGAATTTCATTATAATGAGCAAACTGTTTCATGTGCACAGTAATTAATAACAGCATTTTTTTAAACACTCCGGTAATCAAATCCAATTCAAGAGAAACATAGGTTATAATAAGTATCTTAAAATAGTAGTTCCCATACTCCCTTCCTGTGTTTCTTCATAGCATCATAGAAAACTTTTGATGATTCTGTGTTATGACTTACGTCGCTAATTATTTTGAAATAATTAAATCTCGCTACTTTGGCTGTCATCATGGTTCCTAGCTCATCATGGTTTTTATAGGATATTCCCCTTTCACACACTATTAGTTTTGTTAGCCTCAAGGTGATTGTGGTTCACCATGCACACAATAAATAAAACAAAGTATGTATGCTTTACAGCTATTGATTATCCTCTAGAACCATCTAGAGGATATGACTGGAATCATCCAGTCATAAAAGTTGTGATGAAACACCGGAACCCAGAATATGAAAAAATACTTTTTCGAATACTTATTAGAAATATATAACATAAAAATTAATAATCCTTGTGCTAGTGTCATATTTTTGATAGTAACTTGGAATTATTGCCATTATGCCAATTATTATGGGGAAAAAACCTTCCATTACTCTTATTTCTGAAAAAACAAACAAACAAGATTTTAAATTCATATAATCATAGTTTACTTGAGATATCGAGGTTTATTTCAGTTTCCAACATAACATTATGGAAATAGCAAATAACCGTTTCGAAAACCCCGAACCATTTTTCAATGTTCCTTCTAGTAGTGAGTGTACAATTAACTAGCCTAATCTTCAAATTGTATTCAAATTTTAGACTGTTGTATATCTTTTATTCACTATTTACAAGTTTTGAAATGCATTAAGCATATAATCTCCACCACCATCATCATTTGAACCAAGAAAAAAATTGTACTTGATTATATATATAGTTAAAAAAACCAAAAAAACCAAAAATTCTTTTGTTTGTATTTTTTTTTTTTGAGTGTTTATTTATTTTCATGAAACATGGATATATCAAGAGTTATAATATATGTATATTATAATGACTTTCACAAATGACATTTTGAAGAATATTTGGCGATTTCAACCAAAATTGGTGAAATTCATGAAAATTAATACACACCAAAATTAGTACACTTATGGTAAGCATACAGGCTACTACACATAACATACAATCTTGCTGAGAAATATACCCTAATTAAATGTAATCTTATATATAATTTACATTAAGGGATTTTACACAATTTTAATTTTTTCAGACATTTTTTAACATTTTAGTAACATATCATTCATTAAATATTAATTTTATTTTTTTCAATCTTTTACCTAAAGCCAAACATTCCCTTGATTAGTATTAATTGCCTTAATTACTTTTGCCCAATTCCTAAATTTCTATTCTTCTTCTCCCTAAATTCCAAATTCATGGAATTCTTATCCTTCATATCAGCTTATTAGGGATACAGTTTCAAGATGTTTTTTAGATTTTCACACAACACACACAGTGATTTTTTTGTGGTGGGTGTCAGGATATTGATTGTGCCTTTTTGTCCACCTTAAAGGCGATGAAGGTAGCATTATTCTTTTTTCGCTTGGATTGAGCAGAAAAAATCGAAAACAAAATGTTATTTGTAAACAGGGAAATTATGCTGAAGCGAAACAAAGATGGCTTCCAGTTTTGAAGTCTCGCTTGCACACACACAAGTTTTATATCACGTGACACTTCCGACGGTTTTCTGTTATATTGGTTAATGTCACGTGACTTAAAAAACAATAATATGATCATGGAAGAATCAAAACGCGAGTAAATAAATATTAATCAACAATGCGTAGAAATTTCAAGAATCCATTTTTCAAACCTTTCGAAGTTTACCTCGTATTCAAATTCAAACATACCTATCTCTGGGATCTATCCACGACGTTTTCTTACTATTATGATCTATATAATAAGTTTTTCCATCGGGAGCTTTGGATTCTTCCCAACCAGCAGGAAGTGGCATTGCCGGTATCATTCCATTCTGACGAGGCATTACTTAACTAACTATATTGTATAAATAAATTCACTCGTTAATAACTTCAGTTTTGACCATCGTCTCAGCGACACAGATGTTTTTCTCATTTAGTGATCGACTCCAGAAAAATGTAAATCGTAATTGACAAAGTTATGCCAAAAATTTGTCGCAATTATCGAAAAAAAAACATGGATTTCGTGGACATGTTACATAAAACCATGTCTGTGTCCATATATGGTCACGTATTGTTCTTTTAGGTTAGCAAAGTAGATCTAAAGAAAAAGTCCAGATTATTTCCGCGCATTGTAAAACCACTTCTCCGCATGGAGTGTTTTGGACGGGGCAAACTCACGTGTCTCGCTTTTCTATTGCTTTTATCGTTATCATTCTCTCTTTCTATGGTGATCATTGCATTTCACAAGGGAATCTGAACTTCCAGGATCAAAGATCAAATGGTAAACACTAGGTGGCCCTCCTCCGCCTTCTTACACACGAGTAAGCCCTGATCCTCTGAAGCCCCCTATTATATAATTGTATTGTTGTAAATAACATTTCTATTCTCTTCTTGTTCACTTTGTTGCTCTCTCCATATTTGGTTGTTAAGCTAATGAAAAAGGAGATGAGATGGGGAATTTCATATATGGGAGGAAAGAAGATTTTTTGAATTATCAACATTCATTGTATAAAATATAGAATGTTTTGAAAACAAACTAACAACCGGTCACTTCTCGGGCCACTTTTTAGTAAAAATGTAATGGTCCTATTTAAAATAAATACAGCAAAAGGATTAATATTGACTGCTGAAACTGACCTTGATCTTCCCACCACATCTTTTTTGTTAAAATAATAATCATGTGCCATATGAGGGGCAGTTGGTGTTATGGTTGACATTAGGTGGCATTTATTCCCGGTCAATTAATTGTTTGATTGGCTCTGGCCAACAAACTGAGTGGACCTTGATGTGTTTTATTGAATTTTATAATACTTGTGTTTCGGGAAAACATGTGGAATCAAAATTCTTTTATTCATCAGGATGAGTCCATTGGTAGTTGAAAAATTTTGTATGATGTTAGGTCTAAGTCAGTCTTCTTTGAAGGAAACTCTCCTATATCAATTTGATAAGATTTTGGTACGTTTGCCACTGCTGTGTTAGTATCTGATACTGATGATTTTCAGATGAGAAACTCTTGGGGTTTTCATCAGCAGATTGTGTCAGTGATCCATACATACAGATACAGTTGGATTGGACTGTTTTGTGACAATTATTCAATTAATGTTCAAGAGATTTGTCTCTCAGTTACAGAGAAAATTTCAATAATAACAGTGTTAGCAATCTTGTTTTGACATCAGCAGTTGTATAGTTGAACAGTAAATCTGAAAACTTGAGATGCTCATGATCTTTTTAAAAACATCCTAGTCGAAAAGAAATTTCGGGTATATTATTGAGGCACTGTCATATCTGAATTGTCATAGGGTAGTTTTGTAGATGGTACCTTACAAGTGCAGCCCTTAAAATTTGGATTTTTTAAAGATGTTTTTCAACAGTCTCATTCCGAGTCTGACCCTTTATGGTACGGATGTGCGTAGTGTAGTCGATTGACTCTTAATTTTGGCGGGCGTAATTTACAGTAGTTTTTCCTTTTGCGATAACTGTTTTGGATCCTCCCTTGAATATAATCCAAAATGGTTGAGAATCAACTGGATAAACTACCCAAGAAAGATCTAATATTGATGATCATTGCTTAAGGAATTGTTTGCTTAAAAACCTTAAAAGTATTACGGAGTCACTTAAAACTTTACCATCTCATTGCGAATCTCTTCAACCAAGATTGATTGTATCAGAAAATACGTCTAATTTATTATCAAAGGTTTGAACGACATGGAGGTCAATGCAAACAGTATAGTAGGCAGGAGTGTGCAGATATCTGACGAAGATCTCGAAAAGGCTGTTTGTAAAATCTGGGACTCACTGGGAATTCATCTTGATCCTTACAGTGATATCCAAGCTTGTCATTGCGTTGGTGATAAACATAATGTTATCGTCAAATTTAGCAACTGAAAAAGGAAGATATTCTATTATTTCATCTTTTAGTGAAAAAATCTTATGAGTTTTTCAGTATAACTAAAAACTACCAATGATGTTACACCTAAAATATGTGATTTGTGTATTTGATTTGTAGTATTACATATATATACATATATATAAAGTATGTCAACTGGTGGGAAAATTGCTGCGTTTGGAGTGGTCATCACAATTATTGGAGCTACCATCCCGATATATTTTGTGCCAAAGATTAATCCTGACATATTCCGTAAGTTTTTAGCAAAGATTAGGAAAACCTTTTATTGATGCATTCTTTACCTCATAACATTTTTCGATTATCTTTCGATATACCTTTAAATCTTGAATGAAGGAATTTGATGAATCAAGTATTTATACTTTAACATTCGATTTGATGATTTATCATCATCTTATAATATTTTATCGACTTTACAACAGCATTTTTTTCTTAAACATGGATAATAAACTTTTCTCCACATGGTTCTCATTTTAGTCATGTTCATAAAACTGAGTACCGTAATTGAGATCATTGGATATCTGCAAAGCAAAGAAATCCACATACAAATTGTCCATTTTTTTTCCAAACCTATGCTAGAAAATTTTGTGCGATTTTCACAAGATCACTTTTTTGTATTTAAATTTTTTTTCCAAACATAAAAGATGTCAAAGCACACTGTGTTGAGGTAACAAAGGCCGTCCATTTCATATTTTACCTAATGCAACCGTATCAAAACAAGTAATTTAAAAAAGTAAATTTCGTGAATTTTGATATAAAAAATTCCAATGTTGCACGCCTACAATGTAAAAGTACTATTTTACCAAAATTAGATCCATTACAATTATGTTCAACATTATTCATGTTTTAGCTTGGTCAAAAATTTGTGTGCGGAATGGCTGGCTGATGTATTTTTCATAAACTTTTGCAACATTGCCCCTCTGCGTAACTCTTATAATTTGCCCAAAGTCATTGCTATTTGAAGATAATGTTCAGTAGAAGTCTAAAAAACAGCATCTTGGTGCATAAAGGCTGTAATGCCCAAATTTTGTATACATATTTATTATAGTCAATGTCATTGTTTATGCTCACTCTCAAATCATAACATTTTGAACTTATGTCTTAAAGTGATTCAAAAAATATAAAGATTTTCTGAATTTTCTTTCTTTTATGAAGCTTTGTAGGTGTCTTTCGAAGTATTTAAGAGCTATTTGATTCAATTTTTTTCTATTGCTCTCCCCTTTTTTCAGCTTTTAGGGTGCATGATAAAGACTGTTTTTGTACTTTCACAGAACAAGTTCAAATTATTTAATTTCTAACTTCAAAGCATCAAATTATTGACAATCTAGACTTTTTATCATCAGATCCTGCATAAATTTCTAAATTTTCGCTTAAGTTAAGTAACTTTAGTTAAACAGGCTGCTTAACATTGCAGCGACACTGGTATTATCTTGTTTAAAAAAAGACCTTGTTTTAAGCGCTATTTTCTAAAAGTATCTTTTTCAGGAATTGTGTTTTCCAGCAATTTAGCGCCTGTGAAATAAAATTTTTACAGAAAGCATGGTGATACATCAGGAAATACTTCTTGGGTGGCACTGTGCTGTGCATGCTCAGTAGTTTTGTGCGCCCAATTTTAACTGCATACGCATTAAAATTGCTTGAGGACAGGCAAAATATGTAGAATATTGGTTGGAACCTGTGGATTTCATGACTACATAATGTTGTTTAGCATTTACACCAAAAAATGAACACAAAATTGCTATGAGTTGATATTTCTATCATAGGAAATATTCAAAAGGAAACACGTAAAGATGTTGTTCAAGATGAAGTGCAACCAGGAAGTAAGTTTACAAATTTGATAGTTTGCCTGTTCACTAAAAGTGCCACTAGGATCTAGAAATACAAAACTTGAACCTTTTGATAAAAAAACTCTTGAGTTAACCATTCCCCATCTACTACAAATGTTTTTGATTTGCTTTCTGAATTGTTAAAGAAAGAAGTTAAGCAGGTATTTATCTTCCTTTATACAGCATAATATTTTGTGTATCCAAAAGAACTCAATGTTTTAGAGGCAAATATGTTGATAAGCAATGGATTAAACCTGTGACATCACATGACATCAGTAAAACCTTTAATGAATGATATGTCAGCTTATTTATTGCAAGTTCACAGGGCTGTTAATGTTTAGATTTTTAATTTTAATTTGTTTATAATGATTATTTTTAGACATGAAAATATGGTCGGATCCCTTTGATAGAAAGAACTGAACAATTTGAAAATAATTGAATGCAAATTTATATAATGAAAAACATTAAAATGTACATAATATTTGTGAATATTATAATTACTTTATCACAAGACTCAAAATAGGACCCAATGTTCATTAACCAGGCAAATTGAAAAACATGTTGTTTATTCTATGTCTGTGGTGATGATTTTAGCTTAACCCAGACACTTTTTTATCAGTTACTTCTTGATTTTTGCAAACTTGGACTTGGTTCTAGTGGTCGGGTCTGCCGGGTTCTGATAGGTTCTAGTCAATTCATGTTTAAGTCAGCACCTATTGATATGGTATAGACTTTTACTTTGCCTGGTAAGATTTGCCCACTTGATAATAGTGTGAATTATAATCTACCTTTATTTAGTAAATATTTCCAATTGATTGTTTCTGATATCTTTGTGCAAGATTCAATATCAGTGCTGGCCCACTTTAAGTTCAAATCTATTGGTTCACACGATTTGACATTTTTCTGATTAATCTCTGCTCTAGTAGGTAAAAGCTAATATTTAATGAAAATAACAATCAACATAAGTACACAAACGTGATGAAAGTAAACTTTAAGGTTAGTTACATTTATGTTTTTTTCTTCTGCTTTATCACTGTAATTTCTTTCATGTCTGCATCTCTCTCATTCCACTTTCTTAACTTCTTATATTTTTAGTTCCATAACTTGTGTGGTACAGTCTATAAAAAAGGAAACATCATTTTTGCTTGTGGTGGCGATCATGTTTTAAGTCCTGTTGGTAACCGTGTAACATGTTTCGATTTGAAAAAGTAAAGTTATCTTTTTACAAGCTGTGTATAACAGAAAATCATCATTCTTTTCACAATTTGCTTATTAGCACAGTGTTTCTTTTCTTTCACTTACAGTAACAAATCTTATACACTACCATTTGAGAACAGCCACAATATTTCGAAATTATGCCTGGCTCCAAGCAAGAACTTGTTACTATCAGTTGACGAAGGTTTGCTATGCTTTTTTATAATGCTTGATAAAAAAAAGACTCGCTCATCAAAGAAACAACTTTCCTGAAACCATTATTAAACAATGATTTGCATTGAAATTAGCATATTTTAAAGTCAAGGCATTTTTTATAGAATTTCAAAGTTATATTTTCAAATGACATATGATAAGTCTTCACAGTTCAAGATAAATGCATTTATTTAGCTGTTATTATTTTTTTAGAGGGAAAATGCGTATTATTTAGTTTACGAACAAATAAAGCACTTGATTTCTTCAGTTTCAAGAAGAAGGTGTATGCAATTAAGTTCAGTCCAAACAGCAAGTAAGTTTTAATATAATCTATATATAAGAAAATTTTTTGGGAGTTACTTTCTTCAAGCACTTCCCAAGCGATTCAACTGGTTCTTATGCTCTCTAGATACATTGCAGTTACATATGGTCGTGGAATACAAATATGGAAAGCACCTGGTACAACTAGAGAGTTTACCTCATTAACATTGTTGCGTACATATATGGGGGCTTATGATGATACGAAGTGTATGGAATGGTCTTCGGATTCAAGGTCAAGATTAGTTTTCATTAAGAAGTTACTATATGAACAAACTTTCGGCAAAATGTTTATTTTCTAAATGGCTATTCTTTAGATTTCTCCTTGTTGGTTCAAAAGATATGACAGCTCGAATTGTTTCTGTTGATAAAATGAAGAATTTTAAGCCCTGGGTGTTAACTGGCCATCGAAATGTCATTGTAAATGTCTTTTTCATGAAAGATTCCTTAAACGTATACTTTTCATTACACGCAGTAGACCAATCACATCGCTTTAAAGATGAATTTTAGACTTCGGGTGATACACAATCAAATTTATTACATTATGTTGATGTTTCAAAAAAATGAGTGAATCATAAACAATTTGATTTTAACAAATTGAAAGTGTGTCACTAAACTTTTGAATTCAACAAATTGAATTCAATAAATTTTATTCAACAAATTTAATCATGTATCATCCACTTACACCATTGTTAAGATGTAGTCATGGACTGTCTTAACTCTATTTTTTGTATATGACTTAACTGTAAACTAGTGTTATACTGTAAGTCGAGATGGAGCAATATTTGAGTGGTATTGTGAAAAGGGATTGGCAGACTTTGAGTTTGCAGATAATAAAAGAAAATATGAAAGTGATGAAGGAATGGAAGGTGAGCAAGAATGTTTTTTAAACGAATTAAAAATGGAGCTTGTTCTTTTTAGATCTTTTCCATCTCATTTTATCTGATTAATTTTATTTATGTAGATGCTAGTCTTACAGCCATCTGTTTTTAAAAGTCTGCAAATCATTTTTGTTTTATAGACGCCATAGAAGATGTTTGTAAATGGTCATTGGAAAACAAGTAAACCTATTAAAGTCTTTTCATAATTTTCTTCTTCATGTGAAAATGATTGTTATTCAATAATAAAACTACTTTTCAGAAATTTCTTTCACCAAGATGGCACCAACTTAACTTGTGCAGAATACCATACTGCTAGTAAAATTTTGGTAGTTGGATTTTCATCAGGAATATTTATGTTATACGAAATGCCAGAGTTCGTGCAAATACATTCTTTAAGGTAAACAATATCTTTCATTATATCCAAATGCTTACAAAATTTACCAACAGATAACTGCGAAAATGAACTCGTTTTGTAGCATTACACAACATAAAATCACCTCAGTAGCAATGAGCGATACTGGTGATTGGTTGGCATTTGGTTCATCCACCCTTGGTCAGCTCCTAGTATGGGAATGGCAAAGTGAAACGTATGTTTTAAAGCAACAAGGCCATTTTTATGACATGAATACAATGGCTTACTCACCTGACGGACAATTCATTGCAACTGGTGGTGATGATGGGAAGGTTTGTCTCACAACACTTTTGTCTCAAGTTTCCCCATCTGTTATTATAGAGTAACAAAGTGTAATGTACGTTATTTTAGGTCAAAGTTTGGAATACTGTATCAGGGTTTTGTTTCGTGACATTTCATGAACATTCTGGTGGCATTACTGGTGTGGAATTCAGTCAAAATGGACAAGTTGTTGTCAGCTCTTCGTTGGATGGTACTGTTCGAGCATTCGATCTCAATAGGTGCTCTATCAACCCACAAGTTCATTTGTATCAAGTTTCAAGAATTTACCTCCTAAAGAATACTATCTTTTGTGTTTTAGGTATAGAAATTTCCGCACGTTTACTGCACCTCGGCCATGCCAGTTTTCATGTTTGGCTTTAGATGTCAGTGGTGAAATTATATGCGCCGGTTCACTGGATACGTTTGAGATTTTCATGTGGTCTATGCAGACTGGCAGGTTATTAGAGGTATTTGAAGCTTTGTTATTGTTAGATAGTTCTTCAGTAAATTGATTCAATGAGTAATGGATTCTTATTTGTGATGATTTTTATAGGTTTTAGCAGGTCACGAAGGACCCATTTCTTCGTTAGCTTTTAATCCTACAACATCGACACTCATGTCTGGTTCGTGGGATGATACGATACGATTTTGGGATGTGTATGTTCAATCAAGTCCCAAGGAAACCATATCAATTGGTTCAAATGGTGCCATTTTATTTCCTTTTTCTCTCTTCAAAATTCTCATACACGTGACTGAAATAAACCTTTAAAATTCCACTTAGAAACAAAATGTGAAGGATCGATGTTTGTTTCTCTATAATTTCCCCGCTGTATTATTTAGTGACAGCAGTGGCGTATCGACCTGATGGACACGAAGTTGCCGTTTCTTCTTTAAATGGTGAAATCAGATTTTGGCAACCAGATATCTCTATGCAAGTTGGATCTATTGAAGGACGTAAAGATCTAGGAACTGGCAGAAGAAAATCAGATCTTGTCTCATCAAAGAAAATGAGTGCGGGAAGGTGAGCATATTTCTTTCTGATACAATTTGCAAAATCTGCTTGCCTATATCCTACAAATCTGGTCTTGTTTTTTTAGATGTTTCACCAGTTTATGCTACTCTGCAGACGGGAAGTGTGTTTTGGCTGGTGGCAAGTCTAAATATGTTTGTATATACAATGTTGAACAACAGGTAAATATGATTCTGGATCTAACTTCTGAAAGAGTTGAAGATCACTTATGTGAAATTATTATATCGGCTTGTTTCTTGACAGATACTTCTGCGGAGTTTTGAAATTTCGTGCAATCGATCACTGGATGGAATGAAGGTATAATCTCTACAAACTAAAGAATCCTTCTCATGATAGTATTCTCCTCTTTTTCAGTACGTGAGAATGTAAGGCTGTTGCCAAAGTGTAGTGTGTAGATCAACTTGATCCGCCATCTCTGTTTTTATTTTCTTCAAGTATATACACTTCTCCATTTATTTTATAGACATTTTTAAACAGTCGTAACATGACTGAGGCTGGCCCCCTTGACTTGTTCGATATCGATAAAGATTCTGATTCTGATGATATAAATGCAGATTTAAGTTTACCTGGTGTTAAAAAAGGTCTTTATTCCCATTTTTTCTATTTTATTTTTTATTTTGATATATTTAATTTGACATCGACGGAGAGAGTGCATTTTCCCTTTTTTTATTTAGGTGATATGTCAACCCGAAGTGTTCAACCAGAAATCCAAACGAAATGTTTACGATTTTCGCCCACAGGTCTCTTTCTTGTATCAGAAAATTATCTGTAAAGGTTTCATTCAGTTTATTCCTGCTCAGGTGGAAAAATTAAACCCCGGCTTTTTTTTGCCGAGCGTGTGCAGAAGAAAGAATATTTAAACTAGGATTTTCCGCCAGAGCAGGAAAAGTTCTCTGGAACAAAGTCTCTATTTTGAAAAAACGTATGTAACAAAAGCTGGTCTTGTTTGGTCAGTGAAAGGTAGTATGCTACATAGTGTGTTGTGTAATCAATTCCCTGATTATTTCAATCCTAGGTCGAGCTTGGGCAGCAGCAACGACCGAGGGGTTACTCATCTTCTCATTGGATGGTTCGGTTGCATTTCAACCAGAAGATCTCGACATTGACGTCACTCCAACTCGTATTTTGAAGTTACTCGACGAAAAGAGTTACTCGTCAGCGTTAAGTTATTCGATTCGTTTGAATGAAGAGGAGTACATAAAAAGAGTGATTGAAAACATTCCGATCAAGGATGGTAGGTCGCTCGAGTTTCTTTCATACTCAAAAGAGAGAGCTTGTCGAGTCACGTCCACGCTACCATAATGGACATGTAATGAAAATGAAAATTTTATTCTATATTTTACTTTATGTACTAGTACCAGCACTTGCAGCAAGTATTCGAGTGGATCATCTCACCAAAATCCTGACGTTTGTTGGTAATCAATTAGAGAACAGCGCTCACTTGCAGTTTTACTTAACTTGGTGTCAACATTTGCTTACGTCACATGGCACAACGATAAAGCGATCATCCAGGTCGCTAATGCCAGAACTTCGATTATTACAAAAAGCCTTATCGAGGCATTCAGGATCATTAACCAACTTGTAAGAGCTTTTTCAAATTTTCAAATTTCGAGATAATTCTCTGATTATGATTGAATGTTTAAAACTGAGGAGAATAGGTCATTATCAACGGTGTGTTGATAGTTAAATGACTATACGTCCACTCAAGAATTGTCTTTGTAAATAAAAACACTTTGTTTTAGATGCGATAGCAATATCTATACACTTTCATATCTATTATCCGTCCAACCGAATTCAACTTTCCAATCGGATGAAAATCCTATGGAATCAATATTTTACGAGATGGAGGAGGACGAAGATGATGATATGGAAGAATAAAAAGAAAAAAATATTTGTACTTGATATTTTTTTAAGAAATGCTTTACTCAACTTTCAATTTTGAACATCATCGTCTACGAAGCAACCAGCCTCTGCATGAACGTTCAAATTTGACCTACACGGAAATTGTACAGTCTGTCAACATCTATAAACGGACCGATTTGTTCATATGAATACTTCAGAAATACCCTCTCTCCACCTATCGTATTAATGAATTTGAGATACGCGTATTTTGAATATTCAACTAGCATGTAGAACCAGACATCAATCCAACTTCCTTACGTTCGACGGCGTACCATCATAAACCAACCAAGCACTTTGTACTTTCAGCTCGGCGTTTGAAAAATACCCCTATCGTTTAGAATGGTGGGAAACAAACGTCGTTCGTCGGATTTTTTATTATTAAAAATTGTTGCAAAAATTTTGAAGAGTGCTTTTAAGGCAAATCTCCGCTAGGTGGAAAATGTAGCAGCGAGCGATTTTTATCGTTGTAGCGAAAAGTAATGGTTTGTACTTCACATTCAATCTACATCACCCGCCGCCACATTTTCCGGAATTTTTGGGACTACGATTTAGTAATGCCAATTTCCAAAAAGGTATTTTTTTTGGCAAACCTTGATAATACTGTAATAATTGATAAAATTATATCACAATATATATACAGTAGAATTTCGTTAACTCTTTCTTGGAAAGTAAGACTTGTCGAGATTTTATTGATTTCAAAAATGTAAAAAAATTGTAATTTCCGCTTTTCTCCACTGCGTGCCGCCGCCATGTTGAAATTAGAGTATAAATGCTCTCAAGAAATCGTGCGATTTTCATAAAATTTGCAAGAATTCAAATTCGAATCATTTGTTTGGTTTTCATGAAATTTGCAAGAATTCGATTTCAAATTCGAATCATTTGACCTACGATTTTCAGAAAGTCCGGGTTACACAAGGTTTTATTTGCTAAAGGGACCGAGAAAAATGGTCCGACTTAGCGTATGTCCGAGTTATCCGGGTACGACTTAAGCTGAGTATTTTGGCTTGATTAGGACCAAGGGGGACAAGAAATCTGTCCGAAAAATAAATCGTCAAAACATTTCAAACGCTTCTAACATTCGATGTTGGAAAATTAAAAATAAGCATGTACAATACGGCCCGAAAGAAACTTTACGAGTCAATCGTAAGATTAGCTTACAGTGCCTTTAGAAATCGCATGTTGTATATAAGAGGAAATTGCATTGAAAACAAAAATAAATTATAATGACTTAAGATGTGTAACATCTAAATCTTTTTTCCTTCGCAAAGGCGTATATAAAGTTTCTTCCGGGATGTTTTGTATTTATATATACCGCTAGGTATATATACTTATATTCGGTTTTGAAAAAAGAAAATCATTTAAGGAGAAACTTTTAGAACTAAATTCACTATATTCAAAATTAAAAAATTAGGAACTAAAATACTCATTTTCTTCTTAAAAGAAAGCACCCAAAAAATGTCGAATTAAATGACAACTGGCTGGAGGAAGAAGCTGCTCTAAGCGAGCAATAGCACCAACACCAGGAGGGATAGGGGGACGACACACACAGAGAAGAGACGCTAAGTCATAGGGTCTAACTCTAACCTTTTAACATAACTCAAATGTTATTTTCATAATACATAAACTTCTAAACAACATCTTTTTAATTTTTAGTTTTACTCTTTTTTACCCTTTTTTGGTTTTTCCAATCTTTTTCCCACATGTGAATGAACGAAATTTCTACGCCATTTTTACAAGAGTTTATACACAAGTAGCTTTAACCTAAGGCGAAGGTGGCAAAAATATATACGCACAAACTTAAATGAAACATACACCAGGAATGAAGCGGCTAGAGATTAGGGAGATAATCGTTATTAGGGAGAAGGTTCAACCTGCCCGGAAACAAAAAAAAAAAAAAAAAAAAAAACACAGGCGATTTTAATACTCAGCGTGTTAAAGCCGCGGACTAATTATAGAATATAAATCTTTTTTTCTATGCACGGCTTCCTCAACTAATTACAAGAGCCTTTTTAATATGATCATTGTCAATATTTTGTATCCATTATCTTTCCCACATATAGACATTCGTAAACAAAAAAGTCAGCTAACTGAGATACGAGCAGACAGTGTGTTTCAAAATGATGGAAACGGAAAAAAGAATCCTTTTTTCTCAAAATGTAATGAAGATATAACGATGAATAAGATGAAAGCTCTTTTCAAGGGCTTTCCAATGGTATACTTTTTTCATTTTCTACAAAGTCGTTGAAGAGTTATTGAAGAAAGAATATTGAAATTTGCTCGTTAAATTTTAAAGATCAAGTAAAAGTGAAAACAAACAGCCGTTTTAAAAACACAATAAAAACAAGTTGTACAAGTTGCTTACATAAAATTACTTTTAAGCTGGTTTTAAAGAAATTTATGGCTTACAAAGTGAAAACAACGGTATATTCAAAACATACAAGACACTTATCATATTGAAACACACTGTAGAAGCTTATGTGTTCTCCTCTTAAAATATTCCCAGGTGCTGCTCAAACTAAACCGGATTTGCCATGATCATCTTCAAAGCTTTTAAAGATAATAAATTCCGTCGGATGACGACGTTTCAAAATCGTACACCTTGTGGCGCTTGTTGTGCTTGTTAATATTATACGACATCCGTTGAACAACTGCTCCGTATTTTTGTACTTTTTCATCCATATAGGGTGTATATGTTATCATCATAATAAATTATATCCGAGTAACGTTCAACCACATCCCCAAGGGCTTCTTGCCGAATACGTCGATTTTCGCCGCCATCCAGTATTTCGAAAAGAGAAGAAGCCCTGGGAACCCTGTTGAGTAATGGTTTGATCTCAATAAAACTTAATCATCGTCGTTTACACAGGGTAGTTTTCCAACCAAGCCAGTGTTTTCAGAGCTAACAGAAAAGCCCTGTTCCTGTAAAAGGTTATTTTTCTTAAGATAGCAAGCAGTTTTATAAGGCGGTTTGATTGGTTCCTGTGTTGGTGCCAACTGTGTGTATTCTCTACCTTCCAGACCTAACGGATAGGTCATGTCTGAATCGTATGAGTTCAAGTCTCCGCAAGCCATGAAAGGTGTGATGCTACAATTCACCCCTTCCAAACTAAAAACAAGAAAGATCAGGATACTGAAAAAATGTTGATAAAGAAAAATAATTGCAAGCATCATGAAATATTAACCTGCTGTAATCCAAATCTTGGTTTAATAAAGGATTCGCCATTGTCGGTGTGTATCCCTCAGGAGGAGAATAATTCAAACAGACCACAAAAGATTCGATGCTTGAATTTCTACTACTACGAGGTTTACACACGGTTACTTCTGGAAAAAAGATTTTCAGTTGAGAGTATAATAAATCTACGTCTTTCCCCCGAAATATCTTCGCCACAAAGTTGCCACCTCTCTTCAGAACGTGACTCGTTATATTAAAAGCAGCCAAAAGTAACTGGCCTTGAATGTATTCGTCGATATCGTGCAGACCGGTCACATCTGGCGCACCATCGCATACCACAAGATCAGCGGGCTGTCCTTCAAAATGTTTGATGATTTCGTTTGCAGTAGAAAGCTAAAAACCAAAGAGAACAATCACCAGTTAAAAAATAGACCAATGACTCCGTAAAAAAGTTTTGGAACCATTTTACCTTTGTGATATCACCCTGTATTTGAATAACGCCAGGTAAAGGCGCCATCGCCTGTAAATCAACCGCTACAATTTTAACGCCATTTGAATTTCCTTCACGCTCTTCAATAAGCTTTCTACTCAAGACTTGACTCCAACTTCCTGGCGCAGCGCAAAGATCGACAACACGGTCCACACCAGTGAATAAATCAAAATTTTCGTTGATTTGTAAAAGCTTAAAAGCACTTCGAGCCCGCCACCCGCCCTCCTTAGCAAGTCTGTAATATACATCCCTTTTGTCTTTGGACGAGCGCCCCATCTCCTTTTATTTTCACCTGGATAAAAAAGACGGAAGGAAAAAGATTTATGGGCGCTTTTTTAAAGAATTAGTGCTGAGGAATTTCGTTATTCGACAAAATCATCAAGTTATTTAAAAAAAAAAAAAAAAATGTAGATTATCAGAAATTTTACGCATAATTCGTACGTGAAATCACAGAGAACATATGCGCAAAATATATTTAGATTAAAAAAACATTCCACTAATCGCTTAGCTGTTCATAAAAATATGGATTTGTTTACCAAAAACAATTTTTAGCTATCTCTAGCTATCAAGAAATGCAAACTTTGATTATTTTTTTATAAAATTCAACTAGTGGAAGAAACTGTCGCGGAAATCCAGTCTCATGTAAACGGCCTCTAATAGACCTTTTCATAAAGTACGTCGTTTTCTCCCTGAACATTAACGACGCTTGGGTGGGTACAAAGAGAAACTACCTCACCTCAGGGGTAAAATTTCACCTTGTTCCTTTATTAAGCTTAAGTACGGAATAGTTTTAAAGATTAGAAACGAGGCGATGGATGTTGTGACATTATTTATGAAAAGGCCTATGGAGAAATGACATTTCTGAACACACCAATAAATTCCGTCTTCGTACACAGAAAAGTAGTTTCGTTTTCCAAAACACCATAATTTTTCGTAAAACCAACAAAAAAAAGATAAAATAAAGAAACGTAATTTTATCAGAAAACCATTAAAGTGTAGCCCACGCGTGATTCGCGCCGTATCCCCTTTAATTTTATTAGACGAACAGAAAATCGATCGTTTCGTTAGCTCTATTTATTAGAGGATATCTTTAATAAGAAAAATACCAGCAAATATGAATAATACGAAGGAATAATATTTTAAGAGATCTTTTATATCCTGCAATACAAAATGACTGACCACAAGAGCAGAAATATAAGAATTGTACAAGTTGACGTAATTACGTTTCTAGAGTTTCTGCAAACACACAATTTATTAGCTCATACAAAACATGTTAATTTGTCTTGGGCAAACTGACACAGTAACTGGCCTGGCATCGAAAATTTCTCCATCTATACCATACGTCATTTCCTAAAAAAATAAAATTCAAAAAAATGGACCAGAAAAATTATTAAGACGCGAGTCAGTTTATATTTTGATTGAATAGACTCTAGCTCAAGGAAATGGAAAACGGAAAATACAAATCAGAATTTGAGAAAAAATAATACTGTATTTTCCTCAATTATTTATTTATTTTTTCCGGTATTAATACTTTTTATATTTTTAGAATGAGAACAACATTGTGAATGCTGACCTCGAGGTCGGCTGGCAACAGGGTAATTTCAGAAGAAATCATAGTTTCACACAAATCTAAAAGAAGAAGAAACTGGTATGAAAAACAATAGCAAAGAGAAATCATACAGAATTAAATTAAAAGCGGGAAAACTTTTCGGAGTACCGATCAGTTCCGTTCGGTTCGTATGAACAAGATTTTTCTAGGTTAGCGAAATCACGTGAGGCTCGTGTTTGACGACGTAGAAATAAATAACAAAAATAGTGTTAATATGAAAATTATCCTGCTTAATTTTTTTCTCTCATAAGAACGCAAGAAAATTTTCCCATTTACAGAGGGAATATTCATTCTGTATGATCACCCCCTGGAGGGTAATCTATCTTGAACTTCCCTCAGAAATTTCCGAGGAAACGGCTTATACCTAATGGCGATGTTAACGACATAGTTAGGAGAAAATGAATTGATCAAAAACCAAAACAAGGAAATGAATTGCAGACGGAGATAAGAACGAGTAACGAAACATCTAATGTGTTAAATAAACACGGTATTTTTTTTAAAAGAAAAACGTTTGTTAAAATTTCGAGAAATAACAATTATAAAAAATCTAAATGTACGCGTCAACAAGATCAAAAGCTTCGTAAACCATTTAATGATACGTTGCATAGGAACAGTAAGTAGTTATATCAACATTTTTTGTGGTGGAAAACAAGTGATGACTGCTGACTTAAAGTAAAGAAATACGTGTTTAAGTATATAGAAAGAAAAACTCATTAAACGTAATAATCACTGTAAATGACGTGAGTGAGTGAAGCATTGGAAACTTTTACTTTTACTTTCACACTGTGAAATATTACTTAGATTGATGTTATCAAACAGTTAAATATTGACAAATAACTGAGAAAGAAAGGTATTTTACTACCAAATCGTATAACTTTACTTAATGCTAGTTTTAAGTTTAAAAGAAAATTATTGAGAGAGGTAACTGTTAAAAGAAAAATGGTTAAGAACGGAGACACGGTATTGAAGAAAATCATTATGATTGGAGATAGTGGTGTTGGGAAGTCGACCATCTTGCAAAGCATCCAAAATAACGAATACTTTCAAATTGAACAGTTGAATGTGAATAAATTTGTGATCAAGATCGAAACGAAACGAATAACGTTAAAACTTATCGTGTGGGATGGTATCGTATCGGGTTATAAAACAGATTACAGACCGATAGCGTATAAAGACACAGACTTAGTCGTGGTTTGTTATGCAGTAGACTCACAGAAAAGTTTCGACAATGTGACCACTAAATGGTTACCAGAGTTACAAAATTACTGTCCAAATACAAGATTTCTGTTAGTGGCTAATAAAACTGACTCGAGAAAAACAAAAAAAGACTGCGTGACAAAAAGCCGAGCGATTAATATTGCACAGAGAATTGGTTCTTATAATTTTATAGAATGTTGTGCGAAGACAAACTGTGGTTTAGAAGACTTGGTCATGCTTATTGTAGAAGCCTTGACTCAAAAGGGCAAAGGAAAAAACAAAGAGTGTACTATTCTGTGACGACACAACTTCAAGTCCAATAGTCCAAAAAAAGAAAGAAAAGAGTTCTCGAGAAAGTTATATTGTAATATATTTAAAGTAAGCCGGAGTTCTAATTTATTGACGTTTTATTCTATTGATACGAAAATATCAAATAACATTTTTTCGATTGAACATTACCCCAAAATTAGATGATCAGAATTCAGAAAATTACGCAAGAATATTGCATATAAATTGGCTAATTTAAAGCAAATGTCCTCCATAATCGGCTAATTACAGCGATAAAATTCTTTACACAGATGTGCGAACGGACAAGATTACGATAACATCCCACAGCATGCACTAGGCTAGCATAAAAATCGTGTCTGTCCGAGATGTCCTCTTTATAGAGACGTGCATGGAGAATGTGTCCTCTATAAGTAGATGTCTGCTTTTAAGGGTGTACACGTTATAGAAATTCCACTGCAGTTATCTTTTAGTTAAATCGCACTCTAACGTTTTCCTGCAAACTTTCCGCACAGGATCTTAGTAATCAGACAATTACAATCGTTCGTACAAAAGATTCAGAAATATGGAAGGATTGTTGTTGCTATTATTTTCTCACAGAAAGTCGATAAACATTTTACAATAAAATTTTCTGTTCCCCTGCAATGGTTGCCGTGTGTTAAATAGGCCGCAAATCAAAAGCGAAGAAACCATGCAAAAAACACGTAGAAACATTCCAGAGTAATTCGAAAATGCTATGCATACATTAAAAAAACAACTGGAAAAAATAGAAATTTATCAAGAGTGAGTTTCTTTGCTGCTAA
Source organism: Turritopsis rubra (assembly GCA_039566895.2). Classification (NCBI taxonomy): domain Eukaryota; kingdom Metazoa; phylum Cnidaria; class Hydrozoa; order Anthoathecata; family Oceaniidae; genus Turritopsis; species Turritopsis rubra. The sequence continues at coordinate 13,972,103 of CM077625.1, read as the reverse complement.
TCCAATATTATTTATTACCATGGTGTAAATAGGGAATATATTTGTGGCTGTTATATACAAGCGACAAAAGATTATTCAGGCATTCCTTTCGAGCAAAAGATATTTATAAAGATTACTAGATACCTGTAGGTGTATATTCAAATGAATTCTGAATCCACTTTAGTCTATAAAAAAACATACCTCAGAAATGAATCATTTGCATAGAGATTAAACAAAAATAAATAGGGAAATAGGATTCCTAGGATCTAAGTACGAGTGCAAACAATATTGTCATCATTTTGTTCGTGGTATAAACTTTCTTATAAGCAACAGCTTCATTAGCAACAGCGGTTCAAATTTACTAAAAAAGTAAAGATTCTTCTCTCTGAAGTTAAGGTATAGGCAGTTTCAAAACGTTTTGAAGACCTATGTTTCTGTTTCCTTGCTATATCAAATAGACACCAAAGTAAGCTCAAAATGGCAAAAAAAACTAAGCATAAATTATCCTGGTCGATTTTCACTAGTACTTATAAAGAAAGCGTGGAGACTTAAGAGAGGAGGAAATGAAACTAGAAAAACTAATTAGGATTCGAAATTCACAATTACCAACAAAATAAAAATCATTTCAACCGGAAATTGTGATTGTTTTTGAATTTTCACAAAAGGATTTTTCGTCCCAGAGATATTAGCATTTCAAATTTGACCAATATGACGCCATAGAGGTAAAAAAAACATGCTGACACATTAATCTGTAAATAACTCTGGATATTTTGGTCACAATTTTGCACAAATAGTGACAAATATCTATATTCACAAAAATAATAATTTGAATAGTTGTCATGGTTACTCTGCTTTGGTTCCAGGTCCCTGCTATTTTGCTGATGTACCTATAACTCTACAACTAAAGATCAAGGTGAATTTCACTTAACATGATGTCCAATTATTCGCGAAGGAAACTCCTATATCAAATTATCAAATTATTATCAAATAAACTCGCCATGATAATATCTTCTCCTGAAATAATGACATACCCATAGCTGATGAAATTGAGTCTACTTTGATCAAATTTGAAATTCTGTAATGTCATGTAAACTCCCTGAAAAGTATACGAGAAATTATTCCATAAAATGTTGGTACTGTTAGTTTACAGTCAGTATCACAACTGGTTATGTTCTCAATATTTTATTCCTTAAAAAAAAACACTTTTGTATCCATCCTGACCCTTTAGGTAAAAAGCTTTCTTGGCATCTCATACCTGTTTCTTAAACTAATTTTCAAATTCTGATATTCGAAGGTTTGTGTTTTTAATTGATTATTTTGTTATCGAAGCCTTCAGGATAAGAGAAGATTGAAGGAGTTGGAAAACATTATTCAGATCATGGCAACAAAGAAGTTGATCAAAACTTATTCTAAATATACAAGACATTATAATACACTTAGGCAATTATAGATTTATATATATAATCTTATATATTCTAGTCCAACATCGTAGGATACTAGATAATGCAGTTTTTAATAATGGCATTTGGGTTACCTTTTCGTTTTCTTGCAGATAAATGCTTAAACTATCAGTTGTGAAACTAGTCTGCAATGAATCCGTGCTACAATTGAGTAGGTTTCTATCTGATCTGTCTTTGTTTATATTGTGTATTGCATGTTTTGAAAGGTTTTCATTGTTTTCATGCCGTTCTTGGCATGATACAGTCTGTAAGTTAAAAGAAGGTATACGGCTCGGTATTTGTGTTGATGAATGCTTTTCTATACAACAAGGAGATTGAACATTCACATCAATACTGCAAGTTGAAGGCCAATCCTGAAATGAAATTTGGATTTATAAAACCGATTGCAGATTGAAACGTTCTTCCAAATAAAAAAGTGAATAGAGCATCTCCTTCCATACCCTTATCGTCTTCCACAAAACAGTGAAGTAGTGTCTGAATGGTCCAAAAAGCCAAAATCTGCCACTATGACAAAAATTTACAACAAACATCCTTGTGGTGGTGATCTGCCAAAACAAACAAACACCTTTGAAAGTTTAGCAAGATTAACTTTTCTTACGTATTTGTCTGTTGTTTGATATGTTGAGTATTTCCAAAATGAAGACTGGAAAGTGCGTACACTGACTTAGAATCAGTCTATAACAAAAAGAGAAGAAAAAACAACAACTGAAATATCTATATATTTATCTGACACAAAATTCCTGACAATTGGGCAGTTTTAAAATTGACCTTGATTTCCATCACACTAACTTTTCTTGTCTTCTTCTTCACAATACTCATGGCTGCCTGACATATTGATCTGAAAAAACATCAAAACAATGGAAAATCCTTGATAAATACTTTCATATAAACTTAAATTCCAGCATTCATTCGTACCTTACTTGGTTAGTTGGTTCTCCAAAAAGCTTTCTGTAAACAAAGTTGTTCTGATAGCCCAAAGGAATAATTCCAACTGGTTTGTCAGCTATAACACTCTACATGAAGAAGGAAATAATTCTGTAAAAAGAGACTGGTTTGTTTTCCATTTTTCATGCAATCCCATTATGAAACATTTTAAATGATCACGTGTACTAATCAAGATTAATGGTCACTTCATTTCTCTAGGATCAATGATCTATCACTTATTAATCAGGTGATTATAGCTACCCTTGAGGGACCCAGCTTCACTATTAATGATTGATTTGATGCTTAAAGCTACGTTGAAGCGGTAAAAGTTATGATGGACATTACAGCTATTGCATTCTACTTTCTCTGTGCTTTCTCAGCACAAAGGAATTGAAACAGCAATCAAAATATTTAAAAATTAATAAATAATCACATACATTTTCAGGTTGACGAAGAATTCCTGTCACAACCTGCAAAAAATTTATACACAGATTAATGATTCATAACCAAAACAGTCAGGAATTTTAACCTCAAAAAAGTCTTTACAACAGAAGGTAAATCCTTTTCCCTCCAGTCCTGATTAAGTCCCCGTACTCAAATATAAGCCACTGTGTTAGTCGAAATATAAGCCCTCTCATTTGAATAAGCCTCCAGCCAAAATAACCTCCCAGTTTCACCCAGGGAGTTATTTTTTAAATAAGTTAGTGCTCGAGTCGGGGTCTTATTTCATGGCCTGTATAAAGGGATCATTAAGATCCCCATCCAGCCACAGATGCAGACGCTGACACTCATATTGACTAGTTGCATGAACTTTGAGAAAGTGTTTTATGTAAATGATCTTTTTCATGAATTTTGTGTTGTTCATTATTATCCTAAATTAACGAGCTCCCCACTTGAGAATATGAGCCCCCAACAAGAACATCTTGGAAAATACAATTACAAACTTCATGAAAAGATCCATCACCACCAGCAACAACAATCCCATCAAACGAAGGATCAAAATAATTCACAATAGCTTTGGAATGACCCTCGTAATCAGTCTAAAAGAAAGGTATGAGTTGAAGGGCATATATTTTCTTGAAAAACAAAATAATGGTACAAGATAAGAAATAACATCGCAACAGCATCAGAAAAAATGTTCAGAAAAAATGTCAGAAAAAGTTACTTGAATGTATGTCACATCCACTCCTGCAAGATAGAAAATAGGTGCAGCATTCTTTTGAAATAATTTCTTGCAATTACTAAAAAAAAACAAGTAAGATAACCAGAAAAAGGTAAGGTGATTGTCACTAAGAGATAGAAAATTTAAAACTTGGCAAAGTTGGTGAATCAGTTCAAGAAGGTTATTATGAAGTTATTTGATCATCATTGTGTGCCATGATCCTTTTAGAAATCAATTTCTTGGACTCACTTCAAGAGGAATTTCATGCAGAGTAATGAATTTAACAAAAAAATATCTACACAAAACCTGTTTCCAGCCTGCGGATTCAAAATAATATACAATCTCCTTGGTCTGTCTAGCGGACTACACTGCTCATTTCCAAATTTCTAAAGGGTAGAAAATATTTAACAATAACAGACAAAATAATCTAATGAATATTTTCGTAACCTTCAGTATAATGAAAGAAACGATCACGTCTTACCTTTGCTTCCAAAAAATATTCCCTTCTAATGAGATAGTCTCTAAACAAATGTCAAATTTTCGTGTAAAGAATTGTTGTATTATTGTAAATTGTAAATTATTGGTTGAATATTTCAAGTAACTTTGCAGCATAAAATCTGCAATCAAAGGATCAGCAATTAAGAGACTATTGAATCAAAATAACAAGGCAATGTATAATTTAGTTGTCCCTATATACATAAAGGCGGGTTTACACAATTCAAATTGTTTCAAATTATAGCAACATATATTCTTGAGGGATTTCTCTAGAGAATCCTTAAAATACTTTTCCCCATGGAATCTCCTCAGTTTGCTGTTGATCCTTGAAGAGTTTACATTGATATTTTATAGTTCAGTTTATTTTCAGAATTAATTTTACTAATTTTATCTAACAAATATGTTGAGTTATATGTGGTTAATTTTGTTATCTTCTATTTTTTTGGAAATGACCTTTGTACAGAATTAAATGGATTCAAATATATTTTCCGATAATTTATGTTATTGTCTAGTAAACATGGCATTTGAATATAGTTGCTCAATTGGCGACTATATCAAGTTGGAAAATGTGATTGCGAGATTGATTCAAATGAACAAGAGAAGAAATTGATCAGGTGGAGAGAGTTGGATTGGAACTGATAGTAACAATATATGTTTTTTTCATAAAGAAAAATTCACCAGGAAGTTTGAAGTTAGACAAATGTTGTGTTGTGTTGCAATCCTTTCAGTCTGCATACAAAAGCAAGAACAGGTTAGTGCAACAACTTTTTTTAAATCATCGTCAAGTTTGAATTCAGAATTCTAGAATAATAAGTTAAGGTTTACCAATTAATAATAGGTCAGGCTATATGAGATTGTATCATATTCGCAGTCATAATTATAAAGTAAATATTTTAATTCTGACATGCAGGTGGTCTCAGAGTGATCAGTGAAGAATTGGCCATATAGATGACAACGTATAAAGTCGTTCCTGGACAGAACGTATACCCACAGTGTCAAACTCATTTTATGAATTGGCAAGATGTGAAAGATAGTTCGGATTTCGATGACAGTTCCGATGATGGGAACATTGAAAAGGGAGCTTCAGTTAAGAAATTAAAATTAAATTTGTTGGATAAGTCTTTAGAGCTCTCTGGCATTTCACCCATTAAACATTGTGGAAAGCATGGGTCAACAATCAAATCTGAAGTGCAGAAAAAAGTTCAGTCTGTGAAAGATAAAATCATTGATAGTGCTTCAGCATTTTTAGACATCCTGCCAGATAACATGTTTCCTGGGAAGAATTCTGCAGAAGTTGCAGATAAAACTCAATGTTTTGATCAGCTAGTAACACTAGTTAAAGAAAAGATGAGTATTTCATCCAACAAGGAGCAAATTAAATTGTTAACTTTGGCTCATGAAACATGGACCTGGAAAGTTGCTGAGGTATTCAGTACCACTCGATATAAAGTTCATAAGTCCAGACAGCTCCTGAAAGAAAGAGGGGTATTAGCTGAGCCCGACTGTAAAAAGGGCAAATCATTATCCGATGATACCCTTAAACTGGTGCATACTTTTTATCAAGATGACAAGTATTCCCGTATTTTGTCAGGGACCAAACATCGTGTGTCTCTTGGAAAGAAAATATATGAACAAAAACGACTAATTTTGTGTAAGTTATGAGAGCTTCACGAGGAGTTGAAACTGCAATACCCATAACGCAATACCCACAATATGCAATTGATTTCTCAAGTTTTTGTAATTTAAGACCAAAATGGTGTGTTGTTGCTGGTACATCAGACGCTCAAAGTGTTTGTATATGTTCAATACATCAAAACACCAAACTTGTTGTGGATGGTTTGCCAGTACAGGAAGATTACAAACAACTGATGAAATATCTAGTATGTAGTGATGAAAACTACTTATGCATGGTACATCGATGTGAAGATGTGAAGATTCAGCGCTTAGAGAGTGGAAATCTTGGAGTCTATTGATAATGTCACTTATAAGCAGTAGCAATCCACAGACATGTGTAACTTGTTTACTGTTACTGTTGAATTATTTGTTGAAACTTTGATTGATTCTTTACAAAATCTTTGTGCACGTTCATTTCTATCAAAAAGTCAAAGTAATTTCCTGCGAAAACAAAAAACTGAACTTGAGGAGCCTGCTGTGTTAGTCTTGAAATGCAATCAGTACATTGCTTGTGTATATGATGCCCATTGGTGGATTGGTGTGGTTAAGATAGTTAATACATCTGAAGATGTAGATATTTTATTTATGCATCCTCATGGTCCATCAAGATCATTCAAATGGCCATCTCGTCAAGATAAATGTTTGATCCCATTTTCTCATATGCTATGTTGTATATCCACTCCTGTGACCATTACTGGACATCAGTACACAATATCTGAAGCAGATCTTACTCAGATTGAAAACACTTTTTGTGGAAATTGAATTCTATATTCTTGCCTTTTGTTGTAGCATACTGAAGTGATGTGATGAAAATTATGAAACTTATAGGAAAATTTGAGTTTTTGGGTGTTTCTTTATAACATTTAGCTAAAAACAATAATAGTTAGTTATTTTATATGATTTGTTATTTTTATGTAATGTTCCTCCTCTATAGTTTAATTGTCACACTTTTCTTCAAAATCCAACATTTCGTCCAAGTAAAAAGAAATAGTATATATACTCTTAAATGTCGGAAAAAAACACAGTATTAAAATTGCATCAAAATGTAAACCGAGACTAAAAATGGGAAACTAGCCCTTATTATAAATGGCCGTACCTTGAAAACCGTAAGGAATTAGAGACCCAAATTTTGCACAGAACATTTTTTCAGCTAAATCTTTCCACATATAAAATATAAAGAACATCTGAAATAAAGTGGTTCAAAAAGTCCTAAAAATCTGTTGATTTGACATGGAAAATGAACCCTTTCACAGCAGCTTCATGTTCATCAGCGGTGAAGTCATGCTATACCGATGATCAAAGCAACTGTAACCAACGCAAAATTGTACCTGAATTTTTTACTTCCATAATGGAATCCATAAAAACCTAAGCCGGCTGCAAATATTGATTTCTTCCAATGCTTTCGCAACGTGAACAGCAGACCGTCAGCCACCATTTTGTGTTTTTCTTTTCGGATCCGTGATTTTTCACACAATACCCAAGACCAGACCAGATGTAATAATGACCAGATGTAGTAACTCAAAACTTCAAGTTTTTCCCAACCAATTCATGATCATAAAGTTCTATTATTGTTATTTTGCTGAACTTTATTTCATAATTCTTACCCTAGGGGAGTAAAGTTTTCCAAAATAATATAAATCTTTTGCGCCAAAAATGGGATTTTTATTTATAATAAGAAACAACCAAGGCGTTAGCCCCAACCTCGTCCCCAGGGCTTCTTGCCTTTTCGATGTACTGGATGGCGGCGAAGAAGATATCGAAGTCCGTATATATCGAAAAGGCAAGAGACTCTGGGTTCGAGGTTGTTGATACCGATCGACAAATCGACCCCTGCTTCCTTTCGTACGCTAATTAACGAAAAACTTAGCTTTGTTCTCAGATCCAGGATCATTATGGATTTTATTCAACGTTTAAAGATTTTCCGAGGAAATTAAATTTTGAGGTTAGCTCAAAATTCGAGAAATTTAGTCCTATGAAGTAAATATGAAAACAAACTTTTTATGAAACTAACTTTTGCGTTTCTTTTGGTTTTGCCAATATACTTTTTTCCGCACGAGCATGTGCTTTCTTCGTAAATGACAACTGATTTGTGAGTTATCTTGTCCTTCAGTGAGAATAATGACTTTATTTATTATTTTTTTCCAGGTAACAACGAATATGACTTTGTAGTCGGTGAACTTTTCGAGATGTTTGAGTAATTTATACGTCGATTTCTCATTTTTCGGACAGTATGGTATTTGTATCTTTACAGTAAAGAGTTCTTCTTCGAATAGCCAATGTGGTATAACTACTTCTTTATATTCAATGTCGTTCTCAAATTGTCTTATTACTGAATTGATAAACGCAGAAGGGTATCCAGCTTTTTTGAATTTGTTAAAAATCCTGTTCTTTTCAGTAATAAAGTTAGAGTTGATCCTTTTTGCCCTGTGTAGTTCCTCTTTGACGACGTTGCGTTTGTATCTCTTTGGAACAGCCGACGTCCAGTGGAGGAGTAATTTTGTTTCTTTTTGGGCTACCATAGAACGATAAAGTGTTTCTATTTCTCGTAATTTTGGTGTCGAGAAATCTCGCAGGATTCGTTTCAATAGTGCACTTCAAGTTTGGGTGGTATGAATTTAATCTCTCCAGTTAATCTTTCGTAGTTCCTATGATTTTAAAAAGATTTTTTCTTTCAAAATTATATTTTTATTTATGGTGAATGGTCGTGGTCTTTCTTTTGCAGTCTAAAAAAAAATCATTTCTGGTCCTTAGAATATTAACCAACATAAATATGCGGAGCAATTTTATGAAAAAGTCTTTCTACTCCGCAACAAGTTACACTTAGCTAAAAGGCTATGGTGGTCTTTACTCCAGCAATCTGAAGTTACTCAAAAAATGGCAGCTGTTAGGTCCTTGGTTCGCCAATTTAAATTGTTCCCTTGCGTAACAAATGGGTTCATTTTGAAGCAACCCAAATTTACTGGTATGTTATTACTAGCTGCCCTACATCTCATTTTTTCCCACGCGCCAGCCACCCCCCGGCCAGCCGCCGGCGTGGCGTGGATGCATCATTATGGTGTTTGATGGGTCGAGGACGTATTGTTATTTTATATACTGAGGTTTCTTTTAGCTGAAAATATTCCAAACTTAAAATTGGAAAAGGTTCTTCCAAATAAAATTTAGCTAGAATAAGATCCGGTAACTTTTCGTGAAAAATTAAGCACATTCCCCAGTGCAACCATTATATTCTCAATAGCTGACTACCAGAGTTTGTTTACATCGTGATGTAATAGTTATGAAAATTTTACAAGTAGCTTCAAGAGTAATCGGTAAAGAAAAAAAATATCATCTGTAGTGTTTCCTTTGGGACTATTACAGCGCGTGATTTTTACTGTATCTACTTTGTTATTCTACATGTTCCGTGTTGTTCCATCTCAAAATTGTTTTGAAAATTGCGCATGTTGAAAGAACATTTAGTATATTGTGCATGGACGTGTCCTCCTGTTCCTTTTTATCCTCCATTTATTTAATCTCCAACGGAAAGAAATGTTTTTATGTTTTTTACTAATGTTGTTTTAATATTGTATTTCATATCTTACATCCTTTTGAATGTGAATTAGGTTTCCTTTTTCATTTATTGGATACTAAAGTTGATGGGTTGAACATAGATGAACTTACCTTACACCTCTTTGCACGTCCTTTACTACAATTTGGTGTAAGAAAGCGAAACATGGCATGTACTATCTCTTCTAATTTCGTGAGAGGATGCATGTAATAACGTGGAAGCATGAAAAATATGCTTTTATGTTTGTAATTTTAAGAAATTTTTTACATGTTGGTTTGATCACCTACCAAGAAATTGAAGATTTCGCATTTGATTTCTATTAGTCATGAAATTAGGTAAATCACGAAGTTACCAGATCTTACACTTGCTATAAAAATACCCCAGACGGTTCCCTGAAATATACCGATTTCACATTTTATCTTTAAAACACGTTGATTTTTTTATTTCCTTGGAGAAAATGAAGTCCGAAGTTCTCATTGCTAAAGTTGTATTTTGGCGCTATCAACCAAAACACATGCGGAGAGCACAACCTTCCGTACAATCAACCAATGAAATCTCAAAATCTTAAGTTTGACCACTGTGGAGTTAGAATGAATAAAATCACCAATTTCGATTACCAACCAGCCCACTGACTCAATTTGAAGAGAATAAACACATTTTAGGAAAGAGACCTCTTCTGGCAGTACGACACATTGTTCTAAAAGGCAATATTTTCCAGAGATAGTTTTCCAGATTCGGAAATAAAACCCCCATATTGATAGCTAAGGAAATTATTTCCAGAAATAGAAACACAAAATCTGTTTTTCTATTTCCGCACTTACGCCTTGCAAAGCGACAATTCTAATGAAGATTAAAGTAATTTAAACAAAAGAAACTCCATTACTTATATATGTAAAGCTGTTCTTTTTAAAACATTTTTTCTGATTCGAAGTAGACTGCAATCTAAATCTTTACAAATTGAGGAAAGAAACTGATATAATGTTCCTCTGCCTTACTGGACGAAACTTGTAGAGGGAAGTGACATCTGAGTTTCCAGTCATGGGTGCCTTGGGGAAAACTACTGTGCAGAAAATTTTTATTATTCATTATTTTGGGCTAGCTCCTTTCCAAGCTGATTTACAGGTCTTTCATGTCTTCTATTCTCCATCCTCTCCAATTCTATTTCTTTTTTATTTATCCATTTTGTCAAAATAATTTGAATTTTTCTGTTATGTTTAGCTGGATACAAGTCGGTAATTACAGCCAGAGTTCTGCCGTCAATAACCACATCACATGGCATATCACAAAAAGCTTTTGAAGAAGAAGAATCCAGACAAATGCCTTGGGTTTCTTGGCTTTTCGAACCATTTGTGAAATCCGTATTTCCTGAAGAAAAAGTAAATAATTTTCTTTAACAATGAAACAAGCGACATTTATTTATTTGTTTAAAAGTTATTAGCAAAAGCTTTTTGATATAAAACCATCGTCAGTGCTATAGATCAAAAAATTTTAAAATGATATTCTAAGTTTCTTTGACATGTTTTTAGAAATTAGAAATTTCATTAAAATAAAATCACCCACTGTACGAAATTCCACGGATCTGATTACCTTTAATTACACGGATCTGATTCCCTTTAATTCCATGGATCTGATTACCTTTAGAAGGCATCTGCAGTCATTAATCATTATTTATACCCTGTAGAGTACAAGTTACACCTAAAAATGCATTCCACAGACTGGAAACAACTGAATAACTGTTTGCAGGAAGATTTTGTTTTCCTTCCTCTCAAGGACAACAAAACAATACAATTCAACCCCTTCTTTCATAGTTACCAAAACAAGTCTCTCAAATCAGCAATGAAATGTCCAAAGAAGAAAAAGTGCAATAAAAGAATCAAACAAGAAGTTATGGAACCTTTACACCACTAATTTTCTCTGCAAATAAAAATGAGTGTAACTGGGTACAGAAACAAAACTAACAGAATTGGAAAAACATAATTTTAAGATTCAGTGAAACATCTGCCTGGATCAAAAGTACTATAAGATCGGCATTATTATGTATCAGAGGATAACGCTGTAGAATGGTTGCAGACTCTAATAAAGTCCAAGTTACTCTACCACAAACTGAATGTAGTTGATTATTTTATTGAAAAATTTCTAAAAAAGCCACGTTCAAATGGCCATGCTTGAATTAACACCCAGGGTTTGGACTCGGAAAAATTAATTATCAATTTATTTACATTTGATTTGTGATTTCATCGTTAATTGGACTCGAAAACATGCGATTACTAGAATAAGTCTGATAATTGTCATTTTGTTTTTAAAGGTAACAACACAGGAAGAAATTGATGAAAGGCAAGAATTATTGTCCAGGGTAAAACTGTTTAGGGTTTTTTTTTACAGTTAACTGGTTTACAAAACAAAATGTTTTCACACTTCAAAGCAGTTTATCAATACGCCATTTTGCAAATGTGATTCTGTTGTTCTTTTATCAGATTCAGGCCTGTTACTATAAAAAACCACCAGAGAAGCCTGGAAACGAGTTGTTTGTGGAGGCATTTCATATGTTGATTAAATATGATGATTGGTATGATTGATTTCTTTTTACTTTTATCTAACAATCAAAAAACGTTTTGGTTGAAAGTCTCTTGCTTTTGTTTGGAAGAACGAAGCAATATGCAGCAATGTTCTTGTTAACCCGAACAGAAATAAAAAAGTTTTGACCACAAACTAGTTGATGATCGAGTCTTGTTAGTGACAAACCTATATCAAAAGAATGTTCATGTTTCATTAAATGATTACATCATGATATAACAAGCAAGCGTGTTAGATTTTTGGTTATCTTTTAATTAATGATGTTCTTTGGTTTATATGTCGTGTCAGGTCAACAGTAAGTTTGATCTCTAAAGTCATTTTTCCATCTTTAGGAGAGGTGTGGAGACATTATGGAAGTTGGGACAGCAACAACAGCAAGAATTTGATGAGCAACTCATAGATAAGGTGGCTTCATCATCATGTTTCTTAATTTAATAAGTTTTATATATATAAGTTCAGTGCTAGGATTTGAACTACGATCACCCTTGCATTACAAGTCCACCGCCTTACCAAGTGAGCTATAATACCTTCTCGTGATCATGCTAGTGACAGGGTAAACTTTATTATTTTTAGATTGAGAACTACTTGTTAGATGTTCGGCAGCGACGTTGGTTTGAAAAATCCTGACGATTATATTTTTTACATCTGTTGTACATATAGACTTGTTGTGATTAAATAGAATATAAGAATTCTTCATAAATTGACACAAAGTGTATTCACAAGCCTGTCCTTGTACTAAATGGAACTAAATTCGCAAAAATCGTTGTTGACGTGATGCTTTCCAGTTCATACAGTAGAATTGCGGTAACTCGGACTTCTTTAGAAATGATGTAATTCTCTCTCATAAAAGACTCTCGATAACTCGAACAATGTTCATCGATCCCATGGAGGTTCGAGTTATCCGGAGTTTAGTGTATTTTCGTCGAATTTTTTTTGTAGATTCACTTCTTTCAATTTTCCCTGCACATTTGAGTTTATAATCTTTTTCTTTAAGCTTGTTTTTTAAGGACATTTGTGTCGTTGACAATAACATGAATTTCGTCTTTTTGTTGTTGAATAACAAGTTCTGATTAGTAGACCATTTAAATAGACCCCGATTTCAGGAAAGCTCTATGCCCCGGGTCTCCTCGAGCGATTTCCCTAATTCCTAATCATTTTTGAAATATTACGCTTCAATCAACTTAATTAACTGTTAACTGGAAGCTTGTAATCAGTAACTAGTAAAATTAATTAGTATCTAGTAAAAAGTTTTACTTCGGACTTACTCCACTTCTAATTTATTGGGCATTACTAACAATACACCTTTTCCAAATTTTTGTTTAAATGCCGTGTTTTGACCTTGTTACTACACCCACCCTCGTTTTAGATATCAAAATTGCCTCTAATCATTCTACTGGAAGTTTTAGAGATAATTACTAAGTAATAAAGTTAAAACATTATTGAAACAATAAATTTTATTAAAACGATGTAGGGTGTAGTAACTAGGTCGAAACATGGTGTTTAAACAGAAACTCTGGAAGGTGTATTGGATCTAATTCTGGTAGCAAATAAAATTCAATATAAGAAAAAATGAATTTATTCAACGTCAATAAAAGATAAACAAATGTTCATAAAATATAACTCGCATGTAGTTAAAGGTTTATTAATGGTTCATCCTCCGAATATAAACATCTGCATGTGCTGGGATCAAGTCGTAGGGGATGTTTACACTTGGATCGTTTGCAGCGACACCTACATATCTTGTCATCCCATACAAATCTTTTTGGACAAGTTTGAGTTTGCGAACATACGCATTGACATCGTTCTTTTGACCACTATATATAAAAAAATAAAATGTTGATTTCTTTCAGACTTAGAGTTGTTGCAAATCCTTCCTTTCTATTTCAGATACGCTTGAGAAAAAATGCATTAAAACAATGAGTTTTCTCCGTTATTCGAACACTCCATTTAAATATGCTTGGTATCTCTGTTGTAATAGTAGAATTTGAGTAGCCAATAAAAATGTGAGCATACACAACGAAAGTATTTGAACGATACGAAACTATAAAAAACATTGTGGAATACAATATATCCGTTAAGTAGATGTTTGGATTTCGAGGAGAAAAGTTCCAAAATGAGGCAAATAATGTATGTACCATCTCCCACCATACACAAGGTCCCTTCAAAAAGAGCTGTTGAACTATTTCCTTGTAATAATTATCAATCTCGTTCCCAAGATTCCTTCCCTTTTTCTTATACGAAAACCCTGGATACGAGATTGTTGAATTATTTGAACAATGTAGATAGTTTTGAAATTGTTTTTACGTTATGGCACTGTGAAAATCACGGTGTTAAATAATTTATAAACCAGAAACTTCTGTTCGGTAAACTATTTAGGTCAAACAAAATGAATTTCATTGAATCTTGAAATATTCTATAGCATATGATAAAACTGTTTCATATTCAATTCTACATTTTTGAAACAAATAACCAACGGTGTGTTCAAAATTATCTTCAAAATTTTCAATTTTTTTTAATTAGCCAAAATATCCATGTCATCAGAGCATTCCGAATCATTAATTTTACCTGCTTCCCATATGGACATATCTCCTTTGCTTTTGTACATGCGCATTGGCAATTTCTCGGGTCGTATGTTTGTGTTGGCAAACAATCCTGTGCGCTAATACGACATTGACATGTACATGTTGCGTGATGTACCATTTGAATATCGTGAACAGTGACATCATTTGCTGTGTAAACAAAAGTATGTAAGATAAGCTTGAAAGAAGAGAGTGTTCTGGATAAAAAAAACAACAGCAACAGCAATACTTAAAACTTACAGCCATCGATAGCTATGCGAAAGACAGTTGTTGATCTGTTAACCAATGAGCTAGGATTGCATTCAAAATGGTCAGCGTTTAAACAGCACCCACTGCACTGATACAACTCAACACATGATGGCCAAAATATGAAGCCATAATCCACCGGGACTGGAACAATTTTTGGTCTTGGCTTGCAACCAAGTTCCTTTTTGCCTATTAATTTTTTGTAATTACAGTTATATTAACTTCAAGATGGATGAAAAAATTACTCTTTCTGTCTTAGTTCTTCGACTTTATTGTTCAGAACTAAAAACTGATCATTAAAATTCGTCACACCTGCTATTTCAACCTCGTTTTCGTGAGCATCGGCATGACGATCATTCCCTGAATGGCGGACGTAGGAAAGTGAGGAACGACCTGAATGAAAGAGCAAATCGTAGAAATATTTTTTTTGAAGTTTTTACATTGCTTTATCCGACCTTTTTACGCCTGTCCTTAATGGCGTCGATTTTAATTAAGAGGATGACCTAGTCAGAAATAATAAAAAAACATCTGGTATCCTTAAGGGTCTTCTAGATGACAGATAACGCGCCCTTGATGGGCGTTAAATGGGTCGGCGTCAGATGTTTGTCTGCGAGAGTTTGACCGATGACTTTTTATAAATAACGCCATAAAAGACCGGCGTAAAAAGGCCGATTATGTAAGATTATGTAAAATTATGTAAGCTCATAAGGTCCTGTTCGACTGTAAAATAGAAACTTTTTTCAAAATAGAAATTGATCTTTGAATGAACTATTTACCGTGACCGATAGGTGCAGAATTAAAAAAAAAAAAAAAATACGTATAAATTAACTTTACTGCGTATAAAATAACTTTAAATAAAATTGTATGAAAATGGCAGTATGGAAGTATTTGTACTGTAATTATTCGAATTAGCGCCACTCTCGAATAAGCGCCGCAATATAATGCAAACTGCGGCGCTTATTACAAAAAATAGAAAAATGCTAGAAAAATAATCTCATGTTTTTCGGCGGAATTTTGGATGTTTTTCTATTGGACCACCAAATATCACGTGATGCTGTAAAGATATTTGCATTGGAAACTTCGAAAATGAATAAGCGCCGCATCTAGCTAATTCCAATAGTTACGATAGTTACCATATTTAGGACCTTCTTGAAAAAATCGTGACCGCTAAGTTATGTCGTATCTTGACACTCAATTTCATTCCGATACCCTTAAAGTAGCCATCGACTGACTGCACACTAGGCTTCGGGCAAGTAACATTAATGCTATACGTATCTCTGGCGATCAATTTCTTAGTTGCAAGTCGGCGGAGTGGGGGGGGGGGGGGGGGGGAGAACCAACAAATTTCGGGTTGTGGATGACATTTTGTGGGAAAACACGAAGTCTACTACAAATGCGTTCTACAACAACCTGAGACTACTTCTTCCACAAGTTAGCGCCATTTTGCATCATGGTGCGAAAACATACGTCCAACAAGGTTACGGTACCGTTAAGTCGGTTATTACGGAACCGAAAGATACGCATTTAAGTTTATTTATACTTAGTTAAGATTATTTAAACGTAATTAAGTTATTTTATACGCAGTTCAGTTGATTTGATTGTATTCCATGCTAATATAAACTATTTTTTCAATTGAATAATTTTTTTGTATATAATTTAAGATATATGATAAACTATTCCATAAACTAATCTATTTAAAGTAAGTTTTGAGCATAGTTTATCAAATAGTCTACAATCCTGGACAAAAATTGTGACCAGGACCCCCTCCCACCAGTATCAATGTTTTGATTTGAGGCCCCCACAAACATTAATAACATTGATGGTGGGGGAGGGGGGCCTCATGTTGTGAATTCGATGCTCCAAAACAGTTTACTGCCACAATATTTTGTCCAGGATTGTAGCAAGGACCATAATAATAATTTGAATAATTTTTACCGTTTTTTTTCGAATGTACGCCCTTTGGGTTAAAACTTGCAACAAAATCTGATAAAGACTTTACTTTTCGCAATTTCTCCAAAATGTCGATTGGAATCTGAAGAGAATGTTTTACTTTTTACTGATAATCTCTCCTCGCTTTAAATTGACGGTGAAAAGTCTCACTTACCCAGACAAAGTTTATTTTAAAAGGTTTTTTATAAGGAAATTTTCAGTTGCACTATGTGTAAATTCCCAAAACGTCTTTTCTATGTTAGCAATGCTTATTCTTTGAAAAAAAAAATCGGACCTATTCCATTTAAGTTAATTAACCTGATGAATACCAATAGCAAGCAACAACCTTTTCAAAAACCTTAGCAACTAATTGGACCATATACAAAATGATACGCGGAATTGCAAACAACAACATAATTATTAATTTACTAATTAATTATCTCACAGATATCTGCGAACTCTTTGGTGTTGTTGTTTTGGCCTTGTGTATGATTGAATCATCCTTTTTGATGCCAGATTCTGGCAGCTTTTTGTTAGATACAAACTCGTTGCTCATTTGTTGTTCGATTGGCTGCTTTTTGTGTTTTCTCTTACATGAAACCATTAACAGCACCAACAAGAGAATTAATAACTGTTGTTTTATCATCATTTTTATACAATCCCAAATCTCCTCAGAAAAGTTCTTCCGTTATAAATTTGCGTGAGTTTTATGATTCAAACATTTTTTATTTCACTGACCTCTTACCCTTTTCGTCAAAACGAGGCATTGGGTTACTTTAAACAAGAATTGAATTACCACGTGTCTCATTGCTGACAGTGTTTGTCTCGTGATGTATTCGTTCAATATTATTTCAACAAAAGACCTTTCAGTTGTATGGAAAAAGAAGGGGAATTGTCAACTGACTTTGTCGGAACCTGTATTATTTCCAATTATGTTGGCAAGGATACAATTAACTACACCAGGTTGACATTAGGACGAAAACATGGCTAACTGAATAACTTAGCTGATTGTTTTCATGTTAACGTTTGATAACAATGAATTTAAATAATTCTTGGCTTCTTTCATTAAAAATTGATCAAAATAAACGCTATACGAGTGCTGCTATCATATATGTGTACTTATATGGCGTGCCCACCACTAATTAAACCTTAACGTCGTTTCATATATTACACCATATCAGATTCATTTCAAAATAGATCCCAGTGACTTGAAATATGATATCAGAAAATAACTACAGTTACTACGTACTGACGTACTGACTAAACAACGGAACCACCTGAGACGAGCTGAATCGATCTGAAACGAACTGAAACCACCAAGAGACGACCTGAGACGACCTGAGACGACCTGAGACCATCTGTAAAAATCTATGCACCATATTTCCTAAACCATGTCGGCCGATTTGGGAATTTTCGGAGTACATGGGAATCCTGTCTCTTATCGCCTTTTCTCCACTCACGAATTTATTCGTGCAAACAGATTTTTCAACATCAAATTTGCTGTAATGGCTTTTAATGCGCATGCGTCGATGTATTTGGCAAGTGGAAAATGGGCTTAACAAAAATCTGCGGGAAGTTATAGTCAGCAGTCGAAAAAATCATGTTTTGCAGGCATTAATTGGAGCGAATCTGTTTCAAATTTCGTGTATTCTTAGAGGATTAATTTGCCTTTCAAGTATCAATATATCGTGAATGAATCGTATGATGAAGATCTTGTCACGTGGCCAAATTTTCGTCTTAAAACGACTGAAAACTGAAACGGCATGGCTGGATCAAAGTTGCCTTGTGTTAAGTAGTTGGAGTCTGAGTTTATAAAAACACAATTCAATCAACAAATTACGTGTTTTTTTATATTCGATATTATACATCTCGAGTAACATTTTTTTAACGTTTTTTTTAATTTTTTTTTAAATAAATATCTTCTTTGCTAGGACGATTCCCACCATTCACTTTCAAGCCATTTTTAAGGAACGTGTTGGAACTTGTGCCAGTATATGGCAGACATATACATGTTCTGGGATCTTTTATATAATTTATGGGGCACGGGTCAGTGTTACAGTCGCACGAACATCGTTCCTTATTCCAAGATTGTCTTTTCGGACAAATCCGATTTTGGTCAGAGCAAACGCAGTCACATGCTGTGTGAGACCACTAAAAAACAAAAAAATTAAATTGAAAGCAGGCTACCTTATTGGTCCTACCTTGTTGGTCCTTTTTACGCCAGCCCTTAATTGCGTTAATTTTTAGGATTTGGCGTTAAAAGGGCCGGCGTTAGATGTTTGTCTGTGAAAGTTTGAAAATAACGCCAATAAAGACCGGCGTAAAAGGGCGGCGTAAAAAGGGGTGAAGGTATTTTGGTTGTCTTCAATATGCAAGTATAAACAATAATATTATAAATACCTGCTTTCCTACAGGACAGGATTCTGGTTCTCTCTTGCATTTACAGAAACACCCCTCATATGTTTGCTTGGGCGTACAATCAGACGGCTGGACACGACACTTACATCCGCAAGCAGCATGGTGAAGCATGTATACTTTCTCAATGGTGAGTGGAGCATCTACAACGGAAAGAACAAGATACCGTTTCTATGATATCCTCATCAGAACACAACAAGGCATTGATTGAGAAGGACATTCTATTGGATTTTACAGAAAATAGTACCATCGTAAGGAATTTTGAAGACAGTTGTTGACCGATTTTCTAACTTGATTGGAGCACATTCATAAAAAAGACTGCCGCCACCGCAACATCCACTACATTGGTCCAATTGCGCACAACTCGGCCAATATGCTGCGTCCTCGCTGGGAATTGGAATTTCAACAACTTTGGGACGTGGCTGACATTCAAAATCTTGAATAGCTTAAAAATTTAAATAATAGAAATACGAAACATACGAGAAAACAAAAATGAAAAAACCCAAAAAATAATCGATCTTTTGGCTTACTTGTCGTCGACACAGAAGCGTCACGTGATAAACCTTCGAGGACATATTCATCTTCTGGTTCTAGTGGTCCTAGTGGTCCTAGTGCTCCTAGTGGTCCTTTTCGCCTAACTATAAAAGAGCAATTGCGCCATCTTGATTCATTCTTAGACGTAGTACAATGAGCTGTCGATCAAAATACTGTTACCTTTTCTTAGCTTCACACTTTTATCAACTTGGAAATGTTTTAAAAAATCTGCAGTCGATCTCACATGGCTAAGTTTTTCCCAAACCTTTTCTTTTATCTAAACAAATTGTTTAAATCATTCATTATATACCCAGCCGGAACCTATACAGTGGAATCTCGGAAATCTCTATAAAGTGCAACTTCGTACCCAGGGTTTCTTGCCTTTTTGACATACGGACGTATAAAGCGCAAGCTCGTACCCAAGGTTTGCCTTTTTTATATACGGACGTATAAGCGGAAATTTCCGTATACACCAATTAAGCGTTATATTCTCGATTCCAGGCTTCTACCACAATCCGAAGTTTCAGGCAAATCGGTCCACCACTGCAGTGAAACAAAACCAGATCTCCCTGACTACTAACTGAAACACATACGTTCACTGGTTCAGGGCGAAATGTCTACCATTTTTAAGTTTGTTTTCACTGCAGTTACCATGTAACAAGTAATCCGATTTGCAAACTCGGAAGCGAGAATAGCGGCGGTTTAAGCAACCTTTTCCTCCTCTAAGTTGGTTCCAGGTTTTTTCAAAGATATTAATATTCCCTCGAGTGACATTTCATTTCATAGTATTAGTTAAGCACGGTTTCTAAGTGTTTATTAGCGTTTACAGTTGAGCCTTAATTAGGCTCCACCACCTCTGTACAACGGCCACCACCAATCAGCGGCCAGTACAAAATGGTACCGGCCGTCTTTCTACAGTTGAACGTAGGGGAGACATTATCTCATTGAGAAATCTCAATTGCAACCATATGGGCGTCAGTTAAGGCGCAAACCTATTCTGAAGAACGACAAAAACGGTTGGAACAAATGGGATAACGTCTCCCCTTCGTAAAATTCGTCTTTCTTGTCAAAATCTCATGCAAAACCCTTTACATAACGGCCACCTCCAATTAACGGTCTAACGCCCACTTTGTTTTGGCCCAGATCGACAAATTGACCTCTTATTAACGGCCATGTTATAAGGCATTTTGAATTGTGAAAGAACAAAAATAATCATTTTGACATGCTTATTTTGCTTAACTCAATTTTGTTTCTGTATATTGTTGATGTCTCCTACAAAAACTCTAGTTTCTAGTAATAATTTTACAAGAAAAGGAATGATAGAAATACATTCTTCATTCCATCCCCACTGTCTGAACATTTATCCAGGTAAAGTATATTTTGATAATTTACCGGAGACAATGCAAAAATCATTTTTAGGTGAAAAGAATTTATTTGCAAAAAACCTCCACACAACGGCTACTGAGGTTTGGTCCCTAGAAGTCCCACTAAATAAACGTTTATCGCTGACGTTTATATTTACGCGCCAGTAGAAACGTTAATCTTTCAGCTTAAACGCTTACACTTACAAACGTTAATTTGTTCTAATAAACGCTGTTAAATCGTTTTGATATTATTACTAGTCAACGCATGTTTTCGATTACAATTAACGATTAATCCCGAGTAAAAAGGATAGACCGTTAATTAATTTAACATTTTTATATATTCGAAATTAATAAAGATGGAATCTTCATTTTTCTTCTTCTATTTTACAATTTTTCTTAAAATTTACGAAAGCATATATTTCACTCTGAAATATTTGTCGAACAAAATTTGTTAAAATTCATCAAGACAGGGCTGATAAATTTTTTTGCATATGCCAAGTGCACAAACGTTTGTGACAGACTTTAGTGTGTCAAGGTATTAAAATAAAATGGTAGCTTAGTAGCCAAAATCGATGTATAACGGACACATACTCCATGTACGGATGAATGGACTTACAGTCAAATTCTCATAGGTAAAGTCTCTATAAAGCGGACACCTTTTTATGCACCAATGTTGTCCACTTTATAGAGATTCCACTGTATATATACATGATATAAACACATATTAGCGATATAAACTTACTGATAATTTTCTTTCAACAGGTTCAGCTTGGACAGGCTTTTTAACTTTCGGGATAATCTTTACGATAGTGTTAACAATTTTTTTCTTAGTTTCGAACTTATTATCCTTCCCTTCTGGAGAGATTTTTTTCACCTTCTCAAACGTATGAAGATTTGTTATCAAACCTTCCCGTTTTTTACTTTTAGCTTTTCCACATTCCGTAATACTCGTGTAACAGTACACGAAAATAAACACTATGAAATAAACTTTTGGATTCATTTTTGATATCTAAACGGTGAAAAGGTACAACCTTCCTCTATTCAGCTTCAATTTTTATATTGTAATGTTATTTCAACGTTCATTTTATAACACTCCACTGTGATTAAGTTAACTCAACTTGTTGAAAGATAAACACAAAACTGTTATGAGAAAATGCAATGTTTGGCATAGTTGAATGAGTTCAAAAATATTCAATTTTGCCATATGTCAATACTTCAAATATCTAAAAAACTAACTTGTGTTTTTTTAAATAACATTGTGTTGTTGTTTTTTTAAATTAACTTTGTGATCCGTCACCCTCTTTACATGTAGTAGAAATATCTTATGACGTCACTAATCTTAACTTGTTGTTGATAGATTTCGTTCTTACGTAAACGCCATAAAAATGGTGCGAGACTCCATGTTGTGGTATAGCAACAATGTTTTCATATTTAGCTGGGTTAGATATCTAATCCTTATCAACATAGAAAGAGATTTGCGTATTGAAACTGAAACATGCGTCAGCTAACTTCACATAATGGCCAAGTGTCACGCATTGCGACAAACACTTCGTATTTTCATCTTTTCCCGTATCACGCCCACATTTTTAATTTGTTACACCAAAGCACATTAATTAGCCATTCCCATAGTTCAGTTAATAAACACCATGCAATGATCACTCAGCAGACACAACTGAATTAAGAAAACGCGATGGGGTCAGCAACCTCGAACCCAGGGTCTTTTGCCTTGCCGACATACGGACTTTTTACCGACATACGGACACCCTGGGTTCGAGGTTGTGGGACCGGCTAATTATCCATCACGCATTCTGTCAAATAAAGTACGTACAACAATTCGTAGTTCTTTGAAGTTAAACTTCCTCACATTGGCGACGTTTACATGATATCCGGAAAAAATTTAGCTCATCATTACCACACATAAAACGTGAAAGTAACAATTTCTGTAGTTGATAAAGACACTCCGGGTGTTAAGGGCAGAAGAAAAGTGGGGAAGGTGTGACGTCATGTAAACACTCATCAGTGCGCATGGTCATTTGGTTGATTGTGAATGAAATGATAGACGTCACTGCAAACAAAACAAATGTGGTCTATTGTAAACACCTTATGGATTACAAAAGTTGCAATTGTAATGTATTCTGATTTGGTCATTGGTTCAAGAGAGAAACGTTCAAGGGACCAAAGTTTTAATTCCAAATAACAGATGTTTGAGATATTGAGAGTTGACTGCATCTCACCCGTAACTTATCAAAAACATCCATGTGCGCATGCTCATTTTGTTGAATGGTGTTAAGGTGTTAAGGAATGGTTTTAAAATGGTAGTCGTTATTACGAACTGAATAAATGCGGTCTTTAGTGAAAATTATCAGTTCAAGAAGTATAATATTAATGCGTTCTGATTTGCTCGTGTAAACCGTGCCTTTTTTTTCATCGCCTTTGTCATCCTCGACCTGTGACCACGTTTTGGCTTCGGGTTGTTCGAACAGATATTTCCATAAATCACTCTCCTCAAAGAGATTTCCGCTCTGTTTATTTTTCGAAATTGATGGCTTGTAAAGATAATACCGATAGTTTCGATGTGATGAGTTTTGAAAAATTGTTCTTTCTGCGCATGTGTCGTCTCGAATTTATTATAATTTATCTATTGGACGAAGTGCAAAAAACGTTAGTGGAGATCTTGTTTCATACATGTTCAAAACAAATTTACAAAATAGCTCAATATCCCTTAATTTTGAGTCCGAACGAACTAACAACCTTCTGGTAATACCTGATTAATCATGGATGCCAGCACTAGATGGGTCATAAATACAAACTACTACAAGTATTGTTTTGATTGATGAATTTTTGTTTCTACCAATAATTTCCGCATAGGCAACCATAATTTAGCACTTAAGTCCAAGATGGTACATAATGATGAAAAATAACAATGAAACCAAGCTAGGTGTAATTTTTAGAAAACCATAGAATCATTTTACTACCGAGTGGAAATGTTTTCTGACAGATCTACAGAACAGAAGTGTCCCACAAATATAAATTCAGTGAACTATATCTTTTGAAATAAAGCACTGCATTGGTCTTCTTAGTGCATCAGGCGTCCTCACCTTGAAGTCCTTTACGAATGATTGTTGGTAAAATGGGGGAAAATAATGAAGGCATTTTCTGGTGTAGTCGTAAAGAAAACTTTTAAATATAAATAAGATAAAAGATACAATATCCTTCGTTTGTTTTGTTCGTGGTAAAAAGGATCAAAAATTGTTTAGACTTTTATACAAACACAACTATTACTATTCAACGAATAACCACAGGGACACTGCAAAAGACATTCGCATGTACATCGTGATGTGTTCCAAACGAAGTTTTTTTTACAATTTCCTGCATGCTGTTGACACACACAACCACAATGTGTAGATGACCACTAAAGAAAAAAATGTTCTTAGTATGTGAGGACATGCCAAGAAACTGTTAACATACTATCCTGCGTTCACAAAACTTGTTGGTTGAAAGTCTCTTATTTTCGTTTGAAATAGCGGGGCAACACGTTCTCGTACACCCTAACAAAAATAACAAAGTTTTGACCGCATACTATCTGCATTTCCAGAATCCATGAAATTTTCGTTTGGTACGAAATTTAATGTTAATATTTAAAATTTAACATTTCTAAAGTTTCTTCAAAGTGAATTTATTAGGATACTGTCATCGCGATTTCCACCTTTTTCCCTCGTTTCTATCGAATCGTATCGAGTTGGAAATCTAATTGTACCACGTGACTCGGATCTTATTGGTCATATATAGATGTATTTTTAACAGTTTTTATTAACCTGCTGATGTAAGATGAATACTTACGAAAAGCTTCGTTTTAATGGAAAAACAAATCATAAAACACCTAGTATGTTCTTCTTTGTGTATTCATACATGGCGAATAACTCTTTTAAATGAAGTTGTCTGAATCAAAACGCCAAGTCTGTATTATAAAGAACGTCTTTCCTTAAGACTACAAATGCGATTAAAATTTCCTTCACATTCACAAAACAACAATTAAAAAAAAAAAAAAAAAATGGCTTTCCTTACCTGCTTTTTTAAAGGACATGAAGTTGGAGAGACTTTACATATACATCTACAATTCAATGGATCATAAACCTGTTTGGAATTGCAATGCCAAGCCTTAGTTTTGCATTGACAGGAGCAGCTGCTGTGCTGTTCATAATCAAACCGGTGCAGTGTGGGAGGACTATCTAAAAAATGTTATTGGAAGTATTTTTAAAAAACCCAGAACACATTTTTAGAAAGATTGCTTGCATCTGGGAATAACAAAAAAACATGAGAGCTTACTGTCTAGTGGTAGTTTATAGACATCCACAGATTTCAGTGATGACACCTCAACTTCGCATTGCATTGTTTCTGAGTCTGCGCAACAGCCGCCACATCGATTAGTTTCAATGCACGACGGGTAAAATCTATACAGATCTGTTTGATTGTTGGGTACTTGAATTATTGTCAATCTCGGTTGGCATGGAAGTGTATACGTCACTAAGAAATAAACAGATGATCAATGGGTTATATTGAGTATTAAAAATATGAAACTATTTAAGGTCCGTTGACGCAAAACTTCTAGTTGCGACAAGAATTATCCAATACATCTTAACCTAAAACATACCATATACCTCATATAAGGGCGCGTCTTGTTAAGAGTTATAAATAGCAATTGGATACAGAGATCATAGCGTACTAAAACCAGGAAGAGATATCTTTAAAGTTTTTTTATGTTTTTCTATTTCTGCCCTGTCCAAGTATTCTTCTATCAAAATCTTTACATTTTCATTCATGAAAAACGGTCTTTTTATTTTATACCTGCAAGCTATAATTCAGGTCCTCGTTTTCTTTATTTTCTCTCTACATCTCTGTTCTTCTCTGCCCATGAAGAAAATAAAATTTAGTAATCTGAACCAAAATTTCGGACCTTAAAAGCAGGATTGAAAAAGAGCGCACGCGCCCTATTTTCACTTTCAAAAGAGAAAGAAAACAAAAGGAAGTCAGAAATATTCCAGTTAAAGGTGCAACGCCCTTACAACAAGCAAATGCGTGAAACTCGTGTGGCAAATTACACACTCGTTAAGTTGATATTCAAATGCTGAGCGTTGAGAGAGTTTCACATATTACCTAAGTGTGGATCATTCAAACTTCGTTCTTCAATTTCATCCAACCAGAAGTCAAATTTTCGCTTGGAGATTTTCTTCGATGTCAGCCGCCGCGCTAGAACAATAAATTCTCTACTCATGAATTAGGTTTTTTTGTGATATATACTATCATTATGAATGCCAATTGTCTTGACAAATGATCGAAAGGGGCAAACTAAAGACGCTCCCTCCTTTTCAGGAACACGTGGTTACCTAGCCTCAGGTTAGTTTATAAGTTATATAAAAACTGTTGTCCAAACCACTTTTATATCAGAAAACAACACCTTCTCGATCGTATACCGTTAAATTGGACACCCTATCAATCGTAAACCGTTAAATTGAACTTACTGTGTTTATCACGATTATGAAGAAATAACCTCTCAAAGTCAGTTATTGATGTTACTTCACGCAGTTTGAGTAAAGTCCGCTGTTTTACCTATACAATGATAGACAAATGCAGTGTTAGAAGGTTTAGCATGATTTCTTAATCCTCTTGAAAAAATCATCCAAAACCATCCTATTTAGTCGAAGTATATATGTGGAGGAGTGCAGTGAAAGGAGAGACTGTTTAATTACTTCCAAACTAGCGGGAAAACATTTCGGGGCGCGGAAAAATTCTAATGTTCGTATGAACTAAAGCCTTTTATGTCATATAAGCGCAATTCTGACTTTTTCACAACATCCATCACCTTACCCAGTGGGCACGCATCCGTCCTTCAGACCTCCCGTGGACGTCCTTTCGTCCACCTCTCGTCCACGTATCATTGTGGACGTCCTCTAGACGTCCTTTGAACGTCCACTTCAAGTCCCTGTTGGACATCCTATTCGAACGGACGGATTAGACTTCACTTTCGACGTCTCCAGGTAGTCTCGGGGACATCCTAACTGAATGTCCATGGGACGTCCCTGTGCCCACTGGACAATATTCAGACTTTTTCACAACATCCACCACCTCAATTCTAACTACAACTCAACTTAGATCTAAAAGTTCATCGCCAATTCGACGCCCAAAGTACATCGCCATACTTTTGGTTTAGTGTTTAGACTTGAGTTTATTGTTTCGGACCTTTCTGTTTCCAACACTAAAGTGTTCGTCAAACGAGCGCAATATTTGCAAATGTTGTGCTCGTTCGACCAGCGCTTAACTGCAGATGCAAAATATAAACCAAATTTCATTTCTGAAACTTGTAAACTAGTCGGCGTTCCTTTGAGATTTCGAATTTTAATCATGAGATCACAATTAAGGGCGATCAAATATCAAAACGTTTTGATAGTTGATCGCCAGTTCGTCGTCACCTTCAACGTTGGGTGATGAATTTTAAGGCGACAAAATTTTGTGTTCCCACTTGCCATATTTGGGCGACGAACCAAAGCTACGAATCGGCAACGAACTTTTAGACCTGAGCTTTAAACGTAAATAAAGAACTTCGCAAGGCATTTTTCCCTGAGGTATCGTTTCTCATTGTAAACGACGCAGTAAGCGTCATTATTATCATTCTGGCCTGGTTTATTCTTAAGGGCAATCCAATCCACTTCTTTCACAGGTTTTGTTTGACTTAAATCCAGCGACAGAACTAACAAAAAACATTTAGAAGAAAATACTCACTGTTAATGTTGTGGCAAATATACAACCTTAAAAATGAAAAGTAAATATTAAAGTTTGACGTCATCATAACATTGTGGACATCAAAATACTCGACCCTCTTTTAATTATCCATCAACACAAATTTTCCATTTCTCACCTGTTGTCAACAGAAGAAGCAAACAGGATGGAATATTCATAACACCAAACATTTCCAAATCTCTGTAATATCTTCCAAATTCGTTTCTTAATACGATATTAATTGCTAAACAAACACTAACTTTCTTTATGTACTGGCGAAGGTTTGATATTTATTCAGCCTATAGATGAACATAAAATTCCATTGTGACAAAGATGAATATAAAATTCTACTGTTTTGATATGTCTCGATGATTAGCATTCAAATATATAATTCACATATTAATGTAACCTATAATCAAGGCCAATTTATTGCGGCACGCTTTCCCATCATCGTAAACCTTGAGTGTCATATATTTATAGTAATGGGACCATTAGGCTGTAGTAAAGAATCCAAAATAAAGGAATCTCTAAGGAATCTTTTGCAAAGATTTGATGTTGCTAAGACAACCGGATAGGTTAAAAAAATAGGCAGGATTTGAGCCAAAATGTAAACATTCTGCCCATTATAATTTCAAATCTCAGATGCTTAGGTTACAGTGTCCCGTACTTAAACACAAACAAGAGAAAGAATGAAAAAGTAACACCTTTTAAATGTTGGAAATGATAAAAATATTCATAGCTCCTCTTATTTAAAGAAATCCAGAGGCGGATCTAGAGGATATGTCGAAATTTGTGGAGGAGAATGTTAGCTATTAAACCATAAAAGAAAAACGTGCAAGTAATTCCATTGGTGATACACACTGAAAACAGAAATTAGATTTATGTGTTCCTCCACAATTTTTGACATACCCTAGATACGCCGGTGAAATCCCTTGCGAGGTTGACAGAAAGAGTTGCTACGAACACCTTTTCAAGTTTTCAGCTCCATAGCAAGAGAGGGGATAAACTTGTAACAGTTAAAAGTTTGAAAATACCTCCTTATTTCCAATAATCAGAGTAGAATATCTTGGCTGTGCTTTTTTGTTTGTATCTTTATCATAGGCGTATTCAGAGTCAGTCAAAAAAAGTGGAGCAGTCCAGTGTTATGATCTTTCTTTTCAGTCTTAAGTGTCGATTAGGTTACTTACGTTTTCCTTTTCTATTTTCAATGACTAAACTCTCCTCCACAAATTTCTAGCTACGCCTCCGTTGTGCTGAAACTTTTTTTTACCGTCACTATAAAGGTTTATGGAACATAAAGTACTATATCAAATTTCAAGACCTAACCCCAACAGGAAATGGCCATCATGTAAGGCATACTAAAGTACTAGGAATTCTGGTCTAGAAAATTGTGTATTGGACGGTGGACGGCGAGCGGTGGACGATGGACGTTGGTTTAACTAAAACCCTTTGATTTTTTCTTAATTTTTCCTATTCATAT
This sequence comes from Turritopsis rubra, assembly GCA_039566895.2. Classification (NCBI taxonomy): domain Eukaryota; kingdom Metazoa; phylum Cnidaria; class Hydrozoa; order Anthoathecata; family Oceaniidae; genus Turritopsis; species Turritopsis rubra. The sequence goes on along the minus strand of CM077625.1, from coordinate 13,942,970 downwards.
GGACTTGTTACCTTCCTGACCAGAAATCAGAATTGCTGAGTGAAATATTTAAGAGTTAGAACAAAAAATGTCTTTTTACAGGGTTCACACCCTTGCCTATGTTTTTGAACATGTCCAACCAAGGTCGTGGATTCAAATCCCCCTGCGAATCAATGGCTGACAGGTTAATAACATTATACCTATATTATTCAATTTCTTGGAGAAGAAAAGAATTCCCACCAATGCTTAAACGCAAACACTCAAGTTTTACGATCTCAAGGAAGTCTTTATATAAACCGATAACACGACCACCAGTATCCATTTTCGATCAGTGGCGGATCTGTGCAATAAATTATAATTTGTCCAAGTTCCAAATCAGACGCTTACTGCTACAATCTTCTTTACATGATATGCTTAAGTATTTTTGACTGTTCTTTAACACAATACACAGTTTTAATCTGATATCTATGTTTTATTCATCCAATTTATTTTATCTTTGTAGATGGTCTATTATATAACGTAACCTCCACTATTAACCTCCGCCTTGCCTCTCTGCGACACTTTCATGCATCATTCTCATACGTTTTATATATGTTGGTATAAAAGATAAAAAATGGGTGAATGAAACACGAACAAGGCGGAGGTTACCTATAGCGTTTCATTTCTGTTGACGATTTTCAATGTATCACTAGATTTTCTTTCTTTTTCTAATTTTTTTCTTTGTTAGTTTATTTATTTCGTTTTTAAATTTTCTTCCTGTGTGAAAGAAAGAAAGAAATGATAAGGCCTTCTTTTGTTTGCACACTAAACGGGTTGCGTTGTAAAATAATTTTATGGTTTATGACAAACGAAGTTTGATCGTCGCTATAATCCGTTCTAAAGAAAAATCACTCACCATCGCGGGGGAAACGAATTATATTTTTTATTTAACATTCTGATGTACCCCATAACAACTCTGTTCATCGTTGTAATGCTGCTACTGCTTCAAATTAGATTAAGAAAAATCACATCCTTGCTCCCCCCTATAACCTCTGATAAACATCAACAAACTTATAGGACACGTCATTGAACCATCTTGTGATGTTTTGAATTTCATTCACAAAGCATTTTGTTTTTGTTTTAGTTTTGAGTTCATTAATAAAAACATTAAAGTAAATAGATAAATAATTAAATAAGTTTGTATAAATTTCATTGGAGACACCCTTCAATGACTTCTAAACATTTTTTTTCGTCAAATAATTTCAAAACGGATAAAATAAATGAAGTTAAAAGTCCATTTAAATTCTTAATTTCACTGAGTTAGAAAATTTTTCAGTCAGAAATAATTCAACAGGAAACAGGTGTTGTGATTTATTTAACGTTCTCATCAGTAAGAAAATTTACATTGATTCGACTTTCCCATCGTGTTTAGTTACGTAAAATTTCTATTTCTATTTCTACATTTATTTAAAAACTGACGTTTGCCGAATACTGTGAACGAGCCGGTATCTTTGATCTTTTCTATTAATAATTTAGAGCCTTTAGAGAAATACCCGTTTCTGGATAGTTAAATTTTTCTGAGGGTAAGGCTTCATCATAAAACGTGAGAGAGGAAAAGCATCATCTCCAGTACATACATACATACATACATACGTACATCTTACGTACATACGTACGTACATACATACGTACATACATACATACATACATACATACATACATACGTACCTCTTTAGTAGTGCGGCCAGGAAGTTTTACAGGTTGGGATAAATTAAGTGAATCTGACTCGAGTCCATGTTTTAAGCGGCTTTGCGACCAGTTTCCTCCATCAGAATTCCTGCCGTTCATCCCTACATCAGCAAAAAGAAACTCGTATTCTGGACTACCATTCTCATTAATATTATACTATCAGTTCCTTTGTAGTTTCTATAATGTGATCCAGAATTTGAAGATTGTTGCAAAACGTCTACACGTCAAAGTTGGTGAAATTTTCCGATATATTCAACCATTCTGCGGTTGTGTTTGGTGTCCTGAGGTACTCTTTTCCTAAAATCTTAACGATTGTCTCTGCAACTTCTAGTATGATATAAGAATTTTTTTATTTTTTTTCGCTCCGTTATTCTCTTCTTCGTAATCAAGAAATAATGCAATAGCTGCTATCTGTTCGTTTGACGCCATATTATTGAAGTGACTGAATGTCATATGTCATGAAAATTTAGAAGCAAATATTTTACCCCTGGGGACACTGCATGTGGCTGCAACAAAAATAATTTGTAATCGCATGAAAAATGTTGCGAGTGTACCCGAAGCTTTACCGCTCTCGCATTCCTTTTGTGGTGTCTTAAACAAGCTAGTTCACCTATCTTTTATATCAAGACATTCGTTCCAACCGCATGAGAAATACTTCCCATATTCCCTTTGGCATACGGTACTTTATCGAAAAAATCAGACATTTCTAGGACATTTTCTTTACAAAAATGAAAATTGGTTATATAAAGGAAAAGAACAGTATTGTAAGATATAAAGGAAAGAAAACGTGACTAACTAAGAAAGCTTAGTTTTTTATTTGTATACAAGAGAGAAATGTTTGTTTAATCGAAAGGAGCCTTTATTCAAGATATACGTTTATTGAAAATATCAAATCTTGGAGGGACGTTTATACAAACGGGGGCATTTATTCGAAAAAATACGGTATTAAAGTAATCCTACCATCTAAAACAATATTCAGTAAAATATGCAATTTGGGTTGTATAGACGAAGGTTTAGTTTGATTTTGCTTCAGGGAAATGACCGAAAATTCAATTCTTGGGGAATTCTAATAAAATGATGTTTTGTTTGTGGAAATGGATTTGAATTTCATTACATTTTTTGTTATTTAACCTCTTCTATACTTGTGGCTGATTATGGTATAGAGGCTGATCATGGTATAGTGGCTGATCATGGTATAGTGGCTGATCATGGTTAAGATAAAAGTGTTCAATGAGCCTTAAAAAAGGTCAAAACAAGTGGATCTCCACTGGTGAGCACAGTCCTTCTATATTCGTTTATTCCACTCATACGTCACACGGTGCGTGGGGACTGGACGCTATAACTGAATTTTGGAGCGCAGGAGCGAAGCGAAAGGCTGAAATAGCGGCTGTATTCTGCGTTGTTGCAGTATTGCATAGCAGCGATTCATTTCTGTCAAACAAGTCAGACGAAAATCTTGTTTTTTCCCGGTTTATAAACAAATAACTAACTTTCTTTTGAGATGGTAGGATCCCTTTAAATAAATAAAAATGTCAAAACGATCTGGCTTGTCAGGGCGGACTGGCTCGTTTCTCATGTAAGTGCACATAAACATTGATGAGTTTTTTAAAGGCATATTGAACTACCTGGGGTATCACTTATTTTGAGTTCGAAGTCATCACGTGGTACATGCTTTTCAATTATGCGGACCAGAAATAATCTTTTTATTATTATTTTGAACTTATAATATTTATTAATCGCGCCTCCATCAATTAACTGACTGGGAAAGTTAAGCTGGTCTGTATATTATTCCGACAAAGCAAAACAACATGGAGAGAAAAAAAAGAATCCCGATCAACTTTTATCGGCAATATACGATTTAGTTTAGTGCAACGAAAATAATAAAAATGTATTCTATATTTCTAGTTATGTTATATGCAATTATTCAAAACTTTTCCTGGTTCTATCTATCTTTTTTTTAACAATCCTGGTAAACTTTTACCAGAATTTTCTCTTGAAAATCATATATTTCTGTTTAATGGTTAGACAAAACAGCCTTTATTGTATAGTATAAACATTATTTTGCTGTTTTAGAAGAAAATTTACACTTAAATATTAAATTTAAGGTGAAAACAGGTTAGTACTTTCTGTTTGTATATTTTCTCGCTTAAATTTTGAAGTTCGAAATGCCTTAAATAACAGCGAAATCTGGGCTGACTTTTCTGGACGGAATTTATTTATTTTTTATTGCGGAGTAATTAAGTTTTACACGTGAGACTTAAGTGACGACATGACCAAAGAATGATCTAGATAAACTTACCTTACTACGTATGTCTCCCTTACACGAACAAATTGAGTTTCGTATGTGTCTTTAATAAAACGAAGAAGGAAAAAAAGAGGAAATATATAAGACCAGGCCACTGCAGTTTTCGATCACGTTAATATTTCTAATCACCCTCCTGCTACGTTTGAAAATTTTCCTATACTTGCGGATGACTTCAAGCCCACACTGATGGAGAGCCTTCTGATAGAGCGTGACCTTCCTATTGTTAATAACACGGTAATTTAATTCTTCCATTGTTGTTATTTTATACGTTATGAAAGTATTTAACACGGTTTGTTTATAACTAACTTAAGTGCGCTCATGCCAACCTGGACGTTGGCGAAAGCTTACTTTTAATTAAACATGGAATCGTCAAAAAAATAATTTGTCGTTTTTCCACACCTTATATTGAAAAAATGTATTGCCAGTTTCGACAGTTTATGTTTAAGCTAATCTGACAAGTTCAATCGAATATGCAGGAAAAAACCTTTCGGTGTACTTTTGGTATATGTCACAATCAACACTGTGTGTCATAATCAACATTATTATGTCGCAAATCAACACCATATATCACACAACGATGAAAAAGTTAACATTACATGTCACAATTTTTTGGGAATCAGTACTACATATTAATAAATCAAAATATATCAGACTTTTATCTTTAGGGGGTCGTTGTTTAATTGATAGTTGGCAAGGGGCTACGATGAAATTATGTTATCAGAAATCGCAGGTTCGACAAGGTTTCATTTATGATGGAAGATGGATCTTACGTTTATATTTGCATTTAAACCACTTTTACGCCATTTGAATTTTTGAATCTTGGAGATTCTCCTGTTTTTGAGTTTGAGTTTTTGAGATCTGTCGATCACTGGACAAATCAGAATATAAAGAGAGGTATGTCAAAAATTATCTCAAAGAGATATTTGTAAAATTATATATAATATATATTTCAAAAAGTTTTAGCAACCACGACGTCAACAAGAACAGCAGCAACGTGATTGCGAATATTAATAAAACATGTCAGTGAAAGATTGAAGAGCTTCCTTTGATATCAAAAGGATCGACAAGTGATCGATGAATTGAGAAAGAGGCATGTGAATTCTTGTGATGAACGAACGAACTGGTTCCGTATTTTGATTGCCCAAGATATATGTGATGACGAAACGAAGTCCGGGAAACATAAACAAACAAAATGGAAGACGTTTTTCAGCCTTTGGAATGGTTTCATCGATGAGGAAGAGTATCTGTTACTTAATGGAAAGCCCAAAAAACAAAATTCTGCTTACCCTTACTGGGAGGATCAACGATTTTCATTGAATAATTGGTTGGATGATGAGTGTTGGACAGATTTTTGTTTTAGAAAAGCTGATCTTCCACGCTTGTGTGATTGTTCGGGTTTAACTTTGTCACTGAAAATAGAGGCTTTGTGTTTTGACTTGGCGTCGACTAGCTTTCCATGTAGGTATTCAGACCTTATCCCTAGGTTGGTTCGCTCTGTGCCTGATCTATCCTACATCTTTAATAAAATGATTGATTTGTTGTATGACAGATTTGGTAGGTTCCTTAGGTCATTTTCATATAACAATAGATTTTATATAACAACAAATTTTTCAAATTTTTCAGACCCTGAACATTAACAACGCTTGGGTGGTTTACAAAAAGAAACGATACCTCAATTGAAAAATGTTTCATGTTGTTCTTATATTACATTTAAGTTGTTGTTTTGCTGTTGTTTTTTTAAATTAATTAATCCTCCATTTTGGCGGAGCAGCCAGATCAAGATAAATACAAACAATTACTTTCCAATCACATCATACAAAATATTCTTTTCTTTTTACCATTTTAACCTGACATTCAGTGGTGATCAAATTGATGTCGTCCTGCTCAGTGAATAATTTCTTCGATGACCTTCACCACGAAGACATTGCAGCTGGCTTCTCAACAAACTGAAATTCAGCCGACAACGGATCCAGTTTTTAACTTTCATTTCTTTTTTCTGCGACTTTTTCAGCCAGGTGGTTGAAGAAGGTGGAACATTCACGTGACATACCTCCGTAACAAGTGAATACTAAGTGAGTGAACGTGCCTTGGTCGACCTGATTGACTCCTCTGTTGTATGATCTCTTTTTTGTTGCTTGGTATTTCTGTGTGCAGCACTTAGTGATTGGGATAAGTGGACTTTAGCCGTTGGGTTAAACACCTTTATGTCAAAGTACGCTACTTGTCCACGTACCCAAAAGCCTCGTGCTGCTACATCTACTCGAGCCTCATTAGATCGAATTGTAGATAATGGCAGATTTTCACCTGTCAACTCTTGCAGGATTGGTTCTGTTGCAACATCTTTGCAGCATTCAGAAAGCATATCAGCTGTGAAATCTCTGACCTCATTGTGGCGAATGGAGATAATCCACCTTTTGGACAGGAAAGAGCATGATCAAGCTTGAATGGAGCTCCACAAACGCATAATGAGGGAAGACGCTTCATAATGATCTATTGCGAAAAAGACTCTACACTGCCAGGTACTAAAAGTTTGTACTGATCATTGACCCTGAGTAAATATGTAGCTAAGAGTTTTCCTAATACAAAAGGAAGGTGGAATAGTATTTTCGTTTTAAGATGAGTTATTTCATTTTTTGAAGAGCATTTCGAGCTCGTAATTTTTTTCGTTCCAATTTCCGTGGGTTTAAAGCACAGGTGATTCACTCACTGAAATGTAGTTCCTTGTAATCCTCATTCTTTCTCCTGCTTCTCTAGGCTTTTGATATTTGGCTTGCAACTTAGCAACTAGCTCTTTTACTTACGCAAACCTTAATTACGCAAACCTTAATTATAATGATGGCAAAAAAAATTGTATATGGTGAATTATAAGCTTACACTGGCAGAACAAATTGGCCTTGATAATAGAATAACATGGAACATTAGGTATTAGATAACTAATCATCAGGGCATATCAAAACGGTATACACGTATATACTGTTTTGTATCAGTACGAAGTGTCACAATGCAATTCATCGATAGTAGTGTTTTAAAAATAACGTCATCGTGCTTCTAAGAGACATGCGCGTAAATTCTTCAATTTAAGCGTCGTAATTCAGATCTGAATTTTCGTAGTTCTCATGATGTGATTTTGTGACAGTGTCCATTTCCAAATTTGATTGCGACATAATACGCCACACTGAAACTTTCTTCTTCACCTTGGTTACATTACATAATTTCTTGATGTACCATTACATTCTCCAGGTTTTTCTCACAAAAAGGTAACACAGTAAAGACAACAGAGACATTTCTATAAGAACAATTTGATTTGCCATCTTTTTTTTACTTCATTGGCTAATACAAAATGAAACAACGGAATAAACTTAAAAACTAATGTACAGGGTTCACCTCCGGTAAAGTCATTAAGAATCGGACAGAAACAAAGTTCGTATCACAAGGATGTATAAAAATATTTGACTAAACAAGTAAGTCTCTGTGAGGGGTCATCACTTTCGTACACACACGACGTTAACGCAAATCATCGCCTAAGATTGAACGAAAATAAAAAAAAGTCGTGAAGCAAAATTTGATTTAGAGCGAACATCAAAACAATAACATATGATTTAAGAAGCAAAACGTGTCGTAATTTCCGCTAATTATTATAATTAGAACTTTTTGAAAATCTTTGCAGGTGATGCTATATTAAAACGTATCCATAAATTTCATGAAAAACAACAAAGCCACTTTATGAAGCGGCATATTCGAAATATACAAATGTTTTACATACGGATCGTAATTAAAATGTATTTAATTGAAATATTATTCTGATAGGAGCAAGAAAATAAGGAGGAAAAACTTGTATGACCCATATTCTAATTTCCTTCAAAACTTTCTATAACATATATTATATAATATACATAAATAATTCAACAGCATGAAAGGTCGTTTTGCATTCCGACATCGGGTTGGAACTCGTTTAGGAAAACATCGACGATGTATAGTTAAAAGAAGTCTGGGTTCTAAGTTGTGTAGTAAGATACTAATTGTGAATGCCACAATCAAGTTATGATTCCCAAATGTCGGAACAGTATGCGTAAAAGATAAACAACACGCATGCGCATACAATAAAAATAACACTTATTGATAAAAAAAGGAGTTTGAAAAATATTTGCCACTATTTCCCGTGTCATGGTCAAGATGGCGCGTTATCTTTGATCAAGCGTAAGCCGGCTTTCACATATTCAACAACATGTAGCATGGAACTAAAGAAAGAAACATGCATCACATAATTACATTGTTAGGGGGCGTTTAAATAGTGAAACTCGTACCTATCCGCTGTCAGTTCTTTGTTGGCGTTTATACAATTTAGACGATATGAAATTCAAGCCGGTATGAATTTCATACCTGTCTGCGCCCGAAGTAAAACACGACGCCAAATAGTATGATAACAGATACGGGCCGTCGTAATGTGGGGATGATATGAAAATATGTGAATTCTCAACTCATATCGCCTTTCATACAAACATCGCCTTAGAATACTTTTACATTAAGAGCATCAGGCTAAAATTGCAGGTACGCACCTTTGCATAGCAAGTATACCAGCTTTTCGGGATAAGTTCGATAAAAATACTGAAAAGAAAACATATTTTGTTGAAAACAAGCCGTATCACCAAATGCACCGCGGAACAGCTGAATAACAGAGTACATACCATGACAGTGTATTGTTAAAAGTTCTGCATCATCCCATAGTCGATGTGCATGAAGTAAATACTTAGTATATTGCATGTATTGAAACGTTTTACCATGCATATCAGTAGGAATTGAAACAAACGCTGCTGAACCCCCGTTAATCACTTTCTCGTTGCTTCCAGCACTACCAGAGCTACCAGCGCTTCCAATAGATGCAACACTACTACTAGGGGATGGACCAGGAGATGAGGGGGATGGTGTTCCCGTACTCCTGAAATTTAACAAATAAAATATATGAAGTTTCAGTTTTTGATGTAAGGTTAAATTATAAGAAAACACGATTCTATGCTGAAATAAACCTACCCTCGATTTTGAGCTGTTTTATGGTGTGGAGAAGGATCAGGGTTTCCTACTGGCTTATATTGCTATAATAAAAAGATAAGAAAAGCGTGAGGGAAAATGTTGGTATGCAAGAGCATACCGACTAGTTGATTACTGCAACAGGAGTGGAGACGGTTACCTTACCTTATAATATTCAGATATCACCTATAAAATAAAAACATGAAGGAAATGAGATGAAACTGCAGTTTTGTTGAACTGAGCAACCAAACAACCAAACAAATTAAAGCCTGATTTCCAATAAAACAAAATTGTCGCACAACAGTTGTGCAACTGTTGTGCAACACCAATGAATTTGTTGGAAACAGAGGGTTGTAACAATGAATTTGTTGCTCAACATTTCCTATGTTGCTGTGCAGATAGAAATTGTAGTAGAGATAGAAATTCTATTTCCACAACATTGTGTTGCAGGCTGTAAAGCTGTTGCTCAACTTTTTTATGTTTTCTTTTGTTGGAAACTAGCTGACAGCTGTTCAACACAAAAATCTGTTCCGTAAAAGAAATGTTCGGTATAATAGTGTAGGATATTTAAAACTGCCATCTTGGCGTGTACCATGGAAACAGAAGGACGCATAACAACTTTGTTGCACAACTGTTGTGCAACAATTTTGTTTTATTGGAAACCAGGCTTAACAAACAAACAATAAAAAAATAACTGAATATTTTCTAACCTTGCTGTATTTCATAGCAGATTCCTTTCTGACATTGAAAAGTTTTAAGTAAAGCATGCTTTGCAATCGTAAACTACAAGAAAACATGTATTATGAACTAAAAAAAACCACCGAAAACAACACGAATTATAAAGAAACTCGTCAAAAGTATACTTACCACAAGAAAAGAAATCTTCGATCGTATGTATTCGTTGCCGAATCAATTTTTCGTCCGTAACGACTAATGACGTAACTAGCAAATAAGTAAAGTTAAAAGGAACGAGAAATGCTTAGGTCCCGGGGGACGACAATCCCTTGCCCCTCCAGACAAGTTGTGAGAGAAAAGAACATCAAAAGGAATTTCATGGGTATTGTATAAATGTTACAGGAATTCACTTACTCCACCAATCGGATGCATTCACTCGCAATTTGCGAGTATTCATCAAGCCCTTGTTTTAAGCCTAGTTTCCCTGACGAGTCCAGTCCGATGAGATATTGGATATAATATAACACAGCATCGATGTAAGTGTGTGCTCGCTCCACAGGGTTGGTCTATAAAAACACAACGCATTAAAAAGATCTTGATAATATATAGTTTAAAAAGCAAGTGTACGAGCAAAGTAAGGACAACATACCAAACAATCAGCCACGTGTTTTACACGCCTCCCTTCATTCAGAAACGTCGAATAGATTTTCTTGTAACTTTAGGTAAAACAACAACAAGATATACTTTATTAAGGAAATATTTTCGTAGTTTGAAATCACTACTGATTTGAAATTTGTTTTATTTTATTTTTATTTTATTTTTATTTTTAAAATTGAAATCTGTTCGTTTCATGTCTCAACACAGAGCCTCCATAATTTCACACCTTAGTATTCGAATTGCATGGGTTCTATTGTTAAAAAAAAAAAAAAAAAAAAAAATGTAAGAATTGGTTTATATTTTTTTTCTTCAACACTTACGCATATATTACTGCTTATCTTACGCTATTTCAGTAGAATAGCCAATCATAAATATTTTGGAACTGAAATATAATCCGTTATTATTATTATTATTATTATTATTATTATTATTATTATTATTATTATTATTATTATTATTATTATTATTATTATTATTATTATTTACCTTGCCAATACTTTGGTATCACGCCCACTCTCTTTACGAAGGGTGCCACATTCATGACAGACATTACCATCCGTGGGCTCCGCACGATTATCGATTGGTTTAACAATATTTTTTTCCTCTGATGGATTTTTTGCAAGAGATTCGGCACTAGGTTTGTTCGTTTTGGAGGGTCGACCTCGCGATCTTTTCAGTTTGAGATTATTGTCTGAGGATGATGACTGGGTAACCTCTTGTTTCAAATGATCACCATCTTCTGCGTCATTTTCTTCTTCTTTGACAGAAATAGACGGTAAGGAGAAGTCAATAGATTCATTGTGACTGAAAATACAAAAAAATATATATCTTAGGACACCTAAAACGTGAGGATCATTATATATATAGACAGGTGTTTACAATAATATGGATTCTTAACAGTATCCTTTCTTACACACTTATCTTCTCCGATGGACTTTCCACTTTTATCGATAAATTAGACTAAAAACAACAACAACGGGACTATCAAGTTAATCATCTTACTGATAAATAACTGCATTTTGTAACTGATAAATTATGAAAGACATACCTCAGTGCTAACTCTACGTTTTTTATTTCCTTTGTTCTCTGTCTAAATAAAATAACAACAAGGCAAAATGTACACACGAACATATTCATATCAGCTTATGGAACTTCATTAGCGCAAACCTATCATTATGTATGTCCATAAAACAGGCGGGAAAGCAACCAGCATACCGAACTATTGAACAGAAGCTGTGTATGTATGAAACGAAAGAGAAAGGTGGTAGAATTTGTTTCAAACACCGCAGTAAGAGCTTATCGTGTTACCTGTTTACAAACATTCAAGTTATCAGGACTTCTACCAGGATGTCTTTTCAATTTAGAAAGATCGATACGAACAATAAGTCTGCTAGCTGTTACATCACGTGGTGATTTAAAGATGGTGTCATCGTTTTTAAGAGACGACTCTTCAGATAACTTTCGTTTTCGTTTTACTGGCGAATCAGTGATGTTTTCCACATCAATATCACAATCGTCGTTCGTCTTCACTTCGGCAGGTTTACTGTTTTCTGCAACGTCAGCATTTCTAATCTCGCAATTACTTAACGTTGAATATTTTAATTTTATTAATTTTAAAGGGATTCTAATTTTTAACTGTCCACTACCGATTTGTTTGTGATCCTGAAAAGCATCAAGACAATTTCGTGAATCTTGATTCTCTTCTTCTTTAATATCCGTTGTTACGATGAGCTCAGTTTTTATTGGTTGTTCTGGAGCAAGTGTTTCTGGTGTATCAGACAGAAATGGATCACTAGCACACAAAGGTTTACTTTCGCAAATGATGATTTCTGGCTGCCTGCTTTCACTATCGTCTTCAATGTCCATAGGTATAGATTCGTGTTCAACATGAAAATTCCCCTCCGTTTCAAAATTATCTTTGATTGGTGATAGTAAGTCTTTGATGGGTGATATTAAAGGCTTCATACCATGCGATACTTCAGATATATACGCTTGTTTTTCATCGCCTGGCAAATCCAGACTCATGGGAAGGTTTATGAGAGAAGCGATATCAGATGAAGAATGTATTGGAGATATCATTGGTGATATGGTACTTTTTAAGTTTTCTTCAAATTTCACATTTAGGAGAGTCTGGGACTTTTCTTCAAAACTTTGTTCCTCAGATACGTCATCATCTTCTTCGACGCTCGCAATCACCTTTCCGACGGTTGTTTGTATTTTTATTAATTCTGTTTTGCTTTTTAAAGGATCGCGTTTTTGTCTTGGGGATGTGTTTTTTAGGCTGGGTGAAGTATTACTGAGTTCCATTTTCAGTTTTAGAGGGTCTAATTTATTTTGATCATCATCTATAGATTCTAATTTCATCTTAAATCTCTCTTTCTTTAAACTTTTATCTTTTTTAGCCATTTTTTCCTGATTTAATTTATAATTTTTGTCTTTAGTTTTCCGTATTGTTTTGACCTCATCTGCACTGGTGCTACTAGACTCGGATAACGAATGTTTTCGTACAGGTGCTTTTAACTGTGCTTTTGTAGGACAAGGATATCCCATGGAACCTGAATTGACTTTAACAGATGGGAATGAAGAGGAGTCTATCCTCGTCGTCTTACTTTTGGATTTGTCTTTGGTTTCATTACTTTTACTCGACGATTTGTTTCGTCCATCAGTTTGTTCACTGTCTTTTCTATACAGCGATCCTCTCCTTGGTAAGCAAGGTTTAGGAAGAGAGCGTTCAAGGTCACTATCAAATACAGAGTCTTTGGTGAAAGAATCATCTTTCTTTGTGTCAGTAGATACAGGCATAACTGAAGCCTCTTTCGTAATGTCATCATCAGCCTTGAAAATATCATCAACAAAATTTTCTTCCTCTGGACCAGGAAAACTACTGTACAGATCAGCGAATAAACCATTAGCCAACGGACTTATAGGCTTTTCAATTCCCCACGATTCAACCGGATCAAACAAGTCATTTGCAATCAAAGATGGATCAGTTTTTAAATTGGTTTTACCCATATCTAAAGAATGATTACTCTTTTCCTGGTATGTTAGATTATTGGTAATATTATTTTGGTATGAAAGCACACTGGTGTTGTTATTCTCCAACTTGATTGGACCATTTAAACTGGTCTTATCCAATAAATAATTATTATTATTATTTAACGGTGAATCTGCATTCCTTGTTAAATTAGGTTTCAGTTCTGATAGCAAAGAGGAATTCAAATTCATTGCTGCAATTTCTTTAACATTCCGTTGATATGCCTAAAGCGGAAAACAATAATTGTATTAATTAATCATCTTGGTAATTAATCATGATGATTGCTTCAAAATGACAGTTTTCACTATCGGACACAAAAATAATACTTTGAAAATTAATGAGTCAAAATGGAATTCTTTCACCTAAAAACATTGTTATCTTAATTTTCAATGTTATTTGTGGTACACACAAACAGTGAAGGAAAGAAAACAAACAGTGAACTTCAGCAAATCAAATCTGGAGACAAGATATCTTCTTTTTTGAGAACCAGCTAATGTAAATGAAAATGTTGAAAACCTTTTGTTGTTCATCTTCTGAATCTGATGATGCAGAGCTGTCCGAGCTACTGTCGTCACTTGAAGATGTTGAAGAGGAAGATAATTTTCTTTCGACTGAATGGGAACTAAACACACACAAAAAAAATACATAAAAACTTTGTCTGAATACTTAACTAAGTTCAGAAAATTATATAATACTATGTATGGTAAATGGTTAAAATTTTACCTTTTTTCTTGTTTATCTGGACCATTTGACAAGGAAATAACTTTTCCCAACTGAAATAGATAATCTAAGTAAGTATACATGCTTCTTAAGTTTGGATTGAATCACGTAGTAGTGTCTTAAAGGTTGACCCTCCAGCAAATAAGTTTGTAATCAACATTTAAATTACTAATTTACTTAACAAGACAATAGACATCAAATTTAATTAGTTGCAAAAAAAATAGATTAATTCATTTACAAAATATTTGACAAATCAAATTTATCTTTATTATGTAATGATTATGAAAAGTTATTTCAAGATTTCTTTGCCAAATGATACTGTAATTGGAAAAGCGTAGACAATTTGGATATTCTCCTTCATATGTCATAATTTAGCTATGCTGAAGCATTACCTCTGTGTCAAGGAAATCGTTATTTGCAATACTTGATCCTTTGGACGAGCTATGAGAACATTTACAAACATAAGTTCAGTTCAATAAAACGAAATCATTTTTATTAAAAATTACAAGTTAAGGATAATTGCATACATACCCTGTTTCTGATCGAGAGACCAACGACATAACTTCAGTAAAACGATCCTCATTCTTCATATCCTAAGACATAAAATTAATGTATTATCATGAAATCAGGCACCTTCAGGGAAATTTTGAAACATTAAATAACTCCTAGTGTTTACAAACATCACAAATCATATAGTGAAAAAGTATGAATTACCTTTCCATGAGTCGATTTTGGAAATGTAAATCTATTGGAATTATCTCCTGATAGTTTTCCAGGTGTTTCAATGTCCGACAAGGGCGGGGCCAAGCCTTGTGTCATTTCCTGCAATTTATGTAAAATGTTAAGATTCTAATTTTACTGCATTTTCATAGTAATCTATACAATAATGATTCAAGTCAGCACCCCGGATGCTTATCGAATCTTTTGGCTTAACTGTGAGACACCTGAAGGGGCATTTACACGGTAGGATTTGTAGTAAAATAGTACAGAAAATACCTGTTACTACAGCCCCTTAATTTGTGAGGGAAGGTAACAGATGCCGAGCATTAATTGAATCATTCCAGTATTAGACCAGAGTTTTAGTTAGGACCTGAGAGAATACGTCATTTTTGTGTTTTTTAATATTTTTCCAATAATTTGCATATGCTAACTTTATTTCACCTTCACAACTTTATTGGAATGAGTTATCTGAATAAATCACACAAAATCATCGGTTTTCCTACAAGCTACTAGCCGCTACCGATTGCTCCTCAAAGGTCATTTTCCAAAAGATTCTAGATAACCATCTGTAATAAAGGATAGTTATTTGGTATAGATCCTAATATCTGGAAAGTAGAAATCTGACATTTGTCCATTTGTCATTATGTGTTGCTGTCAAATTTGTTTCCCTAATTCTAAGGGCTGCTTTACACTGAAGCTATTCTTCCACTTTAAGATACATGCATTCATCTTGAAATAAACAAAACGAAATTTACCTTAATAATGCTTTCAATTTTATTTGGTGTTTTGATCTAAAGCATTCATAAGAAATTTGATTTATCAGATAATCAAATCTGACGATGGTACAAACATTAGATTTAGATGAACTCTTACCCCTTCTGGTTCTTTAGTGTTCATTTTTAGTTTTGGTGGTTTGGGTTTCATTGTTCCCTTCTTAGGATGTGTATTATTAGCATTTTTATTGGTTGGCTGAGTAAAATTTACATCTCCATTCACTGTATTTATCAAATTCGCAATCGGTGGAGGGTGATTGATTCCATTTTTTGGTTTTAATAGATCATTAACATATCCATGAAACGGACTGTCTGAATCAAATTCTATCACTTCTGGTGTTCCAGGCACAGAATTATCGATTCCAAGGTACAGTTGTGTCTTATTGCCATGGAGTGCAGTCTTGAATGCACCAAAGTCACCCAGAACATGCTAAAACGTAAGGAGAAAATACAAACGATCAAACTCTTACAATACACAACAGTAAGTCTTTGAAAGATTTTGTTGCCATAACAACAAGTGTTCTTCATTATAGAAATGAAACCAAAACATAACAAAATGATGAAATGAAAATGATTTCAACAGAGAAGAGAGGTCAACTAAAAACAACAGTTGTAACTAAAAAATTCATTGATATATTTACCATCATTAACACTTGATGTATCATAGCTAAAAGTTTAGTCACTTAGAAAATACCCTGGCCTGGAAGTTGATTGCCGAGTTCTTTTGTCGGCATTTTTAACTGTCTCACTCTAGTTTATTCTGCATTCACTATCATGTGATTATTATAATTATTATATTTATATATTATAATTAGGTCACTTGCAGTTGACCATTCGTTCATAGTCAACCACGTGCACGAAGAAGTAAAACATGGTTTCCCCCAGCAATAATCTTGATTAATTTCTTACTTTAAAACAGAAAAAAAAAATATCATTCAAGAATTTCATCCAATTATACCCATACAGCACGACCTGCAGACATTCGAAGTAATCTTTTTTACCGCTTTACTTGTCAACACAATTTTGTATAGGGTTCTCCTTAAGACAGGCACCAACTTTATATGAAAGTTATAAAACAACAAGAGTCTTTGTTTTAGAGATGAAAGGTCTTCTTAGAAGCCTCTCTATATTTCTTAAACTTCATGTTTATTATTGTTTTTTAAAGGATGGAGGGAATGATATGCTTATGAATTCATAAAATGTGGATACTGTATATGATTTTTTTTGTACTTGTAGGAAGAGAATGCAAATGTGAAAACAGAAAAAGAATCATATAATCACTGCATTCCACATTAGCATTTTCAAACTCCAAAATGACCAAGAGATTTCAACTGCAAGTGGCCTTACTGTGCATTGGTTGCATGTGATCAAAGTGAGTCCATGATAAAAATTTGTAATAATTTGTAAACATAGTATTGACTAAAAGGATATTGTATTAATTTTCAGTTAAAAATCACTTTAAGGGTTTGGATAAAATTAGTTATTTCTTTGTATTAATTCAGGATGAGTGGGAAAAAAATACTTTTATTTAACTGCAGCATATCATCAGCCTTAAAGTATTGATCATTTTCACAAGGCTGTAAATTTTCAGATACCGAAACTTGAAGACCAGTGTTTTTTTCAAGTAATATAAAATATTTAGATTAAAACATTTTAAGTTCTTTTTATGAAACCTCAAGAGAGTGAATATTAGGAAACTTTATTCATGCAAGTACAAATGAGGTACCAAACAATCATTGAACAAATCAAGCACCATCAGCTATTGTTTATATATAATAGTGTGGAGTGATTAAAATGAATAGACTAAAAAACAAGCATAGTTAATCACAGCTCAACGAACCTTTACAGACTTGGATAAAAATGATTCATCATTAGCCTAAAATTAGAAAGTTATCAATGATAAAAAAAAACTCAATATAAATTCAAGGTGTTACAAACGCACATTTTGCTACAAAAATAAATAAATTACTTGTCGTGGTTTCAAGTTGAAAGTGATGTCTTTTGAAAACTGAAGAATAGAAATAGAATAATGTTAAATCATCGTTGATGTCACTTTTTGGAGTATTTACTTGAAAAATGATTTCCCAAAACATAACAAGAAAACGACAAATTATTTTTTTGACAATTCCATGTTTAATTAAAAGTAAGCTTTCGCCAACGTCCAGACTGGCATGAGCAATAACATCAAACGGTTGTAAACGTACCCTGTATGACTGAACTGCAGCTTGTGCAGCAGCCTTCTTTTCTCTTTCCTTTTTTGCTTGTTCTTTCAGTGCTTTGATGTCCGACATACTGAAAACAAAAAAAATATTTTGCATAGAGTATTTGAATTGCATCATCAGTGAAAGAGTAATTAAACAAAACATGATTGGCATGAAAAGATCTTATCCATGTTTAAGAGTTATATTTTAGGAGAAAAATATTTACGTCTCACAAAGATCATTGATAATGGAGATAAATAATGTAATTCAAGAACTTTGAAATGAATAAATGGATAAATAAATGAAGTGTATATGATAAATAAAGTTGTTCCTGTGCAGCCATATTCATTAACATAATTGCATAAATTTTACTGCTTAGTACACATCTATGATAAGCCACAGTAAATGGCAGAAACTGCAAGTTTCCAGAAAAACATTTTTTAATCCGCAATTAAAAAAGGAAACTATGGTTGATCCATTTATCCCTCCAAAAATATATTTATCAGCAAACAAAATCAAGATAAAACTTATAAATCCTGGTTTCTATCAATTTGTTGTGTATATTTATTGATTAATCACAAGATGGAAATTTTGACAACAGGTTTAGCATAATCACCACCGAAAAAAACTTACTAAGGCATGTCCAATAAATTCACCTCAACGATGAAACATAAAACAACCATGAATTTTGTTATCTGTTGTAATGAAATACTTCTTGTAATACAATTAGTTCAGACAAAAAAGTCATTCATGTGTATGTGACAGAACCACTACTATCAACACCAAACAACATTATTAAACATTATTAAAGTTTGTTGTATATAACAACAACAAAAAATTCAGTCACTTATCTTAGCCAAACTTTGGTTTTTAGTATGAACTGATATTTTTAGGAACAACAAAACACAATTGTAATTTCGTAAACAAATATTGATTAGATTAGATAATACTCAAAAAAACCCACTGCCAATAATTATAAGCCAAAGATATTTTTTCTTTTTTAAAATTTTTCATTTCTCCGATATCAGATCTTATTATTACTTTGAGAAAAGCTCATTAAAAAACATGCTTCATTAAGTAATTCATTGTTAATTACCACAACCACATACATTCAAATAACAAATGTAATTGTTGTTGTTTTTTATCACAGAAATTCAAATGAACATTTTAATATTGGTAAACAAAAAACTGTTACAATTATCATTGCCACCAAATTTAAATGTAAATATTTACATTAATTAGGATGGAGTTGAGCTTGGAATTCAATTATACAATTCATTTAGTCTTTGAAAAAAAATTTTCAATTTATGTGGGTAAGTAAGTGGAAGATTCAGCTATGCCTCATTCTTTCAGATAATTTTAAGAAGCTTTTAACCTTGTTTAACTGGTTAGATATCGCTAGGTGTATACACTCCAATGGTTGAGTATTTGTAAAACTTTAGTGTTGATGAGGTCATTTGCATGTTTTTCTTTAGTACTCGAAATAATCTTCTCCTCCATAAATTTGGCCTAAGTTCTAGATCCGCCTCTATACGCATTTGAAAGAGAAACAACACAGAATATGACCACAAACAAATTAAACATCCAGCCCCTTCTCCTCAGTGGTCAGTTTAGACACTTGACAATTTGTATGAAGTTGAAAAAAATACTATGAAACATATCAATAATGGAAGATACAAAGAGGGATTTACATTGAGGGTTAGTTAGGGAGCTGTTTTGCAGCTGGAGCTCATTTGGCAAGATCAAATATCTATTATGTCATAGAAATTTCTATATACAAGGGCAGTTTTTTTTAAATGGTCCAATGGATTGTTTTATTTTAAGAATGTTTGATTACATTAATTTGCAGCAAAACACGTCAATAAATTTGAAAATATTTTACATGGGTGGTAAAGTGGGCATGAAATTTTTAACCTCATCGGAATCAGTTGTTATACAGTATATATAATATAGCCCGAAAAAAAACTTCCTGTGTCTGCATATACAAGTCAGCATCTTAACATGTTAACTGGTTCGAATCAAGGATTGATTTATAATATAATTGCTTACTATATTTGTTTAGATTAGATTATAACATAAAATTAAAAATGATTATTTCGACCCAGTTAATGGAGGAGTGAGTGTATGGCTATAAAGGTTGCAGAAAATGCTGGTGAAGTAGATGGGGATGAGTGGGTAAACATACAAATTAGATGACAAAAAATATATAATATTTGTAGTGAAGATAGATGGACTAAGATCATTGAGTATTTATTATTAAAATTTGGATGAAAATGGCATGAATGAAAATGGTGTCCCCTTATGCAAATAAAAAAATGCGAGAATAAAAGAGTGCACTATAAACAAATTTGGGTAAAATTCGCACTCATTAATTCTACTCAAATAAATTTTGTAAAATGTAAACCAAATAAGCAATTCGCACTAAATAAAATCTCAAAAATCCAAAACATCAATGACACCTGAAAATGTAACGTAGAAAGAACATTCTCTCTCTATTGACTCAATATAAACTCGATTTCTTGCAGGTTTCCCATAGGTGTCGAAGTATTTTTATTCTTGAAAAGCAGAAAATTATATCTTGGTTGCATAAAAACAGTTTTCAAGTATACGTTTTAGAAGGTTTTAGGATTTTATTTGTAAGAAGTAAAAATCATCAGGAAATGCACAAATTAAATCTGCAAATTTTGATAGAAATTCTGAAATCACACTAAATTCCACGTTTCCTAGCCATAGACTGCCATTCACACTAATTAATTCCGCATTCATTTTGCACCAAAATTTTGGTTCACAATCCCTACTAATTTATTCCGCCCTTTTTTTCCTCACACTTTTTATTCGCTAAAGGGCAAATAGAAAAAATTGCATGCAAAAAATAGTGTATTATACGCTTTAGATACAATTATATTGCTGACATATTGTTGTTATATACAGATTTTATTAATATTTTTATTGTATTGTTGTTGGTGCTGTTAATGCTTTTTGTTTTTCCCATCAGAACTAAATACTTCTCTCCCCATTTTCAATTTCTATTTAGAAATATTTACTGAGCTCCCTACAAACATCTTAGCATTCTTCTTCATTCTTTTTAAGATGGTTTACACCAGAGAAGTTAGTTACTCAGGAATTGATACAAAAACAGCCTTAAAGTAACCAAAGCGTGTTACATTTTTGATAGTGATATTTTGGTACAAGCCTTCATCAGGTGTTTATCTGTTACGTTTAGAATATACTTTAATGTTGACCAAATTTCTCCATTTCATATTTTGACATTAACAACCTGAATGGTGAGAAAGTTAAACCATAATCTTGACTTAAACCGGGGTAATTATTTTTCTTGCCCTCTATGAATATAAATGTCTTGTTTCAGAGCGATTTGAAGAAAAAAGAGATCTCTGTAAAAAATCGCATAAATTGACCACAAAAATGAACAAACTAATTAATCCCAGTCCATATGGTACCAAATGTTCTTTTCTCTCCCCTTGCACTATAATATTTTTTGGGCTTGCCAACTACCTCATGCTTACGCAAACCTTAATATAGTGATAATAGAGAATTCTCTTTCTTCCTCATACATTTTCTTCAATTGAAACTTGTAAACTTATGTTTAAAACAAGACTGACTGGTTTACTCTTAATAGCAATCACAAGTGGCTATAAAAGTTATTATTTTAAACTAGGTCACTTCATTAAAGGGAAATTGAACTATAAAAGTTATCCGATTTCACACACTTAATTGATAAATAAATAATTGTTTTTGTATCAAAAATAGTTTCAGGAAACATTTTCAGGAACATGATTCACTGGGTTATCTCAATTTCATCAAGATCACCTGACATATACAAGCCTTACAAAACTTCAGTGTCCTACTTCAAAATTCAGAAACTTCTGGGCCTAATTTAATCCAACCATTATAATTTTCCCATACCTGTTTCTTTATAGTTAAGAACAAACGATATAAGAACATCAGGCTTTTCCATGGGAAAATCCTTATAGACTCTTTTTGGCTTCACTTCAAAGCTGTCACATCTTCAAAAGAAGAAAAGTTAAGAATGTTCAAAGGCTTTATCAAAGTTGAGTGTTGTTCTAATGATGGATATGTGTCGATGGAAATGTGCCGATGGAAGTCACAATTGAAAATAGCCAAGGTTTTTTTATAAACAAGCTTCTTTTTTATGTTTGTGTTGAGTTTTTCTCTCACCTTTTTCACATTCCACATGTCAATTTATTTTGATAATAATTTTAAGGCCTGGTCTAAACAATGTACTTTATATCATCAATGATACTGTTAATTTTTGTTTTCCCAGTTGTGCTTGCTATAGACATGATGAAAGAAAAATCAAAAGTAACTATATCAGTTATTGAACATGCTTTGTATTACAACTGCCGTTCAATATTTGACAACAAAATAAATGGTATCAAATATAACCAATTGAACACCATTCTAATGTTATACACCTTGGTCTTCATACATTTTGTAAATGAAAAAATAACTTCTTTGTTCAAAAAACATATTTTTTCTTCCTGTTACTACCAACAATTTAAATTCCTCTTTTAGATGAAAACATTAAAACCACATAACGGACAATAAGTATGCAAAATCATAATTATAAAAGCAAATACACAAAGAAAACTTTATAAACAAATATTTATAAAGTTACTCGATAATAATAGCTTAATTAATACACATTTTCAGTTATATTGTGGGAAGATATTTGTGAATGCTTTCGTGTAGTTTTGATAGATCATTTGATTATAAATTATGTTTACTTTCCACTGTGACTGAACTGTTCTTTGATACTGACCAGAGCTTTGGGAAATGTGTTTACATCTACTTCTATGCAGCTTTTATTAATTTTCATTTAAAGATATCCATCATGTACAATGTGAACAGCAGATAAAATATTCAAAAAAAAAAAGAAGAAAGAAAAGAATCAAACAATTAAATGAAATGATAGATAACCAAGTGTTTATAAACGCAACTGATCTTCACTTCTTCACAGAAAGTATTGCATTATTTATGAAGATTATTATCTCAACCTCGAAACTTCTCTCATCTTGTCTTGCACAAATTTATTAGTGATTAAGATGTCTTAACTGAAACATCATTTAAGAAATTGGAACAATGAAAAAAGTAGCTTATTAACACAGATGAATAAACATCTGTTGATAGGTAAGCAGACACCCAAATCCCCATTGCAGCTATACAGTGCAGAGTTTCATGCAATTGCAATACATTGGTTCTTTAAGGTATAATATCTTTAAAGCTTAAAAAAGAACAAAATCGCCATTACAGTTAGAGAAAAGGTAATTGCGTGTCAAATAATTTTGGTTTGACACTCACCATCTCAGATTTGCCTGATTTTTTGCATGTGAGTTAGGGTTTAAGAGAAATGAAAATTTTAACTCCTTACGGTTCCTGAGATATAGACACTTGGTCCCAGGCACATTTTGGCTAACATTATCAGCACCCCACAAATATTTGTATTTGTTGTGTCAGTTATTTGTTAATTATTCAACATTAAAAGGTGATATAGATCTGAAATTTGGTCCCCCATAGTTTTTGAGGTGAGGAAAACCTTTAGTAAGCAAATTCCAAACTCAAAACAAAATGAAAATGCCAACAAACTATTTGATTGATGACAACATGTATTTGTTGTTGCAACTTTCTTTTCGTTTTTAGTAGCTAGTTAATTTTTAAGAATAACGATAATTCTTAGTATGTATTATAATACTTTGTTTAATCAATACACTTGTGCTTGTGTTGTGTTTCTGTGCTTTTATTGTGTTGTTGCATTGTTTTGTTTGTGCTGTACTGAGTATCAAGTGGGTTTATATAATTTGTATAACAACCTGTTATTGACCGAAATTTTGTGATCTAACATGTACTTTAACAAAAGCTATTGTTTAAAGCTGAAATGGCAAGAAATGATATCTCAGAATGTTCAGTTGGTATAAAATTCAAACAAGTTTGTAATAAACAGAGTTATTGTAAACAGATTAAAACTGTTCCCATGGATAGCCTTTCATTAGTTGTAAAAGAACTTCTTCAGTGGCGAGCGAACTGGCATCAATGATATCACAGCAACTGTCTGTTTACACCACAGAGAAGTTTATCAGAGATTTTCAGCTACTCAAAAAAAGAGATCCTACTAAACAACATGCAAACAGTGGAAAGAAAAGGAAAGGGTTTTATTGTTAGTTTAATTAAAAATATAGTTATATTAAAGTCAGAAAATTTCAGAAAATGATATAGAAAATCTTATTTCAGGTGGTTTAAAAGAGATCACACTTGAAGAAGCAAAGTTACTGAACAGCAGTGGTATTGATATAGTACCGGGATATAAACTTTGCCCAATAAGCAGAATCATTGTAGCAAAAAAGCTAGGGACAGCTCTGCTGAAGAAATCGAAGGATCACCAGATGAAATAACGGAAGAACAGGATGAGTACCTTTCTGAAATTATAGTGTCCTTCCAATCAGAAACCGCACATTGTTAAATTCCACTTTAACAGAATGTATCACCAGTAAAAAAACAAACATGCTGTCAGTTCACATGATGGTACAATTAAATGATTGACTGCTAGAGCACGCCTTTAAAGGGTATCCCATGACCAAATCCTGACTGCCTTAGATATGCTCAAATTTTGTCAAGAAGTAGTTAATGGTATAACAACCATCTTTATTCCAAGTGAGACAACACAACACGGGAGAGAAGAAACTAAGTTTCATTACACATTTGCCAAAACAATTCCAGGAACAAGAACCTTCCACTATTTTGAATCTACAAGCAGTTTCCAAATTGGTACAAAGATAGTTTCTAGCGCTTGTCAGTTTGCATAATTTTTTTCATTCAGACTTTCCCATTAAAAGAACCAGTAAATGTTGGAAATTATATTGCATGCAAGTATATTGATGGTACAATGTGGATTGCAAATGTTCAAGATGTGACAAGAGAATTAGACAGTAAAGTAAACAGTAGAGTTCCTTCACCCTCAATTCCCAATACCTACATACTTATGGCCAAATTGTGATAATATTTGTGTTGTTCCTATGTGCAATATTCTCGGCATTATTGATATACCTAACATCACAGGAAGTTCTGGGTGGTTATACACGATAACTGAAGACACAAAAAAGGATTCAGACATTTTGCATTCAAGAAAACATTTTGTCCATAATATTTTTAAGCTGTTTAAAAGTTTTTTTCATGCATTTGAATTTTATTTAGGAATTGAAAAAAGTTCAGTAACTTAAAATAGAAAAGCTTCGCTTACTAAAGGTTGAGGACGATCAAGTATTTTATATAGCAATGTTGAACTTCCTTTTCCAAACTTTCTAGTCCAATATTTAATAAAAAACCATAACAGCCATTAACTCAGCAACAAAAAGATTGAAATTAACTTTTGATATCGTAAATAGTAAAGGCCCTCCAAGCTCATTCCTCATAATTAAATGAAAATACTCTTTCCGTAGATGTTTCTATTGACAAATTTTTTAAATATTATAAATTACAGGCAAAAAGTCTATTAGTATTAAGTTTCATT
Organism: Turritopsis rubra; assembly: GCA_039566895.2. Lineage (NCBI taxonomy): Eukaryota > Metazoa > Cnidaria > Hydrozoa > Anthoathecata > Oceaniidae > Turritopsis > Turritopsis rubra. The sequence goes on along the minus strand of CM077625.1, from coordinate 13,917,610 downwards.
TAAGAATACCTTTTTTATTTAAAGTGAATAAAAAACCATAACGACTGTTAGTTAACTCAGCGGCAAAAAGATTGAACTTGGTATTTAATATCATAAATAGTAAAGACCCTCCAAGATCATTATATAGAGTCATTGAAATTTAATCAAAATACTAATTTTAAATTTCCGTGGCGGGAAAAAAGTGTTCCAAAAAACCTGTCTATTTTAATTTTAATTTTTTTATTTTTGCTATACAAGCTCCCACACATATGGAGATTATCAAGAGAAAATTTCAAGTTTGTACTTCATTTTCTGATTCGGTGGGTGTCAAAGTCACTATTTTATGGTTGATTTGAGCTGGAATGGCCCAAAAGAAAACTTGAATCACGAAAAATAAATATGGTTTTAACAGCATTAGCAAAGAATAATTTGAAAAGGAAGATCAGAAAAATACAACTTTCAGTACCTAATGATGTTATAATGGAATAAAAAGTTATAGGAAAACAAAATAGGAAAAAGAGCAGCTTGCTAAAATAGTGTACCGATACCCCACCTTTTTAAATACCATTGCATATTTTACAGGTTTCCATTAAATTCCACTAGCAGGTTAACAAAAAAATCAAAACATTTCTTGGTTTTGCAAAAGATTGAAAAATTAAAAAGATAGGGAAGAAAAGAATTTCTTTGAAAAAGGTTTATATGTTTTTTAAACCTAGTAAATATTTGATGGTAATTTGAATGTTCTATTCTCTTAAGAGCAGTCTTTAAATAATTCAAACATATTAGGTGAATAACTATATTCTCATCATGAATGGTTGAAACAATTAAACCAGGAAATCTAGATATATAGGGTGAAAATGAAACTGCACCATCAGTTTTCTAAACAAGTGTAATTCTTCAAACTTAATGTTTTAAAAAGATTCTAAAAAACAACATCTGTGACACATCAACATCTTCTTAAACACCTGCTTTTGATAGAAGAACATTTTTAAACAATAGAAACTTTGTTTAAACTGTAGGAAAATGTCTATGGAAGAAAAATCATTTAGCAATAACATATATCAATGCAAGATGACTTTTGGAGACAACTGACATTACTAAAAAATATGTTTAAAAACATTTGGTAACCTTTTTAAATCTGTGTGCAAGTAGCCAAAATAGAATTATTAATAGCGAGCAGAAAAGGTCACATGAAAATTTCTTTTCATTAATAATTTATTATGAATGATATATACGTATATAGAAAACTTTTTACAATTCACTATAGCCTTATTACTTTTTTAATACCCTCCAGAAAATTGAAACGTTCATAAATGCAACAATGTGTTTTTGCATCTCACAGGGTATATATATTATAATCTTAGAGATAAAATATGAAATATTTATCAAAATATCTAAGAAATAGTATGTAGCCCACAAATATCTAACATATCAACAGTATTTTAAAGTTCTCTGTTAGAAATATGTAAATAAATCATTTCGTAATTTATGGAAGAAAATGCTTTCTCGTCCAAAATGCTGGTTTTAAGTCTTGCCTTAAAAAATTCCAGAAACCTATTAAAGAGCAAATGGTAAAAAGACCAAGCTATTGTCTCTCATTTTTGCCCATTATATTTTAAGGTAAATATAATTGACCACACTATAAAAAATGTTTTTGAGTGTTATTTTAATTATGTTGATTAAAATTGAAAAATTTACAAAATGAAAACACTTTTAAGTTGGCGATCAAAAGCAAAAGGTAAACCCTGTGTTAAAAAAGAAATCTAATTCTTTAAAGTAAAATCATATAAACATCATAAATTCTCACTTTTGTGCAACTTTCTCTACATTAGACCTAGGATTAAAATCAAATTATCACATACCTGTAAAATACATGTTCTCTTGGTTTAAGAAACATCACAAAAGAGGATTAAAGTTATTTTTCTGTATGTCAATCAGATAATTTGCATAAAAAGGTATTATCACAAAATCCATTCATGAAATGGGAAGAGAAATTGCAGTTTATCCATGTTCATTATTTTTGTTTTATTTTACATCAGACTTTAAATATTTAAAAACACTGATAAGCCAAGCTTCTTGCAAAATGGTTGCCCATGCAGCAACTGATTGCAGCAAACAAAGTGAATAAAATAGTACCTGCAAACTAGATATATAAGAGCCTGGGTATGAGTTGAAAATCTGGATAAGTTCAAAACATTTAGAAACATTCCACCAGAAGATTGTGTCTTGGCATAGAAGGAAGTTATCTTTAGTTATACTAAGAAACAGCAACAAGTATGCAAAATGGCTAAACAGTATAAGACATGCAACCAGAAACTTTTAATTAACCAACTACTGGCTAGCTAATTCAACTCAGAGAGATGGAAGATGTCAGTGCTGAAAATGAAAAACACACACATATACAAAGAACTTTGAGGAACATTGACAGTTTGAGTGGAATATATTCAAAGGGATAATAAATATAATAAAGATGCAGAAAGAAAACGATATACCTGATATTAATTATAAAGGATAGATTTGAGTGTATGGTTTAAATTCTGTTTGAAAAACAGTATATGGACAAAGCAACGTAAGAAGGACTAAAGTTTGAAATCGTAGTATATACATCATGAATAATATATCACCAAATTAATGGCCTGTTTAACCCGAATGTACAGAGTCTGTTATATCTTAAAAAATCCTATCAATAATGGTAAGCAAAAATGAAAAGAAGTGAAGCTAGAAACCAATGCAAAACCCTAAAAAAGAAAACAGATAGATGATACTTGTTTTCATCATAATTAATTTTTTACTTTATTTTCTATTATCATGTTATATTTTAGCAATAAAAAGTAAGAGTAAAATAATAATATATGACAAAATATTGGAGAATTAGTCTTGGATCCCTTGTAACAATAGGTAAAAGGGGGAGGCCCCAAATAATTAGGGGAATTCCTAAAATTTTAGAGTGGAGAGGGTCTTAATAAAAGAGGGGGTTGGAATTTTGAAAAACAACCTATTTCAACAACCTTGCTCCCAAGGTTTCGACAATGAGCATTTCATTAATTTTTGTCTCCCCTTTGTTTTTGTTGGAGTCCAGGCCTCATGGTTTTACTTAATGAATTTCATCATGCCATTATGCCAAAAATAAACTATACACATTCTCAAAGGAATTAATTTTTATATGAAACATAAAAGATTTTGGCAAGTTTTTATAGTTTTATAATCAAGGCACAGCTGTTGTCACTAAACAATGAGCTATGGGTGAGAACCTATTCTAAATTTAAAAATCAGACTTCTAGGAGTGGTACATTCAAGAGGGGTGCTTATTTGAGGAGGGGCACTTCATTCAAGGAAATATGGTAGGTCTTTATTGCTAGAAGATCCTCAAAATTGTTTTCTGAAAAAAATTCAGAACTGATCTTAAAGAGGCTACGACATGAATCATGATTGTTGTGTTTGTTTACTTTTTTTACCGTCAGCCATATTCTCCAACTCTCGCCTCGAATTGATTTTTGGTGCTGCACCATAAATGAAGATCACATGATTTGTGTCGTAGCCCCTTTTAGTTAAATCTCATGATTATTTCAGAACTGTTAAAGCAAATAAAAATTCAGACAGAATGTAAAAATAAAAAATCTGTCTTGAAATCCTTAACAAGAATGTTTTATTTGAAACTGAAACATTAAGGGGCCCCCTCACATATCAATTTCTCCTTTTTTAGTGTCATTTGACACTATTGGGTGGTCAGGTAAAAACTTGTGACACTAACAATTTTCATAGCAAGTATAAATTTTTTAAAAAGGTTTGTGTTTGACATTCTCTGATTTTCAAGGGCCTTTATCTATAAAGTTTAGACCACCTCCAAAGGGAAAACTATCGTTATTGCTTTCTTCTGGTCAGTTCAAGGTTGTGGCTCTTCAAGATAGATTAGCATCATATGTTATGCCAACAACAAATATTGCAGATTTTTTGGCTTTATAATTTCACGTGCGTTCTTGACATGTAACAAGGAGTAGAAACAACCTTTAAAAACTCAGAATGACAAATACTCCCCTTTTTCTAGAATTCACAATATTTATTCGAGTATTAAATATAAATATCTTGTGTTTCTATGCGCTTGTTTCTACGTCTTTTTCGACCATGAAACTATTACATTGATTTTCTTTGTTTTTTGCCTTTTGATGCTCAGAGGTGGTGGGTTGCTGAGCTTAGCATCAAGAAGAGGAAAAATCAATATGTGAGTGGCCCCTTAACAGAACTTATATCCTTTAAGTTATTAACACATTTATCATCACATATTAAAAAAGCAATGGGTATACACAAGACTGTTAAATGAAAGATAAAATTTTGTATGTAGCTGTATAGATGCGTAAATAAAGTTTACGTTTTTACTAAAGTGACCCGATTCGGCAGTCAAAAGCAACAAATTCTATTCTTTTAACTGCCAAAAGACAGTTTTATTATTGTTTTATTTATTAAAAAATAAACTGACAATAACATATGTACTTATGTTAAGCCCAAAATCCAACGTTTTTATACTGTTACACGTGTTTACAAAGTAATTTGTAGGCATAATATATACATCGGTATGGAAAACTTGGCTTTTTTCAGAAGTATACATTCACTTTTTTCTCTCTCCCTTATTAGCTTAATGTTCACATTTCAAATAGCCTCAATGATAAAAAATATCCCAACTGAAATTTACACTTAATAACTTCTGAATAAGGTATTGTACCTTTTTGCAGCCATGCTCTTATTACCACTCCAGAATGGATCGGAAAGATGTTCTTTAATCATTTCTTTGTGATGAGTACCAAAAAATACACAAGTGACACAAAACAAAATTTAGGGATATCGACTTGTTTTTCTTCCCATAAATACTTTGACCACGGTAAAAAAATGTTTTTACGGGTTTCTTCGCGTTAGTAATTGTCACATTTTGGCTACATGTTGAATGAAATTAATTGTTCATGTTTTTCCACTGTATTTCACCATGTTTCTTCAAAACAGAAATCTTTTTCAAAGCTATCTTTTCGCACCAAGTGTGCCGGCAAACAAATTACTACTGGGGAAACCCCTAATACTGCAAAATTTCTACCTGCAAATTTAAATATTCAGCATAAAATTGTGTATGTTTGACTTTAAAAAGTGTTACAATTTTGACATCCCTTTTATACAGAAAGCAAAAGCATTATTTTCGCCTTGTTAAAAGATAACTAAACCCATATTTACACACTGATAATTATTCATTGTAGAATTTCTTTGGTGTTTTTGACCAACATGGGTTGCAGAGACTATTCGTTCTCTCGTGTTTGTAAAAAATAATATAATGATATATACTCATGCCCCTACTACGTTTAATTTATTTTTTTGAGATCGCAATCAATTTCGTTACTAGTCTTCCGATTAAATTTGTTTTCATTTCCTGTCATTTCTTGTCAAGTTTTTTAAGAAATCGCTAACCCTAACCTATGAAGCTGATCAGTGAGTGTAGACCCATTGAAAGAAACGTTATTGTTCGATGTAAAGCAAGCCATTATTTTGTTTGGTGTGATCATAATCTTGGAAAATGTTGTTAGTTTGAGAACATAGTCTCTTTTTCTTGTGAGTATGTTGAGAATTACAAAACATCATCCTTTTTTGATATACTACAAAAAACTTTCTTGTTTATAAATCCCGGGAAAACTCTTCTAAATTTAAGATATTTTTTGAAAGAAACTTACCTTATTTACCTTACTTAACGTATTTTCTCAGACTTAGGGATTTAGGAAATTACCGTATGTGTGATGCTGTTGGTGAAGGACTTTTGATATTTCCCTGTTTATGCAACCGAGTTTCGTCACGATTCTGGACGACATATTGCATGTACGCATGCGCGTGACAGTGTATCTAATATATTATTAATAGTAGAATATTTATTCCTCTACAATTTGATGTATTTTATTTTTTTGCAAAAAAGACGTTACACTCGCCTTAATCGACTCGTGTATCATCAGCTTTATTATTTGAGCATACCGAAATCACATTGCGCATAGAAAATGAATCTTAAAGCGGGGTGGTGATACATGTTCAGTTTTTTGTTAAGGTTAGTTTTCATTTAGCAGTTTCTCCCGCTCGCGCTCGGAAAAAAATAACACTTCTGACTTCAGCGCATGCGCAATGGAGTTGGAATTATGCTCGAGCAGGCGGATGCAAGTGGAAAAATCAACGCTCGTGCACATCCAAAACTTTTGATCTCGTTTTTTCCGCCTGTCTCTATATATCAACCAATCAAATTTTAGAAAACTCGGTAATAATTAATTTATTTCTGAACAACAATAGCTGTTTCTATACTACGACGACGAATTTGGAGACAGAAAAATTATTTGAATGAAATAATTCGTCTGTCTTGTATAGAAACAGTCTCGCGTCGGTGAATTTGTTTAATTATTCTGTCTCCATTTCTCCATCAAATCGACGCATAAATTGTATATTTGTTGTTTGTTAGCGAAAGTATAGAAACAGCAGACAGCGAAAGTAATTATATTTTCAAGGAGCACATTATAAGAGCAGCATCGAATTTCGGGAGGAAGAACAACTTGATCAAGTTTTTGGTGATTTTTTTGAGAATGTAAGTGATTACATACAATCTAAAAGCCACTTGTTGCAATCATCAGTTGTGCAGTATACAGCAGCTGGTTTTTAAAAGGCCGTATCCAGTGGGCAAAACTGGTTATTTAACGTCATAATCATTAAAACTTTGATTAGAAAATATTAACACTTTAACCCTTCTCCGCATACTCATAGTAGTTCCATACCTATTCATTTTTAAACACGGGTCTATTCGTTTCGCGCTATGAGATTTTGTCAGTTTGAGAGTGATAAAAAATCGTACATAATCCTTTGATTAATCAATAAAATTTTATTTCCTTCAGATGGCATCTCAAGGCAAGAAAAGAAGCAAGTCTGCGTCAGCGAAGTCATCTAAGGCATACAGTAGGAGATGGACTCTAGATGAAAAAGCGTGTTTTGCCAGGGCCGGCGGAAAGGTTTTGGAAATGGAGAGGCTGAATAATATAGTATCTAAGGAGGCGCCACCATGGTTGGCGCCAACGGGCTTGAAATTTTTGAAAAATAGGCCCTCTAGATTGGCTAAAACTGGCCCCAATTTAAAAGAATATTGTGTCGAAATAATCACTGATAAACGTAAAAAAGCAGGCTCAAAATGTGACCCATGAATAACGCATCAAATTTTTCCTTTGTTCTAGATATATGTATACAATGATGGAATAGTGGATAAAGTAAAGTAACGAAAAAGTAAACATAAAGATACTAAGTAAATTACAAGTCCTTTGCAGTAAATTTGCCAAAAATTCTCTGGCGATGCTCGTCTGATTGAACAAATGCATTTGCAATCTTTACTAAATCTAGTTTATCTGTACGATTTTTATGAAAGTTAAGCATCGAAACAGAGTTAAATCTTGCTGGTAACATCGTCGATCTGATCCAAGTTTTGACTCTCCTGGCCAACGAAAAGGTTCGCTCAGCGGTTGCACTAGATGCTGGGTTAACTGCTAATATTTTACTAATTTTGCAAACGTTAGATAAAAATTTCTTCTCTGGCTTCTCCAATAATTTCATTTCCTTAATCAGATCTTCGAAATTATCTATTTCTTTATCTTTCATAAGAACTTTAAATGATGAGAGCTCTACCATCAACTCATCCTCGTTGATATCGGTTGCATAATTCTCACGGACAACTTTCAATTCTGCCGCTATGTCCTTGCCTTTCAATGCCTTTATCAATAATGACTCTAAATTTTCAAACATAAAAAACGATGGCTGGGTAAAACGATCACGAATAGAGGTAACTAAGACATCGATAGCTTCATAAAACTGCTGACGATAGTGGTCGCGTGGAGTTGAGACATGGTGGGCTTCAGACGAGCTTCTGTTTCCTTCAAGATAAAACAACATCGAGTATTTTGGATTTTTACGTTTCCTTTTTAAAACTGGTTCGGAAACGAACGGAATTTGTTCGATCTCCTTCAAACATAAATCATAAAGAGCATCGAAACTTTGAGAATTTCGCATTTTGGCGATGGTTTCGACAGTAAGCATGGCTACGCGCTTACTACTGACAGCTGACATTTTCTCTTTTTGCAATGTTTGTGATAACTTGTCGGTATGTGAGTAAAGGAGTTTTCCGATTTTCAATCCAAAGTAATAATCGAATGTCTCCATTTGTGATTGGCATCCAATGATTCGTGATTTCACATCTCTGTTAAGCCCTAATTCCGTAAGGCAATCATCCCAAAGCTGGTGCAAGTGGTGGTAGTTTTCGATGATCTTTTGAAAACAATTAGCACGAACTGTCCATCTCGTTGTTGAGAGTTTACTGATACGGTTAGTTGATTCAGCATCTACATCAGTAATTTTTATGGCCTCCAATTTCTGTTCCCGTTTAGGAGAGTACTTCACAAGTACCGCAATCTCGCCGCTGGTATCCATGGTATTCGATAAAATCTTTGATTCTTTTGTCGTTTCTTTCACAGACAAGCTTAGCGAATGACAATGGCAGTGAGTTACAAATGCTTTTGATTGCATGTCTTGCCGTCATAACACTGTCCTCTACAGTTATCTAAAGATATTTGGACACGTAAAAGGATATCGGTAATTGCTGAGACGATCGTATCGCTTTTGATATTTTGGACCTCGTAAAAGCCCAAAAAATCTTCATGTATGTCGAACAAATCATCCACCCATCGTAAACAAAGAGTTAATTGTTCTTTGTTGGAAATGTCAGTATACTCATCGCAGATGGTTGCGTAATAGGTATCTTTTATTTCGTCAGATAGATCACGTAATATTTGGTGTGCCATCAACATGAGTAATTCGTTTTGGATGTCGTGAGATGTATATTTCTCTCTCTTCTTTTTCAACCACTCGGTCAGCTTTGGAACGTCAGTACATCTCAATTTCAAAAGCTGGATAAAATTCGAGTTTTCATCGCTCTCATCTCCTCGTAGTGCAAGTCCTTGTCGACCAAGAAACTGTATTGTTTCAATAATTTTCAAGAGACATTTTCGATTTTCTTCCATGTCCGACTTGATCTTTTCGCTTGTCATTTGGAGTATGTTCCCACACTGAGGTATCGTTATCTCAAAGGTTAGTGCTGCAATGTGGCATTTGGATTGTTGATGCTGTTTGAACTTGGCACGTGCATTTTTTCCAATAACGAAAACCAGAGGTAAGGAAAGCTTCTTCCTTTCGTTCCAGATCAAGTTTTGGCAAGTGTTTTTTACAAACGAAACATGTCACTGAATCTCTTTCCTCGTTAAAATCAAGCCACTCAAATTCAGTTAGCCAGTTGTGTTGAAAAGAACGGTACTGGTCTCCAAATAAAGTTTTTTTAAATTCAAACTTACTGTGTGGATGATTGGGTTTATCAGCAATCACTGGTGGAGCCTCTGCCGAAGATCTTGTGCTACTATAACTGCCACTACTGCTATCCGTTGTCTCTGGTGGGCCAGTAATATCGGTTTCTTTTCCCACGTCTTCATTTTCTCCGCTTCCCGCTTTTTCAGGAACTTTTTTAAAATAGTTGTTAATCGTTTTCATCTTATAAATATTGAGCGTTTTGTACTTGTCTTGTCTTGTCTCGTCTTGTTCTCTCTCTAAACTGAAACTATCTTCGTTCCTCGTAATATGAAAAATATGAGAAAGAAAAAAACGCAAAAAGGTCTCCTTCTTTGAGCATTATCAATATGCACAGGTCGGCACTGGTTAATATGTATCAAAATAATATCTACGTTGGAGGGTTTTCTGTTTCATTGACATTAAATCTATCAAAGAAGCTACACTTTTGCTGCATAATAGATTCAACATTAGTCCGCATCATATTACGCACATTATTTTAAATCAATGAAAACACTGTTAAAAAAAATTCTGAAGCCTCCCCAGCCTCCCCGGCTCCGCCGTGCCTGTTTGCTGAGGTGCTTATCGATTCGGACAACAACTTTTTAATTGCTATAGAGAAACTTTCGCTGAAGAAATCTTCAAACGAAGAATTGTTTGGTCATGTTAAGACATTATTCGACAAGCAACTGCAAGATCCATGTTTTATAGCCGTGAATGAAAGGAACAATTTCCGAGATGATAATGGAAATAAAAAAACATATGAGCCGTTAGATACATCAATTCCAAAATTAAGAACACAACTTAAGTCATTAAAAGCACAATGGCGTACCTTGCACGAACGCGTAAAAGGGTCAGGTCTTGCCGCTGAGGACGATCCTGAGTGGTTTAAGCTGCTTGACGGGGTATTCACCGACAACAATGCGGAGGTCGACCCAGTATCGTGCCCCCAGGAGACATCTTTTGTGAGGGGAGACGACTCTGGGGAAGAACTATCCGACATAGAGTCAAACGACGAAGTAGCTGAAGGAGAAGAAGACAGTGCAGCAGACGAACCAGAAGAGCAGGAACAGGGAAGTGCAAAGGAAGCGAAAAAAAACAACAAGCTGGTCGCAAAAGTGCACGAAAAGCGGGTTGTTATAAGGTCGAACAAGCAGGCTTTGAGTGAAGTAGCAAAGTCCATGAAAGCAATGGCAGACGCACAAGTAAAAAGGATGAAGATGACGCTAGATGCAGAAAGAGAGCGTTAGGAAAGGCAACGACAAGAAAGGCTTGAAGAAGCCGAAAAAACACGTAAACACGAGCTGGAAATTGCCAAAATTTATGCCAACGCATTTGCCAGTCGTAATCCACCAAACTACAATCCTCCAATCTTCAATCATCCGTTGCCAGTAGATAACTCCCAAGTGAACACGCCACAACACGTTCACAACCAGTTCCGCTACAACCACCCACCCATATAACGAAAGTTCTATAACTCCACCGCATTCGACTGGAGTAAGAGGGTATGATGAAAGCCACCAACAGTTTACTGGGAGAATTAGAGGTTTTACTTTGATGGACGATCTTCTTGGAAGTCCCGTCGCTCCACTCTTTGGTCGAAGGAATGATGAACAACAGTGAAACGCTGCAACACGCTACTGCGAAAAAAAAGGAAAATTTGCTAAAATTTGCTAATTTCGCGGGAAATTCACCGAACAGTTATCTTGTAAAACACGTTTGGAAGTTTTCTGAATATATAAATATACCTTATTCGTACTAATTTTAAACTCCGTTTAATTTTGCACATTGAGACTGTTATTAGAGGCTAAGTAGAGAGTATATTCGTTCATAACCGCTTGCTCGTTAAATCGGTACTGACTTAAGAAAATTAGTACAAATACGGTTAGTACACAGTTTTTAAAGCATAGAAGAGAGTTTTACCAGACAGTCTACTTTTTTGTCGTCATGTCCGTTCTTGTAAGAACCAAAGTTGCTCAATGGTTCATATACAACCAGTTGGAAATCTTGGTTCTATTGAGATTTGATTCTTGCGGATTTTCTGCCCTTTCAATGGATTTTCGAATTAGGCCCAATTGCTTAACTTCTAATCGCCATCTTGGTTTGCAAGGATCATCACGTGTTACACAAAAGTTGTGCAACATTATGCAGACCATCACCACATACTTCAGATTAAATTGACGACATTCCGTTTTTTTGTAAAGGATTCTCCAACGCCCTTTTAACGTGCCATATGCATTCTCTGTCACCACCCACGCACTGCGTAACTTCTTGTTGAAATATTTCTGTTCTGGATCGGTTGTTCGCTCGTCGTAACCTTTAAGAAGCCAGGGGAATTTCGGAAAAGCGGTATCACCAATCGTTACCAGAGGAATTTTACCAAAATCCCCAAGTTGAATTTGTCTATCAGGAATAGTTTCTTTATCTTCCAGAATATTTCTAAACAGGGTAGTATTACGGAGAAGTCTCGCATCATGGGTGCTGCCAGGAGCGCCTACAGCTGCATATAAAAAGCGTTTATCATGTCCCACAAGACCCATGTTCGTAACGCTATACCTTTTTTTAAAGCTAAAGTAACTTTTCAAATTAGAGCTAATATACACATGAAATCCATCCCATGCTCCTACGCACGGGAATTCGTAGTTTTCCAAGAAACCCTTTACTTCTGCTTTCCACGCAGCATCGTTTTTAGGCATTTTTACATACTGGTTGTATAGCCGAGTAACTAAAAGTCGACATACTAGGTTAAATACTGCTTCACATGTAGAAATAGACCATCCAAAAATGTCTTCAAGCGTCGAAAAGCTGCATCCGTGGGCTAATCTGTATAACGTCAGTGCCAACTGCGTCTCAGGAGGTATGGGGTGTGGCTTCATTGGAGTTGGTTTTTTTGTTATATCGTCTTTGATGTGGATCAAAAGTTCTTCAAAGCTAGCTCGTGTCACTCTGAGTTTATCTTTAAACCTCTTGTCACTCCAGTTACGATAACCGTCTTCCCAAATTCTACGGTCACGAACTTCGTTTTGTCCACGCGGTTTTCTCGTTTTTCCTTCTGCAATCATAAAAGTGGCAATCACTGTTGACATCATGTTTGATAAATCGGCGTCCATCTCCTCATTCTCGCGCTTTAATCGTTTTTTTCTTACTTCTTCTTGCTCAGAGATTGCTATTGCGTCGAGTTTACGTTTTTTGCGTTTTTTAAGTTCAAGTTCAGTGATGAATTTTTCCACATCCATTCCACACACAAACAGTTTTCCTATAAAGTTTATTTCATTTTGGTGTCTCTGTGATAGCAAAATATATTATCCTATTTCAATAGAACAACAGGTGGGCAATGTAAATTAATTCAAATATGCTATCTAGTGTAGAAACAGGACGTCGAAAACGATATCGGTGAATGGAAACTGACCTTTAGAAATTTTTCAGCAACATAGATAAGAACATTGATTTCTTCTCATGAGGTCACATTGGGAGGACGACGATATAGTTGCTAGGTCCAAAACACGCTTAATTTCTGTGCTAATTGGATTTCTGCGTAAGAGCAAGGAATCCTATAAAACCGGCTGTGTTCGTGGTTCATCTGTCTAAACCTGGCGTGATCATATACGTCCTCATTCATTGCTGTGAGAGAAAATGGCGGACATGTTAGTGGAGAATTAGGCAAAACTTAGACGTATAAAATTTGCACGTAGAATAATTCAATAGTGCAGGTATCGAATTTGGGGATCATTTTTCATATTTTGGCCAAAAAAGGGCGAATTGGGCAAAATTTGGACCAAATTTCGAAAGCGCTTCAATTTTCAGGAAAATTTGCGTATAGAACAATTTAATAGCGCTGCTGGTTTTAAATTTGTTGCGAATTTAAGAAAAAGCGATTTTAAAAAGAAGCTTGTCCTTATAATGACAGTTTGGTTACAATTAGCTCACTAGCAGAAAGCCTTATGCCCGCCCGTGCTCTAGTCTTTCCATAGCTTTATTTTTTCGTCCTGAAACAAATTTATATTAAACATTGACAAACAGGGAAATCATAGAGATAATTATACTTGCTTGAGGAAAACAGATGAGAGATTTGATACGCATATGATGCTAGGTCTCCCAAAAATACAATTTTCTATTAACTAATTTGCCGTTTAAATTCAAGCTCTCCACTTAGCCTGATTACCTAAAATGATTAAAAAGCATTTAGCTGCAGTCCATTTGCGGAAAACCAAAAAGTTGTGGTCTAAAAACATCTTCTAAAATACCTTTAACCTCGGGGTGACACTGTTGGCTGAGACACAGAATGTGTTATCATCGGCATAGTTACAAACACATATGTCAGATCCATCAGTGCCTGTGGCTCATATTTAAACAGAAAGTCATTCAAAAAAAATATTAAAAAGTAATATTCCTATAATTTCTCCTATAATTAACTTCAGAAAAAGTATGCTTCTGCTTTACTCATGGATTTAAGCAAGACCTTTGATTGCATTAATCACAGGCTGTTACTAGCAAAGCTTCAGGTTTATTGGTTTTCTAACAATGCACTTTCCTATGTTTGGAGTTACTTAGGGTTTCGTTTTCAAAGTTGATGGTCCATTCAGTACATGGCAGGAAATACTAAATGGCCTCTCCCAGGGTTCAATTTCTTTAGCCTAATTACTTGTTTTAATACCAATTTTATGGCAATTCAACAGTTTTAGCGCAGTGTTCTTTAATTTTGATTTCATAACTATCTTTATCCAATCACTTTGTTGTTACAAGTAGCTCCGCTTTTACCTTATTCCGCTCACAGTATTATCCTTGTTATCTAGTTAGCTATTTTTTTATACAGAAGAACAACAAGAGCAGGTTTGACAGGACGGAAAGGATTTTATACTTGAGGTGTTAACAAATGTTCAAAATAATAAAGTGTACTTTAAAGGGAAGAAAGATGAGTTACCACATGAAAAACTTTTTCTTCAAATAAAAAAAGAACATCAAAGAAATCGTCCGCTTGTTCCACCTGGGATGGGGTTACGAAAAATTGTTTTTGTAAATGATAACAGAATAAACGTTAACGCAAAAACATAGAAACAACACCTGCAAAAACAACTTTTTCCTGCTATTCAACCCCTTTAACGTCATTCAAAAAACGTTAAATTCACGTTTCATCGAAGCTAGCGCCCACCCATGGTAACGCCCACCCTCATCTCCCAATTGTGACTCCTTGATTAACCAGATAAAAGAGAAAATTTAGATAAAAGAGAAAATTCATGAATTAAGGCTAAACAATCCATTCAAAAATGAAGAACTAAAAGGATACAATTAGAACTGCTTGGAAAGAAGTTGTTTTCCTTCCATTCGCAAACCAACCAAGCTATTCAACAGAAGGCCACTCTCAGTGAATGACCATAAAGGCCAATGTATTAACGATTATGGTTAAATCGTTTTTGTTTCTTACGTTATGCTTCTCATTTTATTCGTTATTTTAATGATAACGAACATCATGTTACAGGAATATCTAAATTTTTGTAATATCAAATTTAATAAAAAGAAGAAAAAATAATTGACGTCAAAATTTGAACAAATTGAAATCATGCTGTCCCTTACTTCCTTTATTTTCGACTGAAACATAAAATGAATTCTTGCCAAAATGGACGCATAAAAATTTCTAAATACATTTGTGAGATAGAAATATAGGAATCCTTGATTTATCACGAATCCCAGTCCGACACGCTATGCAAACATTGATGTAGAAATTAGGATAGGATTAGGAAATGCGAAGAAAGGTGTAGAGAAGCGTTAAAGTGCAGTATGTATCCAAAGAGTACAACAAGTGATAAGAAAGCAGATAACAAGAAAGAAATGTTGGATAAATACTGTACTACTGTAATGAAAATAAGTTAAAAGAAGCTAAAAATTGTGATGTTCTAATAAATCGTATAAAATTAGGTAAGTATAATTCAGATTTTGCTGCAGCTGGCAAGGTGTTGAATTACCAGCCTCAGATCGAATTCTTGGTAAGCGAATCAGAGAATTGTTTCCCCGTGTGTTGATGTTGTGTGAAACCATCACATACTTCGGTAGAGTAGAGTCAATTCCACGAATACATTTGAACACATCTGCTGAAATTTTACGTTTCCTTTCAGTCTCGATTGTTGGCCAAGTAGCCGCTAGATCTCCGACTGTTCTCTTGGCTCGACATTGGAGCCGTTCAAAAGTGTTAGCCCAGGTTTTGCTTTGCCCAAGATAAATATTTGAGCAGAACATGAAAGTCGGTTTGATGATGGTGTTGTATATTGTTTCTGCTACTATTGGAGATACCTGATGTCTGACTTTGTTCAAGAGTTTGATTCTTGTGCTGATCTTTTTGGATGTTTTGATGCAGTGATCATTAAGGTTAAGGTGATGGTCAAGCGTTACACCCAGATATTCATAAGATGGAGGTTGGTTAATCTGAATGTTTTCTATCATGATGTTACATTTCGATTTAGCTTCTCTTGATCCATAAAGTACAAACTCTGTTTTGCCTTTTTTCAAATTAAGTATTAGGCAATTATCATTGACCCAATGGGAGATCGTTTCAGTTTCCTTGTTAATGACAGTTTCGATGTCTTTGATGTTCTTCGCAGAGTAATATAGTACAGTGTCATCTGCATACATTAACATTGAACAGTCTTTCAACTGGAGCTGGATATCATTAATCAGGATTATGAAGAATAGGGGACCCAGAATGGATCCTTGTGGAACCTCGTGTGTAATTTTTTCCGGTTTTGACAAACAACCATCAAAGTTTACAAGTTGTTCACGGTTGAATAGGTAGTCAGTTATCCATTTCAGCTCAATTCCTGTGACACCATAGAAACGTAATTTATGAGTAAGGCATGCATGATTCATTGTGTCGAATGCCTTGGAGAAGTCCATGTATAGTACGCCAGTATATCTACCCTTATCCATGTTTAAGCGAATTGGTCGACAAGAGATGTCACAGCATGTTGGGTTGAGCGGTTACGACGAAAACCCATTTGTGATTTCGTAAGTAGCTCGTCATCTTCGAAATAATCTGCGAGTTGGTTGAAGGCAGTCTTTTCGATCACTTTCGAGATGACATTCAGGACTGATATTGGCCGATAGTTAGTAAACAGAGTTTTGTCTCCAGATTTGTAAATAGGAGTAACTTTTGCTGATTTTTCTGAAGTGGGAAAGACACCAGACATAAGACATATATTTATCAGAAACGTAAGCGGGGCAGAAAGTTCCTCGGCTGCGTCTCTTATCATTATTGCAGGAAGACAGTCAGAACCTGCAGATTTTGAAGTTCGGATGTTTTTAAGGATTTTCAGTGTTTCTTTGATTTCGACCGTGCGGAATTTAAAAATTCGGTTCTGTGGGTTTACTTTATGTAGATATTTGTATCCATTGAATGGGTGCCATGTTCTGTTAGTAAAAGTTTTAACGGTTTCTGCTAGTTTCGATCCGATTGTGGCAAAAAAGGAACAAAACCCGTTGGAAATTTCATTACGATCAGTTGCCATTTTGTCGTCAAATTTAAATGTTTTTGCAGGTGGATCTTCATTTTTAGTAGGGAATGTTTTTTTGATTTGGTTCCAGAATTGCTTCGGGTGGCTACGCGTTTCTCTAAAAATTGATCGGATATAGTTGGCTTTCGCTTGACAAATCATACGTGAGACACGATTACGTAACACTTTGTACATAGACCAATCATATTGATTGTTGGTTCGTTTTGCTAGACGTAAGTAATAATCTCTAGTATTCATTTTTGATTTTATGGTTTTGGTGAGCCAGGCATTGGATTTACCACGTATTGTTCTTTCAATTATCGGAGCATGTTTATTTATAATATTTGTCAGCAAAGATTTAAATGAATTCCATGAGCTGTTTACATCAGCCTCATTTAAACAGTTTTCCCACGGCGCATTATGTATGTCATTTTGGAAATATTCTTTGTCGTAATTTTTGTAGTCACGTGAAAACAATCGTCGAGGATTGTATTTCTTTGTATGCTTTTTGTATATAACTCCTATTAGGTCATGGTCATTAAACGAATTCGAGTGCACGATGGAATTTGCAACCTTTGTTTCGTCAGTTACCATAATCACATCAATTAAAGTTTTTGTGTTATTCGTCGTGCGAATAGGTTCGGTTATTATCTGTTTGAAGCCGTTAATTGAGAATAAATTCTTTATATGTGCTTGGTCCCGAGCGATGAGATAATTGCAGTTTAGGTCTCCTGTTATGATACAGTCTTTGTTCTCTATAGTCGTTCTCTATAGTCTTACTGTCGATAACATGTTTTCAAGTTTGCTGTTGAAATTTCGATCGATGTATTTTGAACTTTCAGGGGGTTTGTACAAAGTTGAAATTAATATTGATTTAGTATTTGGGATGATAATTTCGAGCCAAATACATTCAATTCCGTCAGACTAAATCGTCTCTAATGTAGCACAAAACGCCTCCATGTGGTCCAAATTCTCTATCCCTTCGTTCGATCGTGTATCCCGGAATTTTCAAATCACAATTTCTGACAGTACTGTTTGTGTGTGTTTCTGTGATACAGAAAATATGAATATTTCTTGTATCCTGGAGCAAAAGTTTGATTCTTTCCAATTTGTTAGCAACGCCATTTAAGTTTTGGTGTAGAACTTTCATACCTCTTTTCGTAAGAAACGATTTCAATGTGTTATCTAGAAAACCAACGGTTTCACTGTCAGTCTCTTCTTTATGACATAACGAACAAAATAAACGTTCAGTACCATTTTTAAGTTTATCCACAAGACATTTCATATGACAAGAAGCTGTGCAAATAAAACAAGAGCTAGCCTTTTGGTTTTTTCTAATGCTTTTATTACAACATGTACAAAAGTTAGGCCCAGGGCAAGTTTCGATGTCACCAGCTAATATCAACAAAATATAAATTAGACTTCTGGCTGGCCTCTTCGCTCTTAATCCATTTTGCAGCTTTGTAACCCATAATGATGAGTGAGCATGAGTATCCTCATCAATATCATATTCTCCAGTAACTCCAAGAGTACAACTGATCCCATCACTAGTAATAAAGTTAGTCTTCTTAACAGCAAAACATGTATGCAAAAAGCTCAACAGCAGTAAAGACGTGACCAGATACGTGACCGCTCTCATCGCCGCCATCTTAGTTTTGAGTAACTTCTTTCTCAACTTTCTCAATTTTCTCAACTAATGATCTTATTTTATCTTTACATGCCTATTCGGAGAAATTTGGTTTAACTACTTTCCAGAACGAAAATTGCCTCTATATATCGACTGGTGAATCAGCAAACTCGACCATCTTACTCGCCAGTTTCATGTACATTACTAAACCTTCTCCAAGTTTGTTTCGGTCTCTGCGAAACAGGGGTTGATAACGATTTACCGAAATATAGGCATTAGTAAATGAACTATCCAACTTTGATTTTGAAATGAACAATATGTCTACAGAATTTCTGATAACTCCTTGCAAAGGTATAAATTAAAAGTTAAAAAAATTAAAAGTTAAAAAAATTTGCTCTTTTTTTATGCTATCACTCAATTGAGTGAACGGTCCCCGATCGATGAAAAATCCTGTACTGTCAGAATGAGAAAGTTACACACAGGTAGGTCGCCTCTATTGAGAATGTTTACGGATCACCAAAGCTCAGCTGAGACTGCGATCAATC
This sequence comes from Turritopsis rubra, assembly GCA_039566895.2. Taxonomy (NCBI): domain Eukaryota; kingdom Metazoa; phylum Cnidaria; class Hydrozoa; order Anthoathecata; family Oceaniidae; genus Turritopsis; species Turritopsis rubra. The sequence goes on along the minus strand of CM077625.1, from coordinate 13,898,600 downwards.
TAGATAGAAATATGGTTGTAGGTGGTCTAGTAACAGTGTGTTCCGTTTGTTAAAACCACCACAGTTTTGCTATTTTTTTCTTTATTTTGGAAATATAATTTCGATCCCCGTTGATATATTGAAACTAATCCCCCGGATCATTTCACCATAGAAACACGATAAACAAATCGCGGAAAGATCGCGAAATCGCAAAAATTAATCAAGCCTACGGGGGTCTTGTATTAACTTTCAGGAGTGAGCAATTCCTTTATTCTTTGTTCATCTGTTTCTCCTGTTCATGGTAGACATTCTGTCTTCACTATGTTAAAACGTCAAAACGAACTGATCTACAAGCCACAGGGCTTCTTGTTAGTGTTTATCAACATTTATTTTAAGCCGGTTTTCCACTAGGCAGAATATTCCGCTTGCAGTCTAACGGCTTTATTTTTTAATAAATTCCTAAAGGTCAGATCAAGTTCATCTTTTCCGCCGCGGAATATTCCGCAAGCCAATTAAATGGTTCAATTAGTGATCACGTGGAGAAAACAATAGCCGCTCCGCGCTGAAGGGATGCATTTAACGTTTCAATTGCCTTGATTTTCCATTATTTTTATGTTCTCAAATCATTCCTGAGCACCATTTGTTACTTTCACACTGAAACATTATAAGTTCCCAATGAATTGTAAACTTAAACGTTAGCAATTTGTTCGCTATCATATGCATACCATTTATACAAATTTCAGATGTGGAAATTATGGATAATAAAGTGACATTGAACGGGAGAAACAGAGATACATTTTAACAAAATCTACTGAAGGGTTTTCTTTATCTAACATAAATTACATAATGGTTTTACAAGGAAAGCGTTGCCAGGTTTAATTTGGATGACGAGTCTACGTTCCGTCAAGTATTAATATTTCTTTCGCTTGATAATGTCTGGGCGCCAGTTCACTGGATGTGTTTCTTCAGTCTAAAAGAAATAATTTGGTGAAAAAATCGATAGAAATGAATCCTGTTTGTTGTAACAAACACCTGTATTACATGTTGAGGAATTTACCAATGTAAAGCACTTGCTTATTAAAGTCCGGCCGACTCGATAGGCGGCTATATTTACGTTTCATATTCATTGCACCTCTCTGTGGACTCCGATTTCAGCGTGTCAAAAGAAGAGGATCTCCTTTGGTGACACGGACGGTTTGAATTGCATATGATCTTATTACAGATTATTGGAACCTGGTTTTGTAAAAAAAAATGATCGAAGAAATCTTTTCTCTATTTAACGGATACCTCCTTATAGTGGACACATTTTTTGCTCCTGATGGTGTCTACTATAGAGGGGTTTGGCTGTATTATTATTTGTGCGCATTTTTGAATGTCTTAATATTCTTCAGGGCCCCGGGCAATAAATCGAGCATCTACGGTAAGTCATCACTATAAAGAGGTTTGGCCGGATCTTCGTAATGATATTTGAAGCTTGCAATTCACCAACCAACATATGTCTCAATGATAAGAAAAATTCTTACTGCAGTGTCGTCCTCTTTGTAAATTTTAATCGTTTTATCGGCTTCTGTAGTCAATAAGCGAGTGCCACTAAGATCGAAAGTCATCGAGAAAATACCACTTTCACTATCCAGCGAACCAGGTTGAACAATAGCTTGTGTTCTTTGGAAGTTATATCCAGTTTTCCAGTCCCAGAAATGCATACTACCATTATCACCTGCAATAAAGCAGAAATTAGGTAGCGATATAATTTCTCTTCTAAGTTCTACAAACTATTCCTGAAACGGGATTACATCCATTACACCAAAAAATGAGGATGCCTTACCACCGGAGACCAACACGCCATCTGAATTGACAGCTAAACAATTCAAAATAGCGTTATGACCACCAAGATTTTGGATAAAGTTTCCATCAGGAAATTTCCACTGTTTTATATTATCAGCTGACGCCGAAGCCATTGTATATCTAAAAGATAGAAAGTAAAAAAAACATCATCTCGTTACCATGGTTACCATTCAAAGTGGGTTGCCAAAATTATCATAAGATAATTCAAAAATAGAACTGTTCCCATACTGTGTTGGGTGAAGTACAACAGAACGTATACTCTTCTTGTGGTTGGTTAATGTGGCCAAGGACTTCCCTGCAGCTAGATCCCAGTAGCGAACGGTGCAATCATGACTTCCAGTTATTACCTTTAAATGAAAAGAAGCAAGTGTGATAAAAAAAACAAATACTTCGGGCAAACATAAACATGAATATCATTAAATCAACCTGTGGTTCAGCACCCTGGCATTTCACATCAGCAACAGTGTTCGTATGACCTGTAAGAGTGTGTACACACGATTTGGTTCGAATATCCCACACCTAACAATAACAACAACAACAATAACAAGTGAAGTGAGTTATCTTTTTTTACTCTAACGATCCCACCATGGGGTTTTACTTTTTGAATCTATTAAGGTGGGGTTTACGCTGGATTATCTTTTCAATTCATGAAAACCTTGTGGGGATGACCACATTTTCAGGATTTCAGAATTTACAAAATTGAATCTTATGAAGGATTAAAGCATAAAAAACGTTCTGGCTGGGAATGAAAAAGTATGGTAAGACTGATATTTGGGTCTAGTGTACCAGAAATTATCAGAGCTAATCTTCCATGATACATCTCAATAGGATTTTACAACAATTGGTAGTATAAAATTAAATTATGGTACATGAACATCAGGAGATATTTTTCATACCCTAGCAGAAGAATCTCTTCCGGCAGTAACCAGTACATCAACAGTGGGATGGATATCAATAGAATACACAGCACTTAAGTGGCCATGATAATGCCGTGTCACCTAAGCAAGAGAAAGAGAAAGCACTATTTTGTATTTTTATTTGATCGATCAAGAGAGTTATACAAAAGCTCATAGATGATAACCATGACAGATATTATAATAGAGGGAAGCCTACCCTACCTTGTTATATTCTAAATCCCAACATTTTACAGTTTTGTCTTCACCACATGAAAAAAGGTACGGGTGACGAGGGCTTACAACAAGACCTCGAACAGTACTTATATGTCCAGTCAAGGATAATTTTAGACGACAGGTGGCTAAATCCCAAATCTAAAAAAATTGCCAAATTTTATATTTGATTAACGACAACAGCATCACATGCTATTCCGCACAAACGCATGCAACATGCGGCAAAATTGAAGATACATAATTGCATTTGTTTGCCAACCTGTTTTCATGCAATTTTTTAAATTGTTGCATGCAAATATCGCAAAAAAGTTCATTCTTTGTTGCACTAGACATTCTCATGTGCAACTTTTTTCTATGTTGCATTTGTCCACCTACATTTTTCTACACAACGTTGCAAGATGAACAAAAATGTTTGAAAAAAATATTTGAAATTTTATTGTTTACATTTTCAATTTGGTTGTTGAATGCTTTGCAAGCAGGTAATTCTGCTGACAGATTTTTTAAATGAGTGATTAAACAATGTTACAAGATTTATACAACATGCATTTGCCCTTAACAGATCATAATGATAATCAAGGATAGCAAAATCAAGGAAGACTGTTTAAGATGCTTACTTTAATTGTACGATCAGCAGCTCCTGTACAAAACCATTGATTAGCTGGTTCAACTGCAACACACCGAACCCAGCCATTATGACCACTTATCACCTGCAGAAAGAAAAATTCAGAGTATTTTTTACAACAGCAATGGTAACATCTTAACAGTCTTGTGCTATAAAATAATGAAAACTAAATTTTTCAGCATTATCATTATTATGTATCATTAATGATGCACTGTTATCAATGAGGATAAGCAGTTCCAGTGCATTTGAAGATCAGATTTGGACTACAGAATCTGTACTGTAGTGACCACACCCTATTTCCTTTTCAATTGCTGAGAGGATATATTCACATTGACATGTTTGGAACTGAATCTACACCCTCAGGTAAAGGACGCAAGCACACCACATATCGCTACAAGTCTGTAGTCTTCCACTATAAGCTTTAACACCAAAAGTGACATTAAGGAAAATCTTTTTAATCTCATCAAAAAAATATACTTCATAAGCATTTCACAAAGAAGCTATCAAATTGCCTTCAGACAAAAATTACACATGTTAAACATTATTTTTTATACAATGATGAATATTTTCACACACAGGAACTAAAGTTTTTGACTATGTAACAAAAAAACTATCACAGTTCCCTGAAGTCATGTGGCATCTGCACCAAATTAAAATCAAGATCGTACGTCTCCCAAACACTTATCTATAGTATTTCACTAAAATACAGATCAAATCATCTTGTAAATCAAATATTAATCTTGCAATATTGTTTATAACCAACCTTCAACACCCATATGTTTGATATATTGATTATTGATTAATTATTTAAAACTGGCTTGCTTAAAACTTTATAAGATTTAAAAAATCATATTATGCTTCAAATGTATGAAGTTGATGGCAAAATGGTTGATAATAGCTATCAAGGGTTCTTTAGCTCGTTTGGTCTTGCAACTACTATCGGAACATTAGTTGTTGGAGTTGGAAAGTATTTAACAAATTATTACATTTTTTATTTCGTTGCTATATCTATCGTACTAGTTATGATACTGGAGGGATATCGTATCAATTGTCAAAAGGCAAGACAGGCTTCAAAACTGAAGAGAAAATTAATGGCTGACTCAATCAAAAAAAGTGGTTATTCCAAACAGAACTTCCTTAGAAAACTAATGATAAAAACATCTGCACAAGAAAGTCAAGTACAACTGATCAAGGACAAGACAATGGAGATTGTCGATGAAAAAACCAAAGAACTTAAATCATCTTTAAAAAAGCGCTGGTTTCACATAAAAACATCATCTGTTCCAGTGGAGACATGCACACTACAAGCACTGGCTAGTAATTCAACAGATGTATAAACAAGATACACATTTGTCAACATCTTAATTAACATAACTTTGAAAAGAGAAGTAATTTTAAAATAGGTAAAAATTGAAAAACCCCAAACAACTCACCCGCATCAACTTCCATGGAGCATGCCATTTAGGCTTTGGCATTGTCGTAGCTTTTCTTGGAACTATGCCCATCGAAAATGGAACTTTACTCACACCAGTCGTTCCTAAAGTTTTTTTCGGTGCAATTCGTTCAAGACCACCAGATGCCAATGCCTTTTGAGTAATTTCATGGATTCCAGGAGCAGTTTTGTTTGCTTCGGTTCTGAAAGTGATGTGATTAGATAAGATTAATGGACTAGTAGAAACACACAGCCTGGGATTGGTTGCCATTAAAAGGAAACCATTCAATCTATTAAACACGGATTAGAAAGTAACTTTTGTGTTTGAATTTCCTTAGTAGTTTATACGTAAACACTATTTGCTCAAGAGACAATTATAAAAAAACTTTCTTTATAACCATGCTTATTATCTTGAAAGGTTTTCTGACACAAGAAACATGCTTTTAAAAACATCTTCAAAATCAGGAATAATGGTATACCGTGCATTAGAAAGAGGTAGTAAATCTCGAACATGTCCCGATCCAGCAGCAGATGGCTGCCTTCGATTTGCAGCTGTGTCTGCAGTTAGACTTACACCTAATAATAATAAGGAAAGCACAAGAATTCAATTTGGGCGGCGGTAGTTGTGAAGCTTTGGGGTTGAGGCCACTCAAAATTTTAGTTTAATTCAATGTTTTTCAGGGCTCAACAGCTATTTGTTATTTTACATGTACTTTTATTTCACATTTTTTATTCCTTATAGTAATAAAATATATATTCTATCATGAAGTTTCTTCAATTCGGGTGCAATAACCTCAGCAATCAATAGTGGTTACCACCTGACAACTCATATTTACAATGCATTAAATCTTACCTGGTGCATTAGGAAACTGGTGAGAACCCGTAATTGTAATCGGAATTTCTTGAGGAGCTATAACAGATCAACATGTATCTTATAAAATAAAAATAAACAAAAAACGATTGCTTAAAAATAACAAAATATCAACAAACCCTTGGATCCTTCCAATGCAAGTGGTAATGCTAGCCTTTGGTCAGTCGCAACTGTTTCTCTCAAATGACGAGCTGTACTGGAAATGGAATATTCTGACAAAATTTTTAATTTTCTTTTCACTTCATCACTAAAATTAAAAACAATACATTATATCGGATTGTAGTAAAGTTGAGATGCCTCTCTCTCTAAGGGCTTAAAGCAATCTATATAATTAAATTAAATAAGAAATATATACAACATTTTTCTCATGTTGCTCATGATTTTACATCATTTTTGCTAATTTTTCAATTCAGGATTTTGTTTTACTTTATTTTATTCTTTATACAGTACAGCCGGAAAAAAATTTACATTAAGATAATTAGCTTTCGTGAAGAGTCACCATCTTTAGAAGTTAATGGTCTTTTGTTTCTCTAACGTGAGATTTCAAAAAATCTTGTTGAAAACATAATGACTTCATGTAACATTATAAAACTTTACACAAAAATCTTTTTGTGTTTTTTCATGAAAAAAATTCATTCCTACGTGAATGTGTAAAGTTTCTTTCGACCCGTACTGTTATAATTAAAGGTTTCAATAACAGCGACAGGAATTATTACCGTCTAATCTGAATATAAAAGGTTCAGGAAAAATCTTTGATTTAATTTCTATCTTTGATACAAAGACTAAGCTAACATCTATATAAAAATACTAGCAAAATGAGAAAAGTAGTTACATACGCTTTTTTGTCTTGGCAAATTGGAAGTGAATGATCAGCTAAGAACATATCATGAGTCCTTTTTATTGATCGAAAAACCAGTGTGTGGACAGAGTGCTTCGTTATATCCTAAATAAAAAGGAAAAATTATTACAATAAAACAAAAAATGGAAATTGGAGAATCTCTTGGCCGCTTATTCAAGAGAGATGTTTGTTTAAAAATCAGACTTCCGTGAAGGTCACCTTTTTAAGAAAATACAGTATCCAAAAATGAGATAAGTAGAGTTGCAGACACCAATAAAACAAAAAGTATAAATATAGGAACATTAACTCAGCTAATGCCAGTCCAATAATGTACTTTCCCTCTTGGTTATGAGGGATGAGTTAAGGGTCTCTTTATGCATTATGGTTGTTGTAATGCAGTTTTAATGATGGGCAAATTCCTTTATGGATACAGTTTAATGTCTTTTCAATGTTGTTGGGAGGTGACTATTTTTTTTACTGTGGGCATTTATTAGGGATTTGATGTTAAGCATGAAGCTGTAACTGACTTTGACGTTGGTTTTATTGAAAATCTTGTGCTTTTTGATCATATTTAGGAAGTATTTACCAATGTTTGTGGACAGTTGTAAGGTGGGTTGAAGCTTCTCTTCCAGTTTCTTTGTTGTTGTTTTCTGTTAGTGGTGTATTTGAATTCATGTGAATTTATGTTTGTATCTCGATCTTTGTAGAGCTGTAGTACAGGGTGGCCAGGTTGAAGATTTCTTCATTTAATGAAAAGTTTGATGGACATGTTTGTATGGACAGAGACAATTCTTGAGAGCAAAAAGCAACCAACACGTTTGCATACCTCTGCCGCATACCGCGTACCATTGAAAGCACCAATCGCAACATCGAAGAGTTTCATTTCTTTTTTTAACCAGCTTTTGTTGTTGTTAAACAGTAAAGATTTATGTCCATGGAATAAAATTTATTTGTCTTGTTGACTTATTGGTGATGTGTTGTCTGCAAATTGCATGGTGTACTTTAATAGTTTTTTGCTGATTGAAGGACAAAGGTCCTTAATGTCGAACATCATAAATTTATGTTGTTTTACGTCTTTAATACTGATAAGCCAATAAATAAAGTTTGTGGTGCTTTTCAATTGGTTAAGTCGTAAGGTCCTTAGTTGTTTGCTGATATTTTCAAGTATTATTTTATATATTCTGCCAAGTTTGTTTTTTGCAGGATTGATAAGTCATGTGGCAGGGTTGAAACTTACTTTATGATCTTTAAAGGTGTTGACCAGTTCAAAATGTTCAGCGTCTTTGACGTGTTGAAAGTAATATTCTTGATCATGACAAAAAAAAGATTTAGATTTAGGCTATTTAACCTTTTCTGTATTCTCAGCACTTTTTTCATAACACGAGAATTACAAACAAATAGTATTTGTAGAAATTTTAAATGACAATCATACTCTAAAATAATAGTGATTTTTAATAAAAGTTTGCCTAACTGTTGTTTACTCTCCTTTTTAGAAGTCGTGGATTGAATAGTTGAACGCAAAAAAATACAGTCTGTAAAATACAAATGACATCAATAATAATGCATACTGCGTTGTCAATCATCAAACTAAATCCAATACCTAATGAACACAAAACACCTGCCTTCAATAAATACACCATTTCATAGTTTCAGATTTTCAGCACACATTCAGTATTAGAAATGGGAAGAAAAAATGAACAAATTAATAAGAGTTTGACCAGAAGAAAAAGTGAAAATATTTCTTGTTCCCTAAACATCGTTGACAGTCACCTGAATTTCAACACCAATTTTGAAAAGTTCTACAAAAAAGCCTGTGGACGGTTAAGATTATTAAAGTGTTTACGGAGTTATTTAACACTCGACTCCGCATATTGTGTTTTCACAATGATGATCTTACCGCTGCTTACTCATCAAAGTACTGTTAAATTAACGTTTACGGATGGACAGAAGAAAAGGCTGAAGTCTGTTGAGCGAAGGGCATCTCAGATAGTTGGTTGTAAAGTACCATCTGTGACCAATGTTATTAACAAAGAAGCATGCTGTCTGGTACGAAAATGCCTGGAACATGATTGCTGCTCAAACTTTGACAGATACTTTACAATAAATGATCACAGCCAGAATACGAGGAACTCTGGTTATCTCTTGAAAGTGCCTAAAATGAGACTAGAACTTGGGAAAACTTCTTTTCGTTATGCAGGGGCAAAACTCTACAATGACCTACCTTTAGCTATAAGAAAAAGCCAAACGAGGGCTGTTTTTAGAAACAAGATCAATGAATATTTTAATTAGATTTCTGTATTATATGTGAATAAAAACCCTATTTAGGTTCTTTTAAAGCTCTATTTGATCAATCTTATCAATTTTATATTTACCACTTTATTTTTCACTTTTGTTTAACAGGTCTAACATTGATAACAGCCGATATGTATATATTGTATATATTTTAGACGCTGAAGTATTTTGCACCTGTATAAATATTCTGCTAATAATAATAATAATAATAATAATAATAATAATAATAATAATAATAATAATAATAATAATAATAATAATAATAATAATAATAATAATAATAAAACGTTGAGTATTTTGCTTAGACCTTTTTATGTAAAGGAATTAAGAACTTTCTTTTCAAAATTTTTCTTAAAAAATTATTTTCACTTCTGCTTCTATTTTACTTCCCAATTCACATACTGAATAAGAGTTTAACAACAATATTGAAGCGATTAATCAACGAAAAAAATGAAAAACATTTAAAAAGAAAGCTTACAGTAAGTACTTTTCACCCAATAGTTTAAATTTGAAATATCGCTTAATAATTGGGTGTAAATGAGTCTGAAACCTCTTTAAACAAAGCCAAACACAAAAAACATGAACGAAATGAAGTTGTTGATATTCACAGGTGCTGTTATCGCCACATCTTGTTTACTACTGGAACGGAAAGATTGGCCATGGGACTTCAAATCATGACTTTTAAATCCCTGTTTTGAAACCAGATTTCCATATAGGGGGGTGGTCCCTTCCTAGGTGCGATTGTTATGTTCTCGACATGCTTAATAACCAGCTGATTATCAGAGTTTGTTTATATCATGATGTAATAGTTATGATTTTTTTTACTAGCAGCTTTAAGGGGAATTAGTGGTAAAGAAAAGAAATATTGTCTTTAAGTGTTTCCTTTGGGACTATTACGGCACGTGGTTTGTACAATAATAACTTTGTTATTCCACCATTCCGTGTTTTATCTCTACATTGTTTTGAAAATTTCGCCAGTCGAGAAAAGAATATATGGTTGAACATGGACGCATCCTCCCGTTCCTTTCCTCCTCCATTTATATAATCTTCAAAGGAAAGAAATGTTGTTTGGATATCGTATTTCATATCTTACATTCTTTTGGATGTAAATTAGGTTTCCTTTTTCATTTATTGGATTGTAAAGTTGTTTTGTCGAACTTAGATGAAACTACCTTATATTATTACAGCACATTTGCAAGTCATCTAAAAGTATTCATGCGTACAAAATGATTTTTGATATAATGTAAGGCTCAAAAAAATTGTTTAAGAAATCTTTTTTCAACATTTTAAATTCTTTCGAAGCAAAAATTAGAAAATCAACGCAATAAATTACAACGTGCTAACCTCGGTAGCGGCAGCCATGTTGAACTTCTATGAATGCTAATGTTTTGGGTGGTTTGGCGTGTGTTATAATGATCAAAAGAAGAGAGGGCGTTGCACGAAATTTGCGTTAAATCCGTAAACTAAAGTAAAACCCAGAAAACTAACAGTTCGATAATGGGGTTTTAATTTAGAACAATGAAAACAGCAAGATTTGAAGTTTGGACGTATTTTTGCTCACAAGATCTGCTGATGCATATTAATTCTTTTAGGCTGAAATTGTTATTATTGCGTTCTTAACTGAAGCCTTTGAGAAAATCAGTGAAAATGTCTTTATATAAGTTTACAGCACAGAAGGAACATTATAGGAATATATCGGTGTTGAGGAAGTTCATATCGTTCAACCTCGTTCCCAAGGTAAAATATAGTGACGAAACAATGTGTTAATTTTTTATTCCTGGCAACTTTTTCGAATTTTTAAGATATTTTAGGCAGAAAATTTTAGGCCAGAAAATTAACGCGTTCATGAAATTATTATATCACTTAATTAACGCGAATATGAAAAAAACGTGACATAAATTAACGCGAATAAAGGGTCAATCGCGTTAATTTCACGTGTCGTTAATTTCCTGTAATACGGTAGATAGAAAGAGTTTGGTTTAAATTAAGTAAAGTTTATGAGTTTATCATTTAATTTTAAGAAAGAGACGGCGACAAGGCAAAGACACACAAGACACGCAAGCCGTATTTCTACAACTACCCTCCGCCCGCCGCGCCCCGCTAATAAACCCTCTCTCAGGAAGAGCACGACAAACGACGGACTTAAGAAAAAACTCGACTTAAAGTAGCTGCCTCCAACCTATGAGCCAATCACCAAACTCGTTATATCTACATCTTCACTGGAAATAGAATAGTGCGAGCATATTGAGGAGTGGTTGAACTGACTAAGTTTATTTATAAGAAGTTAATTTACTGTACTACTTGTGTTGAGCTGACCAGGGCTGTTGTAAAATGCTGTCTTTTGCTACTCTTGCAACTGAAACATCATGAAATCAAGGAAAGACGGCTCATGCTTAAAATTGTTATTATGTAAATGCTGGGCCACTTATGGTCGTTATGAGTAAGGCATCAAAGGAAGGCAAAGAAATGGCCAATGGTCATAAATACGACGATGGAGAGGAAAAACAGCCCCCAATTACATGGACTGAAATAGAAATCGTTGGAAATACAAGAAATCTTAGTCCAGTACTCTGGACATTTAGCCACCTGACAGGATTATATCTCCGTGATAATGGTATTACAAGGATCCCAGCGGAAATATCTAAACTAAAAAATCTGTCCAAGTTAGATTTATCGAAAAATAAATTGAGAAGTTTGCCAAATGAGTTGGGTGATATGATTGCATTAAATGATTTAAATTTGTCTTACAACAGCTTAAGGGTTTTACCAAATGAATTGGGACGATTATTCAGACTCAGGTCACTTTCATTGCAAGGAAACCCCTTACCATCAGAAATAATGGGCCTTCCTATTGATAAACTATTGTCATTGATGCTGGACAATTTGACAGGTTAGGTGACATTACATTACATTATTACAGCATTCTTTGTATAAATTTTTATATAGCCAAAATGTTTTTTTTTGTTGTTGTTTAGTTTGCCCACGGCCTCCTGCTAGGCAATGGTTGCCTATTACTCAAAGTACAACAAAAAATGGTATACTATTTTTGATTTAATACTTGAAATTAAACTTATAACAAACTAGTTGTTACTATTATAATTTTTCATATGAATAGAGAAATCAACATTTTTTATTCCATGCTGTCAATGTGCCTAATTCCGAAAAGTCTTCCTAATTCCGAACGCAATTAATAAACAGACCTGTCTGGTTAACAAAATATACATCCATACTCAACAAAATCGCCACAAATACTAAAATGTTTATGAAGCAGAAAAGATATCACTTGTATGGTAATAATGGCCTACACCATTTCGAGATCTCTGAATATATATGTGTCAAAGCAGAAACTACGCAGAGCTCGTAAAATTATGTGAGAGTCTCAAGGGGACATGTTTTGTGTTCGTTAGGTTTTGGATTTAGTTTGATTGACTGCGGTATGCATTATTATTGATGTGGTTTGTCTTTTCATGTAAAAATTATTCCTTCTCAAATGTGTAAAGTTTCTTTCGGGCTGTACTGTATACACAGTACTTTAAGGGAATAAAAAAGTGAAAATAAAAGAGTGGAATAAATAAGTGCAAAATGTGAACAAAAATGTGGAATTAATTAGTGTAAATGGCTAGGAAATGCGGATTTTATCAGTGCGATTTCAGAATTTTCATCAGCATTTGCGGATTTAATTTGTGTATTTCCTGATGTTTTTTACTTCTTACAAGTAAAACTTTTTTATATGACAAAGGTATTATTTTTAGGTATTATTTTCAGATTTTGGGAACATCTATTTTGGGCACCCAAATTAATAAATAGTTTCCATATAAAGTACAAGTTGTGAGAGACTAAAGTTATTCACAAACTCACCTTGTATCCAGAAGTCTTCTTATTTTAAAGAGTGCGATTGTGCTAGCACTCTTAAACTTCAATCTAATCTTCAAAGATTCAAAACAAATTGTAATTGAATCACTTGAGTTCTCCTCTGTTATTTAATTAATTTCTTTAAAAGACATTTATTACAATCTATGATGGAGCGCAGAATTAGAAGCATGAAACCTGCTGGAAGATTTGTAAGTGAAAAATCATGAAGATAGTTTTTGTTTTGAGAAGCTGTTGTAAAATATTTTTTTGGTGAAAAATAACTTAATTGTTGGTATATGAAAAAGTTCTTTGAATTTTTTCTGGTAGCGTCAATGTGGTATACTGGCTGTCTCAACTGAATGGTTAAGACGTAACATTTTGAAATCGCTGTGCATCCCCAATATACATTTGTTGTTATCATGTAACGATATTTCGAATTCTTTGCAACAACTGGATTCAGCAATTTTTATTTTTTCAAGTTCGGCATTCGTATATGCAGGTTGTATATACTTCATATAACATCCATTAGCTAAAATCACTGGAATATTCCATCTCCGAATATGAATAGTCTGAAGAGGAGTTTTCCATATCAACATTGTTGCCATGTCTGTGAAGCGTTAGCTTTGCTAGTTGAGCATAATGGCACACCAGAAAAAAATTGTTTCCAGAGTCAGAAAAAAATTAAATGGCAATTACTGTTCATGATTTTGGAGTGATTGTTTTTTCATGAAAATATAGTTGAAATTTTTAAATTTGAATTTTTGGTATGAAATTTGAAAACATTTTTTTTATCTCATTGCAGAATTGTTGATGTAAAATTTTCATATGCTGAAAACTTAACTTAACTTTGTAATCAATATATTTTTTTAACAATATTCAAAATAGAAAAGTTCTAAATTTGAAAACACCAATAAACAAATACAAGATTATTGTGAATTTACTTTTCGTGATGTTGGAGCTTTATGAAACGTTTTTTCCTCAGAAAAGTATTTGTTTGTATTTATTAGGTGTGCTATAATAAAGGATTTCTAAAAGGGTGATCATGCTCCTGACTTCTAACAAGTATTTTACAAAATGCAAAGGCTGATTGAGCGATTACTCAATCAGTGTGTATTGCTGAGTGTTTATGATAGGGTCCTATCATGCTTTTTTTACTAGTTTGCCCATGGAACCCACTGGGGCCGCTCACAAATCGCCTCCACACACCCCAGCTGCACGGGGTTGCATTGTCCTCTCTGCTAGTGATGCCCCAGTTTACTTTTCTGTATTATCCCCTGGCTCATTATACTCCCCAGTAAATAAATGTTCTAAGGATTTGCTATCCTTGCATTTATCTTTTTCACACTCTTAAAACTTAACTTAAAAAGGAGCAGAGTATTGATTGCAATTTTAAAACAACTCTTAATATTTCTGTTACAAATGGGTTTTCCAAATGAAATTCATGAAATTATGGCAGTCAGAAGGTATTTGATAGCGAGAAACAGAATTTATTATTTACAAATCTGCTCAAAAGTCATGGATAAATGTGTATTCATGTTGTAGCAGAAATGCATTTTCCCACTATCTACAGCACTAGAATTTCAAAACCGTTTCTTCTGGAACTATGTGAGGAACTCGTGTTTCAGCTTCATTTGTGGTTTCTTTTCCTTGTCTTATAGTATTTGAGTGGTAGTAGGTTTTTCAGATTATGAAATGTTAATTTTGTTCTGAATGGATTGTCTCTTTAGGTAGCTTCACTGTTATGTCTTACAATGTCTTGTGTGATAAGTATACAAATCGACAAATCTATGGGTATTGTCCTCAATGGGCACTTTCTTGGGATTATAGAAAAACAGCTGTTCTTAAAGAGATTTTGCAGTTCAATGCAGATATTCTTAGCCTTCAAGTGAGTACTGGTTTCTTGTAGAATGTTTGTTATTTAAAACAGAGTGTATGCATGGACAGCAGTTTATTGTGGATGGTAATGTACCTTCAAAACATTTTTGTCGTGCTTTACAATAAAATAAAAGAGTATACAAATCTAAATCTGGGCATTGAACATAGGGGGAAAAAGAAACTGCCATCATGCAAAGTATATTTATAAAGATTATGAGATTATGTCTGTTTACTTTTACAATTACGTTTTACATTTCGTTCTTGCAGGAAGTGGAAACAGAGCAATTTTGGAATTTTTTCCTGCCGGAATTGAAAAAGAATGGCTATGAAGGTATATTCAATCCAAAGTCTAGAGCAAAAACAATGTCTGAGGAAGAAAGAAGATATGTTGATGGCTGTGCTGTTTTCTGGCATTCCTCCAAGTAATTCTTTTTAATTTTAAAAATATTAACATTTATGATACCTCATGTCACAAAATTCAATGACTGCAAATTAAAATTCATTTAGATTTACTTTATTGAAAGAACATCTGGTAGAGTTTAGTCAGCTGGCAGCTGCTAATGCAGAAGGAGCTGATGATATGGTTAACCGAGTAATGCAAAGAGACAACATTGGAGTTATGGCTCTTTTAGAAATGGTGGACAGTGTGCCAGAACTTAATAACACGAACCCTAAGATTGTTGTCACTAATGCCCATATTCATTGGGATCCACAATTTAAAGATGTGAAAGTCATACAGACTGTCATGTTACTGAGAGAATTAAAAACGTTTTTAGATGAAAATGTTCCAGGTTTGTTATAATGAAAATATTTAGTAGGATAATTTAATAGCGGCCATTGCAGGTAATTTCATAAAATGAAATCCGAAATTTTTTTAGCTTCCCATGATAAACTAATGTCACCTGCATGGCTATATGATTCAATGGTTATGCTAAAACTTGAAATTTTTACATGTAAATTTGCAGAGCTCAAAAATAATAAATTTTTGATCTATCAGTGTCACATCCAGACATGTTTTAGATTTCAGTCATGTCCTTGCTGTTTAACAATATAATACCTAATGCAAGAGCTGCAAAATTTTCAAAAATTGTGAAATCACAATCCTAAAAATAAATTCTGTGAGATTCTGTGAAAAAATTGTGCCCTAAAGGGTAGAAATTTTTGCGAGCAGAAAATATTGTGGAAAATATTGTGGCACAGATTTTTTTCCTAGAGTTTTTTTCCGTTAAAGAAATCACTTGCTTTTACATGTCTTTTATGGTAAGCTTAAAATATGAATTTTATATTTAGGAGGTAAGCCAACACCATTTATTGTCTGTTCAGACATGAATTCTATGCTAGATTCAGGAGTTATTGAATATATGGAACAAGGGAAACTATCCATGTCACATCCAGATTTTCAAAAACTTCAATATGCTGGCTTCTTATCAAAATGTACTGAGAAGGAGAAGAAAGGCGGGGATATCATCACTCATCCATTCAATCTTAGTCGGATTGGCAAGGATAACGAGCTTCCCTTCACTAACTTTACCTATGATTTCACTGGTGTCCTTGATTATATATTTTACACAAACCAGCAGCTGCTTCCACTTGGTGAATTAGGACCTATTGATGTAGAATACTTGAGAAAAAATAAAGTTATTGGATTCCCACATCCACATTTTCCTTCCGACCATATTTTCCTGGTTGTGGAGTTTGATTTCAAAGTGCCGCCAAGGTAGTTCATGCAATATTTTAGAAAAAAGAAGAAGATTATTGTTCTTATTCCGGCATACAAGAACAATCAGTATGGTTGGCTATCTTTTATTTTTCACGCAAATCTTTTTCGGTTTTTATTTTCATTCCTGATATTAAACAAATCAACATACCAAACTAAGTTACACCACTTTCGTTAGATTCCTTCTTTATTTTCTAAAAGAACTTATAAACCAGTGTCTTCATTTTCTCTGCTCTTAAGATGTAACAAGGCATCATTTCGATTTTTGTTTGGATTTGTAAATAGCAGACCTACCATTTTTTTTACTTGCTATTTTATTTCATTGACTACATTATTTTATTGATACTTTGAACATATTCTCACACGGTAACCACCATTGTTTTGTTTTTCATTTGCACACACCCATGTTTTGTTTATGTCTGATCGCATTTCTTTAGAGCAATGACTAGATTTTCAAAAACTCTTTTAAGGACCTGTTCATTTAATTTTGGAACAACAAAGAATTCAGAACTGCGATTCTCAAATTGAACATGGTAATAAGGAAAGTAATTGTATTTATATATTATGATATATATTTAATTGTTTATTGGTAGTTTGACAGCGCGGGATACTTGCAATGGTTTTGGTTTGTGAATAGTGCATTAGATCTTCGACAAAAAAAACATGGCTTTGTATTAGTCAACTATTAAACCAGTTCTCTATTGTTTGCGTGTTTTTTTACTGAATTTTTATTTCGCGGAAGCTGTCTGCTTTGATTTTTTTTAATCTAGCCTGAGTTGTAAACGAGAATGATGAAATCTATGAGTATGGTGGTGTTTATGTGGGGGCAAGTTGATCCGGTTGACCGGGCTGGCTCACTTAGCCGAGATGAGTGTTCGTTGAGGTTTTTTCGTCCAGGCAATTCAAGATGAAAAGTTTGTTTACATCACATGATTAAATGATTCTTTTGAAATGCAAAGTAGTGTTCGTACGGGAAGCGAGCCAGCCCGAATTGCCGAGATCTTCTTAAGGCGGACTGGCTCATATGAAGACACTGATGTTATTTTATGAGATTTTAATTAGAATAGCGAGATCTCTGCTAAGCTAGCAGAGATCCAGTCTGGTCAAGTAGACCAGCTCGCCTCTATATGAACCGCCTGTTACTTCGTCTAAAAACAGCACCAATGTTTTGCAACTGTTATGAAACCACTTTTCCAAATGAATTTTCCTTGGACATCGATAGTCGATATGTTTCGCCTTCTTTATAATCGATGGATTTGGTAATTTTGTAAGTCAGGAAAAGAACATCCTTGAGAAGCAGGGAATCGCCCACCCTGCGAAAGAAATATGTATATGTATGTGTGCGTGTGTGTATTATGAAGTGAAAACATACGAAGAAAATATTTGGGTCTTTTAACTTGTGTCATATTTTTCATTTCTGAAGATACTTTTTGTCAATATTTTTATGGATCGTTTGTATGATTTACCAAGCATACTTTTCTCAAAAACATCTGTGCAGAATATAGAGATTATGTTGAATTTTCTTGGTTTTCTTGAAATAACTTTGTAACCGTTAGAAAAGAAAAATGTCCACAACTGTCTGGAAAAATGATGAATAATTTGCAAATTAGGAAATGGTCCAGGGAAATTTAGGTATTCATTTTCAAATCAGTAAAAATCCAGGGGTGCTAGTAAATTTATGAAATATGGTCAACAGCTGTTGGGGGATTGGCGACTATCTTAATCATGTTGGGGTATGTGGACCTCGGGGTGAATGGAAATGAGGGGTTATTCCCTGTCTCCTAAATTATGTTCATGGCTTTTGATAAATCGGGTCAACAAAAAAAGCGTGCGAGAGTGGTCTAAGGAGACTTGCCGTTATTCGATGTTCAGTCAAATTTCGTTATGACGGCTTATTATGAAACAGTCTTTAGGGCACGTGAACGAATTATCTATATCAAATGCAACTATATACACGAATTGTGGGAAGTCTTAATAGATGCAGTATCTGATGTATATGCTAATGAATTCTTGAGGTTTTGCATATATACTTCTGTCACCCGTCTTGAGAGTAAATTTACTTCTTCACATCCTTTCTCTCTTTGTTCGAAACGAACGATTGGATGTAATTTTTGATACCAATTGCAGTTCCGAGATGACGATTTCCTTGTGATATATTGTATAGCTGATATCATAATCCGCAAAATATTCGCCAAGCTTTCTTTCACAATACAATGGTGCTCCTGAAAATTATCTGATTTCCCAGATTATTTTTCAAATTCCCTGACTGTTAGGTTAAATTTTTTACGCTGATATTTTCAGAACGCTGGGCAGGGGCTCCCTGAACATGTGAAGAAAGTTTATACATTCCCAAGCTTGGAAAACAGGATGGTAAAAAACTTCATTGACATGTATTCTAATTGAAAAAATAAATTACATTGAGCTTGAAAGTAATAAAATATAGTACCCCAATAATATGTCAATAATAACAAAGGTCAACGGACAATTTCTCCTCACCTAAGTTAATGGTGCAAACCTTATATACTTTGTCTGGGTTAGTGAGGCTAGAGTCAAGTTATGTCTCGTTATTTCAAACAGTTTTATCATACTTTTGACCGTAAATTTATAGTGAGGAAAAATTCTCAGCAAAATATACTCATTAGCCAAGAAGAGAAAGAAGAATGAACTCTCAACAAAATTTTTTGATTTGTTTACAGTTCTTCAGCAATTTCACGGTATCGGAAGTCATGAAGAACGTCAGCTTCTATGGTCGGACTTACTAATCCTTCTATTTCTCTGTGGACGTTTAGTTGACGTAAAACATGTTCACCTTTGACTTCAGGACAGACTTTCACAATTAAAAGTTCTAATAACATCTATAATAGAAAACAGTTCAATGTAGCATGCACCTTTATCTCGCATTCAGGTTGTTTATAACAAATATGAACAGTAAAAAGTTGCATTTTTGCTGTCTATCAGGAGGGATGATTCTAACATAAGACCAATGACTTTAATTCTTTTGGGTGTTGTTTATTAAAAAAATGCAGGTAGCTAAAAAAAAACTTCCTATTTTCGGTGGGTTTTTATGCTGTATCTTGATAAAGCAACGGAAATTGAAGACCTAGATTTAATACAGGCATAGGTACTCACATAAAACAGGTGCTTATTGGTTCGGAAGTCTTGCATAGCTTCAAATAACTAAAACACAATGGGCAAATATTGACTTTGTAATTACTGAGTATTTCATATAATGTATCTGTAATATGACTTTATTGTTTTATTGAGCACATTTTGGCAGTCTTTAACCAAACAAAATTATCTGTTATATATAAATCACCATACACACAATGTTATTCAAGAATTAAAAATCCAGGAGTGAACTGGTTCAAACAAAAAAGGAATCGTTAAATGAAGTAAAAATAGCTCACGAGACATACTAAACAAAATTCACAAGAAAAGCATTAAGCCTGCAAATTGAAAAGGAACAAAGGCATAAATTTTAAATAACTGCAAGTTCCAATAACTGAGATTAAAACAAAGTAATGAAAAGAAACCAAACATCTAAATGAAAAAAAGTGAGTACGAAATAGAAATTTCCAGGAGTATTTTTTCCATAAGTAAGTTGCAGTTTCAGGTGTTTCATGGAGTCTCCAGGAGTTGCTAATTCTTTTGAGCATATGAAGGTTCATTTATATCAAATAAACTTTTGAAATAATAATTAAGAAATAGCCCAAGTCCCAGGTCTTTAGATTGATTCAATGTAAATGAGAAACACTTTTTTGAGAATATGTTAATTATATGACAAAAGTGATCACCTCTGAACATTTGGACGAACAAGATAATTGGAAATGTAATTGGAGTGCATGATAATGGAAGAGACCGTACCTTCATGAACCCGAGCTTGCTATTTCGCTTACCGACCAAGTTGGACAACACATCTATAAAATACAGACAGAAAATCTAATTGCCTTCCTTTCTTGAATCGAAATATATTTTTTAAAATGTACTTCATATTAATGAAATTGTGTAAGAAGTTTCTTGAAGTACCTGGTATACTTTTCATCATCCTCTCTTTTGCCTGCTCTCTTGTTCTTAATTTTTCCTGAATGAACAGACGAATTGACATCATAGTATCATGAAGAAAAAAACATCATTGCGGGCTTTCAATACAACAAATAAACTCACTAGATCTGTCCTTTCCGGAGGGTAAGGTGCTAGTTTCCCATTAGGCCACATCGATAACTTAAAGTTATCGATATAATATATAAGCATAGGTTCGGAAACAAGCCAATTTACAAATTCTCGTAGATGCCTAAGAAAAATTAACACCGAAGTAATTACCAGATAGTAAGCACACGAGATGAACTTACTCTAAACAACGTTTTTTTAATGCACTCACCTATTAATGGTACCACCAAAGGTAACTTGTACAAATGAGATTAAAGTCTTTCTCAAAATCTTGAAAACTGGAATGAAAAATTAACAAAAACAAACAAACAAACAAAACATGGATTTTGTGACTAAACAGCAGTATATTATCATCATATATTAGCATTTATTCATCATATTTTACCTCCTTTCAATTCAAAAACCTCTCCAATCAAAGCATACATGGGCTCTGCAATGGAATCTTTTCTATCTTGTACACTAAGAAAAAAGAGAAAAAATTAAAAACTACAAAACCGGTTGTTTATGCAATATACCACAACATTCCCATATTTGAAGTGACCAATAAGACTATACCTTTCTTCAATACCAGCATCCTATTGGATAAACACAATGAACATGAAATACGAAATTAAATCATAACTTATAAGTAAAGATGAAGGATGTGTGTGTGGAGAATCACCCAATTATCATGAAAAGAAGTATTAAGGTCCAGTTAGACGGTAAACTATGAGTTAAACTATTAGATAAATTATGGTCACAGTAGAAACATTTCTCATAATAGGAATTTATCAATTAATTAATTTTTTGTGAATAATTTAGGTAAAATAAGCCATTAACTAAACCATTAACTATTCCATAAACTAATTTATTTTGAGTAAGTTTTGAGCATAATTTATCTAATAGACCTTTAAAAATGCAGAAAAAATATTTGCTTGTACCACTTCTTCGGCATCTACAGCATCCACTAATATATCTGGAAAAGTCATATTTTGAAGGGATCTAAACAAAAAAGAGAAATTGTTGTTAATGTACCAGCACAAATTTTATTGACAAAGATATAGAAAACAATTCGCCCCTCTCGAATAAACACCACCCTGAAAAGTAAAATACCCAATAATTTCTAAATTATTTACATCAGAGCTATCATAAAATCCAACAATTAACTCTTGTGAATCCACATACCACGCAAGACGAGTTATACAAAAGAAACTTACCCTTTGATATTCGTGAAGAACGATGGTGCATTTTTCTTTTCTGGTTGAGGGCTGAAAAAACAGGAATAATTAAATCAAGAAGGAACTTGGAAACAATGCAATATAAGTCTACTGGAACTAAACAAACACACTTTGATTTCGAACTGTATCCTCTTAAATATTCCGGACTTGGTATCAAAAATGCGTATACTTCATCACTTTGTGACAAACGTTCATCTTTAAGAACGATCTAAAACACAAAAATAGAAAAAAATATGAGATCAAAAAAACTCAATATAATTGAAAAAGTGAATCTGAAGTCATTAACTTACGTCCATATATTCTTGTAAAGACTTTTTTAGAGATTCCAAATTTTCAGAACTTTTTTTGTACCAACGCTTTGTTGACACTGGTAATTCTTTACTCATCCACCTACAAATCTTAAAAACAACAGTAGTATGTTAACTCAGCAAGTAGAAATCTGTTAGGATGTTTCACAGGGGATATATCTAATGTCCGATACCATTCAATGAATTACATAATCATCTCTTCTAACCATCTCAAATACATTTATCGAAGAACATGAGAGGAATGCAAATCCAAGAGCGACTTCAACATCTCGTACATATACGGAAAAAATATATTTCTCGACTTTGCGTCGTTCAGTGCTTTCAGGTGTGGATGTCAGTTAATAAGAAGATTAAAAAAGAAACAGAAGAGTAGTACTACTGCAGAAATTACTTTTTCATGCATTTCCAAGATTTTTATTTCCTATTTTGTAAAATAATCAAAATTCTGATCTGAAAATCCAGCATTGAAGGCAGATAATTATGTGTACATTGATGGGAGTACATCTGGTACTAACAGATGAACATCATTTACCTCTCTTAAGTGTTCATGAAGGGTTTTGAAATCATCTAGCTGGCGACACACAACCCAACCGGTTGTTATAGATGTGGGATCACGTATATTTACAGCATCTTCATCACACGAAACACAAATAACACATATAGGTTGATCATTTTCTGGATATATCTATTTTAAAAAAAGGAACCCTTAATTTTGGATGAGTCTCTTATTGTAATAATACAAGTCACAGACTACATGTTTTACAATATACGAAACCTGCACATTGGATATAGTAACTTTCCAATGTCCCAACATTTCACACCACAAGTCTAAAAAATAATATGATCATTTAATTATACAGTTAGATCAAAATAGACATAAAAATAAGAAATAAATAAATACAAGAGAGCAATGAAATCATAAAAAAATGTTTCGAAGCTGACCCTGTCCTTTCTATATGAAACTCCAGGTGTCGTCTTTCAGTATTCAGATGGTCAATCTCATTCTCCAAAACGAGCTTCTCCTAAAAACATGAACAGTAAAACAATCAAAAACTAAAAAATTCTGAAGATCTTATTTGGCAGCAACTGTCAAACACACACACACACACACACACACACACACACACACACACACACACACACACACACACACACACACACACACACACACACACACACACACACACACACACACACACACACACACACACACACACACACACACACACACACACACACACACACACACACACACACACACACACACACACACACACACACACACACACACACACACACACACACACACACACACACACACACACACACACACACACACACACACACACACACACACACACACACACACACACACACACACACACACACACACACACACACACACACACACACACACACACACACACACACACACACACACACACACACACACACACACACACACACACACACACACACACACACACACACACACACACACACACACACACACACACACACACACACACACACACACACACACACACACACACACACACACACACACACACACACACACACACACACACACACACACACACACACATAGAAGAAAAAAATTGAAAAAAATTGAAAAACAAAATCTATTTGCTCTTCTGTTAACACACACATTATATTAAATCCGTTTATCACTACTTGGACAGTTTAAGTTATAAACTTTTAGGTACATTCATCTATACTCATTGGACAAAACAGTCATTCACAAAATGCCAAGCAATTTTCAAAAAACCTCATAGTGGTGTTTTAGTGCAGTTTGAACTATAATTTGTCTGTGGATGTATGACATATTAGCATCCTTTCTACTTTCTACATCCTTTCAAACAACACAGCCTGGTGCTTGACTTCATACTACAAAATTATGATCAAAATTATGATCAAGATTTTCTGCTAATCAAAATTATATTTCTTAATTGTCATAACTTCTGGTAATTACAGTAACCTGAACTTTGAGGAAAAGTCTTATTTGCAGACACAATAAGGGTGTCCTGTCTTTTCAACACACTGACCTGCACATCAACTGGATGGGCTCTTTTAATCAATTCCAAGGCTTGGGTCTAGAGAAAAGAGTCAACTGAAAAAGATAAATTATATCAAAATGAAATATGATTTTGTATCTCCTTTTTCATTGGTTATTTCATAGTTTCTGACTGGATATATTATGTTTCATTATCAGATTCTTAGTTATGCCGGATAAATGTTTCGATAATATGTCTGATTTGAAAGTTTTGTTAGTGGTCAGTGGTTAAGAACAACAATCAAAGGAATGAAATCAAATCTTTGTTGATGTTTTTGTAATTCACATAAAGTCGAATAGAATAGAATATTGATACCTTAGCAGTTATGCTTTGGTCAAGAAGTTGAAGTTTTCGAATTGCATAATCATTCCTCTCTTCGATGTTACTAGGCATGGCTGAATAAATAATCATCCAAAAATATTATAGTTTTTCCAATTGATATCTTCTAGATTGACAACAACAATCTTTAAGTCTTACCGGCTTTCAAAGCCTCGGCAGTTCTCTGAAAGAGAATATTGCGTTTAAAACAATAACAAGTTTCGAACAAATTAAACAACATTAGTAAATAAACAATAGAACATAATTGTCACAAAGTATTGGAGAAAATTAGATGTTATTCCATTAAAAAATCGGAATGAAAAATTGATGAAACCAATCACATACTCGTTCTTTGAAGCCGAATCCATCACTCCAATCAAGTTCATGATTTTCCTCAGTACCAAGATAAGCACGAATTTGATCCTTAGCTGATTCAGATTTGCAAACAAATTCAGTATAATCACTACTCAGCACAAATTCAGGATAAAATCTTTTCTCCAAATTATCATAAACAATTTTTTGAGCTTCAAAGAAAAATTCTGTTCCACTAGTGCCTAGAAAAAACAACTGAATGTATTTTTTAAAACAAACATATAACTGGAAAATAACTGGTGCCAAGACCTTCCTTTATAATTGAATAAGCAAATGGAAATGAATTACCATAAACAAATTCTTCCATTCCACGAACTAGTCTTGAATTAAGCTTAATAACATTTTCAGCTGAAGGTGTAATGTACTCTTGAAAGATCCTTTCGGCGCTAGATTGCAGGACTGTTCCTTTTAGTAGCCGTAATTTCTCTGTTTCAATCCAAAAACTTGAAAGGATTAAATGTGAAATGTGAAACAAAAACCGGTTGAAAATATTTAGTAGTCTAAAAAACATTAATTGCTGGCTTACCTTAAAAGGTTTCCATTTCTTTGTCTCTGCAAGAACATCATAAAAAAACTCCTTGCTAAACTATTTTCCAAAATATCTCCAAAAGCTGAAACTTTTGTGGATTTATGCTTATTTCTTTTGGACATCTTTCCATTCTTGCCAGCGAACTCCAGAGGTTTCCCATGACCTAATCCATAAACTCTGTAATCCGGTCCGCCAAGATTCCGGATCCTCTTTTCACATTGCAGTTTGGAAACACGACATTGGTTTATATAACGTTTTAAATTGCGATCACGTAATGCGTCTTTTTTATTCTTCTTTGTGCTTTTTTGCATTTCATCTTGATCGAATTGGTCTTTTGAATTATGAATAACTGTTGCTTGCATAATTTCGGCAATAGTGTGATACCTGTTACAAAAACAACAACAACTAAATATACCAAGAGTAAAAATGACAAGGAAAAAAACTTTATATCAATATTGCACATCTATTTTACCTAATTTGCTTCAAAGTTTCAATATCAGTTGATGTGTTGATCATTTTAATAAAATCTTCGTAAGTTTCAGCATAAGCATAACTTTTTTTTTGTGTTTCAATAATTTTAGTTTGTTCTTCCAGGTATATAACCAGGGTTTGATTAATATAGTCAGGATCACAAACAGAATCAGCAGTAGCTTGGAATATGGAGCCTGCAATAATTTCACGCAGAAGATATCTCACCGCAGCACAATGAGAATCACCCTCTGGTAGCAAAGTTAATAACAGAACTTCTGCACAAGTTCTTAAATATTTCATCTCGCTGGATTTGTCTTGTAAACATGGATGTAATAAAAAAGGTGTTGTTTGACCAGGGAATTTCCGTGCATCAGAAAGTCTCAAGTCATGAAAATGCTTGTTTAATAACAAAACTAAATCGCTGCATAACAAATTCAATTTATCAATATTGTAAAGCCTTTCAAGTAAATTTTCAATAACAGTCCATAGTTCTTTATTTACAATTTCAACAAAAGCAGTTTCATCTTTCCCAATGTCCCTGAACCACGATAAACAAAAGTCTCGAACTGTGAAGTCAATGACTTCTTGTATGGCTTTATCTAAATCTTTCGAAACAAAAAGTTTACTTTGAAAATAATGTTTATTGTACTTTCTAGTCATTTTCTCCATAAACTTGGTAACATTCTGCTGCTCAAGTGTTGGATAAGGAGCAGGAGGTTCTCGATGATTTCCTCGACAAAGAACCAGTGCTAAACCTGATAAAACACTGAATAAACAAATAAGAATTAGCAATAGCCAAGTAGCAATAGTTTGAAGTAAACCAGTTTTATATGAAAAGGCAAACAACACAGCCAGGAATGGTCCAACCAATTTCGGCTTTTCCCTGTTCAACCATATTTGATATAACAGCAAAAATATTTGATCTTGTATATATTGAATCATCTTATTATTCAATCTAAAGACTGAAAAATATAATTTACAATTACATAACAATAATCTAACTAAATGCAACAGCAGCAACTTTTTCTATCTTTTAGTTTAAGAATAAAGAAAACCAGGGTAAAATCAAGGTACTTTATTGTCAGAAACTTTCGCTGGAATTTAATTTTGCGATTTTCCAAAAAAAACCTATTATATTTTTTATTACTTTTTTTATTTTTCTCTGTTAACTCGTGTGTAAGATCATAAGATATAAAAAAAATTATTTCCTGATTTTCTAGATCAAATTTAATTGCAATTTAATTTATCATTTCTCTGTAAAATTTAAAGATGGAATTTCGCGATTGACAGAAAATGGAAAAATAGTTTGGAAAATCCCAAAATCAATTTCGCAATTTTCCGGGGAAAAAACACAAAAATGCAAGAACAAAAAATAATCAAATCGTTAAAAAAAATTCAAAAATTCAAAAAATTGGTTCTGCAAAAAATACTGTCATTAAAGGAAAGTACTCAAATAATGGTATTATTTGGATTTGGTATCTATAATTAAAATTTTGATGTAAGGATGTGTAAAAGATATCATATTTCCATACGGGATGAGCAAAATGTCATAGGAATATATTTTCGCTATTTTTGCTAGATTTTATTAAAGAAAAAGAAAAGAAAAGGCTTTAAAGAAAAGATATTTGCAAATATTTGGAAATTTTGCAAAAACTAATTTTGGTGGATCAGGTTCAAACAATTTTGCTGATGGGGCAGAATCTGTGAAATCTGCAAATATTAATTCCTGTGAAAATCAATTCACTGGAGGGAAGACAACCTCAGTTCCAGGGCAATTCTTTTCATCAGTAAAATCATCCCCGGTCACGAGGTTGGGAAAACAAGGCTCTGAGATTGAGACTGTGTTGTACCAGTATTCTATTTACATGCTAGATGTTATCCCTGCTAAAAACAAAAGAAAACAAAGCAAACAGTCCTGATGGTAAATAATCACATACTGAAATTCAGGCCTGCAAACAGTTTAAAGGTAATATTTTGACATTCACTATTATATTTCCAAAGCAAAATGAACACAACATTTTCCATGGATAAAATCCTTTCAAAAGTTTTGTAAAGGGATATATACGGGTGTGCCAACAAAAACGCAATTCAATTTTGAATCTCTAATGCTATACCAGAAAACACAATGAAACTTTTGAATAACATATTCCTTAAGATCATAAATTTTCGCGATCATTAATTTTCACAAATTTTGTTCATTTTTGCGAAAATAAATATTCGCAACTTTTTTCGGAAAGATCAATTGGAGAAAATTAATGTTCACAAAATTTTTAAAAAATCTTGATTCGGGTTACAATTATAGATTTAATCTAGTTCAATTTCTTTTTCAACGTTTTTCTTCTCCTGCCTTTGAGTATTCTTGTAATCATTTCTTCTCTCCACTATAAAGATCCCTGTAAACTCTTCTTTTTCAATTTTCCAAATCATTGATCAATTTGTGTCAAATTTGGCTTGAAATTGACGTTAAACATGATTTTAAATAATGTGAAGACAAAGTTAAAAAGTTTTAGATAAGATTGCACAATACAAAAAAACCCCGAAAGAAACACCAAAAAAACGAAGAAAATATCAATTCAATTGTTTGTCAGTTTTTTTTCCTTTTGACTTTCTAATTTCAAGGACATCAGATGCTACATCACATCATTCTAAACTTCTTCAATTTTTTTATTCTGTTCCTCAACATTTTTGAAAAGTTTATTTAAAGCAAGCTCATAAACCTTTGCTTAAAATTTGTCCCAAAAGAGTACTCCAAAGGTTTACAATTTGGAGAAGATGGAAGCCATTCACTAGCTTTAGCAAATCAATTTTTCAAGCCTTCATGCAAAAAGTTCTCCACAAGATTTGAACAATGCGAAGGGGTGTTGTGCTGAATAAAATCAAATCATTACATTTAACAAGTTTTTTGTTTCGTAAACAACTGGCATTAGCAATGCAATAAATCTTAAGTAAGAGTTTTTAATAGTCTTCCTCAAAAAATAATAACTTTGACACCAGTTTTTGTACATGTAAAAAAGGACACTATGTACAAAAACATGAATTGTGATCTGGAAATTAGGAAAATGTGTGTTAAACTCTCAGAAATAGATGGGGAATAGCTTGATTGTTAGTCATGAAACACAGGGTATTAAAGATTATATAGTTGCAATTTTTTTGACACACCCGGTATATACAATAAACAAATACAATTTTCACTTTTGGTCAACTTTGTGAACAACTTTCTCATATTCAAACAAATGGTTAAAGTCAAGTATTTCTGAAAAAAAAAATTATTCAAATAAAATGTCATTGAGGATATATATGTAAGTTTTTCTACATATTTAAACCTACTTCTTGTCTAAATGAGTTTGCTGCAATCTGCATCAGTTGTAATTGTCCTTCATCTAATGTTGTTTGCAGCAATGCAGTGGCAGTTGCTGGATCAACTTCCACTTCACTTTCATGCTCTTGCTCAACATCACTCTCGTTAGCCTGAATCATTTCAGTGCTTTGCATTGATAATTCTTCATCTTGCAAACCTTCACGCATGCGCTTAACTTGACCACCTTGCAATGTATGCACACTCTCAACACTTCCTTCTCTTTTCAACTTCCTGATGGTATTTCCTTTCAAATCAGACTTCATCCCCCTTTGTGGCTGATACTTTCTCAAATCCTCTTCAATATTAATGCCAAGACTCAGTTTGACGGCTAAAACATGAGAGCATAAACCATTCCGCATATCTTCACATGTACAGGAAATTTTTGGGAATAGTTTGACTTCATAATAGGTGACAGGATTCACTTTAACAGTAAAAGATTGCTGTTTACTATTCATAGATATTGAGCCAGCTTTAACCAGTTGTGTTGCTGATGATTGCAGGTTGAGTTTAATTTCAGAGTTGGCACTGTCCTCTTTTATAATTCCTTCAGCAACTAAAGCTCTTTTGTTTTGTATATAAAATAAAATTTGGTCAGGAGGACATGGAGTAGCAGTTGTGTTTAATTCCTCAACAGCTTGTTGCAAAGCTTGGAATTCAGCTCGAATGGTATATGGCCCAATACCACAATAACTCTTTGATATCTCTGCATGTAACCATCGTTGAAGTAAACATAAAGCTAACACAGTGGAGTGAACTGGAGCATTTCCAGAAATTTTAAGTTGACGTATCACAACTTCCATCCCCTCATTACTTTTGTCTGTTACACCAGTGTACGGGTTGTACACATTCCACTTTTCTAAAGCCCATCTGCCCAGACGGTCATTAACAACTTCATGAATTTCCTTCATGTAATATTCCTCAAAAAATCCATGCCAACGAGTTTTGCACTCTACTAAGGCTTCTTCATAGAGTTCTTTGGATCGACGTGAAAATAACTGGCGAAGGTCCTCAATATATACAGTTACTTCCTGTTGATTCGCCCCATTAGCATACAGCCAAGCTTTTGTGTTGGCAATTACATCTTTCCATGAAAATAACGTATGCATATTTGGAAAAACAGTACTGATGGCAGAGAACTTATTTGGATCGAGATTCAAAACAACAGGATTGGAGCTGCCAACTAGACTTGGTACCATAAATGCCAGGATTTTGCATAATTCTTGATGTGCTAAACCACATGACTTTTCATGTATCACAAAATGTGATGGGATTGTTGGTCTCTCAAGAAAAGCAGGGTGAGTGTACAAGAACGTTGAGACAATATATTCGCCAAGCTCATAGGAATTGCTATAGGAGAACAATGGGCGTGGATCTTGATTTAATTTCAACAAGTTTTCCAAGTCTTCAGATATTTCTCTCATACCAAAAACAATGATTAAGTCAGGATAATGTGAAATAAGTTTAATGTAATTTCCTAATCCATAAGCAGTTCTGTGTACTTCTTGAAAATCATCTTTTGTCAAAATGCATTTCTTTATTTGTTTCGGTTTGACAGCTCTATGAACTGTAAGTTTCCGTTCAGCATCATATTTAGAGTACTGGTGTTCTGATGATACACCTCCAACAGAATTATCGCCACCTTTGGTATCTTTTTGTTTGGAATCACGAGCTGCTGCTATGGTATGATCACCAAAATAATGGACCACAACTGGAACACGTTCACGGTCGTCATTGATAAGTTGATATACATTTTTATGGAATTTTGAAACTTTGCCATTGCTCATATAAGCAGCATAATACCGTTTTTGGATTGTAGGATTTTTTCCGGGTACTAATTTGGGACCATAATGACACCAACGATAGCCATCATTCTTCCAGGCTTCTGAATAAAAACAAAAACATTACCATTCTTATAATTATTAAAAAATTAATACAAATTGAAGGTTTTCAACTATTTATAGATGGGAAGAAAATGTTTATGTTTTTACTGAAAAGCAGCCCAAGCTTTAACTGACATTGTCTACATGGACATGGACACCTCCGGAGCACTCTTCGGTGTATTTTCATGCATTTGATTTTCAATTTACACACAGGGTAAAACTCATAAATATCTGATTCAGAAAAAACTTGGCAGCAGGTCTATAGATGGATTCCATTATAATGGAATATTATAAAGAAAATATAAAGAAAATATAAAAAGCGTATAAATATAGTATACATCATTCATGAAAAACTTTCTGTTTATTTCTCCCTCCTAAGGGGTCATAAATGAAAGTAAACTAACATTTCTTCAATAGACATTGGGACTCTCTGTATTTTCATCAATTTGGTTAAATTAAATTTTATACAGGGTTTAAAGAGGCATTGGTCGGCTCAAAAACAATAGGATTCAAGTTTTTCTTGATGTTTCAAATATGCTGGCTTATTCTCTGATTAAAAGATCCAGCTCATCGAACCCATGTGAAACTTTGAAAAACTTTGAAAAAGAAACAATGGTGGATCACAAAAATCTTGGTTGCAACATTATCGTTATTTTCAAGGTCACGTTAACTGATGTGGGTGCTTTTTGAAGATTAATTATTTGTATAAAATTATTGTGACTCACTTTAGAAACATTTTTGTTCTAGTATTTTGATGGAAATATTTATCATTGAAAAGATATTCATGGAGAAAATAGGTCTACTGTAATCTTAAAATTCACCATGGTCTAATTTAATGTACATTTCACAACTTTACTCTCTAACAGAGTATTCTTTTGATTCTTGTGACCTTTAAAGTTAGTTGTTTATACTTATTTTGTTACTCTTTTTCATCCATAGAGGTGCTCATGAGACTTGTTTGAAATGCAGAATTTTTAGCATTTTATGTCTTTATACTGAATGGCTATCCTGTGTAAATATTGTCAAAATAAACATGTTAATAATATCTGGCTCTTTTCTCTACCATTTATTTTATATATTTTTTATAGTTTCTCAAAATTTCTGGTGGATTTTTTGAAGTATAAGGAAGTAGCAAAGTATATCGCTGATCCTTCCTAGTTCCTTGGTTGAAAGATCTTCCATCATCACTGATATGGTTGATAACTTACTTGCTTTTGGTAATAATTCCTTACTTACATAATAAGTATTAATTATGAAATTTTAATTTTAAATTAATTTTTGGTTTGACTTATAAGATATGGACATCAATCAAAATATCAACGAATCATTATTTCTACGACCTGAAATAAAAAACTTTGAAAATTTAAAAAACACTTAAAATTTATAAAACATAATTCTAACTACATACCTATCAATAAGAGGGGCACGCCAACACTCACCCAAAGGTCAATTTCACATTCGATGATCACGCTCCCAGAATCATATTTTTATCATTATTATGCACACACAAGAACAAGTTTCCTACACATAAGTATTTATAAGTATGATTACGACCACAACACTATGCACAACAAGCAGTGATTCTTCTTTCTTGTGACTCTAGTTTATTTTGTTTGTCCTTAATTTACCTGTATGAGCTACATTAGCTTGCTCATACATACATGCTAGAACACTGGCAAAGTTTAATGGGAAAATCATACTAAAATTAACAGACAAAAGATGTTTAAAATTTTCGAGTGTCGACAGTGTTCGAATTATAGCTCCACATTTAAATTCCATCATTGCGATAGTAAACCTGGAAAAAATATTTTAAAAATGTCTTTTTTTTCTCTTAAATGAAATCCATTCATTGATATAGACTGAATGGTCTTTTAATCAGTTGATAATGTATAATACAGAATGCACGTGCAGCCTATTGTTTCATAGATGTTTTTGAATGAAATCAGGTTGTTTTAAGCCCGGTTTTGACCTGACAATTACAATGCCTCATAGCGATTCAATTAAACTCAAGACAGCAAAATCAGTTCTTTCGATCTTTGTAGTTAATAACCTTGTTTATTTATAAAGTAAATATACCAGTCAGCAGTACAAAACCATAAAACAAAACAAGCAACATCTTACAGCAAAATCTTATAACTGATGAAACTTTAGTTAAGACATTGCTGTTTCTGTGGGATTGGCACCCTTCTTCTACCTGCGATCCATAACAGTGCAAGACAATTAAGCTAACACTAGGATCAACAGGAGAGCCCACTCCATTCCCAAGAAAATAATGTCCTAGAGACTTCCAGTTGACTTTCCTTACTGCTCTACTCCATAATTATTTTGATCATTTAGGTGTGTGATGTTGCACAACAATTTTTTTCTTTGAAAGGCCTGTAACTAGCCAGGTGTGTTTCCATAAAATTTATTTTCTATGCTTACAAGTCACGTATGTATATTTCTTTTGTTTTAAACAATAGTTTTCGGGTTAATATCTCAATGTTTTAAATGTCCCCTAAATTCGCATCATGTTTGTTATGATTTTGATTGTTTTGATCCATGTCAATAATATTTACATTTTAAAAGCTTGTAATGAATGAACCCGATATACCGCCAATGTTCCTAATTCCGAACAGCCTTCCTAATTCCGAATGCAAAATGTAAACAAAGATATAACTAAAAGTTTGTGTTTGTCTTTCAGATTGATTGACAGTATGGGATGTTTTTAATTTACAGACAGTTGGAATATGTGTTGTTCGGAGATAGGAACATTGACGGTATATAAAAACATCTGAAAGTCATCTATTTGTTCTGCACACTTTCCTGCCAGACAGAGTAAACTTTATGCATACATAGCTGTACACCATCATATACACAAGTTTTTCCCTATTAGTAACAATAGCATGATTAGTTTGTAATCAAGAATTCAAAACTGGAGAATCTCCAAAAGGGGTTATAAAACAAGAATTTGATGCTGTAAAAGAGTGATTTAAAAGCAAAAAATGTAAACATGAGATTTATCCTTAAAGTGGTCAGGTATGCGGGAAAAAATAGCATTTGTAAATTAACTTAGTATTTCCATATCGATATTGATCATTATAGTGTAGCTCAATGGTGGGCGGTCACTCAGTGTTTGCAACTAACTCCTCTCACCTTCGTCACCTGGATGTGGAATTAACAGGTATGTATCACCTCCCTTAGGGTTTTCTGGGACTTTGTTGATGACTTTATATTGATCTGTATTATTCAAAATCTCGATCGCCGTCTCCAACTTCAAAGTTTGATTACACCGAAGTATTACAGGGTCTTCTTCGATTATTGGCAATGCAGTAACCCCGTCAAGAGTTGCTATGTTTTGATCTAGTGCTGTTTGATGGACTGCCATTATCGTCAAACTTCACAGAACAGATAACAAGAAATGAAGACCATGTTTTTTTACAAAATTCAAGATAGACTGCGGACTGGAACCACCAATCATATCAGGGGGTCATATCCATTGCTATGATTTGATTTTATTGTAAAAGCAAACTATTGATACATTAATAAGTCTCAATTTTAACAAAAACAAAGCATTAGTTAAGTTTATGAGCGTTGAAAATGTCTTAAGCCAGGTTCATATCTTGTGAGCAATTAACTTTCTTAAAGTACCCCCTCTCTATAATACCATTCTACCCAGTTCTCTCGCTCGCACTCTTTTCTAAAGATTTGAGCATGATGATGAAATCAGAAAAACGCCATAAGCAGCCCTGGGTTGGGGAAACGCACTGTGGGTTTTGACCCGGAATCGAATTAGGCAAATTTTGATTTTGTTTTCACAGAGAAAAGATAGTGAAAATTTCATTTTGTTTGTCTGAGTGATTATTTTGTTTGTCCTGGAAACTCTATTACATAGCATAATAAAGCGTATTCCAGTCATTCAACTTTGTTGATGAAGAAAGAATTACCTAAGAAGAGAAATTTTCGCTAGGATTTATTTTCGCGAATTTTACTTTTTATAAATATTTTATACATTTTGATTTTGTCATCCCCCATTATTTTCACCAATTTCTTTATTTTTAACCTTTTTAGACTTGTTCCCCTTGTTTGTAAAATAATTTCTTTCCTTACTGCCTACAATCTTTCAGAGCGTTCTTCTCGACAAATGCTACTGCAAAATTATCATTCTCTCTGAAGCAGGCTATGATAGTGGTGAAAACACTCACAGACGACGCGACGACCCGACCGACCGGAAAAAATTGATTGCTGGGAATACATTCGTGCCTCGTGTGTATCCGCCTTGCTTCTTCTTTTTATGGCGCTTCTTTAATTGGCCTCTGCAGCATTTTCAATTTCAAAATGGCAGAAATAAATGTGGCACAGCTTACGGATAGTCAACTGCGTAAGAAGCTCATTTCTTTTGGCCAAAGTGTTGGTCCCGTCACTAAAAGTACTAGAAATATTTGGGAAAAGAAACTGCTGAAAATTTTATCAGATGAAAATTCACTAAAATCCAGTAATAGCGCCGAAGATGCCGACGAAAAGAAAACTTCTACGAGGCGGCGATCGAGCAGCAGGAGAAGATCAGCAGTGGTAACTTCAGCTGTTTCGAACACTGTTGCAACTCAACGTACAATAACATCGTCTACTAGGAGAGTTCCTACCGTTTCGCAAGGTAAAAAGTTTGCACCTTTCTCGAGTGATGAAGAAGAAGACAATATCCCCGAAGTCACAGTGATATCAGCCAATACTTCACCTATTGGGTTTTCTACCCCTGATAATCAAAGTGTTAGAAAGAGAAAGTCCTTAACCGGGAATGCAAATTCAAACATTAGTAAGTCTACCTCAATTCCTTCAAGAAATACCAGGAATAGTAAATTGGCACCTGAAATTAATAAGGAGTTTAGTGATGACGATTTCTCCTCTTCATATTCAATCAGTGGGAGAAATTCTAAGGTTCCTTTACATCTCAATGGACAAACAAAAGACGCAAAGACACCAGACAGACTTCATTCATATTCATATACACAGAGAAGTTATGTTACACCAAAATCACAAAATGTAAATGATTCAAATAATATAAGAGATGAAATTGATGCATCGCTCATTCAAATACGAAATAAATTTTCTTCAAAAAAACCAAGTCCCCCTGCTAGTAGAATATCTTATACTAGTAATATTAACAAGAAAAATAATAATGATCAATATGAAGGAGAAAGTGATGAAGATGAAGAAGAATTGGATGCAGAATTTGTTTCCTATCATACTACATTCTATGAAGGAATTAAATGGTTTGGGTTAGTTGCATTGTCTTTGATATTCGTGGCAAGTGCTGTTGGAATGTTTTACATTTACTCTGAAGACAATGGTATGCTTGCAATTGCTAGTTCTGGTAAGTAAATAAAAATACATCCAATTTTTAATATATATAAACTACGTTCTTGCACTCTTTGTCCAATGATTTCTGCTCCCATTAGTAATCTTCTGTTGCAAGAATAGGAACATTGATTGGCTTATTATTTTCATGAAATTTAGAGATTGCATAAAGGACTTAATAAAGTGTTATAAATGTTACTTCACAAAAAGCATGTGCTAGGTTGTTAGCCAGGAAACGAGGCTATATATTCTTTTCTAACGGAGCTTCAAAGAATCTAGAGCTGGGTGGAAGCAAATAAATCTACAGACGGATTTTGGCCGACATAAGTGATTTACTGGAATGTCATAAAAGGGGCTTTAATAATTATCAAATAATTCACAAAAAACAAAATGAAACTTATTATACAAAATTATTTAAGAACAATCAACTGAAACTTTGAATAATTAAGAAAACAATGCAACCGAAACTTCAAATAATAAAAAAAACAATCGAACCAGAAACTAACGTTCGGGATTGGAAGATATTTTTTCTGTTGTCAATCAAAATTTTTGGTGAATTTAAGCTCTCGTTTTTTCAATTTTTTCAAAATAGTGAAAAAAACAAGAGCTTTGTGACTAGACTATTGCTAGGTACAGGGATAGAAATAACAGTTGGACATCAGACAAAGCTGACCACTTTTTGGATTTGTTCGAACATTTTTTTTTTACAAGTAAGCTCATAATGTTCAGCCATTAAACAACAATTTTTCAAATTTTGCATCTCATTTATGATATAAACACCATCTTGACAACTTTTGGTTTTCTTATCAATTTCAATCTCCAGGTTAAATTGTATCTGAAAAAACTTTATATATATGTTTTTCTTCCAATCAAATAACTTTAAATATACATAACCTTTTTCTATTGGTTTGAAAATAATTGTTGAGATGTCATTCAAGTGGCTTTCATGTGTTTATTCCCGTTTTTAATTGGCTATTAACAGGCTGGGGCGGGTGAATGCAGAGAAAACACGAAAGTATGTTTTGGCCTGATTTGGGACAAGTGGGAGGCATCACACTGTGGCATATGCCAACAATGACAGTAGTAAAAATGTCCACAATGACTGGAATAATAGCTCAACAATGAGCAAGATTGGCATGCTCAACAATGACCAAATACATAAACTAGGGAAAGGTACTAGATGACATGTAGTCCACAAAGCTTCAAAATAAAATATTAAATATTAAGGCAGACAAAGTACGTGAATGTGACATTGAAGTCAGTCCAGTCTTCCTAGGAACATGACGATAACAAAGTGTTAACTGGATGATGATGTAGCTGGTGCATGTGCGTCTGGGGAAAAAAGGTTGATTCACATGAGTAAAGAGGGAAATACAACTGAAACAAAACATCAGTTATTTTGATTGAGGTCTAAATTGTTTCCAGTTCTTCTTCTAGTTTTTCCTTTTAAATGTGAACCAGATATTAAAGTTCTTTTTAATACTATCGGGAGTTCTATCTATTTTTAAAAAAGAAGACCTTCGTGTATTTTTTTTCGTGAGGAAGAGAACATAAAGCAAAGCAAAGAAACTAAGCAAAAACTACCATTACCCAAAACACTGCAATATTGGGAAAATGAGCACTCGTGGCTTCAATTCACAAGCAATTGCATGATTTGCAGGATATGTTAGTTGGTTGTCCCAAGAATCAGAAATGATCAAGGGTGGAGGGTATATGGAATAGATATTGCATAATACAGAAAAGCTTTGGAAAGGAGACAGTAGATGGGGACATTTAAACTTGTGATCCCAAAACATTAGCTCTCTTGTCACTATTCAAGTCAACTTGGCTAAAATTTCACACAGGCTTCTTTTTGCTGCTTAAACAAATAAGAACCATTTAGAAATATATGCTATTCGACATTGGTAGATCCCAAAATTTTGGTCACGTGGTAGAACATGCTGGTGTGTAGATAGAATCTACCATTCAACATATATATGCTATTTTCTTTGAAGCAGACATTTTAGTTGTCATACGAGGTTTGGAGTGAAAAAGAAAAATAGTCCAGTCGCTGAACTAAAAATAATGGTCAAACTCTAATGGTCAAATATTATGGCTTGAGGTGCACGAAGCACCTTCCAATTAGCTGCTCTGCTGGTTGGTGCCATCTTTCCTTGTTCCAGCACACCTTTGCTTGTTTCTATTCTGTTTCCATGCTTCTATGCCTTGAGGTTGGACAATGGAAGTTATAATAAATAGAGCGTTCTTCAATCAAGAATAAATACATTAACTTATTTCGAAAATGAATACACATTCTTGACGTTCGTTAATGAGCTCCCCTACACAATGCTTAAATAATATGAGTTTGGTTCTCCAATCTCCTCTGATCCCTCTTAACCCAGTCTCTTAATATTACATAACCTTCATAGTCACCCTTGCATCTTGACGGTATATTGGCTCAAACTCAAAACTCATAAATGACGCACACTTCTACTCTGTGATTAAATCACTCCATAATCCACTGTTGTGTCATTCGAGTTTTTTAGGCAACTTTACACAACCAAGGGAACCAACTGAGAACGTTTTAGCTTTGTATTATTTTTTTCCGGGTTAAACCATTTAGCAACTGGACTAAAAGAAACAAACAATTGTGAACGGATTTCTTTGCTAAGCACATAGGAAGCCAATGTTAAATTTCATTGTTAAAAGTAATTGTTATTTCCTGTCATCCAATTTGTGTAAACACATTGTGCTTGAGTAGTAGGAACCTGTGGCCTAACGACCTAAAATACATGCAAGATTTTTTACTACCCATTGATACAATTTGTTATATTTCAATGAACCATTTTTTTATAGATTCCTTGAACAGAGACAAAACAAAATTTCATGTTGTAAGTATATATAAAATGAAATTCTACTTAAAATCACATAATGTATTATTGACAAAAGTACTTTTTAATTATGTTTCCATTCAATGGTATTTTGCTTCATCAAAATAGTTGGAAAAGACCATAATTTTACTCTGAACAGTATTTTTACACATAATGCACAATGTTTTTATAATCCACAACTTGTCTATAAAGAACTATACTTCCTGATTTTCAGAAATTATTAAGTTGCACCAGTACTTGTGCATTTGTAGCAACTCTGCATAATAAAGCAACTGACAAGTTGAATCATCAATTGTTAAAAAAATATAGTGCATTGTAAAAGCTGAAAGGTTCTCTTCAATTTTGCATGCAATAACTTATTTGGACTTGAAGAGCAACTCATATTCTCATTTTGAAGAAATTATCAGAAATCTGTTTTGTTCTAGGAGATTAATAAACTGTTATCATCATGGCATCTATATCTTAGTGAACGATCAGGTATCAGTTTTCCTTTCTCTTGTTTTTTGTCTTCATTTTGCAATGCGTGATCTACACTTTTTCATGAGTACAAAGGACTAAGAACATTTCTATAAGGTGTTTTGCTGTGCTGAGAAAAAGCTAAAGATATTTTGAATGCTTAGAAAAAACACGACTGAGTAAATTAAATGTTTGTTTGTATACCACAAATCTATATTTCATCTGATTTCTGTCTGTCCAAAACTAATGAAAAACAAGAGGCCATGGGTCCTGAAGGTCAGTGCGGTTAGTCATACCAGAAGAATGATACACTGGACTCTTTAGGAAGGACCTTATACCTAGGACAGTTCAGATAACATTCTGCAGCAAGAAGTACATTTTAGAAAATTTGGGCCTAAATGATAGAATTCTTTTCTGAATCTGATATCCTTTATAACTGTCGTTTCCATTTCAAAATCAGCAGTTTCTAGGTTGTCGTAAACGATTTTCAACCTGAAGTCTTTATATTGAAGTATTGAATACAATTTTTATTCATGTATATTATGAACTCAATCTCACATGACAACGATACCTATGCAAAATTGAGGAATTGAAATCATTTTTTTGGAAACATTTGAAAGATAAAATCTGATCAAGCTCAGATAAAGCCAACAAGTTCAAAGACTTCGGACAAGTCCAGATAAGTCTGACAAGGTCGGATAGGTTTTGAGGTCTAATAAAAGGGATGAGTTCTGGCAGCAGATATGAGGTAATACCAGAGATGATGCCACCAACAAAGGACCTAAAAATAAATTATATAACTGTTATACAATCTCAGGTCCACTAGAGATGAATTTCAAAGCAATTTTCACAAGTATTTTTAGAAATTTTAGTGGGAAGAATAAATGTGATTTTTTTTCAATTTAACCTGGAAAAAAAAACAAAGAAAATTGATTAATCAAAAAGAAAAAATTCTGCAATATTTGATCTTTAATCTCCCAAAAGTTAATGACCAAGAATTCACAAATTTGAGGTCAAAAGGAAGCACCATAAAATTTATGTATTGCGAAGTCAGCCTATAACTAGGGACAAAAAATCTTGCAGTTACAGATGTACAAAATGCTCTCCGCTCTCCACACTGAATGATAATAAAAACTGGAAGAACAATGTAAGGCTTAGGTGGGTAAAAATAATAAAAACAGTTCAACAAAGCTGAACCATATGAAAATTAAAATGGCTCATATGAAAAATAAAAAGTCTTAGTAACTTCAGAAACATTTACAAATCATAATTGCTACATTTTCAGTGTACGTCGTGAACTATCCATTATTGTTATTATGTTATTAAGGACATAATCATGCAGCAATCACTTAATGTAGTAATTAGGGAATTAATGACCATCTTAATTTTCAATGCTCTTCAATCCACCACACCATCGCTGAACAATCTTAAAAAGGTATCAAGCTGAAACTTTCAGGGAATGCTCATTGATACTTTACAGTTCACATATTAAAAATCCCCTAAAATCTGTATGGTGGAACATATTCATTTTGGCACCATTTCGCATTGGCCCATTTTTGCTCTCAAAACATTTGCTATGGATTTTTTTAAAAGCTTATTTGCAGGGATCAATACATTATTTTCATTTGTCACCATGATAATCACGAAGTTCATTATGTTTGTAGGTTTATATGAATGCGGATACTTTGAAACAAAGTGGTCAAGGAAAGATGAATTAGTAAATAATGCGAAGCAAAATGATCAGACAGACCAAGGGGTATTTATTCTGCAATCTTTTCCATTTGAGTATGTTTTATTTGAGGAGTTTCCATAGTGACCTGAAAAACCATTGTTACATTCCATCACGCTACATTCTTGTCATTCTTCTTTTTCTATCCATTATGACCACCAGTCATTTAAGGGTAACGTTCATCATTTATGTCATTTAAAAGTTCTGAAATTATTAATGTTAAGTTGTAACTAATGATGCCTTCCCCTCGTGTAAATAACTGCTATGTAGAAATACGCGTTTTTCATTACCCATCTCCTCCTGAAACAGAATCATTACAACTGATGGGTGTGTTTAGATGATATCACTAATATGTTTTAATGTAAAACTACACTAATTTGAGGAAAAGAAACATTATGATTTGCAGGATACTAGTCTTTCGATCTTAAGAAAGCAATCGCATATAAACTCAATAAAACAGGGTGATTGGCTGTTTAGCTGTTAAGGGCTTATCTGGGTGGTATATATATTTACTATGATGGATATTGAGATTCTGTTATTCAGAAGCATCTGTTTATTCCCAAATTAAGAAGGGTTCGAATCAAAAAATGTTTATAAAAGATGATGGTTGGACTTCTACCTAATCTCCATTTTGAGAGTAATTTTCAAACTAGATCATTGCAGAAGCTTTAAAGAAAGTAGAGGAAGATTTTCAAAAGTATTTCCAGTATGTTTGTTCGTATCTTTTTCTTATATCTGTTGTTGTTGTTGTTGTTGTTGTTGTTGTTTGTTTGTTTGTTTGTTTGTTTGTTTGTTTGTTTGTTTGTTTGTTTGTTTCATGTGGGAACTTTATTTCATACTTTAAAGGATTCAAAAGACAGATGATGTAACACTATATACCTCCACATCAAGTCATAAACCTCTAACATGCAGAATCAAGCAAGCTGTCTCAGTCATATTGTTCCGTTTATTTATCGTCATTTCGAGTGAGTATCATGTTTATTTCGAGTGAATAACACTGTTTATTTCGAGTGAATAATACTGTTTGTTTCGAGATGATTTTTCGTCATTGAAAGGAAATTCCATCGCTTGGTAATGGCCATATCGCCTATCTCTTTTTCCCTGTATTCACTTCAATTGATTTTAGTTTTAGTGATTGGCATCGCTATCTATTATTTCATGAAGAAGCGTTGGACCACAGATGATGAAGAGACTCGACAAATGTTGTATTTCGTTGATAAGATTATTGGTAAGTTTCAGACAGCTCTGTCTGCCACCTGTTTCGTTAGCCCTGCACAAAAAGTTAAGCTCTAAACTTCTATGTATTCGTTATTTTATTCGTGATCCAACCATAACAAGGAGGGATTCAAGATGTCCAACTAAAATGAGGACTTTTTTTACATAGGTTTCATATTAGCATACTTTTTGTAACTTCATGATGGTTTGGTGGCGATTTTTTATTCAATTATTTTCTAGAAAACTTGTGAACCAAGTTAACTTTTTACTTTTTACTATTTAAATATATTTTTCACGAACTTCAAATTGGAAATATAATATTGATATAAAAGAAATTCTTATTTTCACACACACAAATCCACCACAACACATAAAAAAAAGTTCAGTTCAGAAATTACTAAAAGTAATTTTATTAAATTTAATTTTTGTATCCTGTAACCGCGAAAGACACGATGAAATTAAACTTGGATAAGCCGTTGCTACTCGAATGATTAAAAAATTCTGTCTTCGTTGGGTTTTTTTGTGTCTCCAATTTGCTTGAATGTTTTGCCGACAGCTGGCTAACATGAAATATTTATTTCGATTCAATTCTCAGGCAAAATTCTTGTTGTCTATGGTGTTTTGTTTTTTTTTGTTCTTTTAGACACGTTACGACGTCACCATGACGTGTGCATGACGAATAAAGACATTCCACCTTATTTGCCTATTCCTCATGTGCGTGATATGCTAATTCCGTTAGCGAAAAGGTAAATCCATATTAATGAAGGACAAATTTTTGAGTTGAGAAGGATCTTGTAAAAAATACGAGTACAGTTGAAAGGGAAATTATTATTATTATTATTATTATTATTATTATTATTATTATTATTATTATTATTATTATTGTTATTATTATTGTTATTATTGTTATTGTTATTATTATTGTTATTATTATTGTTATTATTATTGTTATTATTATTGTTATTTTCTCATATACAAGATTTTATTTTGTCTTTTTAGTTTTGTGTTTTCTATTTAAAATCTTCAGAACGGAGACATGATACTAAAAATCCAATGATTATGTTTAATCTTTCGAAATTCTAATTCCAATTGTCTGCTACATGTTTTTTATTTATTATGACGTAAATTTCGCTAGTGGCTTGCAGTCAGACTTCGTAGGAGAATTACATGGAGCCAGTGTTTTTAATCTTCTCAAAAAAAAACACATGTGCGTTCACTTATAAATGTTGTATCTTTCATGGTTCGATCAATATTTATAACTTTTGTGTCTGCACCAAAAAACACCAGCCGTTCACCATCTCAAAAAAATATTTTTGTGTGTCATTCATTCGTCGAAGCAAGATATGTGTTTAACGTTATAAAGTTAAGTGTAAAAAAATCTTCTCAAATTTCCTTTGTGTTACATCATAGGAAAAAGATGGCAAAAATTTGGCAGAAAGCCGTTCACTTTCTAAATTCATCTGATTCTCGCGTACGCGTTGAAACACAAGAAATTGCTGGTGAAGACTTTGAAGTATGGAGATGGATTGGGATATGTACTCCAAAAATGAAGAAGGGGAAAATGGAAACAAAGGATCTTTATGTAAGTACTATTTGTTTGTTTTTTAATTGTTGTTGATGTTGTTGTTTTTTCGTTGTAAAAATGTTTAATCTATATATTGTTTTCAGTTATCTGATAATCACACAAAATGTTGGCAAGGACCTGGTATGGAGAACTTGTAGTTATTGGTTGGCCTTTCTGTGA
Organism: Turritopsis rubra; assembly: GCA_039566895.2. NCBI lineage: Eukaryota > Metazoa > Cnidaria > Hydrozoa > Anthoathecata > Oceaniidae > Turritopsis > Turritopsis rubra. Next base: position 13,854,107 of record CM077625.1, on the reverse strand, counting down.
AACCGATATTCGTGTTATTGTTACATGGTGTCTATTTTTTTAATGTAGCGTTTGATGAAATTGACAAGGTTGTTCGAATGCCGATTGTCACGCCAACACCCTGTTTGAAAATCAGATATATGCATGAAGGCCCTGGGTAGGTTTGTTTCTTCATGAATTTGGGGCGAGGGATGCGATAGTAATTATGGTTGTTGGTAAAAAAAAAGTAAACAAACACAACAATCACGTGATTCGTGTCCCTTTAACAATACACCTTCCCGAATTTCTGTTTAAACACCGTGTTAATGCATAGTTTCGCCTCGTTTCTATGCATTTTATTATTTTACTAATTTCATAGCGCTATTACCAAGCAATAGCCACTTATTATTCCAATTCCCCAGTAGAATAGTTAAAAGCAATTAAGAACTTAAAAGCGAGGCCATACTTGTTGACTAGGCCATAACACGGTGTTTAAACAGAAATTCGGGAAAGGTCTATTGGTTAAGATTCCAAATTGTGATCGTCACTAGTTTGTAGACAAAGCACTACTCGAAAAAGCGCCGCTTGTAATTTTACGGTAACCACGCCGCACTGAATATTCCGTCAATTAGAAAAACGGCTTTGTACAGAACTTGTTGAAGTTCTATATCTTATTTTATTGTATCTTCATAGAGAAAAAGGGGAAGACTGGGCAATACGCGTGATGGATGCAGTTCTAGAGAAAACGATTAAGGACGGCGCGAAGATATTACACTTGTATGTGGACGAAGTTTCGAAGGAGGTCAGCCATCTGTTGCATGTCATTTAAATCGAAGTTTCTTTTTTATTTTGACTATACTTTCCGGCTTATTTACAATTTCTTCTCTATCAGTTTCATTAATGTTTAATTTTGCAAATTCACAACTCTGGTTTTAAATTTTCTCATGAAAATTTCGCACGTTTTTCTTTTAGGGTTGCGTGTATGTAAAATGTGATAGCTTAGACTCAGCTGGAAAAGCTTTTCGCAGTATGTACGGCAACTGGTTCGACGGTAAAAACAACTAAACTACGCATCCTGTTTTTTTTACTTTTTATTGTTTCATACAAACCTTGTTTGATTAATTTTAGGACGGCTCGTCATTGTGAAGTTTGTGACGTTAGCACGCTATCACCAGCGGTTTCCTAATGCGTTAAATTGCGCCACACCCATCAAACCATCGGGAACGTCAGAGTCTTCATTGAGTTGGATCGATGAGAATAAGTAATGGTATTAACCAATTCATTGGCACTAACATCACCGTAAATGTCAACAGATAGAGTGATGTCCAGTACCACGGAGAGTTTACTTAGATGTTGAACCGTGTGTCTATTCAAGACGCATCACGATTTTATATTTATTTTGTGAAGGACTACGTAATTCTACAAACGTTTTCAACTTATATAAGGTGTTTTAATTCACGAGAAATAGTTTTATCCTCGTTTGAACTCAAAACAATAGAAAATATAAACAAACAAAAAAAGAATTTCTTGGTATATGATACATATGTTGTAATGAATTGTTCATAAAATGGTGAAGTTTTCTTACTAGAGTATATAATCAATCCCATCTTCTGAAACTATTATGAATGCTGTGGGGGTTTTTGGCTTTATTTAAAGATTGTTTATATAAACGTTTTTCATGCATATTTTACCAAATACATACTACTTGAATGACATTCTAGGTAAAATTTTGTTGGAATGCGGAAGGTTGTGATGGTGGGTGTGAACAGAGTTCCAATTTCAATTGACTCGCGGCAGGCGCTTTGAATCGCTGGTCTACACACTGACATTTTGAACGGCTGGTCTGCACACTGACATTTTGTTGGTGAAAGATTTTCAGGGCTCAATGAAATTAATACATTGCATCATAAGTCGAATTTTCACTCGGGAAAAGTCAGTCAGAAATAGAAAGCCTTCTAACTTTCACGTTCAAGAAAAAAGTGAAATAAAAAAGTAAGAACACAAATATACGAATGCTTCGAATTTGCAGTGGAATTCTGACATATGAGGAGTGCTTTGGCCTAGGACATCACAAAAGAATTCACGAAAAGTCGAAATCTCCGGATTCTGATATTTATTTATTTATTCTTTATTCTGTGCATAAATTTGTGTTTACAAAAGAAATTAGTGTAGTCGGATCGAAGTCTATGTCTACAACGGTGGAAATCAATTATCTAGACAAAAAACACTGAACATTTACGTTAATAACGTCTGTAACGTAAAATAGGACGTCTGGAGTTCAAGCTCGTGGTGTTCGGCGACCCGCATATTTATTTATTAATTAGTCAGCGGCTTTTATTTCGTTTAAGTTTTATTCTCCGTAATTATATTTGCGCTCTGCCTGTATTTGTTTTCCTTGTTACAATCTCTTGTTTTCAGTTTCAGCGCGTATGTGTAGGAAATTATGAGACAACATGTGATTTTACAATTTGTGCAATATTGGACCGAATTTAGAAAGTGATTCAATTTTCATGTGAAATAATTCAATAGAGTTGGCTTCGAATTTGCGAATCCTTTTTCATATTTTGGAGGGGAAAAAATAAAGACAATGTGTTGTTATAAATATAGCACAGTCTGACATCATGGTGATCTCAGCACATGAGCATTAACAATAACAAAGGTGAGAGACAAGAAAAGGAATTGTTGTATTGTTTGATCTTCATAAAAGTAGCACGTGAGTTATCGTTGGTCATAAATATAAGCTACTATTTTTGTTGCTTTTAATGATGACTTTCATAGAAGTAACTAAAAGGTCCCCGTCGGTAATAGGGAGCTTTACGAAACTGGGACGGCGACGTGAGAATGATCACCGAATTATTCAAAAATTAACGAATCACAAAGCAATTGAAGTTTCAAGAACTTGTCGGTAATAACAAAATGTTTGGTCGATGAACTAAGAAAGAAAGAAATACTTTCTAAAAATGATAAAAGCAATATGAGAGAAACATAATCTACTGCTATTCTTGTGTCTTCGCTTTTAGTACGACTTCAAGACATAACTTTCCACGTTTTCTGTAGAACGAAGATTTTATTTCATTCACGTTGCCGTTCTTGTTGTCGTAGTAGGTGTTACCTCCGGCGGTATTTATAAAAACACATTCTTTTTAAGTTCTTTGACATGCTTTGTTACTTAAGAATTATTAATAAATATTGATGAAGCTACGTTGTTGTGACATGATTTATGAAAAGGTCTATTTCGAACTCGGCCGCAGACTTGTTCCAAGGCGGATCGAAATTTGTTAGGAGAATGTTAGCTATTAAACCATAAAAGAAAAACGTGCAAGTTATCCATTTGGTGAAACAAACTGAAAACAGAAATTAGGTTAATGTGCTCCTCCACAATTTTTGACATACCCTAAATCCCCGCTGTTGTTGCTGCAGTAAATTCAGAATTAAATTTGAATTAAAGAGCAAACTTCGGGGTTAGGTAGAGATTTTTTGAAGCATGCGAAATTAAAATTTAAGCGAGAGAATATACAAACAGAAAGTACTAACCTGTTTTCACCATAAATTTAGTATTTAAGTGTAAATTTCATCTAAAACATTACAATTATGTTTATACTATACAATAAAGGCTGTTATGAGTAACCATTTAACAGAAAAATATGGTTTTCAAGAGAAACGTTTACCAGAGTGTCTGTGAGGATCTCTCCAAATGAGTCTATACCAAACCAAGAAAAGTTTTGAAGAATTTCATATAACATAACTGGAAATATTAAAGAATACGTTTTTAATATCTTCGTTGCACTAAACTGTGTTTGTGCATCGAATATTGCCAACAAAAGTTGATCGTGATTCTTCTTTTTCTCTCCATGTTGTTTTGCTTTGAAAACGATGAAAAATTGTCAGAATAATATACAGACAACTGGCTAACTTTCCACGGTCAGCAAATTAATGAGGTGCGATTAATAAAAATATAAGTTCAAAATTAAAAAAAATATATTATTTCTTGTCTTCCTAATTCAAAAGCATGTAACACGCGGTGACTTGTCCCGAGTCTTCGAACTCAAAATAAATGATACCCTGGGTAGATCGGTATGCCTTTAATGACTTTCGGCGAAATTGATAAAAGATACCATTATAATTTGATGTGGTAGTCGGTCTAGGGAGATGAAATCGTATTATTTTTTATGTTAGCCTTAATCGTGGACTGTGTTTGCATTTCATCTTTGTTCGGGTGATGTAAATATTTAACATTGAAGTGAGAAATGTTTGGATGTAGGTTTTGTTACATTTGTTGTTGTCATTAAGAAGGGCGCAATCTTAGTAGTGATGGGAATGCAGGCTTCTTTATCCTTGTGACATTAACGCACAATCAACTGACTTGCAGAAATCCTTATGCCCGCCCGGATTCTAGTTACTTTTATTTCATTTACATACCCCCTGCTAAACATTTCTTTTTATTAACGAAAACATGCTTATTAATTTCCTCGTGATCTTTTATTTTGTTTGCGCCTCCTTATCAATCATTTTTCCAATTTCCCAAAGATCCCGCACTGGCAAATGTTTGGAGAAAACGCATACGGCGAGCTACCGAAATACGCATATATATTTGCGAAGATTACCTCGAGATGTTGCATGTTTTGATGAAAGCGTAGAGTTAAAAAGAAGGCGTTAACTGAAGGTGGGAAATATGTTTCACAAATGCTCACCAAAGAAAAATTCTAGGTAACATTACACTCAACCTCGTTCCCAGGGTTTCTTTTCCTGTTCTATAAAAATGATGAAACGAGCTTGCGTAATTATATCAGTATCATAGGAACTCTATTTTTAAAGGTTGGTCACAACCATATCGCCAAATCAAAGAAGGATATGTCCCAACCATATTTCCTTTCCCTACACCCAACGACGGTAATGTGACATTAAATGTTAAACGCACTGTTGCAGCAAGACGAGAACGCCAACAGGTCAGTTTTATTAGTGTTCCTCTTATGTACCTTATTATTACCTTTTTACGCCGGTCTTTATTAGCGGTATCATTATAAATAACGACATTAAGGCGTAAAAAGGACGATAATGTCAGGAATACCAGGCAACAGAAATGTGACCCGGATTTCAACACCGACAACACGACGCTAAAAACCGAAGCAATTAAAATTATGTTTGAAGGATTCGTATAATCCTCTAAATGAAAAAGTATATTTAGTTTAGGAACGTCAATTAAAAAAACTGTGGAATTTTTGTTTGGAATGTGGAAGTCCTATGGGGGTGCACAGGAAGACAGTTTAACAAAACAATGTTGGCGGATAGAAGGTACACTGTAGATTATTACACCACGTGATGAAAACACAAAAGTTATAAACAAAATTGGTGGAAACTAGCGAGAAACGGGGAAAACTACAAATTTCACAATCACAAATTAATTTATCCAACTAGTAAAACTTTAACTAGCTTTCCGTGGAAGAGTATAATAAAATATACGAGGAATGTCATCTGTATGGAGTCCTAGAAATGGCAGGAGCAATTGAAGCCTACGGTTACCCCTGAGAATCTTACTATTTGGGGTTTTATACCATTATTTGTCGCTAAATTTAATTGGTAACATGTGATTATAGCCAGATTATAATAATAACACTTAAACATGGAAACATCAAGATGGGCGAGAATAAATTAGAACAAAGCAGGTTATAGAATATAGCTAAAGCTACTTTTATTCACTTCAGTATATCTCCATCTGTAAGGAATAATAAAGAATGAAGAGCAGAGAATCTCCATAATGGCAGCAAGCTGGGCTCACGTGATAAATCACTCGATAGTTATAACTGTCGCTGAGTGTTATAGCAGCTTTTTGTATTTGTGCAGATCATTGTACGTGTTTACAGGATTACATGTTGTTATTTTGTTAACCCATCTACAGTTTTTCGACGCCATTTATTTAAACACGAAGACGCTCATTTCCAAAAATAAAAATAAAAATTGTCGAGGGACTTCATCGCACTGGCATATGATTTATGATCTAAATACGATGCCTCCAAAATGGTATACATTATTGTAAGTGCAGCAATGGAATATGGAACAATAAAACTGCATTAGCCTTCTTCAGTTTGAGTGCTTTGACTTCTAGCTCTATCAAAATCTACAAGAAAAGGCAAGGTGTTTAATACAGGTTTCCCATCAATGAAGTGTCCCTTGGTTCCTCCACCGGGCGATAAATGTCAATTTTATCTCCAAATTTGCGATAAATTAGAATTTGTCGCCGAAATGGCGATTTTTGGTGTGAATGTATAGGCGATAGAAGATCGTCGCCTATTTCAGGCGATAGTAAAATATCCCCGATTTGAAGGCGATCATCATATTTTCATTTTGAAATTGAAGGAAAAGAAATTAAAGTCCTCCAGGTCATAAATAAATTAGCTTCAGCTGAGGAGAACAAAGGTTAACGTGAGACCTTTGGTGAGCTCACAACCAATTGCACAACCTCAATATTAGCTCTTTCAGACGCAACACAAGGGTGGTTTTGACATGAACGTGTTGGGATTTTTTATGAATCAAGTTCAATAGAGTGAATAATTTTTTTATATTTCAAAAAAATTTGCTGTAAACTATAGTACGTTTTACCGCATATTGTTATATCGATAAAATAATCAGTCATCTTCGTTAACGCACCCAGTATGTCTGACATAATTGAGTTGAAGTTAAAGGTATAGAACCTTCATGGTTGTTGACGTAATCTTTTAAGTGGTGCCTCATTTTTATGAAAAAATTTTTTTTTCAAGTTTAGCGATTAACGTCTTTTTGGTAGGGATGGACAGGTAAATGTTTTTCAAGGCACAACATGATGGCTGATTCAAAAAGCTAGTTTTTTGTGTGTGAATGCGTCCCATTATTTTTCATTATTTACAAATAAAAATATATATACATAAATTAAATAAATACGTAATTATTGTTTATTGTAGGGAAATTTCCCCATCAATATGTAAACAAATGTTTTCAATATCAGTAATGACTTTTGAAACTTTGATTTTCTTTTTGAGGAAGAACAGCCATGGTTTTTTATTGGACAAAACGTCGATCATTTCCTCGTGTTTAAATTTGATATTTTGTTTGAACTGCTGATGCTGTTTTTCGAGAAATGTGAGCTTCATGTGATAATCTTGTTTCAAGTCGTTTATTGCTTTCTTCATATCAGTTTGATGAGCCATCAATTCGATTTTATGTTCCGCTTCTAAGTGCGATATCTTTAACTTGTGATTTTTCATCATCGATTGTATTTCGTCAACATGAGCATTGCTAATTTCTTTTTTTTCGTTTTGCAATTGAGATATTTGATGTTGTAGGTTGGCGATTGTTGCAGAACATTTTATGTTGTTCTCCTTTAATGTATCAATCCCTTTTTCAGATTTTGATAGTTCATGAGCAGCTTGTTGAAGCGATTTCTCCAAGTCAATTTCAGTTTCAAGCAACTCCTGTTCTAACAAGGACGTTTTCTTTTGTTCTTGAAAGAGCTTTTCTTTCACTTCCTCATTCTCTTCTTCACTTTTCTTGATGTTATTTTCATAAGATAATGAATCTAAGGCACATTGTATGGTGTTTGACGATAGTAGCGATGCCATTTCATCAATACTTTTTTTACGCTGTTCCTCTTCATTTTGTTTTGTTAGTTCCAATGCAGCTGATAATCTTTCAATGATGTTGGCTTTCTCCAGAATCTCATCTTGCTGGTAAGCAATGATAGCATCTTTATCCGAGCATTCTGTCGTCAGCAAAGCTACTTTGGATGTTAAATCTTTCAGTGTTTTTGATAAACACGTATTTTCCTGCTTACATTGTTTGATTGAGACAGACAGATCATTTATAACAGATGTGTTTTGTTGATGAAACTTTTCAATTTTATTTTCCAAAGAAATCATTTTTTCTTCGGTATTCTTTAATTTTAGATTTTGATCATCCACAATTTTTGTCAATTCTATGTTTTGTTCATGCAAAACGATCGCCATATCTTGTTCGACAACCTGAAAGAAGAAGATACAGTGAAGATACACAGACATAAAGCAAGGTTGGGATAATAATTACAAGACTGTAAAATGTGATTTGAATCTATCGAAACTTACTTCTCCATTTTCGGATTTGTCTTTAACCTTAGTTGATTGATCAATGGGAACCTCTGTACTTTCCTCATTAAAGTCCTTCTTTACACTTTGGCGTGTTGCAGCCCGTCGTTTAGATTTTCTTCGACCGCCCATAACTAGTATTCAATTTTAGTTATGCGACGTGTTTCTCTAAACAGTGTGTGAAACAAAAGACAAAATCTTACGTCAGTTGCGTTCTTTTATATAACCTGTGATATGACGTCAAATGAAGGATGTTTGACGTACCACAAGTCAACCTCGTCCCTAGGACTTCTTGCCTTTTCATTGAAAAACATGACAAATATGCTTACCTCGCATTTTCCAAACATCTTCGTGCCACAATTACAGGGGATCAGTGTGTGTAACATAACTTTCCAAGGAATTTATAAAAAAGGTAGAATTCTGTGTTTTCATACAAACAAAAAATTGTCGGGTCAGTGATTTTTCCATCTTTTGCCATATCCTTTCGTAAATTTTGAAGTTTGACTAAAATGGGGGAAGAGAAGTCACGAATTTCGATCAAAACAGAATGCAACTAAATGACTAAATGCTGAATTTGAATTCTGGAAGGTTGATAAAGTAAAGAAAGGATGTTTTGAATATGATAAGTGAAAGCTTGACCGTAGGATGATATATTCATGCAAAAATCTTGTAGAAGAATATTTATATCAACGATGAATTTCTATCTATTACTACAACAATAGCTGTGTAACCAGCATGTTCCCTAGCTTCTAAATTTCTCTCTAAAGTCTTTAAACGCACCATGCATGATAATATCAGTGTTAAGATACCATCGAAAATGTCTCCAGTTATGTCTGTCAACACATTCTTCTATTGATGTTAAATAGCGGCGTAAGGATAGTAGAAATATGCTTACCAGTGAGCTAATGGACTAATGGACCTATCAGAAGCCTTCGAACGATTGTATAAATCACAGACTTTTGATCGAGAAATTAGATGTATTTAGTTTTACGAAATCTGCACTACGTTTCATACGCAGTTCTCTGTAGAGTAGGCGTCAGAGAGTTGCTGTAGAACAGTGAATAAATATAGCTCACAAAATCTTTTTACTATTGGAGTCTCTCAAGAATTTATCCTAGTTCCCTTTCTGTTTAATATTTACTTAAACGCCCTTAAACGCCCTTGTTTCTTTAATGCTTACTGGAAGAATTTGCGAGGTTAGTTTGTTGTTTGATTCCGGTCGTTAACTTGATATAGCTTTGAGATATGAAGAAACCGTTTTTATTTAGGCTGTTGCGCTTTCTGGAAGAATTTATTAAAAGACTTTCAAAATAAAAAAGTCATGTTAACTTTTGACGGCTAGTGTGACAGTCCTGGATATAATGCGACTTATTGCACTGTACACAGCTATGGATGTGGAAACCGATAAAATTCTTGATTTCGATGTCGTTGATATTAAAGAAGTTAAGATTTCACAAGGTTAACATATAAAACTTTTATATGTGAAAATTTTCAGAACATATAAGATATTTCAACATTTTGGCCCTCAAAGTAAAAATTATCATTACCATTAGGTATGGGAAAAGTAGGATTCTTAAGGTGCATAAAAGGCCTTGAAAGAAAACTTACTATCTCTGTCATATCAACTGAAGGCATGTGCAAATAAAGAAACTCATCAGATGTGAATACCCCTATATTTGCCAAATAGAATATTCTTTGAGAAAGAAAAGATGGTTGCGGGAATGGAATTAGCGGCGTTGGACTTGAACGCAGACAGAGATCAAGTAACCGTTGCTATTACAGAAAGTTTTGTTTTTATTATTTTCTGAATATTTAATCTTCTCTTTCTTTCCCGGCAGGACACATACAACAGTAAAACAGTGGACGGGAAGACAAATCACAAGTACAAAATCAAATATTGCAAGCAAACATAACGGTTCACTAGGTTGAAGGTTAAAAACGCTAAAAATTACACGCGTATGAAGGTAAAATTTCGTATATCCTACATATGTCATTTTGTATTCATGTATCATCAATCTCTGTATAATTTTATTTTTGTTCAAGGTGATTGCAGATGCTGCGTATTTCCGCTGCGCCGACAGGAAGATAGACGATGAAGTTGTAAACAAAAACGAAAAGGGTTCATTGCGCCATCTGATAGACCAAATAGAACTCAAATTATTAATGACTCAATAAAATTTTCGAGGTCAACAAATAAAGAAAAATAATCCGTCACGAGACATAGTCATGTTTAAATTCCACGAAATCATCTTAAAACTTTTACCAAAAGATTTCATTCCCATAATTCAGTTTACAAGTACACTTATAAAATTGCCCTTTTCGGAATTTTATGCGGTATTTATAATGATGTGTGTTAAAAGACAACTGAATTATGGAAACGCTCAATTTCTTATAGTCCTCTTATATCACTAGACATCATTCAATGCCGGTTGACTATGATACTCTGAATCACTCATTGTCAAGCTGACCCCAGGAAAGTACCACTTCATTAACCTCGGCATCATTCTTGTAACCCACGTATGTCTTCTGGAAATGTATCGCGAATTTTCTTTACAACATGGAATTACTCTCCAGACTTTTTTGCCCAGATAGGTGTGCACCCACAGATAAATTGCCGGAACGCAGGATAGCGAAATTGACGGTAAGTGATATTTCTTTCGTGCAACCCCACAAGTGCTGTTCTTTCAGCGTCACAATGTAAGCAAAGTTTACGTGGTTCGTAATGTTAATAAATAATGTTAAGTTAATCAAATAACTTTCAAAAAATGAATAAACTAAACATCGCTACACGTTCGCGTAATTCGAAGTCCACTGCTTTGTGTAACTGGTAGCAACAAAAACAGTCTTCTGGTGTGGGCATTATAATTCAATTTTTGCATTTGCACCAAGATGACAAGCCATCCATCTTACGTTCTTCACACTCGTCGCTGCTGTCTGTTTCGTAAATTGCTTCCCAACTCGAATCACCTTCTGAATCCGAGTCGGGATTTAACTTTTTTCTAGGCTCAAACTGATATCCAAACACATTCTCTGCCATAGAGAAATACGAGGCGGATAATCTTCGCAATGTGACTCATCTGTTCAAGTCTGCTGGTTTTAAAAAACCAGGGGTAAAAAACCGGGGGTGAATAAGTGTTGTGCAATATGTTTTTAACCACCTGCATTCTGGTCAGTATTCTTCGTGAATTTGAACAAACTTTTCCGTGCTGGTTGCTACTGGCACCTCTGATGAAGCAACAGCATTAGAAGATCTTATAAAAGGGGTTAAAACCAGGTCGTTTCTGCTCATAATGTATTTCACGTTTGTTCGCTGGAATGGTTATTATTTGCCAATCCAAAAACACTGTTTAAATTTCTTCATGTAACGAAAAAATATAGAAACCAACCGTTCGCAACACTTTTTCAAAAAATAACAGCCATTTATTTACAGAATGAAAGTTTTAATTCGTGGAAAATATTAACAAGGAGAAAAGTAAAAAAGTAAAACTTGACAACGTTGTTTTTGTGCCGAGGATATGTAAATATTCTACGCCACGAGACAACTTTCGGTTTTTAGAAATTTGATTGTGTGGAGGCGAACTTTATTTGCGTTTTTTTTCGAGTTTCAGTAAGAATTCGGAAAAAAGAATTTTAAATTGTTTGTTTGTGAACTTAAATTTTTCATTTGACCCCATGTTGTATTTGTGGAGAACAAAACTTTTAAGGTAGAAATTCTCGAGCCAAAAGTGAGAGAATGTTCTTTCTGCTTTACATTTTTAAGCTTCATTGATATTTTGGATTTTATTTTTAATTGCTTGTGTTTACATTGTGCAGAATTAATTAGTGCGAATTTTAATAAGTTCCTAACCGACTTCCCACCGACCTTGTGGTAGAGTGCTCGCCTCCAGTGCGGGAGGTCAGGGTTCAAATCCTGGCCGAGTCATGCCAGCGACTATAACAGTGTGAATCAATCCACTCAGCTCGAGAGGGGGATTGATGACTAAGGAGTTATCTAGTGATAATTTTTTTCTAGTTAATGGCTAATTTCCACTACCATTTCTTCTATTTTCTTCGAATGTTTTTCTGTTTTTACACCACAAAGGTTAAAGAAGCATAATTCGTCTGTTAAATACGCATCGGTGACGTAAGATTGATTATTATTCACCAATTCGTGAACTAATGTTTCACGGGCTTCAGGAACTATCTGTTTTAGTTCTAAAACCACTGTAGATATCGAACTGAATCCTTTAATATCAACATCGGAGACATCATATAAACTTAAGGTTTCAAAATAGGTATAACGCTCGCCGCTTTTCCACCAAAACACTGACAACAATTTGCCATCATCCGAAGTTGTTAAACTTTTTGGGTAACCAAATCCTATAGAAACTCTTGCCACGACTTCCCACTTTGAAACGACATGTACATCAATTTTCGACGTGAATGTTCCATATAAAAGGTAAAATGCATATAGGTGACCTGTTGATTGTACAAACTTCAAACTTGTAAAATCGATTCCATGTTCACTTTCTGTTATCAGCTCTTTTAATAACTCGTTTTTACGCACGTTCCAAATACGAAGCATTTCTCCTTCAGAATTGTTTTTCTTTACCTATGAGAAGTTGACTGGAAATCCATCCATCCGTACATGGAGAGTACCTTAGCGGACAAAACTTACCCAGACAAAAGTTACGAAATTTTCTGGAGGTGACTTTTTGTCCGACAAAATTTTGTCCGATAAGGTATATGTCCGTTATAAAATATCCGCTTCAATCCAGGATTGAATAACATACCTTGACAGCGAATACTATTGCATCTTCACCGACAAACGTGATATGTTTCTTTGTACCAGCGTCTGGTATAACATTTACTTCTTTATAGTTGACTGTGTCAATTACTAACAACAATGTGGTATCGTTCACAATTATTAGATTCCCAGACGTATTCCTTATTATCTCTGAGCCTTTCCTCGGTAATACAATATTAGGTATTGTTTGGTTGCATTCCCCTGAAAAATAGAAAACGAAAAAGATGTTCTTCTAAAAGTAAAAATTTGCAAATATAATTCGCTTATGTTTCTGTTTCAATAAAGATCTTGAAGAGACATCCTTCTAACATATAGTTCATCTGACAATTTCACCTCATCTAACTGTTAAGTTTATAAGCTTATAAATTTTGTCTTGGAAAGCGAGGCTAGAGTCAAGTATGCCTCGTTCTTTCAAACATCTTTCAAAGACTTATCATCGTTAATTCATAGTGAGTAGAAATTGTTAGATGAACATACTCAAAACAAGCCCCATGGTGTGGCTACGTCCTTAGCCAACAGTTAACAAACGTATAGAAGCGTAGTGTGATAATTTCGAGGACCGACCGGCCCTGGTCTGTCATTTACACAAGAAATGCCCAACTCAGGATGGAAGGACGCTCGTTCACCGTCAACATAATTAATTGGAGGTGACTCATTGTAAACATTCAAATATTTTCAAAAACTGTCATTAAAATGAAAAGAATTCACAAAGTATATTCAAAAGCATCTGTCTTTCAATTCACTTTTGACGAGATTATATGAAAATCTAACAAACCTGTATTCTCATCAAGGAACATCAAACTGTTAGTAGAGTTGTCGTATACAACGAATTGCTTAGATTCCTTCAATTGGATACATTTCCAGATTTCTCTGTTATTCATTCTCCATCGAACTTGACAAGTATTGCAATCAAAATGGATAATACTTTTCACATCAGTTAAAATGATTTGCGAGTTTTCATTTGGTCTAGTCACTCCAAGAATACGATAATTACTCAATTTTATTTTTTTGAGGATAGATTGGGTTGTGACATCCCAAAGGCTAATAGTTCCATCTTTCTCTGCCAGGATTGCAAATTTTTTGTCTACGGATAACTTAAGACCTCGTCTTCTTCCTATGAGGTAATGAATCAGCTTGGCATTACAGGGCCGTTCCAGGGTAAATAATTTAGGGCACAATATGAAAAACAAAACAAAAGGGTAATAATGCCAAATCTTTGAATTCTAGGTTCTCTTAAACGGCCTTAAAACGAATTTCTAGTTTAGTGAATATTTTTATTGGCACAATTTTATTGGTTTTCTCTCAAGTCAGGGAAAAATAGACGTTTGTTACGTACTGGCATAACCAAGGGCCAAAAAAGTCCCTTTAGGATCTGCAGTAGCCATGTCTTCAAACTCCATTTTGTTGATATCATGAATAACAATATCTTCTCCTTGCATTGATATACAAGCAATTTTATTCTCATTCAGGACAGCAAAATGAAACTTGGCACCCTATAAACAATTAATAATCAAATCAACGAACTGATCTGAAAACCTCTATTTACATTTGTTGCAGTATGTAGTTCTTATAAAAGTAATCACAATGATATTACAAGAAAATAAGAACGAGTAAAAAATTGAGCTAATGAAGTCTTACTATTAATGCACGTTTATGATGTCCATTTTCCAAGTTCCATAGATGAAGAGATGGACCATTTAGGTATAATGCACTTAATCCACATTTTAAATTACAAACAACGAATGGTGTTCTAGCTGCCACACCACCTTTGCATTGAAACTGTACTATAAGATCCCAGTTTGAACAGCTGTATACTTGAAGTGTCAAGATGTCTGCATCAGTACTTTTTTTCGCACTATCTTTTGCTAAAAGTACCAGTTTATTTTCATTTGGACTGAATGCAAGGTGTAAAACATCCTCTACGGGCACTTTATTTTTGATTACGTTTGAATCGTAAATATCTCTAATAACAATTTCTTTTCCATCCACGGAGTAAGCAAATTGACTTCTTCCAAGAGAAAGACGTAAGCTATCAGAATTTTCCACAGTAAGAGATATTTCGTTGTGTAGAACCTTGATAGAATAATGGTAAACGACATCTTATTATGAAAATACCTTTCACCAATCGATTTATTAATTCAACAAACGTAGGGCACTTTTCCAAACACGTAGATAGTCTCCGAAAACGGCGATGTCTCCCGATACAGTTCGAATGTCTCCAAAAAGAGAGACATTTCTCCCGATAAGGAGACAAATTTTCATCGTTATCTCGGGGGAAGTTGCATTTGCGATGGGGAAGAAGATCTACTTTGCTGCAGTATCTAAACTAATATTATTTCTGTTGATTCACCGTTCAAAACAAACTTTTTACTGTGTACTGTAAAATAGATTTCCCTTGATAACGCACACTTTATGATGGTAACTGTAGTGAAATGGCAGAAAGCCTACAGCTCTAATGAGTAGCTACGAAAGACGAAAGCTATGTACGACAACAGATGTACTTACCACATTTCTATGCTCACAATTGAAAATGCTGATAGCAAGTTTTGTTATGATGACAAAGTATTCCAAATCTTTGCTCATACCACAACAATATTTTCTAACCTCTGGATTGTTCACATAATGAACACATATAACTTGTTCGGTTCGTAAACTTTGACAAAGAATGAAATTTCCCTTGGAACGACAATCGTATCTGCTGTCTTTGTAGTGTTTAAAGCTTACATCAACTGTCAAGATACACGAATTATTGTTGTAGATAAATACTTGGTGAACATCTGGCAGCAGTGGATTTTTGTACTGTCTCAACTCGACACTCTTTTGCATATCCCATAATCTATAAGACAGGGAACAAAATATTGCACAAATCTATTCTTTAAAACAGTAATTAATTCCATTTGTCGAAAAGTTTCAGTCTAGCGTTTAATTACCAAAACCAATGCAGTGATTAAAACTCTGAAAATAGTTGATTTGTTTGGAGAGCCTAATATAACCAGATATTTTTATATTTATTAAAAGAGGCCAACCAAATTATAAAAAATTATTGATAACAGTATTACCATCATATTTGAGGTGGTTGCACATTCGATGATATATCAAATGCGAAAAGTTACTTACCGTAGATTTCCTGTGTAACCGCCTGATATTATTTTTCTTTCTTCATCAAATACAGTGAAATGGAAAATCATATAAACGTGACCAGTAAATATCTGCAGCGTAGATTCAAGTACACTTGGTAAACATTGCACTAATGGATATACACTAGGAGTATTCGATGCTCGAGCTCCATCCAGTAATGCTCTTATGTTTCTAGATGACTTCTCATATTTTTGTAAACGTCCAACAAGCTGAAATGGTAACTGATTGTAATCATGAGTTAATGTATGTCGACTTATCTTTAATGTAAACAGTAAACGTTTGATTTCTTCATCGTCAGGATAGGCAGATTGTGCTTCTACAAAATCTTCTATCAAGGAAAAGAATCCCAGCGCCTTGAGTTTATCCATCAGAAACTCAAAGTTGAATAAAACCATATTTTTTAACTTTTTCAGCTGTGAAGAACAAATAAGATGGTTCGGTATTTCAACCAACTTTCTATTATTGAATATCAATCTTTTATCTCCTTTGAAGGTATTTGGCTGCATAGGAACAAGCCGGTCCATTGCATCTTCTATTCCATTTTTATCTTTGAATGGTTTCACTGTCGCACCCCACTTTCCTTCAAAGTATTCAACAAGAATTTGGTGATATTTTTCCTTATTTTCACCGGATAAGTACCTTTGCTCTGCTGTTTCAAAGAACTGTCGGTGATACCACATGTTCACGATAGTACCGTTTGCGTCTCTTGACACAATATACGAACCCAGATCAGCCCGAATTCGTAGCCACAACAGTGGTGGTATTCTTCGTAGAGGAGGCGTCCAATACTGATACACATCATTTAAAACATCATCATCAATCGACAAAATATTGTCTATCTCGGTATCTGATAGACCCTGCTTGGATGCTGTTAATAAACCGAGAGCATGACTCACTAGTATTTTTCCGTGTGATCTTTCTAGTTTCTCGAAGAACGTGTTTATTGCTTCATCAGTACTATCTTGCAAACGTTCATTAAAGTTTGCAGTGAAGGATTTCCATTGACGTACTTGCTCATATAGCAATTTTAGAAATAAAGGTGTAGGACATTTGCTTAAGCTATTAAGAGCTACCTCTCGTTGCTCAGAAGTAAGCTTTCGGTTGCAATCTGTTAGCCAGTTAGACAAGATCTGACCTGCATCGTCTTCAGATAAGGTAGGAACTTCAATGAAGCAATGGTCAGGAAATCTTTGCAATACCTGAAATTGTGTTAAAAAGAAAAAATACTCATATCACAACTTCTATACCCCAACGAAGACCGTTTAATTATGTAACTCCCCTTCCTAGGATGGTTGTGAAAGCGGTGTAAGCACCAAAATCATTATGATTTCATATCCCAAATATAAAACCAAAAACAGGTTCAATTATTTTCATAAGGGCTGCTATGATACCATCAAACTATGTGTATTTTCAAACAAGGGGCACTAATGTTACTTGGGGTAGGTGAATCTGATAAGTGCGGTTGGACAATTTGTTTGTTTCTTCAAAATAAACCTTGAAGGTAATTAAGGGCATAGGTTTAAACCAATTCCAAATTCACCCATAGATTTCTCATAGAAAATAAAAGTATCTGACAACTAATTTTCTTTGAAGCAATTTTCAGTTACCTTAAGATTCTCAATGATACCATACTTTTCATCAGGTAATGCTGATATAATAACCTTTAAGTTCTTTGGTAATTCCTTTGGAAGCCATCCCATGGCATAAGATCCATCTTCAGATGTTAACTGATCGATAGAATCAATAAACAAAATGATAGGAACATTTTTATCTCTCATATTTTCAATTTTGTTCTGGAAATGGTTGATTACATCTTTGCCGTTCTGTAGTAAAAAAAAAATAACCAGTAGACAATGAAAAAGTACCTGTTATCTGTGATTAGTAGTGTTTTGTTTTTTCATTTATCGGGCAGAAAAGGGGAAAAACTTCAGAGGGTTGTGACTAAATTTTATCCTGACTAAAAACAGACTAGTAATTTTCCCTGAATTTTCCACCAGGACACGATGAGAGAGGATGATGATAGCAATGAAGGGAATACAAGAGCCTTACAGCTTGAAGGTCAGCGATTACTTAGACTTTGTCCATACATGATTTGAAATTGGATAAACCTTCACACTGAGGACTTTTTTTGTGGTAACATAAATTTGCAATGCTTTCATAGACTCGTGGCACAACAGTTCTGAACAAGTAGATTTTTGGGCACAATTTTTTTCCTAATGCACTTTAGAACAATACAGGGAACGATGGATGTTTTCAGTAATATTAGTATTGCTATATACTTTTTGAAGTAAATCTAAAATTATCTATATAATGTTTTATCATCATCACCATACTCGCTTAAGCATCCCTTTCTATTGTTTCTTGGCCATGTCAACATCCACATCCACATCCATAGCTGTGTCTATTATTTTCATTTTTTTATATGCACGTCAGTTGACTTTTTTCTTTTTTTTTAAAGAATGATAAAATGCACGAAAAACTGCTTGGCATGGGTTTTCCTAATTTCAAATCAACCTGAATATTAGAGGCCTTTTACATGAGACCCGAAGTGAACTCAAACCGGTTTGAAATGAAAAACTTCACTCCGATGCATGATGCAATTCTTATTACTGTTTACATGACTTCGGGCGAAGTGAAACTCACTTCCGGTGAAATCTCAAACCAGTTTGAAATTTAAACACTGCTTTTGTTTTCATTCACATTTGCAACTCTTGTTTACATCATTGTGATTTTAGCTAGTTTGTGAGATGTCCGACTCTGTAAGGATTTTCCGACATTATGTTCAAACTTTATTAGAAATAATCCGCTGATTCAGCAAAAAAGGGTTACCCCAAAGTGAAATGTTTCATGTAAAAAGCTCCATATTTCAAAGCGGTTTGAGTTCACTTCGGGTCTCATGTAAACGACCTCTTAGTTTCTGAAATTGTCCGGCATATAAACAGTATATATTTGTCCGACAAAAGAACCTAATCAACAAACATATTTGTCTGGCGAGAAATATCAAGTGTGGTGCAACGTAAATAAAATACCAAAAGCAATCTGACTGACTGACTGACTGACTGACTGACAGTTTTGAAGCGACAACTGTTTATATATCTCTAAAGCCAAAATGTTGTCAGGGAAAAGCGACTAGTTTTATAAATAAAGTTTTTTGGTTATACCTTAGGTATGTCATTAGAGCTTTCTTCATTGATGCGATTCATTTGACAACAAATACTGTAAAGAAGTCTCGTTAAAGTTGAAGATTCAGATGTAGTTCCTAAAAACCTGATTATTAATGCTTGGTCTGGGTGTTTTGATTGGGCAAGTTTTGATGCTTGGGCAATAATACTTGTTTTTCCACATCCAGATTGACCATAAACAACAAGCGGTTTGTTACTTGAATTAGTTAAATATTCTGCAATAGATTCTAAAGTTTCAGATTGCCCATGAAAATGCTTGGTTTTTTCAAAGCATGTTTTTGAATGTTGACAAATCTCTCTTATGAGAGAGTCTTCGATATCTTTGCTGCTTCTAAAACATAAACCATCGAGTTAGCCAATTGTTCAGTATTCTTTCATTGGCATCCAGAAAGTAAAAATATATAAAAGGAAACCATTATTCTTATGCATACAAAGAATTTGATCATTCTTCTTGACTCTTATATCAGCAGCCTAAATAGGCATTTCTGGCCTTCAAACCTATTACTGGGCAGCACTTTAGGTGGACTGTGAAGCAGTTCTGACCATGTTTCGGGGTAATTAGGGTAGGTTAAATTTTACTATAGGATAAAATGTTTAAGGTGGCCATATCTTGTCTCTGTTGTAGCCTTGAGATGGGAAGGGGCAATAAAAAGTATTGCCAGTGGTAAAAAGGGCGATGAATTATCAGGAAAAGTAATGCAAAATTTCTATATTGACTTCTCTCAAAAAATGTGTCAAGAGAAGACCTACCTTACAGCTATTCCATCATTAATCATTTGCTTTAATTTTTCTTCAAATTCATCACAAAAATCGTTTAAGTATTTTTTGAACTCTTCAGATTCAATGTCAAATCCTTTCCCTGATTTCCAGTTTAATGAATAATTCGAAATTCTATTTTTTGGCAAGCTGTTCAATATTTTGTTAGATTTCAGATCTTCAAGCAGCATCTGAGCTTCATCATCAACATATGAAATATCATTTTTCCATACTTTATCAATAAATTTTCCCACATCTATGTTGTTTGTGTCCTTTTCAGAAATAGAAATATTTCGTTTGAACCAATAGCAATGTTTTTCTGGGTGACTTACACTCAAAATTCCATTGACGATTTCATCTTCAGTTACTAATATTAAAAATGTAATTAAATAATTAATATAGTATAACAATTCAACAAATTCCTAATTATGAACAAATCAAGGTTCTGTAAAATGAAAAGAAGCAAGATACACCAGGTTACCTGATATAACGAATTTTAAAGCTTTTTCAGAGGACAACGTCAATGACGCAGCATTCCGCAAAATAACTTGCATTCGTTCAAAATCATCCCACCATTTTTTCTGAATTTCCCTTCTTTCTGCTTTTGGTAATGATTCATCATTATAGTTTGGAATGTAATCTGTGATCGATCTCAGGATGTACTCAGAAGGAATATTGTTGTCATCAAGACAAAACCATTTTGATAACAGTTGTTTGTCTGTTTCATCAGTGATTGAATTGTACATTGCTTCAAAATCATCAGCAATAATTCGAGGAGGAAATGGACGATATCCGTATTTCTGACCAAGAAATGTCTGAAATATATGCCCAATTTAAAGAAGAGATTAAATTTACATAATATTGCTTGGACGCAGCTTTCTAATGATGCTTACATTTATGGTAACGGAGGGTATTATATCTACTAAAAAACCAAGTGCAAGATTAAATGCAGGAGCAAGATTATGATTACAGCAAATTTTGCTTACAGCACAAATAGCAATTTTTTTCATGCAAATTTTTGAATAAATAGAAATGAAATTCTAACACTAAAAACCTACAATAAAATTTGGACCAGTTGACAACAGTTGACAGGCTTCAATTTCATTTAAGCATAATTCAGTTGTCTTGTGATCTACTCCAGCTTCATCACGAACGCCCCATCTCATGTCAACAACTTGAAATTCATATCCATGTGACTGGCAATACTCTTTAAGTTTTGGATACACCTTTTGCATCAGAATGTTTCTTTCAAGCTCGGTGTCTATAATTCAGTAAAAGGTTTTCAGGTCTAAATAATTATAAAATTTTTGACATAACATAATGTGGTTGGGCAAAAAAGGAACAATTTTAACCTGTGAATGTAGAGCTTGTAAAGATCCGCACAATCTTTGATAATGGAGGAATTAGATTCTGATCAAAATCACCAAGAAGAATTTTCTGTATATTTTCTACTTGATCTTCCATGATTGATCTGAAATGAAGAAACTTCTTCCAAACAACAAATATCTCATGTTATATCTACATATGATGTAAATCACCAAGGATATATACATTTGTTTGGCACCTGGGAGTGGGAACTCGCTGTCCTAACTAGGATACAAGACTCCTAATGGATACCCAAAAATTATACAGTGGCAGATCAACATGCTTTATAAGCACTAGAGGTTCAAATTCAATAAAAAGATAAACAACACCTAAGCACCACTCTCAAAATCAAATTTTCCTGTCTTTTATTCTTTATTCTTCATCCAAGAGACAGGTAGTTTTTCTCTCTGAACTTAAAGCTGGGTAGTAGATGATCTTGAAAGTTCCAAGGGCTTCTTCTGTTATCAAATACACTCTTTTTTTATAAAAACCAGTAAAATTTTACTGAGCTTCAATGTTCTTATTTTTTTGCCCGATTTGAGCCTCGAATGTTCTTATTCCTGTTCTTAATCATCTAAATTCTCAACAAGATCTAACCTGTGCATTTTATTGCTATTTTACACTTGCGGCAGATTGAGTTCACAATAGCAGTCATTAATCTTTTTGTTATTAACTAAAAAGGTATGCAAAGCGTTTGATTTTAAAAGAAAAGCGTGTAGACACATCGAAAGTTGTGGAGGAGAACGTTAGCTATTAAAGCATAAAAGAAAAATCGTGCAAATAAGCCCATTGATAACAAAAATTATCTTAAATGATCTCCACAATTTTCAAAATATCTCTGGATTCGGCACTGTTACATTCATAGATGGAGCTGAATAAAAGACTTGAAATGAGGTTATATACATTATGTCTTCCATCCAATTGAGGGGAAAAGTGCTTATTAATGAAATGGCTACCACAATGAAAGAAATTATGAATCATGCTATACTATTCTTAAATCTGAATTTAAATATCAGCATTGTTCCCATATATGATATACAGTAACTGTATTGGGTATTTATCCCAGTGCAGTTAAATTTGTATCCTGATCAGGATAATTTTATGATGTCCACACTACAAAGTTGTGAAGGGACCTAAAAATGAGTTTCTGGATGAAATATTTGTTTTCTTGACTGTTAAAGGTGGTTTTGGAAAATAAAATGCCAATTTTAAAAAGTCACATAAAATTATAATAAATACTTCATTCATTTGAGGTGGCACAATTTATGTAAATTGAAAATCTTTTTCTTCAAATTAAATTAATGAATTACCTTAATACATTGCTGGTTGTTTGCATCTTTTACATTCCCCACCACTCTCCTCTCTCTCTATTGTTAACCCTTTCTTGAAAATGAAAGTGGAAGTGTCGGTTTGCCAAATCAGCAATAACACCAATTATACTTTTGTATAAAATACGAACCCTACGGCAGAATTTTTATTTTCATCGCCAATCTGGTTCGTTTTTCCATGAACCTACTTAAAGGGAATGTCCGCGCGTAATCTCGCAGAATGAAAGCGGACTACCTATTGGGGATAAAAAAAAGTCGGGTTTACATTGAGTCGGTGAAAATTTAGTCACTTGTCCAAAATTATTCACTTTTCCCCACCCAATTTCATCAGCCGAACTATATTGGATCGGGAATTATTTTCTCGCGTGAGTCTATGGCGTATACACTTTTAGCCGATTTTCTCATACTAATAACACATAGGGCAAACGTACGCAGTGTTTGTATGGTTTCGTTAGCGCGGTCATATGCAAAAATCGCCCAATTACTTCTGTGTTTATATGAAGAATTTCTGTCCCGGGACGATTTCCTTCCGTCCCTTCAGTCGTTGATTGGTCATACTATATTGACGTTTTTTCTCATATAAACACTCTGATTGAAAATTGAATTGAAACAGCTGCAAACCATTGAATTTAAAACAATGAATTTTTTTAAACATTTAAAAGTTTAAAAAATGTTGTCCTGTCCCGGCTGTATTTTTCATTGGAGATATAATCATCATCTCGTTTTTCATCCCGTCCCGGCAAACGTGCCGTCCCATCTTCCATATAAACAACCTAGTTGGTGTTGATCTAACTACAAGTGAATGTAAAAACTACTCATTGAATCATACAAACACCTTATTTTTCAATTTTTTCTATCTTTCAGTTTATTCTGTGGACATTGTTAGGTTTTGTGAAAAGTGCTAGAAGAACTGTCCTAAGCCAATTTTTTTTAATTGTGTAGAATTTAGAATCACTGTCGTATTGAAAATATAGTTTTTATCGCAATTAAATTGTATTTCTATCTCAGATTCCCCATAGGCGTATTCAGAGTCAGTCAAGAAAAAAAGTGGAGTGGTCCAACGTTATGATCTTTCTCTTCAGTCTTAAGTGTCGATTACTTGCACAGTTTTTTTTTCTTCTATATTAAATGGCTAAACTCTCCTCCACAAATTTTGACTGAGATCATTAGCTCTATTCCCTGTACTTCCCATGGGGTCAGTTTAGAATTCAACTACTGAATAATTATCTATTTGTTTTTACCGACTTATTCTTGCAATTCCCCGGTGAAGTAAGTTAAAAGTAAATATAAAATACTGAAAACAAGGTAAAACTTCTTGATCAGGCTGTATGGTTTATTCATGCCATTTTATAGAGCAAGTATGTGGTCTCAGTTTACCAAGCAAAATAATGTCTGTACATTCATTGCCATGTTTCTACTGCTGATCAGATTTTTCGAAAAAAGAGGATAAAAATGGGGAAATATAATCGCTTCTTATGCGAATCTTGTTTAACTTTGAAATCAAAAGTTATAATGATAACAAAGAAAACATACCGTGGAACTAAGCTGCTGTTTTTCCTTATTTCATCATCCTGTAAAGAAAATTAAACTTTCTTCCTTGGTAAATAATCTTCACAATAAAATTTAAAAAAAAAATACATTTCAGACCTCTTCTACAACTGCAAGAAAATAACATTGTTTCTTCAAACGTTGTTATCAAAAAATGAATCAATGCTTTTATTAATATGGGATCAATTAAAATACACAAAAGAGCTTATCTTTGATCTTCATCTTACGAGCAAAGTTTATTTATTTCTAGATCATATATCTAATCATTATAAACCAACTTTAGGAATCGCAAGAATATGATCTTCATGTGCACCCACTGTGTCGTGTCTTTTTCGCTATATGATGACCTCAAAGCAGAAGGATGTTTGAAAGCGCAGTGAGCTTTTCGCCTGGTGTATGTTACCAGATCTTTAATTAATTTTCGAAAAGCATGTAAAGATTTCGAAATTATGTATAGATATTTAACTAAGGGAAAAAGAAGATGATTTTTGAAAGTTGGCTCCGCAAAATTAAAATCCCACGCCAAAATTATATTATTTTGGTCCATCGCCAAATTAAATCCGCGTCAGATTAAAGTATTTCTGATACCTTCCCAAAAGTATAAATTAAAAGAACCATCTTTTACCCTGTTTTTCCCTACTTTTCCCTGTTACTAAAACATTACTATATTTGAGATCAACAAGTTCTGCTGTTCCAATCATTCTGTCAAAGTCGTTCTATACTTATATACTTATTGTAACGACTATGATTTAAGTTTAGATGGTTCATTGGGGAGGGAATAATTATTTCCCAAAGGAGTATTTCTTTACCAGGAAATAATAACTCCCAGGAGTACTTAATCCTATGATATAAGTACTTGGGAGTAGATATTTCCCCCGTAAATAAGTAACGGGGAGTACTTTTTTTAAGGGAGTGTTAATTTACGATGACTGTCTCGCAGACAGGTACGAGTTTCATATCGCCTAAATCATGTAAACGCTAACAAGGAACTGGCAGCATATAGGTACGAGTTTCATGCCGGCATGTAAACACCCTCTTCAGTTCAGTTCAGTGAAATAAGTATTACAATAAATAAGAAACCATTTTGTTATTATCAAATTCTTTCAATAATTTTCATTTTCTACAAAATATACATAATTTGTGAAATATAGTAAACAAAAAATTATGGTTGTTTCAACGCATGGCCTTCAACTGTGGATGTCAATTGAGCTTTTAATATTCGAATTTTAGATGGATAATCTGTTTGCCACGTGTTCTCTGTGAGTACACCCAAAAATTGCTCATTGGCGGATGTCCATGAATTCAAATCGAGAATGCCTCCGTAACCAGCGATCGGAATAGTGAGGTCAACAATCCATTTACTAACACCTTTAAACTAGAAAGAAAAGCAAAGCATTTGTCAAATGATTGAAACGTGCATTCCATTCAAATTACATTTGGCTGAGAACTTAAAAACATACTTTGGAATCAATAAAGCCATGAATACACTAAGGCTGAAATACACTGCAGTTAATCATATATTAAAAATAACAATGTAAAAATCTCTTTATTGCTGCATCTCAACTGGCAGAAATCTGATTGGTTTAAAAACATAGAAATTGGTTTAATCTAGGATGTTTTTAGAAGTCATATATGACTTACAATATTAATCATACAGTATACAACAGCCATTAGGTTTAGTATTGAAACATACCTTTAAAATGACAATCTTTTGGTCATATGTTGCAGCTGCCAGGTAATCGTAAGTTCCAACTGGAAAATATTCAAGTTTAAACGCATTTCCCACATTTATGTCTTGGTAATGTTCATAAAATCGATCAGAATTCATTCTAAATGACAAACAAAAAATCTAAAAAATGAAACCAAAAACAGTTAGCAGGTTATAGGATAACAATTTGTGAGAAAGTTTTACTTGTAAAGAGTAATTGGAACATCAAAAGAAACACTTAATGCTTCAGAGCTACTGTCATAGGTGTTAGCAACTGCAAGATATGAACCATCGCTCGTTGTAAACTTCAACATGTCCTTAGCATAATACGTATCCAATGTCTGTACGGGTTGATATGTCCCATTTTCTGAATAAATGTCGAAAATGTCAACATGACTTTCCATGAATAATATTGCTATTGTGATGGTATCGTTTCTAACGGATAGAATGACAGATTTGATAACGTTACAGAAAGGTATAGTTGTTATCAAGCCGGAACTACTGATGTTACTGAAAAGCTGTTGTCCGACACAAGACGACATCGTGTCATCGTATTTATTATTTATTAACGTATAAACGCCGTTTTCATCGGAGAAGATATCAAAATTTCTTGCGTCTTTGGTCGCGAAGGATTCTACTAAATTAAACTTTTCGGTTAGCTTATAGACCATGCTGTTATATGTTGATGATGCAACAACACATCCGTCGTTGTCGTTTTCAGACGCTGTAACGAGGAAGAGTTTATCGCTTGCCTTTACAAATTTGACATCAGTGATTGCATTCCCAACAATCTATCGGAAAAATTTTGATTAGAAGTCAGGTTAATCCATAAGATATCCGTTCATAGAAGAACGAAGAGATTAATTTACCTGTGAATGTACTGTGAAGTTTCCATTGCCACTTTTGGAATATATTGTAAAATTCGTGCAAGACGTCCCGTTAACATCAATCCGTGGTCCCGCTACAGCCCATGTCGTACCTGAGTCGTATAAGAAGTCACTTGCGCGAGATTTGTAACGTAGTGAAATCTCCTCTTCATCTGTAAAATAATCCAGTGCTTGGTGGATGTTACCGATGGAATCACCGATTTGAGAAATTATTGTTCGATGAGTTAAAATGGTTTGATTGAAGTGTGGCAAATCTCGATCCAGGAAATTTGAGATTTTGTTAAAACCAGAAAATAGTAATGTAACGTTTGCATCATCGACAAAATTTGTATTCAAATTCCCTGAAAATGTAAACAATTCAATCAAGATGGGTTTTTTTGTCAGAAAAGTGTTAAAGTAAAAAATTTAAGTCCACTTAAATAAAATAAACTCACCGTCTATATGCACATTTCCAATAATCCTTTTGTTGCCTGCAATAACATTTGTTCTTCCAGAAACCACAGTGTCTTCCTGCATCACAGCTAAATTATACCCTTGGATATGATTGCCACTGGAAATTTCTTTTTCGGTGTAAACCTTCGTAAAAGTCTTTTGGCCGGTAATATTTTGCTTGCCATCTTTGAGCGCTAAATTTTCTTTTCTAATGTGGACGCCATTTATAAGATCCGCTTCCAAGTTTTCTTTTATGACGATGTTGTTAAATTTAACCGGTGTTAATATTGTTTGATTTCCGCCCTTAGTTACGATAAGCTTACTAAATTCAGATAAGTCTATACCGTTCACATTTTTAGTAGGAGCGACTGGCACGTCGTGTAACACATGGACATTAGTTTCAAATGTTTTCTTTCCTGTGATGGTTTCATTGCCAGCTAGTAGAACAAAATCATCGTAGAAGTTATATGCGTTAACCTTCGGAGAAGTTACATGAAGTGCTTCCACATTGCTCTTTATGTACTTTCGTCCAATTATCGAATGGTTGCCGGTAAGTTTGACCACTGTTCCATTTAATTCCTTTACATTTATTCCATTAATATCACCGGAAACCGAAATCTCATCAGCAATAAGCTCTTGTAGCAGTGAAATGCTTTTGAAAGTAAACTGTCCTTGAATATGTTTATTTGGTCCATGGCATTTGTAAAAAAGCTTTTCACTGAACTGCGTCACATTCATGCGAAAGTTGTCGTTCTGAACCTCCGACAGGAACGTGACGTCTTGAAAGTGTGTTGGAACTTTTACTATTTGATCACTGGTTTTAAGAAGTGTTGTTAGTGCAATATCTGTGAGGTTGATACCATTGAGTAACTCTTCCGTAGTGATGTTACTGAAGACGCACAAATCCCCATCAAGTGTTATATGTCCTTTTAATGTACCATCGCTGTTGGATTTCAGGATATTTTGAAAAACGTTTTTCAATTGGATTCTGTTTACATTTACAGCTTCCACATTTTGGAACACTACTTCATTTGTGAAAGTTTTTTCGCCGGATATAAACGAATCTTTATCTAACGGTATAACCTCTTCAGAAAAATTCTGACCGTTTAACATAAGAGAATACACTTTGTCGGTGACCGTAAGATTATCTACATAATGGTTTCCAGTTATGACCTGGTTGCCAGTGGTAAGAAGCGCGTCTTCTACAATGTCAGTTAAATTGATACCGTTAATCAAAGGCACGTCAATATTGCCGTTCACCACTACATTTTCCAAAGTCAGATGCCCGGTAAAAGTGATATTTGTATCATTTAGTCGAACGGCAAATTCGGCCAGACTAGTTAAATTTACACCATCTACAAGTTTTTCAACGGACAGTTCATTGTGAGCTTCAATTGTGCCAGTGAATGTCTAGAAGAAGAAGTGTCGAATTAGTTGATAAAATCTGAAGTAAAATTTTATTTAAAGTAAGATATTGTTGGAAATGGTATACAAATGTGTTTTTACCTTTTGTCCGGTGATTGTTTGATCTCCATAAATTCTCATAGCATTCTCACTGAGCTCTGTAAGATTGACACCGTCAACTAACAACCCTGGGACCCTCCAATTGCCAGCAAATGACACTTGACCGGTGAAAACTTTGGTTCCTTTCACGATGATATCGCCTGTCAATTTAATTAATTCGTCGTTGAGATGCGTCAAGTTAACACCATCAATCATTCCGTAAGTTTTCATACGCTGAACGAAGAGATGTTTGACGTACTGCTTGTTAATAAAGTGCTTCTTCCCGGTAATATTCTGTCTGACGGATGACAACACAACGTCAGTAGCAAGGTCCACTCCATCAATTTCTCCCAAGACATTTAAATGACCTAAAATATGGACTTCATCAATGAACTGCTTCCTTCCTGACACCGTGCTAACAGATCTACGCCATGCTTTTTCATAGATATTAGTAAGGTTGACGTTGTTGATTCGAGAGACGA
The DNA here is from genome assembly GCA_039566895.2 of Turritopsis rubra. NCBI lineage: Eukaryota > Metazoa > Cnidaria > Hydrozoa > Anthoathecata > Oceaniidae > Turritopsis > Turritopsis rubra. The sequence goes on along the minus strand of CM077625.1, from coordinate 13,824,944 downwards.
GAACATTTCCCAGCATCGTCACATTATTGAATGTCTTACTACCGTTCACAACCTGATCGACACCTTGTAACATCAGATTAGAAGGAAGAGTTATTCCATTGACGAGTCCCTGTACATCCAAATTTGCATTAATAGTTAAACCATTTACAAACGTTTTGGTCCCATCCACCAGAAGTTGCTGTGGTGTGTTTGATTCCCGTACAGTATTATTGTGAAGATCGTTTAACGCGTTCACAAAATCACATTCGCCATTTTCACATGAGCTGATGTAGACGCGGGAAGCTACGGAATCTTTTATTGTGTTAAAACCGGAGATTGTTTGGTCAACGAATTGCAGAATGGTATCGTTATAGGAAGCAGACACGTCAGTGTCGTCTATCAACCCAGTAACGGAGAGTTTTCCTTCGATTGTCACAGGTGTTAAAAATCTTTTTCCACCTTGGATTTCTTGATCGCTCTTTGTATCAAGAACATCACCTGAAAAATGGACAAGAAAATTTATGAAAGCAATCAGATGCAACTTTTAAGGAGCAGATGCTCAATGTGGGTCAACATACCTGATACATCAACATTATTAAGTTTACCAGTAATGTCGACTTTGTTTTTGAATATCATGTCACTCTTGAAAGTTTTAATTCCTCTGATTGTTGCTGGAATGTTACGGTAAACAACGTCGGACAAGTTAATCCCATTTATACGACCGACTACATTCACTGGCGACAGAAATGTGACGTTAGATCCAAATACGATCGAGGAATTAAAGTATTCAGTCGTGCCCAGGTGTATTGCTTTATGTTTTAATTCTGAGATATCTACACTGTTGACAGTTGCTCCTGCTGTCATATTCAAATTGTTTTCTATAGTTATACTCTGGAATGTTTTATCGGTGAGTGCAATTGAAGAGTCTGTCAATAAAACAGTGTTTGATTCTTCCACCTTCAAATCTTTATTGTTGACTTTTCCTGTCACATGCAAGTTTCCGTTGACCAAAGTTGAGTTCTTGAAAGTATATGGTGCCAAGATTATTTGATTTCCACTCAATTGTAATAGGTCGTCAAGTTTAACACCATTTATTAGCCCTTCGACCGATAAATTTCGAGTCGCATCCACGTTCTCAAAATTTACCTGCCCAAACGTCTTCCTCCCAGATATGATTTCATCAGAATCAATCGTGACGAAGTCCGAAATGTTCAATCCATCTATAAGACCATCAACTGAGAGATCACTCAGAATGACGTCATTGAATGTAATGTTTCCTGTTACGGTTGAATTTACATCTATATAGAGAGATTTGTCCCGCAGATCTGATAGATCAAAATCGTTTGTTTGACCACTGACATCCAGATTTCCCTCAACAAAGAGATTTTCTATGGTCATATCACTTTCGAATGTTTTTGTCGTATTAATGACTTGTGTTGTAGATTTCGTGACTACGTCATTTAAAATCGTATTCGCATGCTCAAGTCGTTGTTGTTGGTATTTGATTTCGTCTTTGATGGCTTGTTGTCGTTGGGCAAGATGTAGATCACTAGGTGAGAGATTGACCTGCTTCACGGTAGCCGAGTCGACCAACGTAGTTGAAGTAACTGCAATTTTTTTAAACATCTTGTGACCTTAAATATAATAAAGTAATTTAATGAACAACATGATGGATTTTTTATTTCCATTTATTTTGGTTGCTGGAGAGCCATGTCAGCATGAAGCTGACGAGGGCCTATATCAGGAATACATGCCTCAGATTTCCTCAGATTAGCACGTACCAGACTGATAACTGATTGTGGTTTAAATTATTTGATTTTAGGCACGTTTGATCTTCGTCATCATCATATACATATTATTTTCAGTGCCCGGATTCGAACCACCATCAGTTATCATTCTTAAGCTACAAGTACAAAGCCTTACCAAGTATGCTATTCACCTCAAAGTTTTCATAAAAAGTAATGCTGAGGTTCCTCACCGGTAAAAGTGACCTCATCGTCAACAAAAGCAACATCATTTTTGACGGATTCGTAAGTGGCGTTGAAAGCTGTTGCATCAGGGATTAAATCTTCGTACACAGTACGATTCAATTCTTGCACAGTTACCAGGGTTGATTCCAGTAATTCGTATTTTGGAAAGGTTTGCAGAAAGTTTACTTGATATAAATTTTGATTTGTATCGTAATCCTTCTGCACCAAAAACATGGGTTGATCATATTGTAAATACGTGCTCAGTACTTTGGCATTTTCAAATACCTCGTCTGTCGGTTGAACTTTGGTTAAATAAAATCGCCAGCCATCGTAACCATAAAAATAAGTATTTCCGTAAATATTTGTAACCGACAACACAAATTCACCATTTATTCCTGGAAAAAATAATAGTTTTTCAAACTCATAGGGAGTTACGATTAACTCGTAACTAGCAAACGCGAAAAAACTAAAACATCAAAATTGGAATGAACCAGGCTACTAAAGTTTGAGAAAGTGATAACACTGACAACTAGAAATTTTTAAGCTTGTACCTGTTATGGCAGTCCATTTATTTGCACCAAAAGTTTTAATACATTGAAAGGGCACGAAGAGGTTCCAATTCCATTTGTATATAACCGAGTCAACTTTGTACGTCTTCACGCCATTAGGGAGAACTTTAAGTTGGTTGGCCACAACGAGAAAATATTCCTGTGCAAGCCCTTCGCCCACTTTGAAGAATTCCCAATCTACAGCACCATCTGTTCTTAGCCTTTGCAAACTTTGAAATCTGAAGGAAAATAGAATCAGAAATCACAACTGCTTTTATGAATTCCTAAATATTTATGTAATGAACGTCAAATGGGGGTTACATAACGTACCTTCCTGAATGCAAGTTGTAAATGTAGATTTCAGAATCCAAATGGTGGGATAGCTGGTCATTGATGTAGTTTGCCACGGCAACGTACTGCCTATGATGAATGGTAAATGTCTCGATATCCTTCGGCCCTTGAGTAACCAAGTTATCTCCACTGACAACCGAAAGACCGATTCCATCCCATTTATAAAAAACGGGTTGTCCCATGTAAGAAATTCCTAAGATTGAAATGGACAAGTTTCAGATTATTGGGAGTGAAAAACTAAAATAAAGAAAAAAGTTAAAAAAGTAACTCACGCTCGCAAGTGTAACTGATTTTCAGATATTTGTTAGTATTTACACAACTGTCGTAACTTGTCAACGTGCTAGGGTCGGCAGTCAACGTGCAAGATTGTCGGCCGTCGCAGAGATTGGAAACCGTGACTTTTACACCAGATATTATACACCAAGCAACATATTGAAAGCCCGTTGGTGAACTAACACCTTGGGGACATTCCCACTCAGAGAGCCTGCCATAAAATGCTTGGTTAATTCGAACCACAGTTCCGATCGGACAGTTAATAGTGGATTTTTGTTGATTACATATCAGGGCTTCAGGCTGAATACCATACTGTTCCGAGACTAAACAGACAATCGCAGTGTTTAAGACAGAAAAAAACTTCACAAAACGGAAATTTTAAGTAAAGTTTTTACTTTTGTTTTCGTAATTAACCAAGGCCAAGAATGGAACGCCAAAAACATCAAATGTCTTCACAGCAGAGGGTTTCCATACTGCAAAAGTAACGGCATGCGTTGTTTGAAATTTCGTTAAGAATGGGTCATAATAGTACATTTTAGAGTATCGTCCTTTAAATACGGAAACAGCCAGCTCTATCACCACAAGGTACGTTCGAGGATACGTGTGCATGATATCAAATGTGATGCCCTGATTTACTTCAATTTCTTGGTGTGGATCGAACGTATTCTGTAGTGTGTTCCACTTCAAAATGTGAAGTTTTGTATCTGTTATGTAACCAAAGTATTTCAAACCCTTGATGTCGAAAAATTTCAGCCAGTTCGATCCGTTAATAGGTATGTAACCAAAAGGAGAAATTCCGTTCAAAACATACATGCCTGAAGAAAAAAAAATGATGTTGTGCTGAAAGGAAACTCTACGAGGTATTGCGAACATTTGGAATGAAATAAACACTTTATAAGAAACGTAAGAGTCGTCAAAATTTAAGAAACTTTTGGAACTGAAATATTAATGCCAATTTCCAAATAAGCAGCTTTTTGCTGGACGAACACAGAGTGTTGTTTCCTGAGATGATTGCCTTAGAAATAGAGTTGACGTAATTCTGGTAGATTGAAATGTCTGTATAGTTCAGATTATTTGCACGAAAGACATTCTTAAATTCAGTTTTCTCTCTCAAAATCAAAATTGTAATTCCTAAGAAACTCGTTAAGAAACTCTTTTTTAGAAATAATTTCACAACATAAATTAAGAATTAAATTCAAATGGTTTTGAAGGGATGAAATATTTCTATGGGAGATCCGATGAAAGTACTTTTTACCTGCAACACAGGGCAAGTTCCTACACCCTCTTGGTTCTTCAGTGGATCCCAGTCCAGTACAATTGCCCATCAAACAATATCGAGTACGCACTTGTATCCCTCCTCCACATTTTGCTGTACAATCGCCAAATTCGCTCCATTCAGAAAAAACGCCATTTTCGGTTGAGTTAGCATCAACTTAATTAAAATAAAGATATTGTTATTGCACACACATCCAGTGAACGCAGTTCAGGTACAAAAGTTTCAAAGAACGAATGAACCGATATTACCGTCACGTCTGCTTCTTTCTTTTACATCTGACGACAAGTCAGCACTAATAAGCAAGGGTTCTTCAACATCGCCAACAAAATGTGTGTTTAACGTCAGCTGTAGTTTGTCATTTACGATTTTATCAATGGATTCTCTCAGGTCGCGAGGAATGCGTTTTAAAACGTCCGGATTTCGATGTATTCGCGATGAATCCACTGCATGTAAGAATGTCAAAAGAGCGATGGCGTAAACTGGAAGAATAAGCAAACATGTATATTTGTCGAGTCTTACGACAGCCCGTTCCATTAAAAAGTATTTTTACGAAAAATATACTTACATAAAAGTCTCATGTTGATCTCCTGATCGCCAGTGAAACTTGCGACCCAACACTAACTGATCTTATCTTTTATAGCATTTTTTTCGGTTAATTATGTCGGTTAATTTTTGCACTGTGCATATTTGGGCTTTTGTCTCAAATTCTCTACGCATGTTTTTGAACCCCTTGACATGAATTATAGGAAAGACACATGTTTTACCATTAACATAACTTTTCATCTATTTCCATGCACGTTTTTCTTTTGTGGAGTGATTACCAATTGGTGATTACTAACACTCTCCCACACAAATTTTGCATGCAATTTAACTTACCATGTCAAAATATATATTTAGAATGCTGATGGGGGAGTTTTTTAGAGAACGGGTTTTAAAGTAGGAAATATACCCTCAGCTTTTTCTTCAGTTTTACCATCAGTCGTCAGTTTTACCGTCAGTCGTCAGTTTTACCGTCAGTCGTGAGTAAAGACAAGATATGAAAGGTAACATATTTGATAACGTGGACAAAGAGACACAATGGAAACATCAGCAACCATTATAGCTTACTTTGAAGAGGTAGATAAAAAGTTAAAAGATCGGAAAAGGAGTATTTGAATAAAACATGGCTTCAAAGGAGACCAACCAGAGAGCTCAGTGAAAATTTGTGGAGGAGTGTTTAGTCATTTAAAGTAGAAAATAAAGACGTGCAAGTAACCTAATCGACTGAAAAGAAATATCATAACGTTGGACTCCTCCACTTTTTTTGACGGCCCTGAATACGCATATGCCAACCATGGGGGATTGTGATAATTTGTTGCAGGAAATTCAATTCACTAACTAAAAAAGGAACATGAAACATTTTTCACTTATGATTAATCAGATGTTACAAAGTAGACTTTTCTTTTTTGGGTTTTTTTGGGCAGGATAAAAATTTTACAATTAGGATTTCAGTTGATAGACAGATTGAATTGCAAGATAAGTTTTCACATTTGTGCATAGGTCAATTTACGTTTAAATGAAATGCGATAAATTTGAAGAGAGAGTTTTTATTTCTAAAATTTGATTCGTTGGCCCTTTTTTTGTATAAAGTGTCCTTTATGAATCTTCAGAAAAAAATCACAGGATGTCATGTTTTTTACGTTACGTAATGATATAATCTTCCCTGCTTGGTATATTTCATGCGCTATTAATTCCCAACCTCGAACCCAGGGGCGTTTGTCTCTTTTTCATATGAAGACGACGAGACGAAAGGCCCTGGGTTCGAGGCTCGAGGTTAATTCCAATTTTGATGGACAGGTGATTATAAACATTTTTTTTGTGTGTGTTTACTTAGCAATGAGGAAAACTCTATCTAATTTCCTTATCTTTAAGTGCTCCTCTCATAAGCAAATAATGTTGTGACAAAAAAAATCAGAGCTACGAGATTTTCATTGGTTTTAAAACATGGCCACCAAAGAAATTTTTATGACAGACTGAAATATATTTTCGATATACATCGTGTACTTTCGATATACATCGTGTACAAACTTTCGCCAATTTTGACCAAATTAAGTTGAAAATACTTTCTGAACAAAATATATAGGACACATATTTTTGATTTTTTGACCCCAGTGTTTTTAATCTGGAGATTTCGAAGGTGCTTCAACATCCATAAAAATTTGCACGTAGAACAATTCAATTGTGCTCGTTTCGAATTTGTAGTGAATCATTTTTTTCATATTTTGGCCAAAAAAGGGAAATTTGGGCACAATTTGGACCAAATTTCGAATGTGCTTCAATTTTCATGAAAATTTTCGTGTAGAACAAATTAATAGTGCTGGTTTTTAAGTTTGTGAATGCGAATCGTTTTTCTTATCTGTGTCAAAAAGGGCGATTCGGGCAAAATTTAATTATAAGGTTTTGCAATGTACCTGGAACACTAAGAGCAGAACATCAAGAGGAAGCTTTCCGGGGTCTAGTTACTAAGTCATTACGCCAATCACCCTTCTTTAAAATTCGACGAATTAAGCTAAAATTTGCGTAAAGTTTCAATAAGTATTTTGTTCACTCTTAGATAATACATTTCAGGGGAAATCTTCCGGCCGAAGGCTTCTTGTTATCTTTTGGAAATATTAAGAACGAAACGAACACACCAACATTTTGAAAACGGTTTGAGTTCACTTCGGGTCTCATGTAAACAGCCTCTCAGATTCCAATATTATGTTGCATGCTGGTCATTAAAAGTAGAACACTTTGGGGCACTCTGAATCCCCCTTTCTCACATTAGTTTTGTTAGCCTCAAGGTGATTGTAGTTCACAATACACACAATAAATAAAACAAAGCTTGTATGCTTTACAGCTATTGATTATCCTCTAGATGGTTCCAGTCATAAAAGTTGTGACGAAACACAGGAACACAGAATTAATGGTTGAGATAATTAAATACAAACTCGTAAATTCGAAGTGAATGAAAACAGTGGAAAATCGCAAACATTTATGTCAAAAAATTTAATTTTTCGATTTGCAAAAATGTAGGTCCATTTTTTAATTAATGTCCTTGTTAAGTACACTCGAAGGGAATTGACTTACGCTAGAAGAATTTTGAAGAATTTCCTTTTGCCAATGTTTACGAACATGATCATGATCATTTGTGGGAAAATTACTTCTTGCAAAATTTAATTCCCCTTTGTAAAGTATCAAAAGTACAGATCCCAATCCGTGATAAAGAATTGACTATGGGATCCAAATTGTCCGAAAGTTTATCGTCTGAATAAAATTTGTAAAATTATCGTCCGAAACTCTTTGTTCTTAATGACAGGAATTTATTAAATTTCGATAAGACATTAGGGGTGCAAATATCAGATGTCAAATGCGAAGAATTTATAGCCTATAAAATATAGACCGCTCCAACCTCGAACCCAGGGTACCGTATATCGAAAAGGCAAGAGACGCTGGGTTCGAGGTTGAGACCGCTCGTGATCTTTCCATTGATGTTAAAATTTCTACAAAGGAAAAAAATGATTAAAAGCGATTTTCTCGGTGTTGTGCAAGATTTTGAAGAAAGGAAGGTTTTTTATTTACCTTCCGATATTATGTATCATAATACCAGCACAGATTTTAGCCATTAAAAAATCAATACGAATATTTCTAGCCACAAATTTAACCCCCAGCTGACGGCCTAGAAAAAGAGAGTTTGCGAGATTAATTGAAAAAACCCGCCAAAACTTTCAGGATCCATTCTTTAAAAATGATTTAATTCATTTTGGCGTTACTCCCGGAGTGGTGAAGCTCATTTGGTGGATACGCGAAAAATATTTGTTAGAACATTTTCATTCCCTTTCTTGAAGTTTTATCTCGCTAAGTCAAATAAGTTGGATAGTTTAGGCAAGTGATTTTGTGTTTTCTTTTCCTTGTCTCGAAAACATTGCGAAAGCAAATACCTCAATAACCAATGTCAAAAATTGACGTTGGGATCCAAATTGGCCAAAATGTTTAACAACTCTGGCGTCAGTAACATATTTAAGGGTTTGTCATAAACATTAAATTTTCTATAACATTGTAGATACCACTTTCCGTTTGTTCTTCTGAAATTTCCATGAGTAAATAAGCACTGCTTCGTTATACTAAATTATTTGTGAACAAATATGACAAAATTCCGAGAAAATGTCATATTTGTTTACTCGCGGACAGAGGAGTTTGAAGAATAACTCTGGGATGTTTTTAAAACTTTCCCTCGTGCAGTCTGTATATATTGATACTGAACGTTTTTTTATCTGATACTTACTTTCATTTACGTTCTAATGACACAGTGTGTGTTCATGATTTTCTTAAAAAGACGAGAGAAAAAATATTTCTAAGAGAATAAGAAAAAAATCTGTGCTTTGTCATCCAAGTCCTCTGTCCTTATTTCAAATGTTTTGGGAATGCAGCAAAATGTTTTTAAAACTCCACAAAGGAAGATGAAGAATCTGTACCCACGCATACTTACTTATACAATATGTCATCACTCAGATAGTTGACATTTCAAGAAGATTAAAAAATAAGAAATGAAATTGGTTTTTTATCAACAACCTTCCACTTGTTAGTTCGTTGTACATTCGTGAACAAATAAGACAAAATTATGTTTACTCACGGGTAGAAAAAATTTTGGAGAGAAATTGACGTTGGCCACTTCAAAACACGCGATGAATGAGTTCTATCACAAATTACTTTTTGGTGAATCGAATAAGCTAACAAGTCGTGAAAAGTACGCGGCCAATCTTAATCGAAGAACAATAGAACGGATGGAATCGACATTAAAACGATACAAATTTGAAAACCAAAAGTCGTGTCAAACAATTACGCGAAAACAAGCCGATTTTTTATCGAAACAGGAACGAATTTTACCAAACATTCGGAATACTTTATCCAGGAATACGATCGATGTAAAGGAACGTGGAACAGCTGATGGATATCATGCAAACGACACATTGGATTCGCGCCAAAACTTTATCAGAAAAACGAGATCCTTTTGTTTTGAGCGAAATAAAACTATGATCGATGTTCGAAAGGAAATATCTAGCATTGCAAAAAGAGACAGCCATTTATCCTACTCCTATCCAGGAAACATAGAAAACGCCCGTAATGGTTTTGTTGACAGAAGTAAACAGTCCAAAGCTCGAGAACGTTGGAATAAAATAAAAATAAAACTCAAATTTCTCATTGAATTGGGGAGTAAACAACAGTTAGAAACAGACAGGATGAGTGTTTCTGAAATCTACAGATCACTGAAACATTGTAAATATTTGAGAAAGTCTCCTGCACAAGTGAACGAAAATAACTTTGTGGGTGACGAAAGGTGTTTCTGTAACACGTGTTCTCTGGCAATGACTAAAAGAACAAAAATGCATTTCAAAAATGCAATTCCATAATGTAACAAATTGTAACAAAATCTGACTCTGCTTGTGGGTTGCATCAAGAAGATGTTTTTCTTATTTTTTCCTCTAAATATAGAATCCGCCAACAACTGTCAAATAGAATTCTACCGGAAGGCCTTTTCTACATTAAGAAAAATATTTTTGTTGTATTTTTTTTGTATATCCGAGCTTGTGTTGTTGTTCAGATTAGAGTGAAATACTTTGAAAATTTTCCAACCCCAAATTTCATCATTTTTATCCCTTTAATTTATCCTAATTATTTATTTTGTTTCATTGACTCACGAACAAATAAAGCGATATTCTCTTCCTGCAAGAGGTTTTTCGACGAAATATTCACATATCTCTGAATAATTTGGTAAGCTAAGCCGCAAAAAATGATTTGGAACACCCATTAAGGAGGGAATCCGAAATCTGAAAAAATTGCCAAAATTCCGTTGTTTTTTTTATTCCTTTGGTATGATGACGTAACAGATTTGTAACAAAATATGATTCAAAAAATGGTTCGGCATCTTCTGAATAATTAATGAGCTTATAATTAAACCACGATAGGCTTATAGAAGTGGTACTCAGGTTAGCCATTTAGAAGAGGTGTTGTTCGAATGACACTGTTTTGTTGGGTTTTTTTTTTACGAACAGACACCAAAAGATTCTGGAGTGTGTAATAAACAATGAAAATTTGCAAAAAAAATAAAATAGAATTCTGACGATTATTTGTCGAAATTAGTCAACATTGGACAACTTGTTGCTGGATAATAGAGTCTCAACAAACTCTAATATTAGCACTTGCCTCCATGCAATGAAGCAAGTTATAATAACAACTCTTAAAACTAGCAACTCGATATTGCTTTGATAGATCTTGAGATATCTTGGCCAGACATTCAGAAATCCATCTTTTGAGAACATTAGGTTTAAAAAATAAGAATTCCCGAGTGTTTTTCAGGTTTTGAGGCACGTCCACGCCTTCTTATACACCAATATTGATTCGGTGCAACGAATTAAGAATATTGTACCCAAAATTGCCTACACGCCATCTCACCAAAGAGTTTAAGATATATCAATGTTGTTAGAGCAAGAAATGGCAACGATAAGAATGACTGTAAGGCTGTTCACATCTATTTCTCACTACATATAGATATAAAAAACTAAAGAAATTTCCTCCAACTTTATATAGTTACAACTCAATACCGACACAGTTTCATGGGAGAATGCCTCGAAAAAGTGTTTGAATAAACGAGGTACAGAAGCGGATCTAGAGATTACATTAGCACAGATTCTTCAACTTCTCAAAATTTACAGAGTAGAGTTAAGTTATTAGACTAGAAAATGAAAAAACGTGCAAGTAGGCTAATCATCAGAAGAAATTTTGATGACGCTGTACTCCCGTCATTACGCTATATTCAATATTGAATGAAACTTTGAAATTGAGAAGCACTCTCACATGACAAAGCACAATAATTCAACTAAATAATTAATCCAATATTTAAATGAAAACAATGTCGCTTTGAAAGTGAAAATCAACACATACTTGGTAGGTGTTTACACTTCAGATAATGACAGATATTTAGCAACAGAGAGAACAGAGAGATGAGCGCAATATAATCTTAGTTCATCAAACTAATATCGGATTTCGTTAAAATTCCTTACGATCCGATCAAGCATTGTTCGTGTAACTCCCATTTAAATTCAAGTGATAATAAAAATCCCGGGAATAATTACAGTAAAATTCCGACAATTCAAACCGATGAACATTGCTCGAATAACCGAATGTTCGAGTGATCGAGGGCCTTTCATAAGGGAGTATTAGTTCAAGGGGAACAACTGAAACAGTTCACGTTACTGAGTGTTCGAGTGATCGAGGGTTTGAGTTATCGGGACCCCGTGGGCAAAATCTTCCAAAAGTCTCTGTGGAGGAGTGTTTTTTTATTGAAACAACAGGGTATATTACTTGCCATTCCTATGCGAAACACTCCTCCTCATACACTTTTTGAAGATTTTGCCCACTGGGGAGTATATTGTACATACTAAAAAATTCATTACAATGAAATTCGTATTAAAAAAACAGAAAATCCTTTTTTAAAAAAACCAATCCTATTCACACGAATTCCTCTTTCTAGACTGTGTTCCAGTAAAACTAAAACCTGAGCTAGTCTATAGCTACATAAAAACAATAAATAAATAAATGCATATTCGCAGAATATCTATAAAAAAATTTATGAAAAGCAACTTTTTGGATAGATAGTTAAGATATATTACGTACTATATACAAAGTGTGTCAAAAAATTTTGCTATTTAAAACCAGGCCGGATGTACTTCATAGACTTAAAGACGGCGTTTAAACAGAACTTCGAGAAGGTTTATTTCATATGTTATGAAGCAGAAGCATGGATATGATATAATTCTGATGGAAATCATCTCGATCTGTCAATCTTCTTACTGTTTACTATTGGAATGTTGAACGCCCGACACAGGATGGATCCATGACGTCGTTTGTGTCACGTGACTAATTTTAAAAAGAGAATGTATAATACTTAGCGAAGGAGGTCTGAATCTATTGAGTCGATAAAATAGTGTACGTATTACGTCACTATGTGCCGTCATAAACGACCGAACCGAAATCCTTGTTAAAAAGAAAAGAAAAGAGCAAACACTTACTTCATGAAGTATCGGCTGCCGTCTTCTGAATATACTTCCTCCCAGCCGAATGGTAAAGCTATAAAACAAACCGAAGATTTATCATGTTAGTATTAAAGTCATAGATGGAAACCACCTTTGTTCATATCATGCTGGTTCTTATGATTACGTACGTTCCTCCTCAAGAAGTAATTTGACAGACTTCACAGTCTCTCTTGCTTCGTTTGATAGTCTCTCCAATTTCTTCTGCCTCCTCCTGTTACTCGTACTGCTAAACATGCGAAGATAATAAAAGAAACAAAAACAAAACATGTTCTTTTCAGGAAGAAACCAAGGATCTTCATAAGATCGTTAGGATTGAAGTATAATCTTTCTTTATAAGAAACCAGGGCTCGGCTAGTCAAAAACTTAAGAAGATCAAGAGCTGGAAAATAACTGACTATGAAAGTTCTCTCTTTTCAATGTTTTCGGAAAACTTTCTTGTCTTTTGTATTTGTTTGGTTATGAAAATTGAAGTCGTTTTTAAATATCTAGACCACACATTAAGAGGATATAGTTTGATTTAGCTGCAATCGGTCTTAAGCGGTAACTAAGAAAATTTAAGAAACTTTTCAGGGCTGAAAAATTGTTGTTGTTATTTTTAAAGAAACATTCAGGGATAACCCTTCCAGGTAGTTGCTTATATAAAAACATAGTGTATACTTACGTGGAATCATTTTTCTTGATTTCATTTTCGAGAGTAACATGAATGTTCTAAACAGAGAAAAATAATCGTTCAATTGTAAAACATTAATAAAATCCTAAAATATGTAACTATGTATACTTTTGCTTAGCTTACCTCGACAAATCGAGTTAATTTTTCGAGTCCAACTTCATATGTTCGCTTGCTGATTTCAGTTTTCCGGAGTTGACATCCAATTACAACCAGTCGCTTCTGCAAGTCAACAAATTCGTCCTAGCAACAAGGAATGTTTCGTTCGGTGAATTACAACGATAATAAGAACAGATACGAACGTAAGAAATTTTGTTACCTGTGGTGATTTTAGTTGCTTACGTAAGCTTGATATTTCTTTCTCCATTTTTCGGATAACCTGTATAAAAACGTCAAGATGGTTCATAATCGAAGAGTTACGACTATAGGGAAAGAAATAACAACACAAAACACAACAAAATTTTGGTTGAATTTTTTTTTTGCTTTTTGACTATATCTACGTGGGAAGACTAAATGTAGAGTTTTGAAGATAGCTCCCTAGATATAACCTTCAAACTCTCTGAAGGAGGAACTGCTTTTTACTAGGTTAACGCATTTAGAAGAAGATATATGTTCCTTGATGTCCTTTTTTCTGTAGTTTTTTGTTTCGTTTTCTAAGTTTTGGGGCTTTTTTGCTTTCTGAGCAAATCCACTTTAGGTTGGGCAATTGCTTGTTTTTTTTGACGGATTTGAATCTTGTGTTGCTTATAAAAACAAGTGTGTTCAGACCTGTTCATAGTCATGTTCATTTGTTTTCGATTGTTGTTGCGAATCTTTGAGTTGTCTTCTTTGTTGGCGCATAATATCATACTCTTTGCGAATAATAGCTAACTCCTTCAAAACAAAATCATAAAAAAGAAATGATAGAATTTAATCACCACGGCCACCGTCACGACAGCATAAAAAATAATATTATTGGAAATATTACTTGTTTATAACGGTCAAGTTCATCTTGAAGTGCTAAACAACTTCGGTCTTTATCGTATAAAGAGTTTCGAAAATATTGAGCATCTTTCATCGATTCGTCACGTTCATGTTTCAGTCGATCCATGTCTTCACGATAAATAGCCATTTTACTGGTTGAATTCTAGTCAATAAAATCACATAAAATAATGACCTACTAAACAAAAAATGAACTACCATAGAATTCGAAACAGATAAATGAAAGTCAATTAGAATAACGATAGTAAACTCTTCGATCATTTTTATCCACCTATGAATGAAGACTTACTCATAAAATCAAAGTAAATGAACCAGCGCCAAGACTATATAAGAAGTACAAATATGCATTTCACCATCGAAATACATTAACTGATACTCTTATTCTTCTCGATTGTGTGTTTGAATTCAAAATTGAAGAGAATAAATACATCCAGATGATTGCTGGTATGCTGCTCATTTTAATATTTCATTTCAATTATATGCAATATACAACATCAATAATTCAGTTGTTATAAACGCTGTCATTTTTTTTTTTTTTTTAAAAGAGACAAGCAAGATATTAGACATTCGCAAGAATCAATCGAGAAGAGAAAACAGACGTGAGATTTTTATAGAGAATAATAATTGATAAAATAAGGTTTCTTGTTCGAAAATTTTCAAAGCTTATACACAATAGGATAGTAACGCCTACATTAACTATACCTCATTAAATACAATGGTGTTAGTTTGCAACATCTGATCATGAGAATCGAGCTGCATATCAAGCTGCATAACCTCTCTCACTGCACCAACAAAATCTAATTTAAAAATCAAAACGAAACAATAAAGAGAAATCAATAAAGAGGGAGGACGCAAAAATACAAGATATGCATAAAAGAGAACGCCCTAAAAACGTAAATGCACCTCCATATAACACTTCACCATACATGTTTGATTTCAGCAGTCCTCTGATTTCATTTCGTTCAACTAGAGTTGTATGAACACCAAGATGTTTTAGTGCCTAAAACAGATTTCGAAAGCACGAAAAAATGAGCTGATTGAAGATGAAGCAGCCTTGCAGTTCTTCGAAAATCTTTCATTATGAAACCAAAACAATTTATCTCATATACTGTAAGAAGAAAGAAGTGACCAAGCTATTGATCTGATAAACTCACTGCTTCCAACTTTTCCAATTTGATGGGTGTTACTGGAGATAGTGAAAAGTTGTTCCTATTTTGTCTTTTCAAAGTACTTTGCCCGTGCTGGTTCTTTATATTAACATCTTGATGCAAATAATGAGATATTGTATTATATGGTCCTAAAACAACAAAGGGTGTTAAGAAGTAGACACACCCTGGCAGTTTCTTTCAATTTACCATCAACAAATCAATCAAAGACACTTTACCATTAATATTTTCCTTGTTTTCTATGAAGGGCATCGTATAATTGCTACCAATATGTCTTTGGTCATTAACCATGCTGCCAACTTCGCTATCTTGGATATCAGCCATCAGATCAAGCAATTCTTTTAACATTGGATCACCAGAACTTCCTGGACTTTGAATATCTTCAGATATGTCTTGACTGGATGCTAAGGAATTTTTTCTTAACTCAAAAACTTTTGTTACTGGTGCATTTTCTGTGGAATTTACAAATGAGTTATGACAGTGATCAGTCAATGCCAGTTTCTCAGTGGAAGGTTTTGTGTTTGGTACGTACAATATAATGTGGTTCGGACCGGTATTTCTGAAAGAATTCCAATCGATCAAACAATTAACTCAAATCATTCCTTTTTTTCATGCCACCAAAAAACAAGTGTATCTTTATGAACAAAAAAACCCAACGTGAATTGAATTTGCAAATAAAGAAGAAGTTATAGAAACATAATTACCTCAATTTCAATCTGGAAAGACTCAACTTTGCTTGTTCATTTTTAACATCCACAAAGGATTCCCCATTAATGGAAATGATGGTATCTCCGACACATATTTCACCATGCTATGAGACCAAAGTAAAAGGTAAATATAGCAGATTATGAATGTTTCTGTGGAGCGCAGATTATGAATGTTTCTGTGGGGCGCAGATTATGAATGTTTCTGTGGGGCGGGTGCAGATTATGAATGTTTCTGTGGGGCAGGTACAATAAATGTAAATGAATAACACTATTTGCGAACACGTAAGGTGTATGAAAACCTGAAATGTCTCAATTGGAATACCTCATAAACATCACCACCTGGAATGATTGAGGCTACGACCACATTCGGGCCATCAAAACTATTAATACCACCCCTGACCGTGATACCAAGAGATGATTTTTTGTTTATTGTAGCAGTTCTGACTTGATCTTGAGGAAAACTGCTATATCCTGTCGATTCTGGTGACACAAATGGAGTAGACCTTGGAAAGCCAGAATCGTTTGATGGTGTTATAATCTTAACTGAAGGATTTTCATCAGAGTGATGGACTAAATAAATATTACAAATATGTACAATAGGTAGCATTGAAAAATCAAAAAGCTGCTCAATTTTGTCAGAGAACTGTATTTCTATTTCCTCAAAACTGTGAAAAACAAGTTGACAAGGTGGATTCTTTAAAAGATTTTTGCATTACTTGCTTTTTTCTTTTGTAATGGAGATATTTGGCTATCTAATGAAGAAAGCTGTCTCTCACAGGATAATTCATTTTCTATAAGGAAATTATGCTACATAAAGAAAGTAAAACAAAGAAAAACAAAGATAAATATTGAATGAAATTGATAGATATAAAAAAGTACCAATATTTGACAGCACATGGGATCGTAGGGAACTTCTTTTGAAAGAAGCTCCTCTATTTCGTTGCAGTTCTCTTTCAGTAGAAACTGATAAAAACTGCTCACTAAAAAAATAAGTACTTTATTATCAGAAACTTTCATGTGAAGAAAATTTCACGGTTTCACATTTTTTTTCTAGGAAAATAGCGAAATTAAATTCCCAAGAATTCAGCTATTTTCCATCAATCACGAAATTTTATTCCGTGAAATTCAATGTTTCAAATTTACAGAAACAGTAGTCTGTTAATTTTGAATCTGAATCGGATTCAGAATAAATGGGAAAATTTTTTGGGGGGAATCGCGAAATTAAATTCCTGTGAATTTTTTAATTTTCCGTCAAACGAGAAATTCTATTCCTCAAAAATTGCAAAAATTTTGTGTGATTTAACATCATAACAAGGTAACATAACTGGTCAGCTAAAGAAACATATACATTAAGTCTAGCACAAACGAATCAAACATCAAACATCAAACATTTTTAGGCTTTATTAACTTTTATTATTGTCTCCATATTAAAATATTATTATTAGATGTTGACTTACTATGCTTCTTCTGATTTATCAAGTACTAACAGCACTGAGCCAGTTTGTGCAGACATACGAAGAAACGAAACAGCATCAACCTGTGTGACATCACTGAAACTGTAGCCATTTACATAAAGTATTTGATTCCCAGTAGATATTTGTCCTAACAATTGAAAAAGGAAAATAATCACAGAAAAGTTTACTTTTAAGTAAAATTTAAACAAATATTAATCAATTCTTTGAACAGCATCACTGTTATTACCAGATTTCTCAGCAATCCCATCTTTAAGAATCTCTTTAACAAAGATACCAACATTATTTTCATTTTCATCTATCCCACCACAAATTTTCATGCCTGAATCAAACAAAAACAAAGAATAATTAGATCCTGAAAAATACCAAGTAACAAATATCTGATCAAGTAGAATGATTCTAAGGAAATGTATCCTTTTTATCATACCTAATCCATTCATGCAATCCTCTAAATAAACAGTTACACGATCTTTATTTTCCAACACTGAATTATCCCTATAAATAACGAGGCACATAATAATATTTCTGGGCTATCTATCATTAAAAACAACAGATGTCCCAAATATCCAGTTATAAACTATCCCAGTGGGCAAAATGTTCAAAAAGTCTCTGCGGAGAAGTGTTTTTTATTGAAACAGCAGGTGATGTTGCTTGCCATTCCTATAGAAAACACTCCTGCACAGATACTTTTTGAACATTTTGCCCACTGGGATGTTTATTCAATAGTGTTATCATACATACATTTCCTATGTCACTTCTCTTGAATTCAAGTTATTTTATTCTTTCCCTAATATTTGCTCATAGTTTTCGTATTCTCTTATGATCATCTGTTGAGAAGAAATAAATCATTAAAACAAGTTTGATCAAAACGCAAGGCTTATATTTGGCTACAACAAGATCAGAACAACCTGAGGTCTCAAGTTTCAGAACTAGAACAAATTTATAAATCTTGCTGCATCTTAACTTTATATAAAATATATTTCAACACAACCACTCTCTGAAAATTTAGTGCATAATAGCCATAAAATTGTTCTAGCTTAATTGAAAATACGACTGGATCATGCCGAGTTTTGTAAAAAAATAAATCTTCTTTCATATCCAGTGTGAAAGTCCAATTCTAACTCCTTTGGAAATTATTTTATCCGAAGGTAGTGAAGAACATACATAAAAGCATCATGCATTTCTGCATTTCTCAATTTGTGTGCAAAAAAATGTGCACAACAATGAGGCGGAGAAACACTACTTAATAGACAGCACACTGTGAACCAAGGAGCCAAGACACTTTTTCACACTTAGGCAAAATTAAACTCTACAAGACGAATTATGTAGTTCATGTATATATATAGAAAAAGAAGATTTTTGTGAAAAGATAATTTGTTTATCAAAATGTGTATCGATCTACTTTGTGTCGTTTCCTCACTGATGAAAGAATTGGCAGGCAAACAAGAAAATAAAAATTCAAAATGAGATTAATATTAATTAAACCTAAACTGTTTCCAATCCAGATAGATCCAGCAGAGTGTCCCCTTTACAAACAGGCCATCGAAATTGAAAACAGTTCAATCTCATTGACCCACTTAAAAAAGCATTGACCAGATTGTAAATGGGATAACTAAGCATTTAAATAATCAGGATGAACAGAATTACAATCCATTACAATATCAAATAAAAACCAACAAAACTTGCAAAAATAAAATGAAAATAGTGTTCTTATTTGAAAGGCTGGTGAAGACAAAATGAAACCAATTGACCAATTCGCTTTATTGCTATCCATCGATAATTTTGAAAACAAAATAGGTGAAAAATATAAGAGCTTCATAGGAGATGAACAGATTTTTTGAAATATTACACATTTATCGTATATAATTTTTAAAAATCCATCTATCTATCTATCAATCCATCTTTCTTAAATCAACTATATCCTCCTACATTGGAAACAAAATGCGTCAATAGCGTTAGTCCACTAAAACTCCAATGGAGTTTCTATTAAATTTTGTCATAGCAAATCGGAGAATTGATCCTGGAACCCTAAAAACTGAGAACAGACAGGAGGGTCAACTCTTTGGTTGTTATGTTTGGGAAAGTTAGTTTCGTTAGTTAGTTAGTTTATTTAGCTATGTTTGTTGTTGTTTTTGCGCAGAAATTCAAGATCTTTATAAGAAATTATTATAAATTCATGATGGTTCGGACGAACAGCAGAGAGAAGAAAACAAAAAGTTTACCACTCGCATAAGGTTTTCTCGCAAGCTCACTCCAGTTAGTCACAAGAATAATAATTTGCATTTGAAGGTTAGAACTTAGAGAAATTGACCGGTTTTGATCTTTGTTCGTTTTCGTTGTTGTTGTTGCTGCTCCAGATGGTCACTGGTAAACAAAAAAGATGGCAGGTGTAACTACGTAGTGGCGAAGACGCCGATTTACCAATCCTGAGAAGAAAAACATGGATCGAACAAGTTTTTAACGTCTTTTTATCACGTTAATTACAAGTGTATAGACGTAAGATCAAACGTTTTGCAGAAAAATACGCAAAACTCGCTAATGTGTATTGAAAGAAATTTAATATGTCTCCTCAGAAAACAAAATATTCGGAAAAAGTCTATCTATAATCATAGTCAGTAAAATAAAAAAACCCTCGTCCCCAGGGCTTCTTGCCTTTTCGATATACTGGATGGTGGATCGCCGTTGGTTATTGAACAATCTTGTAACTGCTTTTGTAACTCCTTGTGCAAGTCTAACATAGAGAAAAAGACGCTTAGAGGGTTTAAGCTGTTCTTAAACTGCCGACAAGTTTTCAATGACATAAGTTTCTTCATCAACCAGTCTGAGATCATTACGTTCCTTGGGGAAACCTAAGGAACAACATGTGACACTGGTGTCTGAGGTTCTTGAAACTGGTCATATGCATTTGCTGTTGAACCGTTTGCAATGAAGATTGACAGTGCTCTATCTTAAAAATGGAATGCAAAAATTTATGCAGGTGCTCAGCAAAAAGTGTCGAATATAATTCTGTTTGAAGTGACAACTGGGAGGGTCAATCCAATCCAATTTGGGAATCATTTTTCATTTCTTTTTAAGTTCTTTCATCATGCTTTATTACTTAAGAATTATTAATAAATATTGAAAACGAGGCGACGAGGCGACGTATGTACTAAATGAAAATAATAACTACAACAATTATATAAAGAACGATGAGTTACAAATAAAACAAGGAAACAATAATTAACATATGAAAAAAGTGTAAAATATCTAACAGTCTTGGAATTCAAAATGTTTAGAAAAGTATGATTGATAATAAATACAGAGTTAAGATATTTTTGGTCGTTTGATCCTTTGATTATATTTGCAATTTGCAATTTACATATTTGGCACTGACATGGTTTACCTTTCCAATTTTTCATTGCCTTTTTGAATACAAGTGTCGATTCTGATTCTTTTTATATCATTACGCAGATAATTCCAAATTTGGCGGTTTAAAAATCTTAAGCTGTTACTTCCGAAGGTAACCTGATTTCTTAGTTTCTGAGATTTCGAGTACTTTTTCTATTTTCTGTTTTCTTGAAAATGGTATTCACAAATACTGGACCTTCGTAATTTAATGTTTGAAAAATCAATGTACACAGCTTCTGTAATCTTTTAATCTCTATCGTTGTTTTTTTAAATTTTTTCTAGCAGTTCTTACTTTCCGTAACTCCCACAAATTTTATGCTTTAACCATGAAACTTACCACAATTGTTAACGAAGACTTAATAAACAACTTGATAGAAAACAATTGTGCTGACATCATCATTTTAGCCCGTGACGTCATCAACACCGGACTAAGGTGAAAACTACGAACAATAAAAGTTAAAAAATTTTTTCACAGGCGTCAAAACAAAGTCTTTTTTCTAGCATTTGTAGTAAGAAACGCCAAAAAATGTCTGACACGCACCAGCAAAAGGAGGCAAACTAGCACCAAAAGTAGCCAAGAAAGGTGAAAAACGTGCAGGCACAAAAAATGTGCAAAGATTGGTGGTATCATCGGCGAAAAGAACACGAATTGAATTATTTATAATCAAAATTAACTCCGAATAAACGCCCATGATCGATTCAACGCCCACCGTGAAAAAGAAAGTTCGATTTTTAATTAAACGCCCAGGTCGTTTAAAAATGGGGCGTGCCAAGCTGTGTGCAACCAGTGCAACAAGTGGTGAAAGCCTCATCGTGATAATATAGAAGATGACTTTAATTTAACAACTGCGATAATTGAAGATATGTATGTCGAGATTGTTTCGGGATTTTTTTATGATGGTTATTATTTTTCCGAAGACGCATTGTTTAGCTTTAAAGTGCACACAAAGAAAGCCAGCATCACATCCAAGAGTAGTTGTTATATGATATAATATAACTCAAGCTAGTAGTTTCTTCTAGTTCTACTTTTGTTTTCATTTTATTGCTGCGTCTTGTGCGGGAGGCGGTGTCGCTCTTTTTTTACTGGCTGTAACGACCAAAAGGACGCATTATTCCAGTCAACAATAACTTTACTGATTAGAGCATTAATAAGAGGAGGAAATATATAACACCCCGGATGTTATATATTTTATATATGGGTACCCATCATAGCCCCTCCTAGCGTTAGCTATTATGTAGAGTAGATCATCATAAATGATGATCTTCAGCAGGTCGGGATGTCATGTGAGTTTGAAAAGAAAAAAGAATTGGGTATAGATATTTCATTGTATAGTAAAGCCATGCCTTGCTTGAAGATCTGGAATCCATGAATGTTTAATCTGCCGAACCTAGAGTAGGTTCGCATACATTTTTGTGATTTATATGTTTTCTTTGATTTTCTTTTCCTGTAACTTTGATTTTTGCTATAACCTTCATCACCGGTTTCAGAACCTATTGCTCATTTCCTAGAACCTTTTTCTTGCAGATCTCATTTTCAGAATAAATTCCCGGAACCCGCTTAGTATGAACCTACGTTTCGTTACCGTCAAATGTTGAAATTTCATCTTCAAGTCTTGAAGACCACAATTTGCAATATGAGGAACTTTGTTTTCCAAGTTACAAATCGATTAAGAAAGGACTATATAATATATATTTCAAGTTATCCTACAGCGAAGCTCGTCACACTACATTCTTGATGACATTAATTTCAGACCTTCCCCTAAACTGAGAAGCGCCTATTCAGATGCCATGTCACTACTGCCAAGGTTGAATCCATTGTGTCCCCTCTACATCCATCTACGACAACTGACCATCAGGGTTTTCCTGTTATTGTTCTTCAGAAGTGCCCCCTGAACTATCTCCTGTGCTTTCTAGGCTCTTTCGAGAGTGCTTTCAAGAGTTTTTTTTACCATCATCACCACCAATCAGCTATAATTTCTAATTTTGTGTCATCTCTAAATGTCGCTTAAACAGAAGCAATGGTGCTCGCTCAGTGCTAAGACACTATCTACCTAAATCACATATGTTTGTCAAGTTTGGGGTCAGTCTTTTTCACAACAGCATTGCCTTATAAAATAAAACTTCAAAAAGCTGCCCTTAGAATCATCACTTTCTCTGAGTTTCGTCAGACCACTAAACCTCTCTTCCTCCAATGTAAAATAGTTAACTAAACCTATCATATCTTAAACTTCCAAACATCAGTTCACATTCACAATCTCCTCAGTTCTGCCTGATGGACTCTATGCAAGAAACTTTTCTATGATCAATAATATGCTTGGTCCTATCTAGTTATCTATAGATACTTCCTACTTTATAAAAAACCCTAGATGTATTTTATCTAGGTTTTTATATGTTTATTTTGTGGTCTTTGTTTGTTTGTTTGTTTGTTGTTGTTTTTTTTCATTTTTTATTATTTATTCTTTCTTTTTAATTTATTAATTTATTATCATTTAAAGTGCATGAAACCATAAAAGAATTTAATTATATATAGATATAATGTAATTTAATATTATATATTTATTATATGGTTTCATTTAATATATTTAAATATAACTATAATTATATCTTCATATACTAATACTAAATCTTGCTTCTTTCTTACCTAACTTTGTAAGAAAGAAAGTCAGGAAAATTTTCTCGGGAAGTTTGTCAATGGATATCTGTTTATGCTTTTTCCATATTTGTACAAGGCACTCCTGCTTAGTGCTTATAATTGTTTTATAAAGTATATACCTCAGGGAAGACATGATATAGCATCTAAGAAAGGTCATGTATCTTCTTTGATATGAAAGTTAATTGTGTAATGGGTTGTAGCGTGTGAGTGGTGATATTAATTCTCAATATTGAGAAATGTTTACTACAACAAGATACAGAAGTTGAAAGAAACAGGTTTTTGTCTGCTTTAACCTAATTAGATTTTTTTTTTCTGTGGCGAATTGTTTGAGGGACACGGAGCTATGACGTCATTTTCTTGACTAATATATGTCGACTATATAATCAGCCACCATTGAATCCGTGTGTAAAAACATTTTATGGGAAACCTGTAAAAACCTGTAAAAAACTTTACACGGTATATGAATATTATGTGTAATTACATATAATTATAGTACATAATATATAATAATATATAATTAATTATTTGTAAAAGATGTTTTATATGCCTGGCGATGTACTGAGTATGGAAAGCTTCGCTCTAGTAAATGAAATATTTTAAAAATATTAGTTATAATTTAATTATATATCATTATAATATACCAAAAAAGGATATAGAACATTGTGGTAATGGAATTGCACTTCCATTGAGACCATTGAGTAGGAGATAACAACGAGAGTTGAGGAGTTTAATAACAACAGCATTACAATTAGCATATTTTAGATTTGCAGTGTGAAAACATTCTTATCTACCTTATATGTTCGTTCTGTGCAGCCCCTGCCTTGATTTTTCAATCAAAATAAAAAATGATATTCTTTTGCATGATAAAATGATGAAATGCTTTGGGGCCAATAAAAGTTTATGATCACTTTGGAATGTTTTTGTTTCTTCAAGTGGAGTGGCTAGTGCTTTCCCTTCAATCTTTACTATCAAAAATCTTAATGTAATGTATTTAATGTAACATTGATAGTGAATCTGATATTTTACTCCTTCGAAAAGAACACAACAAAATAAACAAGATGAAGTAATCTCTGTTGTTTTCGTTTTATTTCCTGTTCAGTACTCATCAATTATTCAAATTCAATTTTTAAACTGAACTAAGTTTGTTTTACATTAGACACTTCAGTTCTACAATTCTGTATTTAATTTAAAGTCTTGTTTATCAGGGGATTTGTTTATTTATTCTTGACGGAGTTTTCACTCTTGGAATGGAAAAGCAGTGATAGAAAGAAATTTCACAAAATCAATTGGAGATAAATTTTAAATTACTGGAACACCGTTTCTGCGATAAAAAGGAACATATTTAGCCAATGTTATTATTTTGACATTTATTCTCCTTTAACACATAATTTTAGAGAGTTTAGGTATTTCGACTACTTATAGCCATATAAATCTTTAGTTTCAGTTATGTTTGCACGGTTATTTAAAAGTGGAAATATTTTATTATTTATTATCTCAAAAAAGGAGTGGTCTTAAATAATTGTTTGGGATTTATCATTCTGTTAGAATGGGAAAAAAATGATTTTTTTCCAGATATTCATTACGAAATAATCTAAAGTGATATAGCAGTCTTTAGCATAATGGATTTTTTTTTTCTTTTTTCGTTTTATTCTTGATGTGGTTAGCCATAATGGAGTTTCTTTGTCTCTTTCAAATTGTTCCTCAGTTTGTTCTTCAAAGTACAGCCCTTAACTTCCAATTCTTTTATCCTTTATGTTATTGATTTCAGTTTAATTTTAAAGGCAGATGGACATTTTCTTTTTGAAGAAAGGCTTCACACCTTTCCAATCTGCTCAGATATAAATTATTGATTCCAGTAAATAACTTTATGCCCCTCTTTCTATGAAAACCCATTCTCCCAAATTATTTCCTTTTGAATGTTTTCTGTAGGTTTCTATCAGGTTTACCAAGATAAAGAACCACATTTCTCCTGAAAATCAATTTAAAGTGGGTTTTGTTCAAGTAATAATTTCTGCCTACTATTAGTTGCATTATATATGGAAAAGCAAACAATTCTGTATTCCGTTCCTGATTAGAGCAACAACAAGTTAGTTTTGATTGTTTTGAACATACTTTTGTCCTGTTTTTAAATATATTTTTCTATAATGCACCTTTTCTATATATGTTTTTATAGGATTTGTTGAAGTGTTGGTACCAATTATTTTGTATTTTTTGGTCATGAGGAGTTCATAATAGGAACTTGAGATAATATACCTGGTAAGCTATGTAATTTAAAGTTTAGAATTTTAATTTCAATTTATTTTGTATGGTCATACATATTTTTGATGCTTTTTTTAATCAATAATCACAAAGTCAAATCTAAGAGTCTAAAGAAGCTCACCAAGTATACATATTTCACATTTTGCTTTGACTTTTAATTTTAATTCATGTAATTTACAAAATAAATTTTATTGAGTATGAACATTTGCTTGCAATTAAGCTTCTGTTTTTGTTGTTCGTATAATATATACCTCTGTCTAAAGATTATTATACTTCTTGTTTAAGGAGATATTTTCAAGGCCAGATCTTGTTTGTCAGTACCCAGGAACAAAGGTCTTCCACATACTTCAAAATGTTTTTAGAAACATGCGCGTATTATCATAAAGAAGTGAATGAAGTCTCTAGAACTTGAAACCTCTGAACTCAAATTAGGCACATGCTTTTGAATTGCAAAGTGATTACGTAAAAATGAAAAAAAATTTATTTTCTGAGAAAATAATATTCTTCGGGACAAACTTACTTTTGAAACAAAGATTGATTGATCTCATGTTCAATTTTCACATAAAGGAAGTTAAAATTTTTAAAAAATATTTAGCTCAATTACCATGACAACAAGATAGTGTTCATTACTATCTTTTGTGTACAAATTGTAACAGATGTACAAAATATTTATCCAAAAAGAAAATCCCATTTTTTTTCAATATTTTGAACTTGAAAAATGTTGGTAGTTTTACCATAAAATTTTCAATAGAACCATATAAAAATCTAAAATCTTTTTTTTTTTCCGAAAAAATCTATTTTTATCCTTACTGAGAAATCAGAAATTCCAAAAAAGAAGAATGACATCAAATCTATTTATATTTTCACAAGTTTTCGGAGGGATCACTTCCATGATCAAGTCAGTGCAGTGATAAATTAAATTTTTTACAGTTTAAAAACCTAAGAAATAATACTGGTTTCTATGGCAACATAAAAATTAAAATAAAATTAATTATCTATAACAAAAGAAGGATTGAGGTAGTATCATTTTATTCAAGTTGGGTTTGTCACGGTTAATTAAAATGCTCTCCATTAAGGTGAGTGTTAAGTCTACAGCTTCACTTCATAAACTATAATAATCATCAACAGATGGAGTGTGGTGGTTACAAGATAATCACCAGAAATCACCAAGTTGGATTAGCATGTTTATGAAGAACTGTTACTGAGATATTTTTACAAAAGATTTTATTTGCATCGCATTTTCCCATTCTTTTGCCACATGACTTTTAGAGCCTAATGTGAAACTCCAAAAACGATGTTAGTTATTTCTGCATTTTATTAATGTGTTTCAGTCTAAATGATCTGCTAAGCAGAGCCTTTGAAAATGATTTCTCCTCAAATTGGAGCTTGAGAAAGCTATGTGATTGGTGGAAAAATGAAAGCCAAGAAATCTTCTTCCAAGGATTTTTACTATAAAAGCACCTTGTAAAAATGATTATCATTCCAATCTATTGTGTTATAAATTTTGTTTATTCAAATTTATTCAAATTAAAACATTTGGAATATGTGAATATTCTTCGAAACAGGAAGTTGGTTTTTAGGATTTAAGATTTATTTTCCCCAAAAGTTGAAAAATATTAAAAAAATATAAAATCTGATTTCAAAATCGATTTCTTTGCCTTTTTTCAGTAAATTTGTTTATTTTTTCAAAAAAATCATTACAAGTATCCGTAAAGTATCCTTAAAAACAATGTGTTGTTATAAATACTGCCAGAGGTACCACCTCGTGCTGACATCATTACCGATGCATACCTTTCAGTTACTTCTAGGTCATCATTTAAAGCAACAAAAATAGTAGCATATATTTATGACTAATGATAATTCACTATGCTATTTTTATGAAGATCAAACAATACAACAATTCCTTTTCTTGTCTCTCACCTGTTGTTATTGTTCATGTGCTAAGATCATCATGATGTCAGATTTGCTATATTTATAACAACACATTGTCTTTAAGCTAAAATGGCAAAAAAGCCTGGTTGGTTTGTACTGGTTTATGTACTTAAAAAAAGAAGGGTGTACTATCCTTGAAATGTTTGCTTAATGGATTTGTGCTAGACTTATTACAATGAATTCACAATGAATCTTTAATTTTCAAGTAACATACTTACATTGGGCTATGTGGCTTGGTAATGCCAGCACAATCACAAGCAGTGACTTGATGGAATTCTCTCTGCGAACTACCGAAATAGTTCCACCAGCTGATCCAACAACAGCCAAATCAGTGATATCCGCAGAGCAGGTACAGCATTTTTTAATGTTGTTCGATGAATAAAAGAAGGTTCTTGATTGCATTATCAAAAATTGATCATTGATAATTTTTCAAACTTCTGCCAAGGATAATTTATAAATTGATATCTTTCTTTTACTTAGCGACTGCTTATTGGTGTCCTTCTTGCAATTAGTGGAAATCTCCTGATAAGTGTCGCTTTGAATATACAGGTCTGTATTTTGGTGGTGGTTCTCATGCCATTTCTCATTGCATTGTGGGTAATAATGAAAATGCATTGTTTCCTTTCTATAGAAATACTCTCACATTCAACTAGCAGATAGTGGAGAATCCTATCTTAAAAGTCCTATCTGGTGGTATGTTGTTTATTGATCGTCTTCACTGAAAACTAATGTACCTTACCGAAAAATGGGAGAAAAGAGACTAATATTTTCCCAGACCTAATTTTTCCCAAACTTTTTATACCCCGATTTTTTTCCTCCGTTAAGAAATTTGTTATAATTTGAATATGTTTAATATTTGATAGGTGTGGCTTGATATTAATGTGCTTAGGAGAAGTTGGGAATTTTTCTGCTTATGGCTTTGCAGCAGCTTCGTTGGTTGCACCGTTAGGAACAACCACAGTTATAAGTAGGCCATTTTTTAAAATTTTTCTGTAAAAAGAAAAAATGATAAGAAAATGGGCTGTTTCTTCATTTGGTTTGTTTTGTTTGTAGCAAATGCTTTTATTGCATTTTTCATCATGAAGGAGAAGATTAGACATCGAGACATGCTAGGTAGGTGGCCAAATAACTATTACCAGGCTCATGCAGATTTCATTGATCGAAATGTAATTTCTCCCATCTTCATTCAGGTGTTGTATTGTGTATAGTTGGTGCTTTTTTATTGGTCAATTTCTCAACAAAGGTAATGAGTGTTTAATGAAACCCTTTAACTAAATATGCATTCAAAATATGCGTTCTGATTTCGTAAAATGTTATCACTGAGAGGACATCGAATTTTGTTTTAGTCTGACACCACGGCAAACGCACACGAAGTAATCATATATTTAAAGCAATGGCCATTTTTATTATTTGTGGTATGGTTTTGTTGCGATTCATCTTGGTTGTAATGATTTTCATTACTCTAGTCTCATCTGCATTTCTCTGATATGTATAAAATGTATTTTTTGGATCTCATTAGCATTCATTATATCTTTTATTAGATTCTGGAGATGGCCGTGTTCATATTTGTAATTTATCTCCATTATGCATATGATTTTGCTAAAGTGGTGACCATTCTTCTACAAGTTGCTATATTAGGTATAAATATTTTTTATACGGATTGAATATTAATAGAAGTGGTTGCAATCACCCACTGTTCACAATCGAGACAATCGAGCTGTTCTGTGTTATATTGGAGCGTGTTTGTCTCTTATTTTCATTTGAATAGACAAGGCATTTCGCTAACAAACCTATAGATTGACTTAGAGAAGTTGAAGAACATAACGAACCGTAATGCCTTCTTTGACGAAATCCCGAGATCATAATGATGGTATCAAATGCCGTATTTTATAGAATACGCCCTCATTTGTATAAATAATAAACGCCCCTTCCAAAATTTGATATTTTCAATAAACGCCCCATTCAAATAAACACTCCTGGAAATGTTTGATTTTTAAATAAACGCCCCAAAATATGGTAAGACGGTGATATTATGATGCTACTCTGATTTAAGATGGAAATTCAAAAGAAAACAATCGATCGACACCTTTGGGTTGCTCTCTGCTTGGGAAGTTTCTGGACTTGGTATTTCATTTTCAAATCTGTTCTTTTTCCTTTTCAGGTTCATTAACTGTGATTTCAGCGAAAGCTGTTTCATCCATGCTCGCCTTATCAATAGAGGGCCATAATCAAATGATATATCCAATCTTTTATATCATGTTATTTGTTATGCTTGCTACTGCTGTTGGACAAATCAAGTAATATGTCTTATTATGTTTGTCATCCCAAAAGAAGTTCTTCTAAGCGAAACGGGGGTGATGTAAGCAATGTACAAGCAGGTTTAGCTGAAATGTCTTCGAACTGATGTTATTAATATTGAAATTGTTTTAGATTTCTAAATCAGGCGATGGCATTATACGACTCATCCGTCGTTGTACCGACAAACTTTGTTTTCTTCACTATGTTTGCTATCTTGAGCGGTAAGCCGTATCAACTGTCGGTTTATTTGAAATAAAATATATTTTGCTTAATGCCGCTGAAAATATATTTTGGTTAATATTTACTTGCATATTCTTTTAGGTATTGTCTTCTACCAAGAATTTTATGGATTAGTTTTTTTAGAAATTTTTATGTTTTTATTTGGGTGAGAATGTTATTCTTTTTTCGTAACGTCAACGATCGTGATCAAACGTACCGTGTTTACAATGTCAATGATGATAAAGTGAATTATTAATTTGGAACACGTTCCTTGTTTGTTTTTATTTTAGTGCCATCCTATCTTTTGTGGGTGTTTATCTGATTACTGGTGGTCGAAAAGAAGCAGATCGAAATACCACCCCAGAAGAATCCAAAGAGTTATTGTCAAGTAAGTAACCTCGTTCATCCATGACGTCATCCAACCAAGATGGTAGCAAAAATTGCGGTGATACACAAACAGTCTTTTTAATTAAACGAAACGGCGAAAGTCTTAATTTTCGCACGGATTTTCTTTGGAAGTGGCAGTGGCCTGCGTATTTAGTCTTTGCTATGTGACGGTATGTCAAAGCCTTGTTTTTTTATCGTTTTATCAGGTGGAGCAGGTATATTGTCAATGCCCTCAGAGAGTGTACGACAAGTACAACCGAGTGAAGGAGAACAGCAACCAAACAGATTGACCGACGTTGACGACAATTTAGTTTTGAAGTGACGAAGTTTATTTCAGGCTGTACCTTTAGACGGACTTTTTTTTTAGTAAGATAAACAGAAAACTGTTCATTATGTCTTGCTGTCCCATACGGCAAGTGTTGATAATAAAGATTTTGTAAAATTGGAATTAACAATTCGAGTGATTCTTACAGCCGCTGGAGTTTTGTGGAAATTTGATGGCCTTTTGACGGATTTTTTTGTTTTCGTTATTTTTTATTGCTTCGGATTTTCATTACTTGTGTTCGTGCGTGAAATACATGAATTTGTCTTACAAGGCTTGGCTCTCATTATGTTTTAACTGATTTTAACTCAAAATTAAACCCTGGTGTCAAAAGTTTTACGATTTTTTGAACACCTGACCTTTTGGAAACAGAATTTCAATGAGTCTTGAATGGGTTTGTGAAAACGATTAACTTCTTTTCTGTATTTGACGTGTTTTTTACCAAGACTGAGATGGTGGTTATTACAAATTTTCTACAACAGAAATATAGTTTTTCAGGATCTCTATTCCATTAATCATCTATTACTCCCCCATCACTCCTGCTTTAGTGGAGAACAAACGTAGGTTGACACGCTTTGTAAATGTTTGATGACGTCATTGTGCGATGGCGATCTCTATATGGTAATATACTTTTCTAGAATCACAATCGGTAGCTTCCATTACAAGGGAAACGGAAGTCCAAGATGATCAGGAAATACAGTAATTGAAATGCGCATGACCGTAACCCTCCTGTTCATGAATGACGAGTTTGTATATATGTCCCTTTTTGTTAAAATAATAAAAGCCTTTCCCAAATTTCTGTTTATACCCCGTATTTTTGATTAGTTTTCCTAACAGTCCTCGTTTTCATGTTAACAAAATAAAACTCGTCAAAAACCGGGAGTTTTTGCGTAATATCGGATTTAAAACAGAAAATCGGGAAAGGTGTATTCTTGTGAATAGATAGTCTATGTATGATGAAGATAAGTCCGTTATCTTTCTACTGAAAGATACTTGTGTACATATGAGCTAGATTCTAATGATAAACGATAGATACTTAAAATCGTATGATTTATTCCCTCCTATTTCCTGCATCTCCTCTTCAAAACTATTGGTCTTCAGGTCAAAATGTTTCTTGAAACCGGATAGTTATTTAATCGTAACATATTGAATTTCTAATATTCCGTTCATTAAAACTTGTTTCAAAGGAATCAAGTTTTTTCTTGTTGTTTCTTGTTTGTTTACATATATAAATAACGTTTATTCAAAGTGTTCATTTCTTTTTAAAACACGTTTTTATTAAAGTACGCATTGGGTTATTTCTTTCGATGGGTTACTAGAGAAGGCTTCTTATGAACGGTTCAGAGGCGGATCTAGAACCTAGGCGAAATTTATGGAGGAGAGCACGGTCATTAAGCGTATAAAAGAAAAACGTGCAAATAACCTAATCAACACTTTATGTTTTAACAGAAAATTCATGACTCTGTACTTTTCACTTTTTTTGACGGTTTTCTTATTTTAAAAAATTACATGGTACAGTTGGTACGTGAGCGACAGATTTTATTCAAAACTATCTTTGGATCATATACACGTCATAAACTGTTTTATCGAATTTTCAGTCAAACAAATTTGTGTAACCTAAATGGTGAATGAAAACATTGGAACCACAAGAAGAAATTCAAAGCACGTATACATTGAATAAAATTTTCCTTGTAAACAATTTTTTGAGTGGAATATCTTCTGGTTGTAATTTCCACTGTCAGCGAAAAGTATTCATCAACTTGAGGTCCGGTGCAAATTCTCTCGCCGGAAATAAAACGCGTTGATTGTTTTTCTTTCCATCCTCGATGCTCGTGGCGGAAATGTAACCTTTCGCCGAGAAAGTTATCTTGAATAGAAGAAGGCCTTTTGTGCAAACAAACAAGTCGCTCGATGTGAAAATTGAAAGGCTTAATCTAATCAACGTCACAATGGTGTGGTCTTGTAAAACTTGTAAAACTTGTCTTGTAAAACTTGTCTTGTAAAACTTGTAAAACTTGTTTTTTTTTTCTTCGTATTGCGAATGAAAAGACTGGATACTATTGAATGTTATCTAAACACCACTATTTAAATCTTAATCAAATAATTAACCACCCGTCTAAAGGTTATCAAATCAAAAGATTGTGAATCACTTTAAATAGGATCGAACGCATCAGAGCGTTTTCATTGTAAGGACACGAAACAGAAGAAAACTAAAGATTTAAAGATTAAAAACTGACCATTAAAAAGATGAATCTGAAGCTCGCATTTTTATGTATCTTGTTGTTTGGTAAGTAATAAGTCTTTATTCCCCATTTACACGGCCAATAAATATATACCAAGTCCTCATGCTTCATTATAAGCACGTTTAGAAAATAAAACCCCAGTTTTTTTGCTTCCTTAATCTTAAATACCAGGTATTTTCTCGTTTATCCCGTTCTCTAACGTTATATGTTAGATTTTCAACGTGGACGAAATCACATGTTTTTATAGCGTCTTTTTTTTTTTTTTAAAGTTACAGTTAATAATTCTCTTCAGTAATCGTACAATGCCGAAATCATGGCAAAAATAGAAGAGGTGGCAAAAGAAAACAGATTTGCGATCAAAATGGAAAGACGTACAGTTCGATGTGCGAGTTTGCCACAGCACTGAAACCAACATGTGGTACCCCGGATCAATTGCAACTGTCCAAATGTAATGGGAGGAGCATCCAGAAAAGGATGGGAAAAAATAAAGTCATGGTTTGTGGAAGCGACGGTAACACTTACGAGAGCATGTGTACCTTTTTATCTGCCAAGTTTTGTTCCAATAGAGTTAAGTTTATAAAGTTTGGTGCTTGTGAAGACAAGTGCAGCGAAGAGAACGTGTGTCCATGGAAAAAAATGGCCTCCAAAAGAGGTAAAAATATGGGAACAAAAGGGAAAAAAAGAAAAGGTTGCTTGAAAGATAAATGCTCTTTTCTTTTATCGCGTTGTGAACAATTCCAGAAGGATGGTACTTTACTGAAACCAAAGAAATGCTGGAAGTCGCCTTTTGATTCTGAGTAAACATCAAGTTGACGTTGAGCTCCGTTTATATATTATAGACTACTGTATATTATATACGGCACATGTTTCTATGCCTTATACGTTTCAGAATGAAACATTACGGTGGAAACTAAAGCCGTTCACGAAATTTTTAACGAAATATTGTAGCCAATAAGAAACACATTTAGCGGCTGGCGGAAATCCGTCTTCATATAATAAACAGAATGACTTGCCATATTGTAGAATTTATATGCGTTTTTTAATATATGACTTTGCTGATTTTTGGATTTATTAATGTTTCAAAGAATACTCGAATCTGTTATAAGAACTGCGAAATTCACAATAAATGACCCAGAACCCTGCAAATGCGAAAACTTATTCATGCGTCCCAGTTGTAATTATTAGTTATCAGGATGCCTTATATACGGGTGACCCACAGCTCTGTACGCATCCGTACACTTGCTTTGAAGACATTTCACAAGGAATCACAAATCTGCTACCAAGCGACAACATATCGTTCGCAGCATAAATGATGTAATTCGAACCTTCTGAACCAATTACAATCTCTTATATAAGTAACCCCGAGTTTTGAGTCCTTGGGCTTCCATTCATGTCGGTTGGTTCTTCCACCCGCCGACTTGCAACTGGGAAGTTGACTAACCGCCAGAGGTACGTGTAGCATTGCTCTAACTTGCACGAAGGCCAGTGTGCAGTCAGTCAATGGCTCGATTCCCACTACACCATCACTGCGCGTCCGTTCCTAAAATTGCTAAGTGAAGACGGCTATATACTTTTTTGTGGATAACATTCACCGTCGGGATCTTTTGAACAAATTCTTTGAGGATACCCAGAATGAAAATAAAGCTTTTAACACCTCGTAAGAGTTACTATGACATAATTTATGAAAAGTTTTGTTCCTGCATTTGATAAAATCATAGACATAATGGCGCCTGGGACCTTGGCTTTTTATGTTTTCTTGAGGCCTTTTTTATCGTCACAATCTGCTCTTATAAATCAACTTATTGCAACATAACAGGCTTTGTATACAAGGGTTTTAATGTTTAGAAGTCGTCATTGGATGAAATAATTATCCGTAGTTAACTTTTTAAGAATCATAAATCCCTGTTGACAATCAGCTCATCATGAGGTTTTCCATTAACATTGTTTTTTGTTTACATCAATAAATAACTTGTTTACATGTTCGTTGAATTTTTGGACATCACAAAAGTTATTTAAGGTGCGTTTTGTTGACCAACGAGAAAATCAAATCAAATAGCTATACAAAAATTATAATGGTAAGTGTGTTGTAGGTGGATCTTCGTTTCCGATAAAACGTTTTTTCAGAGATTTTCCGACAGAGTGTCGGTGACGAGTGTTGTCCAAACAAAGTGTAAATAGCTATAGGTTTGTCTAACAATCAATCATCCACTAATTTACGGTCAAAACTTTGTTATTTCTGTCTGGGTTAACGAGAACTCATTGCGTTTTGCCTCGTTATTTCAAACAAAAATAAGAGTCTTTCAACCAAAAAGTTTTATGATGGCAAATATACAAATATACTCATAAAAAAATTTAGTTCATTTGTTCAAGACAAAACTTACAAAGTTTATTTTTATAAATCTATTTGCAGGTTGACATTTTTACCAAGCTTTGTTTGCATTACGTAATAAATATTTACTATGACTGATGGGAAATGAAACTATACCTTGTCCATTCTAGGTGCACGAGGAATTAGAAGATTGTTTAGATGGTAAATATTTCTTTAACTTAAATAATATTTAATGCTAGGATTCTATTTGTTATCACTGGAAAATAGACCCCTCCTCTATTTTTGTTTAAACACCGCGTTGTGGCCTAGTAATTAAATTTAGGCTTGTTTCCGTGCACGTTTTTTTATAAGCAACACATGAAAAGCATGAAACTCAAATCTGTCTAATAACGAAACAACAACAGCCCAGGTTCAACTGGATTTACTCAACAAAAGGGAAAAAAATAGCACTAAAATAGAACTAAAATAGAAACAGGTTTTTCTGTCCCTTTGACATACATTTTTTGCTTGCTGCTGACGAGAGACGTTGTGACACTATATGTCGCAAACGCCACTATATGTCGCAAAATCGCCACTTTATTCCTGAGAAATGAGTCTACTTAACATAACTTATTTATTTAATTTCTCTTTATTTAAAGTCGATCAAAAGTTCACAATTAAATTTTTCTAAGAAATAAACTAAAATAGCCGTCTCGATGAGATCGGTTAAACTAAAATAACCTTCTCGATGAGATCGGTTAGCCTAAAACACTAACTAAAATCGACTATCCGCAACGGACGCTTTTCTGGAGCTGCTGCTAAATTTCCTCTATAAATTTTATAAAATTTATAAAATTCTGATATGTAAAATTTATAAATTTATAAATTTCTGATTTATAAAATTCTGATATAAAATTCTGATCATGCAATCGCTTCAAATTTCAATTAAGACTGGGGCAGTCAATTTGTCCCGAAATTGATTTTTGTACGCGTAAGAAGAATTCAAAGCTCTGCAACA
The DNA here is from genome assembly GCA_039566895.2 of Turritopsis rubra. NCBI lineage: Eukaryota > Metazoa > Cnidaria > Hydrozoa > Anthoathecata > Oceaniidae > Turritopsis > Turritopsis rubra. The sequence goes on along the minus strand of CM077625.1, from coordinate 13,788,417 downwards.
TAAATTGAGAACCTCTATTCTATGGTTAATAAACGAAGATCTTTTCTGTTAGCTGTTATGATCACCGCTTTCATCATGAACACAGCCAACACTAAAGCAACACAGCCGATCTGTAAGCAAAAATTTTATATCATAAGAAGTATAAGGACAAGATTGAATGCTCCGATTCAATACTACAGAAACCACGACTCCACTATCGTATCTATTAGCTGGTGATATTGAAGAAAACCCCGGACCATCTTACTGCAATCAGTGCACGAAACCTGTAAAAACAAACCATAAAAGAATCGAATGTGAAAAATGTAAAACGCTAACACACCATAAATGTGCAACTTGATCTCCAAAACGTTGTCTCGAAACCAACAAAGGAAAGCATCGACACTGATCGATCATTTAATTACCAATATTCCAGAGAAAGTACTTCCTTGTGGCGTCCTGCCATGTCCACCCATTAGCGATCATGATGCACCATATATGATTATTAACATCCGTTTAGAACTTTTCGAATCACGCTACAAATATATCCGAAACTACAAAAAATTTGACATGGAAAAATACACTGAAGATTTCTCACAACTTCCATTCTCTATCGTATATGCGCTAGAAGACCCTAATGAACAGCTTGGTATTTTAAACGACCTTACAAACAATGCGTTGACATTTATGCACCACTAAAACGTGTAAAACTCGCCAGACCTCCCGCACCATGGATAAAAGATCTTGAGATCATGCGTCTTCAGCAGCAAAGAAATAAACTAAGATACGAAGCACATATGTTTAAAACAGACCAAAACTGGAAAAGCTACCGATCTGTAAGAAACGAAATCAAATCAGCAATAAAGAGAGCCAAAACCTCTTTCTATCAAAAAGCATTATCTTCAAAACGACCGAAGCAAATATCGAAAATTCTCCACAGAATCTTTAACCCCAATTTCAAAACCATTAAAGAAAATCCCGATAAACTTAACCATCACTTTAACACAACAGCAACTCGTATCGCATTGGCAAAACCCAAATCTCGAAATGAAATTAAATCCATCTTTTTTAATTTACCAAAAAGCAGCTGCAGTTCATTCAAACTACGCCAAATTTCTCTACAAAATGTGTTAGATGCTTTAAAGAAGACTCGCATGTCTGTTCAGCAGGCTATGATAATATACCAGCCCATCTCATTGCATACTTATGCATACTTATATAGCATCCCCTCTTACTCACATCATCAATAACTTTATTCGTAGCCAAACGTTTCCATCTGCCTGGAAAATTGCAAAAATTAGTCCCGTTCCAAAGGTGTTATCACCGTCAAATCCAAATGACTATCGATCAGTTTCAGCCAACTCCAAGAATTTATTGAAGATCAAATTGTTTACAATTAAACGCAATCTGATTTTCGGAAAAACCACTTTACAATCAGTTTATTAATAAAATTCCGAGATGATATTCTACGAGCGTCGAAACATGGAGAATTAACCATTAATCATATTCACCGACTATTCAAAAGCTTTCGATACTCGTGACTTTGAACTTAAATAACAAAAATGCATTCTCTGAACTTTTCCAAATCATTCCTTTACTGGACCGCCGACTATCTAACCAACCGATACCATTATGTACAAATTGATGACAAGCAATCTCGTTTAAAGAACATAGAATTTGGAGTTCCACAAGGTTTTATTTTAAGACCAGTGCTTTTTAACTTGTTTGTGGCAGAGATATGAATAACATCCTCCAAAATTCAAAAAGCCTTCAATACGCTGACGGTTCGACTTTTACCGGCACTGCAAGCCTGAGACCATCAATAAGCAAAAAAAGAAACCGAAGACCATCTTAATGAAATATCAAAATGGTCAAAAACTTCAAATTTAGTTTTTAAAGACCATGTGCATGCTGTTCACATCGAAACGAAGGAAATACCAACCATCAAATCTTGTTATATCATGTGAAAACAAACAAATCACAATTGTACCTACTTGCAAGCTACTTGGTATAACATTCGATGATCACTTAGATTAGAATGCTCATATTGATAAACTCTTAAAGGTATGTTTTGGAACAATAAATGTATTACGCAGGATCAAACGTTATGCACCGCTACAAACTCGTAAACAGCTAATTCAATCGCTAATCATTTCGAAACTGGACTACGGAAACACGCTATTGTATAATGTTCCACATTACCAAAAATCTCGCCTTCAGAAAATCCTTAATGCATCAGCAAGCTTTGTTTTAAATAGATATGCAAGAGTCGCAGACGTCATCTCTCTCAGATGGTTGCCAGTTCAAGAACGCCTAGATTATTCAGTTGCCACCCTTGTTTACAAATCCATCCACTTCCCAACATTTCCTTCCTATTTAAAAGTACAACTTAAACAAGACCAAAGAGCATTTCGAAACAATACCGAGTACGTAGGACTGCATTAATCAAACCATCGGAAGCAAATATATTTACTGCTAATGCAGCCATGGTATACAACGATCTGCCGAAGAACATCAGGCTGCTGGATGACATACAGAAATGTAAATCGAAAGTATATAAATATCTGTTGGAAAAAGCTACAGCGAAGCAACTCCGTGTTACGTAAATTTTTGATAGTGTCATCTTTTTTAATAAAAAAAATAAATAAATTATGTAATAATATATATTATAGGATGAAGAACCATGTAAATGGATATGCCGAAATAAATGATTATTATTATTATATACTAAAAAAACTATGTCATATATCCCAGATTTGTAATGTATAATGCACAAAGACGACATCTGCAACTTAATTTTGATACCGAATTGATCACCTCATAGCAGAAACTTTTCAAGGAACACGCATTTTTTACTCTCTCCGGAAGAAGATCACATAACTAGGCAGCTATGTGTGAGACAGAAAATAGACCATATCGGGATGAATTCATTCTGTGCCCTTTGAAAGAACAAGATGATCGAAAATTGTATGACACACTATTAAAAGTAAAAACGTTTGTCATGTAAGAAGGATTCAATCCATTCCTGGTTTTGAAAACCTCCTGTAACAACAACCGACAGTGCCTGTGTCGCTTTTACTAATAGAAGCAGCAATTGTAACAAATAATCAAATTTATCCTTTATATGATTGATCATAAGCAAATTGCGTCTATTAGAAAAGCCCCAAACTAATGGGCCGTAGTTAAAATTGCTATAACCAAAAGAATTGACTAAAATGTTTCGTTGATAATTTGTTGTGCATACGACGCAGAGCATAAATCTTAGCATTGGCCTTCCTGCATAAGTTTCTTACGTGTTCAGTGAAGGAGAGCTTATTGTCAAGACTTACGCCCAACATTATTGAAGCCAATAAAATTATGCCTCTGAGATCTAATGATGCATTCTCTTCACTGCCTGGATTTCCAAGAATAAGCAGCTGGCATTTCTTAGCGTTCAGCTGAAGCCCGTTCTTCGAAAAACCAGTCGGAAAGCTCCATGAATGCATGTTCCAAACGCATCTTAATTACTGAAATGCTATTATCATACGTGATGGTATCATAAATGGTGTTATCGGCTGCGTAATTACAGATATCAACACTTGCTTCTTCAAACACAAACATGAGGTCGTTGACGTAGATGTTGAATAGAAGTGGACCTAGGATGGATCCGGGGAACACCGGATAATATTTTCATCCAGAAACTATAAGCACTATCTATGCCAACCCTCTGACGTCTTCCACAATCCTAATATTGTAGGTGCACTATTGTTCGACTCGAGCAAGCATTTGATTGTGTAAATCACAACTTGTTGATTGCGAGACTCTATGCCTATGGATTATCTCGTAGTGCTCTAAAATTAATTAGAAGCTATCTTAGTGATAGGCCGTTTGTTGTTTAAACAAAGGAATAGTACAGTCAAACCTGTACATAGTGACAAATAAAAAAATAAATAGAAAAAAATGAAAAAGTTGTTGATAATCTGGTAGATAGCTTCTGTTTTTCTTATCCAATATTTCTTCTTTAGAAAGGTAGAGTTGTCGTTCCGTGTGTGAAACTCGGCCAGTTCTGGAAAATGTGTCCACTATGTACAGGCTATATAGCATGTTCACTATGTACAGGTTTGACGCACGTTTGACGCTTGATGCATAGAAAAATTTGTGCGAGCACCTTACTAATAACACCATGAAATTCAGTTCTTTTTATACTTTCATAGTGATCAATCATGAAATATCCGTTACAGAACAGGAAAACTCAACATTAAATTGCAGAAGAAACCAAACTGAAACGTTTGTATGACAAATTTGATCTGTTTCTTTCTGAAGCGTCGTATTGTTCGTCGGAAATTAAAAAATATGATTTTCTTAACTGTCAGGTTATAAACCAACATACTTACACGATCTTTCAAGACGAGTTTACATGCTAGCAATGGTACGCATTATCATATTGGTGTTTTCCGTTCTGTTTATTGGCTTATATCAAGTCACGTGAGGTAAATAAATATATAAAATCCAGTGTACTTATTTTCCCATTCATTAATGTATCTTCTCATAGCAAGAATAAATGTACATCTTATACAAAGATAGGTTTATGGGATACAAGGCCTTCAAAGCATTTCGCTTCTTCATAGGTGAAACATTTCATACTTTCGGAAGATTACGAACGAGCACAAGTGACATCGGAAACAGAGCGGAAGTACATCAAATTAGCAAAGTGGATTGGTTTGGTCTTTTATTCAATGCTTGCCATTACTCTGCTAATCATGTTTTCAATATGACAGTTATTAATAAAGATGTTCAAGTTTACGATTCTTCTGAGAAAACAATTTCTTCTGCTAGAATTCCTACGAAAAGTGACATTTTCAGAAAAAGTATTGATTTTCTCAATTTTTTTTGATATCCATATATCTTCTGAGATCGTGTAAGAACGAGTGAAAACCTGGTTAATGTAGACATAAGGTCTAAAACATATCTAAAGTAAAATTGTCGAGAAAATCCAGAGACAAGAAATATGACGTCACTGACACCATAGATGAAGAAAGTGGTATCGAATGGTCAAGAGATAATATCTTATAGATATTTTCATCCATTTTAAAGATGAAAACTGTGGAAATTGTTTATATCAAATTTATTTCACTCGAAATATTCCTCTTAAAAAAAGAGCGTGGATATTTTGATCGTTTCCATAACAACAATGTAGTAGACCATGACTAAAGGCTCGACAAAACCATATTTCCATTCAAAAGTTTTTGTTTCCATAACAACAGTCTGGTATTGTGTTGGTTTTCTTTCATGTGAACCTATTTCTTCAAATTCGGATGGTGTGAACTAGCCCTCTACAAAAAGAGGTCTCCATGACTTTTTACGGACCAAACTATTTCATTTTCAAAACGGAAAGAATGAATGACATGCGATATAAATTACGGTCTCGATGTCTCAGATTTTTGTTTTTCTTTTTTTTCTTCTTTTCTGTGGTTTTTGTGGTTCATCGGTAAAATAGCAAATACACTATAAAAAATAAAGCATATTATGAAGAGGGTTGGAGGCAGGTCTAAAATGTCAATCTAATCAAGCCGGGGACAACCAATCAAAAGGAATGTTTTTTTCTTGAATAGAAGTTGTGCTGGAAGTTCATCTCTACATATGATCACGCCAAATGTGATATTGAATATTTGTTTTGACTATGTAAAAAACAAAATTATGGAAAACAAGTAACCTGCTCATCTAGAAATGTTTCCAAATCCTTCTTGTTACATTTTACTGATTTATCTTTCAAGATATTCTGTAATTCTGAAAATTTGAAAGGCTGAAAAATATGAAGAAAGAAAGATTTCAAATTAACATGAAGTTAGGTCTAATATTCAGACCATCAAAATTCGTACTGTAAACCTTGCAAAATTTGTCAGGTGGGTTAGGATCGGGTGGGTTAGGGTCGGGCCTCGTTCTACCAAACAATTTTATAAGAGTTTTCACCGGAGAAGCTGGAAATGATACAAAAAAACGGCCTCTTAATATACATGATGTGTTACCAAGCAACCAAAACAACTAAAACAACAACAACAACAACAACAAGAAGAAGATTAACCAGCTACCTGATAAGAGAGGACTTTTACATGCAGTTCCTTGTCAGATTTGATCACCTCTATCAATTTCTGTGAATTTGAAATAATAATAATAATAGTAAAATAAATATCGAAAAACTTAATGCGTGCAGAATATGAAGGAGATGGATATGATATTGAAGAGAATCAGAAGTACACACACCAACCTCCTTCAAAGTTGTGTAATCATCATCAGTACTGACGTCCTCCCTTTAAAAGAAATTGATACAGAATTTCTTTGAATTAAATATATGTCTTTATGCAGAAAAAACAAAAAAACAGTAAATTTATTAGCAAAAGTATGAAGCGAAACTAAAGAAGTGAATGATGAATTGAATACAAAGCAAGCTCTTCAGAAGAGATAAAAAAAAGAAGGTAATTACTGAGTAGCATGTCCCTTTTCTATTTTCTTACGAACTGTTTTTTTCTTGAGTTTTTCTTTCGTCTTTTCTTCCCAGTTGGCAACTAAACAACAACATAAGAAATAGTGAACATCAATAGAGGAGGGAGTTTCTTTATTTACAAACAACTGGAATGAAAGCCAACTTACAATCATGCTTGTACTTATAAATTTCTTTCATTTTCGCCACCATGTTTTTTTTCGGTAATTCTCTTAAACCAAATTTTCTTATTTCAGTCTGTAAAATATTAATTCAATGATATTCCTAATTATAAAACAAAAATTATCAGGAGTCATGAGCCGGGAGATACCAAGAAAAGCGCGAAGTGCTGAAAATATGTTTGTCAAATATCCACATAAGACAACATAATAACATAGAGAAAACCTGGTCTCCAAGCAAAGAAGAAAATATACATGAAACTTTTACAGAACCTACCTTGAGCTGAGGTGTTGGGAAAGAGGAAAAGTCAGGCATAGGTGTTATAACCTCGTTCGTTTCAGGATGTATATTACAACCGGGTCCAAAGTCCTTCGATGCTTGTTCAATATCTCTTCTTTCCTTTCCAGCGACATTTTTTGGTGTTATAAAATTTCTGACATCTTTCTGTTTGGTATGAATTGGCGTAGATGTCTCTATTTGAATGAACTCTGAGTTACTAGGTGCAGGTTGAACGATTTCCATTCTTAAGTCGCTATGTGCAGGATGAATATCTTCCTGGGTTTGATTTTTTTTATCGTGATCGTCATCAATATCCCATCCAGTTGTCGGATCAACTAGACTGGTTTCGACATTATTGAAAAAACTTTCATCATTCAACATTTTAGTTGTCAGTTCATTTGGAGGCGATTTCATAAAGGTTGGTTTACATGGGGTGTTTCTTTCATTTATAACACTATCATTTTCAGATACTTGCTCCTTAATGAGTTCTGTAGGATTTGCTATCTCCATGATCGAGTTATAACCTCCATCATCGAAAGAAAACGTGTTGAAACTGCCCACATCATAACTGCTTCGATTTTGTTCAAGGAGCAGACATGGAGTACTACGTGATGCGAAAACATTGGTATCCTTTGTTTGAACAAGTCCTTCAGTCGCTATACCATTTATCTCGACATCTTCACTATCCAAGACATCTCCATTATGCAGGGCATCTCCATTATTCAAGACATCTCCACTAACTTGATCATAGATTTCAATGTGTTTATTATCAAGTTGTTGGATAGAAATTTTAGAATCGTTCGAATCTTTCGTTGCAAGTACCACTTCATCATTAGTGAGCCTAAGAGTTTGTCACAAACAAAGTAAACAGCAAATAAACAGAAGGAAAACAACACATTACCATGACAACAAGTGAATTCCTTTTTATCCAGTATAGATAAGAAGGAGATGTATGATACATTTTCAGACGTAGATCCATTGGCTTAAAGAAGGGGAATACAGATGCCCTCTCCCTCGGCAATTCTGATACACTTTTAAGCCCACCCCTGGATTTAGTAAACTTCTGTGTTGAGTGAATATTTAAGGTACATTGTATACAAGTATCACAAGTGTAAATGATGAAAAATATATAAAACCAAATAGAAGTTCATAAATAATACTATCTCTTATTCACAAAGTAAAACACAACATCTCAATAAAATGGCTTAATCAACAACAAAATGGGTATCCAAATGCATGTGAACTAGCCAGATTAAAAAAACTATCCAAGAATTCTTGTTCAGGAATTCTCTTCCATTCTCAAACCATGCAGTTATGCTTGACATGAAAAACTGAAAACTAAAAAAAGATAATGCCATCAAAGTAGAAAGTTACCGTCGTTCATTAAGAAGAATACAATCGCTGGAGCTATCACTTGTTACTTCACAGGATAATCTCTTCAGTTCTTCTCTAATCTTGCTGTTTCTACCTTGCTTTTTCTTTTTAACTGATTTCGGAGTGCGTTGCGATTTCTTTGACAAACTTTCGTTATCCGCAGCTGATAACCAATCATTGTTACGCGTTTGGTTTGTTACAGGTGTAAGCGGACTCTTTTTGAGTTTTTTCTTGGAAGGTGATGAACGCACCTTACGATTCGTAGGTGTGCGAAGAAAATCATCAAATTTATTTGAAAAAGAGTTCTCGTTTTCATTTTCACTGAAGCTGTCGGAACTTGAAACGTACGTCGGTTTGAGTTGACGAAATGACATGTCGGAAGATTTTGGTCGTCTTCGATGACGCTTTAGTATTTTACGTTTCCTGAACAATAGGTCTGTCTCTTGCGTTTCGCAACTACTTGATATGTCATCCCCTGAATTTGTTGTTCGATTACTGACGTATTTTTCATATGTCGCTTTATTGGATCCTGAGTCATCTTGTTCAGATTCATCGACCAAAATAACCGGATCATGGCCGATCGTTTCAGAAACGTTATTCTTTGACAGTAAAACAGTCTTAGGTTCAGCATCTTGCAATATCAAACTTTGCTCAGGTTTAAGTATCGTATCTCGTGTGGAACCTTTAGATGAAATTCTATTTTCAGTTAGTGCACATGGCGATACCGGTTCTTCCGCAATACTTTCCCTAATCGTGTCCTTGCAAGAATATGTAAAACTCTGTTGCAACAAGGAAGGATTTTCAATAATTGTACAATCCGGTTGAGAACAACGAAAGTCTACAGTTTGAGAGTATGTAAATTCGATATTTTTCTTAACTGAACACGTTCCTTGTATGTCAGATATGTTTTTGGAAGTCTGTACGGTGTCCTCATCGCTAACGGAGTGATCTTCAACAGTATTGTTCCTGTCGGGGAATAATACTGGTGTTTCACATGAAAACGGGAAAGGCGTCGCTGATGGTGATTGAAATCTTGCACGTTCCGCCGGATTTACTGAAGATAGCTACCAAAATATTAAGAAAAGAGGGAAATGCGATTGAGCAAAGTGTAAATTAAAACGCATAACAAAAGGGAGATCACTTCAAACGTAAATACCTCATCGAGTGATGATCGACGACCAGTCAATTCTTGAGTCGATTTTATTTTTGAAACGTCGAATCCACAATCTATCAGATCATGTGAAGAATTCTTTTTACATTCTGGTAAACATGTATTGGAGTTACGCAGGATGTCTTGAAATCCATCTTCTTCGTACGTTGCATTGTGGTCAGCAACAGCTTCGATCAGATCGGAATTGGACTTTGTATGTTCTCCTGCAATTACTGTGGAGTCTCCAACACACATAGGTGATTGTTGTTTCATAGAGAGAGGTGTTGAGGAGTTCCCATGTAATATTTGTTCTTGAATATCATCACTAGTATGATCAAACGTATTTTCGATATCCATTTTATCAGGAGTTGAGTGAGAACTCTCTTTACAATTAATAGATTTATTTAGTTGAACCTGGCTCCGAAATATTTCTTGCATTTGAGTAAGTTCGTCATCAGAAAAGCAGGAATCATCTCGATTTTCAGAAAGAATTTGCTGTGCGTCCTTTTCACCAATGTCTGTCTTTTGAATGTGGTCAATAAAAGATCCATCCTTCTTCCAAAATGTTTCGAATGTTTCTGCACCAACATTACCTGTCGATTCATTTTCAAAATCGCGTAAAGATGAATCCATGGAGAGACAAATTCTTTTTACGATTGTAATATCAAATCTAAAGAAAAGTCAGTAAAGTCCTTTTTTTTTGGAAACTCGATAAATCGTGGAAAAATTGAAAGCACTATGAAATGAAACTCACTTCTGCGATAAATGAAACACTTCAGTAATAATATCACTACCAATTTCAATAGATCCAGTATAAAAGTATTTTAGGAGGCAGCCAATGGAAGAAGGAGAAAAATTACTGACATCAGCAGAATCATGACCATCCATAATGACCTTGAGAAAAAAAATATTAGCTAATAGTTTACCGTCTAAAGGCGGGTTTACAGTTCGCGCGAATTTGGTCGCGCGAACGAGCGAATGGCTCATTGAGCATGCGCGACAGTTATTTTTGGAAACTATCGTCAGAATTCACCGTTCGCTGCGACTGGCGAAGAAGTTGAAATTTTTCAACTTCTTCGCCAGTCGCCAGCGAAAGACAATAATTTCATCCAATCAAACGCCAGCATTTCTGCAAAATTGCAAAATATAAAACAACAACATGGGGCAAAGTAGCATGTGAGAAGCATCAGCAAAAATAGAACCCACAGTAAAAAATCTTCGTCTGACTTTCTTTTCTGGTTGGGAATTCAAATTTCTGTTTAAACGTTGTCGTATTCTCCTTCTCAGAATTAATAATATGATAATTTGTTTTCTTGTTAGTGCAGTCATGTTGATTCATGTCTTTCTTATCTTTCTTACATTCGCGCGAATTTAAAGAATGTCTAAACACAATTCTTTCCATTCGCGCGACCAATTCGTCCGTTCGCGCGACCAATTCGTGCGAACTGTAAACCCGCCTTAACTGGAGCTTAATAAATAAAATCAAAAATGCAAGTCATAAATAACTCACTTTATTTAACTTTTTACATCTGCTGGAGATGATTAGTTTGTGGCATGGCAAATTAACTTCGTTCTTACAATGAAACACAAAATCGGTTTTAAGCGAATCTTGCAGCAATGTGTTTAGATCTGATAATAACTTTTGTATGGAGTTTCTTCGAAGTCCAGTAATCTAACAACGTGAAAAAACCGACATACTTTAAGCGCAGGGGAAAATATGGATTGTCTCTTTAAAAAAATCTCATGTCACCAAGGAAATTCTCTCAAATGTTTTTTTCTCCTAAACCAAATAGGGTCCCCTCTCGTTTGCAAATCTGTCTGTAACCATAATAATAGTGGAGATTGTTCTTATCCACTAAATTTCTAACTAAAGCGATACATCATCAAATTTGTCGAATCCAATTTCATGAATTTTGAAAGTTTAGTGATGAAAGAAAAGAAAGATTGAAAGTTTAATGTCATCAAATTGTTCATTTTTTTATTATTCAAAACGTCAACATGATAATCTGAAAATCTCGATAAATTTGATTATGCACCAGTTTCCCGTGCAAAAATGTTTTTACAGTTTCACTCCTCAAGAAAAGATAAATCATGGTTTTTATTGTGGTAACGCAAAAGGAAGTTAAATTTTAATTTATTTGATGAATTCATCCATCGAGGTAAACTTCCTAATCACATGTTTACTTGAAATTACACCTGACGACACCATACAAGTTCAAGGTTTTTTACAGTCAAATCTCTGTAATTCGAACTTCCATAATTCGAACTAATTTCCGAAATAAATTGGTCCCTTGGTTGTTCGAATTACAGGGAGTCAGCTGTATTTGAAATCAACCGGAACAAAAAATGAAAACATTAAAGGGGCTACGACACGGATCACGTGATATTATGAATTATGGTGCCGCATCAAAATTCGATTTGAGGCGAGAAGAAATGAACACAGAGATAAGAGAATAAAAATAGCTATATAAACAGCAGAATTCTTATTTTTCATAACAAATTAGCTTTATTGCAATAATAATACATATTGTTATCCATTTTAACATAGAAATCAACAATCCACACGCCACGTGGTGTGCATGTTGTACAAACATTTCAAAAACTTTCAAACGTCTTCAAAAATCTTTATCCTTCGTTATCTTGTGCTCTTAAAACACTATCCTTCATTTTTTGTATAAATTCTGTTCTTTCGTTTCGTCTTGCTTGTTAAAAACAAAATTAAATAAGGCCTTGGAGCTATGAAAACTTCGAAATTCATCTGCAGCACGAGCATCAAAACAAGCCACTTCTTCTTCTTCTTCTTCTTCTTCTTCTTCTTCTTCTTCTTCTTCTTCTTCTTCTTCTTCTTCTTCTTCTTCTTCTTCTTCTTCTTCTTCTTCTTCTTCTTCTTCGTGATCTTCACGATCATTAAGCAAGGGTAAAATTTGCAGACCAGATCAAGAATTAGCAGACACGACATTTGGCCAGCTATAACTTGGATAATCATAGCTAATATTATTTGTTTTGATTTTATTGCTTTCTTTAATAAATTCACCTTTTACCAACTTACTTGTTCTTTTCGCTAGCTCGCAAGCACGTTCATTTTGGTTCCTTCAGCTGGTCTACAGATTCAATGAGTATTTTGAAATGCGATAACACTACGGCCTCCGTTGAAAAAGTAAACAAAAACACAGAAATCACGTGATTCATGTCTTAGCCCCTTTAAGGGAAGACATTAAATTGAACGATTTTCGAGTCTTAAATTTAGAACGTTTCTGAGATGGTAAAACGAACAAAACAATGATTGATTTCAAAAGAACAACTTTGAATTTATATGGTGACGCCAGACGTAATTTCAAATAAACATATGATTACTAGAATATAATATATATTTATTTTAATTCAGCTTTAGAAAGAACCTACCTGAACGTCTTCACAGACTGGCTGAATTCCATTTTCTTGATGCGTTTCTTCTTCTACCGTGTTTAGAGAGAGTAGGATATGCAATTTTTCAAGTTGAGTACCAGTAAAACTCTCGTTCTTATCCTCGTTATTTTTCTGAAAATCGGATTCATCCTTACGAATGCGTCCAGGAGTGTGGAGACCCGGATGTAAACTTGTGACGTAGAAGTTATCCGTGTTGGTATCTTCCGTGTATGCAGTTATACTCCACAATTTGGAATGCATGTTCTAAGAACACCATTGGAAGAAAATAAGTTGAAGGAAGTTTCAGAATTAAATTACCTTAGAGAGAATTTGTAATTTTTTTTATATAAACTGATGAAATACCTTCACAGATGCCTGGAATGATCGAAAATCTTCTGAAGATGGACGTTTTTCGATGTTTGCTGAGACATCTCGCCCTATATATGAAAAACTAACTCTTTCACACTAAATATTCCTCACAACTGAGAGGTTACCTGGATTATCTTTGATGATCTCATTTAGGTACTTAGTTATGAAAATGTAGTTTACCTATAACGCTTTCTTTCAAAACAGGAGTTGACGGTATCTTATGATCTTCCTTTAAAAAAACAACTAAGCTAAGAAATAAGCTCCAGTTAAACTACACGAAGATATGTTAACTGGGTTGTCAATGACCTGCTCAACATTTTATGCTGATATATCATAATTTAACGCCGGCCCTTTTTTACGCCGATCTTTATTGCCGTTATTTTTCAAAAGTCAAACTCTCACAGTCAAACTCTCACAGACAAACATTTAACGCCAGCCCATTTAAATTAACGCCCATAATAAGGGCCACCGTAATAAGCTATTAAGAAATCCCCTCTTCTCGTCTTACTTGTTACGAAACTGATTTGATAATATGGTCGTTATAGCCATGAATACCTGTTTGGAATCCGTTTCTTGTTGAGATTTTCTGAATTGAGGACGATTCTCTGGTTTGATGATGTTTGAAGTCATCTGCTCTCTAAAATCAACAACGTTACTAACAGAAATCTAAACCCTGAATTCCCATTAAACTTGTCAAATCAATAATTTAACTGTACATATTGGAAGGCGGATATCTTCTTCGAATACTTGTCACTCCCTTTTGGCTGTTGCTACAACTGTCTTCACAAGATAAACTAAAAGAAACACAATTATAATTTTAAATTATAATTTCATACTTATTTTTTTCTTTATCTTCAACAACAAACTTAACAAAGCCTTCAATACCTTATACCATTATTTTTGAGCAGTGAGAGCAAATTCTGTGGTGCAACATTATGCTTCTTTAGACAACTTTTCAAATGTTTTGTATATTTCTAAAACGTAAATAGTAAATAGTGAATTTCACCATGTTTCATTTATTTGACCCTCCCCCCAGTCTATAAAGACAGATTAATTAATGCTACGAAGAAAATTTACCTCTACCATCATGGGTTGGGGCTTTTTACACATAGGGCACAACTTTTTGGGTTCGATTCTTTTCGTAAAACCATTTCTCTTGCGAAGACTTCGCGAACTTTGTTTTGTTTCCCTATCAGCACAACGATTGATATGTGCTTGCTTTTGAGATGCGCTGTATTTACTTATGTTTTTATAACAGAAACTACACGTGTTCATATCGTTCTCTTCTTCATGGTATAGATAGTGCAAACTTTGAGCAAGTATTTCATCGCTCGAGGTATCGTTACGTATTTCGACTTCTGGGATAAAATTGGCTTTATCTAAGCAACTATTGACATGCGCTTCTCTTTCTGGGGCCTCCTCAGACAATGAAAATATTTTGTTACATAGAGGACACTGATTGTTATCGACATGGCTGTTTGTCTTTTCTTCAATATTTTCCTCTTGTTGTTGGAGGTAGTGTTCACGATCACTCGTAAGGTTACCATCGCTGCTTGTATGTTTCATAGCAACCACGCTATCTGAAGTGCTGGCCGATAGCTCGTCACTGCTATATACTACGTCATTATTTCGCGAAAGATCAGAAGTTCTATTAGCAGCATTTCTTTCTTTCGAATTCGGTGACTTATGAACATGAATAGATGGAATGTTATTTGCATCTGGTTTGCTTTTCTGGGTTTGACGTGCTCTTTTCTTGAGACTCAAATTATTTCGAGTTATTCTCCAGCTAGTGTTCGTATTTTTCTTGACCCCGTCTGATGTGTTTGGTTGCGATGAAGATTTTCTACGACTTTCTCGATTACTTGTTAAGTAGGAAACGTTAAACCCAACATCATCCGAGTGAAAATCAAAAGGTGATGTGTGGCTTATCCTTGGAGATGGGTCTTTAATTCTTTTTCTTTTTGGTGTCATCGGTGATGTTTTGAAGAATGGTATCTAGACATTAGAAAATTTAATGAACATTGACCAGCTAGTTGTATTATCCTTTACAACACATGTTTAAATATTCACAGAATATGTTAGAATCTCCTACAGTTTATATGAACACTTCCTTACATGGGGTGTATGGACCCTGCTTCGTGTTTTTCTTAATCTGTGTTCAAAACTCATTCCTTCATTAAGGAAACACTTTACTTAAATTAATGAAAAAGAAATCAAGGGAGTAATTGAATAAAAATTTCTTTTCCGAAAGCCATTTTTTTATTTGTACTGCCAACCTTAAGGATATGTGTAACGTTTTTGATCGCATTAAAATTTCCTATCAATTTCTTCTAAATTGTTATAATTTTCCGAAAAAACAGATATTCATATTCCTTTATAATAACAGAATAATTATTAGAAATAAAAATTATAAAAATATTTATGATTTGCTTGTTAGAAACAAAAATATTTTTTGCGCGCTTTTTACTTCCTGAAGCTCCAACTTGTGCTATTTCCATTATTAAAAAATAAAATTTATATTGACAGAAGCGTGCTGATCTTCTCTTCAAAAACATGTGCGCTATTTTGTAATTTCTTTTTTGTTCAGGAGAAATTGACGAACATGTGTTATGGTTATTTTAAAAACTTCATTTCGTCACAAAAACATTATTTACTGCTAAGGAGAGCCTTAGCAAATTCTTTTTCAACACAGGTGCAGCATTTTCACACGTTTTCGCCAATTTCTCCTGAACAAAAAATGTATTCGATATATTCCGTGTTGCAGATATATTCCAACTCCTCCTCCTATTCCTGATTTTCGATTTGATTGCAAAAACGTGTAGCCAGGCAAAGCATATCATTTCTCATTTTCATTACACTCATCATTTATGATACGAGTTTCAGATAAGCTTATCACATCAACTTTATTCTGCGTCCTCGACACCAATGTCTCTAGGTGCGGTATATCATGCAGAAGCCCACTTATATTTTGATGGACAAATTTGGTACCTTTTTGCTTAAAAAACCAAGTAACATCTGTTGGACCAGGACATTGTTGGATGTCTCCACAAATTAAAATGAGTATAATCAGGAAACTTTTTCCTCTCATGGTAGCAAGTGTTGTAATGTCTGTGAGTTATAACCAAATAAAATGCGCATAGGTGTCTCTCTTTTTTGTTTGAAAGAACGAGGCATTACATAACCATTACCTCAGAATGCTGGCCTCCGCTAAGCAAAGCTGGCACACCATTTTGTTGATATATACTGTTTTCATGTAAAGTTCGTTGGAGAAGAAAAAGAACGGGTAGCTTTGCAATGTATTTCTCGGTTAGCGCGGAAATCCAATAATAATAATAATTTACATGTATACATTTTTTTATCTTTTTTACGGATTTTATAGTGTTTAACAAAATTGTTTTGGAGTATACATCCCGTATTAAAATTCGAGAAATAAATAAATAAATAAAACGGGGACATAATTATTCCATAATTCCCAACTCTTCCGCTTGCCTTATTTACGTGTACATAGATAAAATGTGGAAGAAGAGTTGAAGAGCTCCGTATTCTGACTAATGTAAATTAAAGTATTTTGGACATTTCATGAAACTGTTGAAATCATTCAAAAATCAAGTAAGTTCTTCACTTTGTGAGTAATAACTTGCTTTTTGTGAATATATATGAAGAATGACGTTGAATCTGTGTGCTGTCTTTTCCGTTCTTTTTTAAACCAATCAAAATATATTCGGAAAAATAACTTACTTTTTTATGCAATGGTTTGCGCGATATGAATGGCTTCGTTTGTTGATAGGTAGACTGCAAATGATATTGCCAAGGGAAATTAGATAACCATTTAATCAGAAGATTTTGTAAATTTCTATCAATGAAAATAAACAAAGGATCAATATTGAAAAAGGAACAGAATCTGTAAAATGCTTAACGTTATGTAGCGCTATGTAACGCTACTTGAAGGTGATCAAAAAGAATCGTTACATTTC
Organism: Turritopsis rubra; assembly: GCA_039566895.2. Taxonomy (NCBI): domain Eukaryota; kingdom Metazoa; phylum Cnidaria; class Hydrozoa; order Anthoathecata; family Oceaniidae; genus Turritopsis; species Turritopsis rubra. The sequence continues at coordinate 13,771,253 of CM077625.1, read as the reverse complement.
TTCTTTCGAGTAAACTGATAACGAAAACAAATTAATGGTTGTCATAACAACGGCATGATAAACTCGAAAATCAAACAACAAAGTTCAAAGTTCATCTGACAATTTCTCTTCACCTAAGTTTATGGTGAAAAGCTTATAAATTTTGTCCGGGTTAGCGAGCCCATGCAGGTTATGCCTCGTTCTTTCAAATGTTTTGATAAGACTTTTCACCGTAAATATAGTGTGAGGAAAAATGTTCAGTAAAATATATTCGGAAATTAGACATTGTGACAATATCGGCCCTTTTTACGCTGACACCGGCAAATTTAACACCGGCCCCTTTATGCCTGTCTTCATTGACGTTATTTTTGAAAAGTCTACGACTAAACCTTCACAGGCATCTAACGCCGGCCTTTTTAATGCTTAGTCATGAAAATTAACGCTATTTAGGGCCGGCGTAAAATGGGCCAATAATGTATTTTCAACATCCGATTTAATAAAGAACAAGAGTGAATGCAATAATGTTAATTTCTTTTTATCTACTTCATATTAAATAAATAAACAATAACATCATAACAACAACATGTGTATGAATACGAGAATTGCAAAAGCATGCTAGGAATGATACATGACAAGGAGACGCAACTTGCATGATCAGGCATTTTGAGAGTTTTCACTTCAACCAAAAAACAACCGAGCAACAACAAAGAGGAAATTATGTTGTATTGTTAAAAAAAAACCTTACAAGATAAAAATTGTAATATAAATAGATTCAAAAAAAGGGATGATTAGGAGATAGTTCTCATTTCGAAGATACACAATTTTATAGAATGGATATTTTAAAAACCAACTGCAACATCACGTTTCGATGTTTATTGCCAAGCTTTAAAACAGTGGATTCTCACGATGCCAAGCCTAGTACCAGACGCCAACCAAGTATGACATCCATAATTAGGATTCCATGTAACCTGAAACAAATTTTGGAGGAACGATGAAAAAACCTTCATTGCCTTTCTTACTTAATGGCAGCATTATGTCAACCATTGACTCAAAGACCAATTTTAGACTTCTGTGATACACTTTAAGTTAATGCAACAATGTACTTTCTTGATTTGGTAGTTAACATGAGAAAAAAATTAAACCTTTTGTATTGATCGGGTTTCATATTGTTGAACGTCGTTAGACTGTAGATTGTCAATCTTTAAACAACGCATCAAATCTGGGTCTTTCTTCTTTCTTTGTTGCGTATACTCAAACTGAAAGGAAACTCATTTTTGTAAAACAAATTAATCTTTGCGCCAGGATTTCAGAATGTTAAGAAGGGTGGGGTGAGGCGTAACATGTTGACGTAAACACTGACGTAACGTGTTGACGTAACATGTTGACCAACATTTCTGAACAGATTTCTGAGCAACTTTTGGATAAAAAAAACTTACAATTATCATAAAGTATGAAGAACATTGGGGCAATTAATGTTGGTCCATATTTTCACCCATGCCAAACTTACCAACATGTTGGCTTATGTTGGTCAATATGTTCGCATAGTTTGTTCCCCGCTTTAAAGAAATCCTATCAAAACAAATAAGTTCTAAATCGTACCTGATTAGAATCAAGGAATTTATAAGAATATTGCTGGAATGTGTTCTCATTTCTTTCCTTGCATCGTGAATATTCTTCCAACAAATCTATACAATCGGCATCCTTTTCTGTACATGCATTTTCAACATCTTTATTGGTGATGATGGAAGGAGAGCTATTTATATCCATCCATTTTCTCACAATCCGATAAACAGGCTATAAGACATAAATTATCTTAATAATTCTCTGAAGAAAGTAGCGAAAAACAAGAACAAAAAGAATGTTCATAATTATGATTTTTTTTCTTAATAATGTAGTTTTTTTGGTTTCCATTAATCCCTTTTTAAATCCCACGATTCTGACATCCTATTTTGATGGGAAAGGGAAAGATCATTTAATAGTATGAAAAGCTCCATTAATCTTGTACGTATGTATTACCTCTGTTTTCCTGGTGAAATCTTTAGATTTAGTACCAATTACATCTTGATTTTTACAAACAATTAATTCCCCAGCAGCATCACCAGTTGCCATCAGATCCAAATAATTATTGTATGAGCAGGACTACACCAAAAAGGTAACAAAATAGTTAATCTGCAAAACACATCGTACATTGTAGCAGTTATTTTTCCAAGCCATCAGAATCAGAGCTTCCATTTCTCTCGAGTATTTTCATACGAAAGAAACAGATAAAATCGATTCCTCCTAAACAATCCAATGATAATTTACGATTTTTTGCCCCAAATGTGTACTTACTATGTGTAAGTGGGAAAAAGAACAGTTGTATGAGAAAAAACTGATTATAGTGCATGAAAAAACGGACCCTTTTTGTATTGGAGCAGTTGTAGTATATAGAGAAAGTGATATTATGGTTTATTCTTTCGTTGAACCAATGAATCTATCTATAAAAATGCTAGCTAGAAACTAATTCCTGTCTTTTTGATTACTTCCAAGGATTCCAAGTTCAAAACTGGAATGACCAGCAACTTTTAGTATGAAAATAATAATGTTTTCATGTAAAACACCGCGTCGATGAAAGAAATTTCTCTAGCATTTCCAAAAGAATTTTTATCAATTCAGTCACAAATTGTAAAAGAAGGTCCACCATGCTAAATAATCTATTTTGCTTAATAACCATTTGATGTCAGAAATAGGGCCAGGTTGGTGCCATTTCATTACTAATTATGATTTCAATTGATTTACAGGTTCGGGAAACAGGTGAAAACTGACAAAGAATAGATAGAATTTTGCCTTGGCAAATATCTTGTCGTTTAAGATAAATCAGAACGGTTTGGTGATTCATACTAAAAATTCCAAAACTTACAAATACTGCTGCATTATGTCTGGTGGTAGGATGTGGTATATCTTTTTCAAGCTTTTGATCTCTGAACAAATGTTCCAGAACAAGTGCTCTGGCAGAACTTGGAACAACGTTCAAACAATCATCTTCAGAAAAATATAAAGCTAAACGTGGAACAGGCCACTGAACATCCAGCAACACTCCTGCCAAAATAATGCAAATTAATGAACACTATTATAATCCATTAGAAAATAGTTACTAGTTCTTATATACAGCCCAGTATTCAGCTTATGTTTTGCTTCAATTTTTCAATGATAAAATACAATAACAATACCTTTTTTTAAAGTGAAAATTGGATTATTTGGTTGATTGATGTCAAACACTTTCAACATTTTATCAGCAGATGCTGTAAAATAACAACAACAAAAACACCTCAAATTTTCAATTTCCAAACTTTATTAAAAAAGGGTGTGTAATAGATACTGACCAGTTGCAATGATGTTTGAGTTGTACGGACACCAAGCAATAGAACGTACTGCATAAGAGTGAGCGTGGATGAATATTGGAGGTAGCAATACTAACAATATAAACGTCTTTCTTAGAAGATTGTCAGCATTAAAAGACACAATAACGAGAGTAGTTCTTCAAAAAACTTACCAGGCCTTCCCATCTCTTCTATCCTTAAGAATATGGAAGATGTAGAAATATCCCAGATTCGAACTCCTCCTAAAAGCAACCAAAAAATATTTCTAATATCAAGTTACTGGAAGAGAGTGCGATAATATCATAATTTCAATGCATCTACAATCAAATAGAATTCTTCACAAGACCTAGATTACTAAAATAAAATAAAATATGTTCGTGGACTGACCATCGCCATAACCTGCAGCTACCAAGTTGTATTCTTTCTGTGGTAACCATTCCACACACAAACACATACCAGTCCGACTTCTTTCAAATGAGCATGATTTGAGAGGAGCAAGTACAAGTTCAGGTTCTAGTTCAACAAACACTAAAAAATAATTGTTTTCTGATGATATGCTATGTCAACTGATGTGATCAGGGAATCAGGAAATACAACAAAAAGGTCAACAAACAATTCAGGGAAAAAAACACACACCTGGTTTTTCATCAAACATCGAATCTGGTTCAGGAATGCTTGAATAGAAAACAAAATAATTATTGATGGTAAAGATGAAAAAGTGAATCATACCATAATGATTCCCCCCTTGACCTTCTGAAGAAAATAGTACCTTAATATTCGCACTTTTCCATCACCACACGCTGCAGCTAACAAACCAAGCCTGTTTTTTTTTGAAGTGACATCACTCTGCTATGAAAACAATACCTCGTGAATGTTGGTGTTGAAAATGTTAAAAGATGGCAATTTGTTTTGCACGATTCAAGTATATTTCAAATACCTGATTGGCCAAATAACCAAATGGACACCACTTGAAGTCATAGATTGGTCCATAATTATGACAAATACCAAGAGAGAATTTAGGTAATGGTTTTCTAAAAGAAAAAAAGATCAAATTAATCACAACACTGTATAAGGAGTAATACCAGAAGAAATGAATGTATTTCCCTTACTCTTTTCCTTTAAGTTTTCCAATCTTCCATAATTGTATAAGTCCTTTCTCAAATGTTACGTCAACAATACAATGTACCTATACATAGACACATGCACAGACTTAATAAAACATTGACTTAAGCGAAATCAAATAGGAAGTAATCTAATCAAAGAACACGTTGAAAGCAGAACAATAAAAGAAAGAATTCTCCACAATATGTATACCTCAGCATTTGAATTGTGAGTAGCAACTGCAAGATATTGGTCCTGATCAGCTGGAGAATAGAAGGATCACCCGAAATATAATCCCCTTTGTATAATTTGTATATCATAAATTTTTTAAACATTTGAAACAAAAGGTTTCGTTATTTTTCTCTTTGAATTATAACAAAGAATTACAATAGGGGATCAACAAATTTCTGGTCATATGCATGTATTAATGTACTCCTGAGCAAATGAAATGTAAGTTTAGTTATTCAACGAATCTTACAGAAAAATCTAGCAAATGATTTGATAAAAACCTACTTCAAGAATAGGATATAAACTCTACCTTTTAAAGGACACCATTGTAATGCCCAAACAGAGCCTCCAGTATTAAAACTCATTGAACAACTTCCTAAACAAAAGAAACTCATCATTAAAGACTAAAATATATGATGTCAAATAGGTGAATTGATGGACGAAAGAAAAGCAGAGGCATTTCCTACATAAAAACTCCTCAGATAATAATGTACCTTCCAATGCATCCATAACTTCAAATCTTTTTAAAACTGTTGGTGAGACAACTTTTTTCTTATGACGATTGTGATATTCAATTTCAATGGAAAGTGATTCGGTAATGTGTGGTAAATAATTTATATATGAACTAAATAGAAAGGAAATTTACAGAAGATCATAGAAAGAACAATTAATTGGTATGCTTCCAAATATTTAATTTTCACTTTGTTTACATAGGAAACAATGAAATTTACAGATGAAACGTTTATCTTACTTTTCTGGAAGGACTTTTATACTTGCTTGTGTTGCTACTAATGATGGAAACAAGGACTTCAAAGGTTTATTTTCTTTTAGCCTTAAATAAATATAAAAATATAAAATATAAATAAAATATAAATATGTAAATATAAATATATCAGTACCAATGAAACAAAATGATGATTTACAAGTTAAAATAGAATATGAAGATGACACAGAGGATTGAACCTACCATTTCTCAAAGAAAGTTGAATCATAAAAATCTTTTATCCTGCTACATGTTCCAATCTTCCCTGAAAAATATCGACAAGGAAGAAATGTCTTTCATTCAATGAGAATTCTTGTTCCATACAGAAATTAAGTTTATTGTATTGAATAATAACCTGTTTTGTAATTCTTGGAAACTTTATCATCAAGTTGATCTTCCTCAATCCCACTGTTATCATCTTCCTCTGCGTCCCCATCACCATCATTGTTGTCGTTGTCATCCCATTCATCACTTGTACCATTTGAAGCATCACTAGGTGCACTAAAACTTTCATCCTCTGTTTCGCTTGCATTAGCATAACTTTTATTCTTTCTCTGGTCATCATCATCAATCTCAGTTTTCATCTAAAAACAATAAAACTAATGTTAAATGAAAATACACAGAAAACCTACAGAAAATCTTTCAGTTTTGAGTTTCTTAACACATTCTGGAATCTCAATAACAAGCCGTGAAGGGAAATAGAAATGGATTGTTTATATCGTAAATTCGTTAGATCGAGAGAGGGTTTGTTAATGGAGAAGAAGAAGAACCGGGTTCATTATAACGAGAGATTTCGTTACATCAAGAGGTTCGTAATTATCAAGATTTCACTGCAGTAAGTTGTTTAGCAGACAGTCTCAAAACATGCAACATTTGTTTCCATTACAAACATCCTGTTTTGGACTGTATACACTAGTCCTATCTAATGCTACTTACTTTTTTATTTTCCACTTCATTTATAAGCGATGACATCATATTTATTGCTCTGAAAGAAAACAAAAATTATCTTAGCTGCATGTTCTATTGAAATCACGAATACATATAGCTAGGAGAATTTGGCTTTAAAGAAAAATTACTTTGCAGCAGATTTTCTTTTACGTCTTTTGCCATCAACAGAAAGAACCTCTGACTTCCCTCCTGTACCTTTTCCTGTTGTATTCTAAAGATTTAATGAAGTATAAAAAACAGTAAACAGGCATCTAAAATGTTCAAGAAATTATAAACTATTTTGGTGAACAAAAATGCACATTATTTTCATGTTTGATCTTTTTTTAATGCAAGTGCAAAATGGAATAAATTGTTTAAGGAATAGGTTACCTTTGAAATACAAGTATGTTTGAGTTGGTGGCGGACATTTTCATACACTGCATTGCAAGTACAACATTTCCATAGAAATTTACAAGTATGACAATGGTGAAGGACATCTTCTTTTGTTGTCAGTTCAGCATGACATAGATAATTTAAACAACTTGTTTTGCCTTCTTCTTGTAAATTACGTAGACTCATAGTGAACTATAAAACATGAGGAGAATTCAACTTAAATGCTGGAAAGAGAATGAACCTTAGGTACATAATTAGTATAACGGACAGCACTAAATACATAACAATGATTTTACAACACAGACACACAACTGATTGTCCGGAATGAAGAATCAATAAAATGCCTAAATAAACCATGATCTTTCAGACAGATGATTTGTTATAACCATAAGTTGGAGAATCTGTTTTTATAGAAATTGAGAATTTATTTGAAAACAATGTCTTTTCTTACAAAAAGAGTTGAACAGTCCTTTTTCGACTCTTATCAATAACATACAGATCAACTTAGACATTCTGAAAAACAGAACGTGAAATAATACTCACTATTTTATGCTGAGAATTGAAATGGATAGTGAATTTTTTTATGGTTTCGCTTTCTGCACTTCTGCTACATCCTGACACTGGACATTTCATGGTCATATCTTCGATTTGCTGTAAGATTATTTCTTTCTGGTTTGGATCAGAAATATAAGGACAGACTTTGATGTGGGCAAAGACTTGCGAGTAGGCATAAGTTTCATAATCACACTTCTGAATGGGACATTTGAGATGAAACTTTTGTAATTCACATAACCAGTCATCAATATCAATCTTGAATAGAGAAAGAAAATCAATAACATTCACTTTATTAAGGCAGAATTTCAAAAGTATGTTACTGATAAAACAAAAATGTTTTAAAGAATACACTTATATAATTTCAATTCTTCTTAAATTATCCTGGAATGCTGTTGTATCTGTTTTTATCATTGAATTCTTTTGTACTTAGAGAGATAGGTAATTGAAAACTATTTTGTAAACCTCGTAAAACTTCTGAGGTAGAAAATGAATGTAATTAAATCTTCTTTATTCATTTTTAATAACGAGATAGTGACTGTTTTGTGCAGCTGTACTGAGAATTATTACCCGCGTAGCAGATCTATATTCAATACAAAAAATTATTGGTCAATTAACCTTAAATGTGACGTCACTCCGGTCTTTACTTACTGGTACAGCCCGCTGAAGTGTCATGGCAACAATATTTTTATAAAATAAGAGGCATGAATGTAAACAAACACAGAAAAAACATATATAGAAGAAACATGGTAGGGACAAATAATAAGTGAAACAGTTAAAGGAACTCATTGCATTGCATTTTTTTAGTTTTAATAACAAATTGAATGTCACACAAAAACGAGAAAAAAGTTTTTTTGAATCAAACACAAACATGTGTAATAACCCATATACTAACTGTTTATTTCGGGCAATACCTTCGAATACTGACTTCTTCACGTACTGCCCTCACAAGCTCAGGCTTTACTTTGACATCAGTCAATGTTCTCCAGTAATTCCCCCATTACCAGTTAGTCCTATACTATACTAAACTAATTAGTAATTACTGGTTAATGAGCCAATCAAATTCGACCATTTCCCATAATAACTCCTTTCGGTAATAATAGTTGGTAATACATGTACCCACCTTCATATGCTCTTTCTTCTTTAAATCATTACCAGTAGTTTCTAGATTTTCTCCATGCTCCTCTTCATCAATCTCATTTCCATCACTTTCTGATGATGTACGACAATGATGCTTACTAACAAAAACTTCATCACTATATTCCACTGCACAATATTTACATTTCCACAGATAGTTACATGAACGATAATGAGAAATGATTTCTTCTCTTGCATCCATATACTTGGCACATTTGTAGTTTTGACAGATTGCCCAGTTACCAATTTCAACTTGTTCAAAATACCAATTTAACTGTAAAGTAATTAGGAAATTTGATTTTACTTCCATACAGACAACCGACATCAAATAAATGTAAAACAATTATGAATGTTTAGGTAAAGGGAACATATCACTGAAGGAAGGTTAAAAAGTAGATATGAAATGTTTTTTTTTTAATTTCTAAGTTCTGATGTGCCGGTAATTGGAGTTAATAATGTAATAGAATCACACAATAAGTACTTGGTAGAATCTGAACATCTTTACTCATGACTTTCCAATAACTTGTAATTCACTTCACTTGTAACTTACATTTAATTTTCCAATTAAGATTTCTTTTTGTTAGTACATCAATTACTTATACTAAACTAGTATAGTACTTGAATATACTGCGATTAAAAACGTGAAAGCAGTCACCATGATCAGAAAGTATTAGACTTGAGCAGTCAATCCTATCCAGTAGATCACTTATCAATGTGCAGTGAAAACTATCTGATACCTTATCAGGGTAAAAATTGGAGTAAAAAATTTAATCATTTATTAGTCACTATGACTTAAAAGTCCACAATTAAAATCAAAGAACTAATCAGGAAAAGAGAATTAAGGGTTAAATGTTAATCACATTTGCCCAATATTCTTTCCCCCAATAAGATACTGAACCATTCCAAAAAGATATGTTTTAAATGGAAACAGACAATAGTCATGTTCATCACAAGAAAGACATTTTTAGTGGTTAAGATATAAAACTTGGCAGTCATTAACCGCTGACAGCCTTGTAAAAGTAATCTTTATGTAGATACGTACCAATAAGTGCTGCTTACTGAAATGTTTATGCAAACGTTCTGCTAGGTATGGCCTTTGACATTCAGGGCATTTGATCTTAGTTGTCAGAAAGCATTTTAATTCTTTCTCATTTTTCTTCAAACAAATTTTCACGTGTCTAATCATAGAGTTGAGACAAAGAAAGGTGACTCCATCACATTCTTCTGACGGACAGCAAAATGTGTATGCTCCAACAAGTTCAGCCCATTTTGAACATACTTTATTCTAAAAATTGAGCCAAAGAAAATGTGAAAGAAAATGAAAACAAAAAAGTTCAACATCATTTTAACTTTTATTTTTCAGTAAAAACTACTGACCTTTCTTTTAACTTGACATTTTTCACCATTGACTTGAATATCAATTATACGTATTTCAGGTTTCTTTTGGGTAGACGGTGAAAGTGTATTGCAATTAGTGTTGCTTTCAGGTGTGCCTTCATCAAACCCTTCACATGGCAGTCGATGTGACTCCTCTTTTGCAGTTTCTTTCCATGAAGAGTTTCCTGAATGTTTGAAATTAAACTTGAAAGTTAACGAGGAATTATCTGTATTATCCATAGATGATATTTCACCATTTGAATCTTCAACAGATATTTTAGCAGTAGATTGTGTAATCAGCATTTCTTGTGATTCGTCCAATGAAGTGTTTGTAGTGTTGCCGTGGTAAATTCTATTTTCTAATTCTAATGGCAGAGAGTCATCTGCTGAAATTTTGGCCACAGTTATCATCTCTGATTCTGATTCAAGATTGTTTTCTTCTTTTTTGGGTTTTTTAGACTATAACAAAAATAATTTCTAATCTTAATGGATTTTTCAAATCCCAGTATTTACATATAATTCCTACCAAATCAAAAACAATAGTGAAGAACATGTGAAGAAGCATTCCAGCATTACCTTGCAAGAAATTAGATGACTCTTTATTTTTCGATGATTATTGATCTCTTTATTGCAAAGATCACATTTAAATAAAAAAGAACATGTTCGATAATGATGTAGACATTCCTCTAGGGATAAAATTTTCTTTCCACACTTATAGTTTGGACAAAATGTAAACTTTCCCTCTACTTGCAAATCACTTAACATCTTCATAAGCTAAAAATGAATAAAAAGATATCAAATAGATTAGCAGCAAAATAAAGTGGAGATGGTATGGTAAGACAGACTAGTTCTCAATATAATAAGTTTTCAAAGATTCTTTTTACTTTTTTGTTTATTTGGGGGGGAGGTTCTATTATGGTAATTGTTGCCTGTTAGGTTACAACTAAAATTTAGTCTGTTATAATTCAAATCAAACTTAAGTCGAACAAAACATAATTATGAATCCTACCGGATGGTGTTTTGTTCGATAATGATTTGAATATTTCACACATGCGATGTGCTCCTCAGAGCATTCTGGACACTTCAAAGACAAACTTTTTATCTTATTCCACTCGGATTTCTTTTTATCAAACTTGCAGTTTGACATATGACCAAACATTAAAGTTGGTGAAAGAAACTTCTGAGTACATTTGGTGTATAAACAGGAACAGTCATAATTGAATACACCTTCTTTCCAAGTAGCTATTGACTATACAAACGAAAAAAAAAGAATTTAGTTATACAAAAGGATTCTTTAAACTCAAAGAACTAGATGCATTCTTTTGACCAGAAACTGGCAGAGATTTTTGCCGATAAAACAGTTCAAATCAAAGTGGAGTATTAGAGAGACACTTTACCTTGGGCTTAGGTGGTATCCGCTCATTCTTTTCCATTCTACATTCATGAGGAATAACATCAATATTAGATGATGAACCTGTTATGACAGCATTTAAAAGGTCTGCTAATGTTTTTTCAATATCTTGTCGTTCTTTTGAAGATTCTTCATCACAAGCTTGAAGATTTGAATTTTCTGCAAGATTTAAGTTGTTGGTTTCAGGTTTGAAAATCTCCTGATTAATTTCCGGGTCATGGCTTGACACTTCATCTTTTTTATCATGCTGAATTTCTGGTGTTTTGTCATCTTCAGTTTTTGGTAATAAGAATAACATTTGTCGGAGCTGTGGGCCAGGGGTGTGTGTCGATAATGATTCCTCATAGGAAACTGGTGTATCATCGAAGGATTCAAATTGAGCAGACTATCAAAAATAGAAGAGAGAAAATTTCAAATATTGTAAATACCAATCTGGCATTATGATATTTGTAACTGATAAAATTTTAAAAACTTTCATGACATATTTTTGCATGGATAAAAAGAACTTGAAGGAATAGAAATCAAGATTTGTCACAACAGTCTTCAGCATTGTCCGTAATAAAATCATGCTGATATCATTTTTTAATCCCAAAAGATGACAGGTTTGAACAGGTATTGACATGCACAGAAACATTATAAACAATGACAGCAGCAAACCTGATTCATTATCGATGACGAAGAACCATTTTCTGCATGGTTACTTTCTTCATTAAGTGCTTCTGGATTGACGTCTGCATCAGTAATCAAATTCTCCACAGAGTCAAATGTTGGTGGTTCAAATTGACCTGTATGTATAACAGGAAGCATAGATTTTGTTTGTGTTGTAGACTCAGGTTTATCAACAGTAGATTCAATTTTGAAATCAATGAAACAGGATGAACTATTCTCATGAAATTGTTCATTGTCATCATCGTGAATAGGAATATGTATTGCAGGAAAACTTGGTATCTCAATAGGAACACACACAAAACCAGCCTGCTCTTGCTGAAAGTTTGGTGAAATCAGGTTTTCAATTGTTTCGTTAATCATATCCTTGGTTGTTTCTTTCGAGTACGATCTATTCAGTTCATTTTTTATTGGCTTTTCTTTAGCAGTTGTTTTCAGCACACTATCACTAGATATAGACATTAAAGTTAAGAGACTTGCTGTTACTTGGCTTTTAGGGGCGATGTTTTTGTCAATATCAAGTGACGATGTGTCAATAGATTTCTCCAGTGTTTTTTCAGGGGCTGAATTCTTATTCTCAGGAATTTTATTATTTTTAGTTTTCGCTGTTATTTTGCTATATTTAAATCTTCGACCAACCGATAATTTCTTGCTAGACGCAGGTCTTGATTTGTTTTCTTTTTTTTCTAGGGATACGGATGGAACCTTCTTTACACCAACGTTTAAGTCTTCATCGTTACCTTTGTCTAGTTTTCTTTTAGCATTGCTTTTCTTTTCTATGAGCTCAACTTGTTTGTTTTTCACAGGTAATTTTGAGATACCCTGATTAAGTGAACATGTCACCTTGTCATTCTCGTGTTCAAATTCAATCGCTTTTTTGGTTTCTTTTTCAGAAGCAAGATCTTTGTTCAAAACTTCATCACTGCATGTATTGGTATCAAATAACTTATAAGATATGTCAATTTCATCAATATCAACAACATTAGGGTCATCTTCACCTTCACCATTACTACTTATATCAGAATCCATCAATTCAGCGATCTGATGACTGCTGACATCATTAGAAATTTCTTCAACTATTTCAGTACTTGATGATTGTTCAGACCTTACTTGATTTGAAAAAACAGATGATGTTGTTTCAGACGAAGTCTTTTCTATCTTAGGAAACAATTTTATTGACACATTGGGGACATCAGCCTTTTCTACTTCCGTATTTTCAATTTCTTCTTCATTATAATCTGTTTCAGACTTTAAGTTCTCACGATGCGATAAATTACCAACTTCATCTACAATGTTTTTTTCACAATATTCGTCCTCATTTTCTGAGAACACTGTATTAAAATGATCTAACATGACATCCTCAACTTTAATTTTACTGTTCCAATTGCTTGTGTTTTTTTCTTGTTTTGACTTGTGTTTAAAGATATCTGCCACCTGAACTTCAACATCCTCCATTCTGGTCCTCATTTTAGTATCATTTGTTTCATTGCTCAAATTAATCACATCAATGTCAGTACTAGGTAATTGTCTTGAAATTATTTCCGATGACCTGTTCCTCGCCATCCCACTGGTCTTTATTCTCCTTTCTGTAGATGGATCCTCTATTTCTCTTTCTAAAGACTTTCTGATGATATCTGTTTCTTTCTCTTTATTAGTATCGTTTTTAATTTTCGATCTTGTTAAAAATTTTGGTGGGGAACATTCAGATGACATGTTGTTTCTGTCAACAGCTTTTAGTTTTTGTGTACTGTCATGACGTTTTGGGAAGTATTGATTTGCTTGAGCTTCAACTTTTATTTTGTATGCTTCCAAAACTTTGGATCGTGTTATCCTTGTTGGCGTAATATGTTCTTGTGATTCATGTTCCTCATCTTCATTTGCTGTTATTTCTTCAATATGATCTTCTATTTTAGGATCATCATTTTGATCTGAATGTATTTCACTTGTTTCTGCCACCCTCACTGGTGAAATAAGATCTTGTACTTTACGATCATGGTTTTGTTCTGAACTTATTTCAATTGTATCTGTTACGCTCCTTGGTGAATTAGGATCTTGTATTTTACGATCATGGTTTTGTTCTGAACTTATTTCAATTGTTTCTGTTACTCTCGCTGGTGAAATAGCATCTTGTATTTTACGATCATGGTTTTGTTCTGAACTTATTTCAATTGTATCTGTTACGCTCCTTGGTGAATTAGGATCTTGTATTTTACGATCATGGTTTTGTTCTGAACTTATTTCAATTGTATCTGTTACGCTCCTTGGTGAATTAGGATCTTGTATTTTATGATCATCATTTTGATCTGAATGTATTTCACTTGTTTCTGCCACCCTCACTGGTGAAATAAGATCTTGTACTTTACGATCATCGTTTTGTTCTGAACTTATTTCACTTGTTTCTGCCACCCTCACTGGTGAAATAAGATCTTGTACTTTACGATCATCGTTTTGTTCTGAACTTATTTCAATTGTATCTGTTACGCTCCTTGGTGAATTAGGATCTTGTATTTTACGATCATCGTTTTGTTCTGAACTTATTTCAATTGTATCTGTTACGCTCCTTGGTGAATTAGGATCTTGTATTTTACGATCATGGTTTTGTTCTGAACTTATTTCAATTGTATCTGTTACGCTCCTTGGTGAAATAGGAACTTGTATTTTATGATCATCGTTTTGTTCTGAACTTATTTCACTTGGTTCTGTTACCCTGGCTGGTGAAATAGCATCTTGTATTTTACGATCATCATTAACATCTTGGTTTGACGTTATGTCGCTTGATTGTTTACTATGGGTTTCCATCAAAGATACTTTTTTACCTCTTCTTGATCTTCGAAGTCCGTATTCCTTCAGTGGCCTTTCATTTTTTATTTTCTTCACTGTAATCTTGGCTTTTAAAAGCACATCATCATTACACTGTCTTGGAACAGTAATATCAGTCTCACTTGTAACCTGCTGTTCAGTAAATTCATCAGCAGTTGTAAGGGATGTTTCATGAGTTTCAAGGGATGTTTCATGAGTTTCAAGGGATGTTTCGGGATATTCATCAAATGATTTAGAAACCTCTACAGAATTAGCTACCACTTCAGACGTGACTTCTTGTAGAGTTACATGTGCGGACTCGACAATAGACTTATCATTAAGTAAGTCTTCCTTCCCGTGACAAGGTGGTTGGTCTTTTTTGGATAGCGAAATTATTTTGGTGTACGTTACTTGCTGATGCACACTTGCATCATGTTTTTGAAAATCTTCATTATGTAAAGAACTAGATGTTTGATTTTCATGCATTCCTTCTTCAAGTTTCACACGAATTGGTTTATTTGTTATAGTCCATTGACCCATTTGTGCACACATGGATGTGCGATGTGCAAAGCGAGTTTTTTTCCTTTTCTTTTTAAGAAACTCATGCACCAAATTTATGACTTCTTTGTCATCTGTTATTTTTCTCCTGTTTTTTGGTCTTGTCCTGATTTTCTCCTTCAACTTCTCAAATGTGTCATCTTTGTTCTGAGAGTTTTCATCCATTTTGCTACCTTCAGTCTCTTTTGCAATTGCTTTTTGCAGACAAGAATGGGAAGAATCTTCATTAACATTTTCGTTGTTTTCAAGTTGGACAGCATTGAAATTTGTCTTAGCCACTGATAGGGTATCAGTTTGTTTTGAAACATCATCTTCTTTAGTTGACAGATGTGTTATGCCTGCATTTTCGTCTACATGACTTGTGATTTCATCTTCAGATGGAAAATGATGAGACAAGATTTCAGTTTCTGAAAGGACACTAGTTGAAGTTTCAATTACAAAATCTGAAAAAGCAGTTTCAGGCACTTCACTAGAAGTCTCATGTAAAACTTTATTTGGACTTGATAAATGAGCTTGAGTTGTAGTAGGAGCAGTTTCTTCAATAATTTTGTCTGGAGAACTGATTGTCTGTAAAACAGGTGGATCATCATCTGTGTTTAGATCTCCAGACCGACTTAATTTTCTAGGTGTTGCTTTGCGATTTCTACCTTTCTTTGTCACCACACTGTTATCATCACTACTCTCTGATGTTTTATCCATAGATTCGACATTAGAGGAATAACCGACAGTTTCCTTTGGATTATCTTGTGTTTCTTCAAGCGCCTGAAAGAAAATAACAGACCTGCAATAAACCTTAAAACAACTTTACATTGAGGATTCTTTTCAAACCGGGGTGCAGGGCGCATAAACTTTTCATTCTTAGCTTAAGCTGAAAAACCTTTTCAACAAATACATGAGGAGATAGCTGAGATAAAAATTGTGGGCTCAAGAAACGGGCTGAAATTTCAGCATTCAGCATTTTAAGACTGATAATTGAGGATGAGGTGGAAATTGTCCCTTAGCTGGACAAGCCAAAACTTCAGCCCAGGCTGAAATGCTCAATGTAATCAGCCCCTTAAACTTTGAAAAAAAAATCCCAAAGATTTCTGACGAAAACCAAAACAATACAAAAATACCTTTCTCATTCCTTCTTTATGGCATGCCGACAGGTGAGAACAATACTTTCCAAGTGAGACATAGGTTTTACAAAAACAACATGGCAATTCATTGTGTTTTAATATAATCGCGCATTCACCTCCTTCAGAACACCTCCGTAAATGTTGAATAAAGTCTCGTGGAAGAATAAATTCAGCTGTGCACTGAGAATTTGGGCATCGTAGATCCCCTTTCATTACTTGATCATACCAGGGTGTTTGTGATAATTTATCCTAAACATTAGCAAAGACATTCATAGTTCTAGTATAATATGATGTTTATTAAAGAATATTCAAACATGCAGCTGTGAAACTCACCCACAACTTGTGTTGAGATTTCTCACTTCCTTTCTAAAAATAAGAAAAATAATTAATATTCAAAAAGCCCATCTTGGTTCAAACTGTGCCACAAACAAAACATTACACTCATAACTTACATTCTTAGAACATACGTGAGATTTCAACCGCTCTTTAGAATCGAAGCTTTTACTACACTTTCCACACGTCATGATAGGTTGACATTTTGTTGCAATATGATGCAAATAAGCTGTTCCATATGCAAAAGCTTGTCGACAACTGCTGCTTGGACAATGTATACAGATGCCTTGCTCAACCAAACGAAGCTGGGCAAAAACCTTTAATAACATTATGAATGAATAAGAAAATTACCATGATGGTATTAATGTTATGCCTTCTAGACACCATTAATATCATAAAGAATAAGAATTTTCTACATACCACAGTGTGTTTTGATTTGAAATGGTCTGAGAGTTCTTGTGCAGTGAACATTTTTTTACATATCAAACAAGGAATAGCAGTGGTTAGTGCCTTAGCAGAAGCTCTCCCAACACGACAATTGTGTAAATGGTTGATGAACTGCTCAATAAAGGTGTGTTTCTTCAGACACCCTTTGTTAGGGCACACCAAATTGCCATTAATGATTTCTTTGTGCCATTGCTCAATATTTTGCTTCAATTGCTGAAGGAAATTTTACCAGAAATTATTTTGGAAAAGAATAGAAATGAATAGAATAATAATAATGATATAAACAGAAAAAAAAAGGCTTACAGAATTTCGTTTGCAATCAGCATAGTTCACGCAAATACCCTCACATTGGGAGCATCTATTACATTTCATTGCGTGCTGCAAAAACTTTCCTCTATCCACAAAAACTTTTTTGCACTCCTTTACATTACAACGAAAAGTATGAGCAAGTGAAAGGGTTGAAAGACCAATCATAACCTAACATAGGAAATGAATAAAAAAAAGTATTATTCAAGAAAGGAAGCCAGAAAACTTGAACATACATTTCAAAATAGAAAAAGAGATATTTACCTTTGAATGATTCAGCTTAAAATGATTTAAGAAATCCGATATTTGAATATCCTCTTTACAAATACAACAACCAAAGACACCTTCATTCAAAACATTCTCACATGCTGTATCTTTTTTGCATATCTGAAGATGTGGTAGCAAACTTTCGAACGTTTTAAATCTCAAATTACATTTCGAGCTTGGGCAATAATAAATAGCATCTTTTAAATTGCTATACCAGTCGTTTCCCTGAAAAAGGAAACAAAAAAGGGATGAAATTGGAGAACAAAGGTCAAAGGTTTCGATACCATCAAAGTCAATAACCTATATATTTGAAACATTTTAATGGTTCGTTAGAATTAAAAAGCAGATAACGAGAAGTTTGCAAAGTTTAGTAGGACTCCTGAACATACCTTTTTTCTTTTATTGTTAAGATCTGTCGAACATGAATGGGAGGAAAAAGCAGAAAAGATTTGGAATTCCTTGTTGCACTGACCACATTGATAAAGTGGTTTACATATGGAGGCATGGTGAAAATATCGCACTCCATCACGAAACTCTTTCTGACATTTGTAATTGAGACAATGTATGATATGTTTCTGTACTATTTGTTGAAGATTCTCTAAAATCTGTAAGGAAAAATTGAACAAGTTGATGGGAATATGCTATTTATGGTAGACGTATCTTAAATATACATAAAAACTAGTATCATACCTTCAGATGAGACACTTTCATATGATTCAAACTATCTTGGAAAGAAAGTGAAGTTGGACAGAAAGAACATGGAAGTATATCACGTTTTACGATCTCATTACAGATAAAAGATTTTTTTGCACATTCTTTAATATGATCCACAAATTTATCAAGAGTAAAGAACCATGCACTACATAACGACTGTGGACACTTTAACTGACCAGAACGAACTTGATTGTACCACAAATCTAGAGATTTCTGTGAAGAACAAAAAGTAATATCTTTAAAAACATCATGTAGAAATCATAGCTGCAACATTAACATATCAATTTATAAAGAAATTGACTTTTAAACAGTAAATTTTTTTGTGATAGACCTATTCCGAGTTCATATCTTAATGTCGTGTTTTGACTTGGTTGCACAGTATGTACCTCGTTTTGATGTGTTACCTCGTTAAGTTATACATTTGATTAATTCCAACATTTCTGTGGAACAATATAAATTGATTTTTGGATTTCTGTGTAGCAAAGAATTACAACCGGCTGTGTCCTTTTTCTTTGTTTTTTTTCTCACTGTACAAACCTAGCATGAAATGCCGAACTGACAATTATACCAATTAAGTCAATTATAGCACCTTGTCGAAATAGTCTTTGCAGTGGAAGAAAATGGCAGACATACCAGTTAATATCTTTTGAATCATTTTAAAATAACATTTCAAAATTTAAAGAAATGTTAAAAGATAACAAAGAAATGTTGCCACTTAATTATTTCAGTTTAAACATTTGTATTTTGTTCTTTATTCAATGGACATTTTGGAAATGATCAGCTAATGATGCAGAAATCCTCCTGCCTGTAAGGACATTTCATTAACATCAAAATGAGATGATGTACTGTTAACTAAGTCAAAACGCATTAACTCGGTCCGTACCAACCTGTAGGAATATTGGATCTTTTCCCTAAATACAAAAACACGGATTATAAACATTTTGTTACTTATACTACAACCATTGATACAGAGACAATGAAAACTCACTGGACAATCATGCTGCTTATACTCTTCATGACACGTAAACGTCATGCTACAATCAGCACATATTATACATGTAGGGCAACTAACAGTGTGGTTAAGAAAATCAGATACACTTTGAAATTGTGTTACACAGTTGAAATTTGGACATGCAAAACTGCTCGGATTAGACACAATGACTTCTGCAATCTGAAAATTAAGGATAACAAAAGATAAGTCACTTTCCAATATTCAGTTAAATAGCGGAGTTTTCCTTAAAATTTTAAGATCATAGTAAGCGGTGGGATCGTAAGCTTGGTTACCAATAACTGAAATTTGTCTTGCAATTATGTTGCTTTCTGTGTTGCACGACTATCTTGCAACTATTTGTCGCAAAACACTTTGTTTCCAATAAATGAAGCTGTTTCTATAATACAAATGCTTTTTGTCTTTAAACTGTGATAATACGGTTGCTCACTGCACTTCAAGCATAAATTTTCTTTGAAAACGGTTCTATGCCTAATACAGCTGTCATTATTTCCTTGAATGTTGAATGTTGTCGTTTGTCGATTGTCGCACCTCTACGACTCTTGTCGTGGGCAACACTCACTTAGTTGTGCGATCGCTGAATAGTCGCACAACAATATGTTTTGAATGTGTCGTATGACTGTTGTGCGACAGTCGTTATTGGAAACCAAGCTTTACTAGCTAGATAGATTAAAAATTGACTAACAGAACTTCATAAGAGCGTATGTATACCTGTCCATGCTTTGATTCAAAATGATTTCCAAATTCCATTATATTAACTTCCTGACTATCCCAAGGACATATTACAAACTGTATCTGCAGAATATATTCACAAATATCGTTTAGATTGCAACATTTCATATGATCCACTAGTAACCCTGGCATCATGAAATTTTGATTGCACAGTTCATTAGGACATTGGAAAATTCCCTTGTTTAGATCTGATTGCCATTTTTTCATTAATCCCTGAAATAAGAATTGATCAATTATGTTGTTAGACAAGGTGTTTCGTGCTGAATGACTTAATACAAAACTTTCATGCCTTTTTCCTCTCTTCTTCTTTTTCATCTTCTTTCTCCTATACAGAAAACAAATTATAATAATTTGGTAAACAATAGATACTAATGGAATTTCATGATTTCACGATTTCATGATTTCAAGATTTCACTTACTTTTTGAGCCACTGGACAATTACAGACATGTTTGAGGTAATCTTCACCTTTTGAAAAACTTTTAAGACACTTTTCATAGGGGCAAACAAAAGAAACATTTCGTGATAGAACCTAAACAATAAAACAAAATCAAAACAAAATCTACTTAGCACAAGAAAATGCACACAAAAAACACAAGAAACTTACATTACTATGCTTTTGTTTAAAATGTCGAACGAATGCTGGGATTGAAATTGCCTCCTGACAAAAGCAACATGTCAATTTTGCATTAAAAATCTTTTCCCGAAGTGGATCATCTTGCCGATAAGATGTGATATGATTATAAAAAGCATTTGGAAGATAAAAGGTCTGATCACAGTTTGGATAGACGCATGTCCATATCCCACACTTAATGTTTGATAGCCATACATCAATCAAATGCTATTATGGAAAAGTTTAAAAATAAGCTCAATTATGACAATACAAGTAGTTTAACATTTTTATGCAAGCATATAAATCATGCCACTACTTAACAATTAAATGGAGAATTAATGTCAAAATTAAGGTGTGATTTTTTCTTAGTATTTTGAAAGTATTATGTAATAAATTTCCACTTCATGAGATTATTTTTCATTAAGTTATGAGCATTTAAAATTTCATGTACTTTCAAAACGTCCAATGTGAGATTTGTTGTTCGAACATTTATTTGATTAAATGAAATTGACTAGTGTTTATTTGTTTGTTAGGCTAGTAGTTTTCGTCATAGATAATAAAAATAAGTTTTAACTTAGTGTCTTTTGTATTAATCTGGGATAAACGTAAAAAATAGTTTGTCATTAGAAATAAAACTGCATACTAGTATAGGTGTAAAAATTTTTTATGGGTTGACTTCACCTATAAGTTACCACCCCCTCACCCCCACCTCTCTAAAATTACAGCATTGCAAAGGATAAGTGGTACCACGTTATCGGGTTTGAAAAGCTGATAAAAAAATGTATGGGAGTCAAAGATGTTTTCCACGTTATGGGAGTGATGTCATGATTAACCGTCCACAATTTTTTCGCCACCCCATACAGACCCCATTTGACGTCAGTTATCTTATCCCCATTGCTTATGGAGATATTCCTCAAATATTGAGTTGTATTTAGTTACGCACAAACGTCACTGTTTATTGCTTTTGACGTTAATTCTCCTTTAATGCTTAAGATTCACAAAATAAATGAAACTCAACCTTCATATTGGAAGCGGTTTTAGATTTTTCAAAAACATGTGCATCAATGATATTGGGTGCAGCTTGCAAACTGTTTGATGCGACCTCATCTACAATCACCTCAACCTCATCATCGGCAGGTACAAGTGCAATTTCATTTGTCTATAATAATAGAAGAGAAATAAGAAAAAAAACATTTAAACCTGGCCAAAAAAAAAAAAATGATATAAAGAAATTTTGTCCAGATGTCAGGAATAATGTAAGGACCAAGCGAGATGATGATCAAATTCAAACAGAAAAGAGTTCAATAATAATTTCAAAATCACCATGACAACCATCTTATTTATGACTACGAAAGAGCATACCTTGGAATGAATAATACTCCTTATTGGAGTTGACTTTCGTTTACTTTTAGTCGTTGCAGCTCCAATAGATAATTCATTTTCTCTAGGGCGGCTCAATAATTTTGCTTTCATTTTCTCTTGCACATTCCTTTTAATAGCTCTCTGAAGAAACGATTTTGTTCTGCATGAATCTGTTGGTATGATGTCAGGAAATGATGGTCCTGACTGATCGGTGGTGATACAAATAGACTGTGCCTCAGAGTTATCTTTTTCACAAGTGTCACTTGTTGTCGAAAAATGAATTGGTAAATCATTCTGAGTTGTATGATTTTTATTGGAAAATCTTTTTCGACGAAATTCCTTCTTGACACCATGTCCAATTCTTTTGATGGTATTATTAAAAGAATTTAATTTTTGTTTATTATTAAATTTCTTAACTTGATTTGAATCGGCTGTATTTTCCCCTGTATTTTCTTGCTTAAATCTCTTCTTCATTAATCGACTTCCATCACTGCTGTCCGAACTATCGTCAAATTTTCTTGATGCAAAAGGAGTGTTTTTCATTTTTTTTGCACCATACCTAATGTTCCCTGTTGTAGAACGAGTATTAAGATGTTTTTTAGGGGAATTTACATCATCAGTGGAGGAGTTTTCTGAAGGATTTCCCTTTTTTATGCATTTTTTTAGTACTGTTGTACCACAATTGAGCTGATGTTTGTCAAATGTTTTCTGATTTTTAAATTCACTCTGACAATGTGAGCAACAAAAGAGAGGTCGGCACTTTATAGAATGCTGGATATAATCAATGCCATTAGCAGCAGCATACTGTTGTTGTGAAGCACATTTATAATTTGGACAACGACAAGTTTCTCCTGATTTTAGCAAATTCACAAATTCCACAATCTAAATACGAAAAAAAAAAATATATTGGAAAGACAAGTTTTTAGAATCAGTTCAAAATTAAAGTTGATATTAACTCACTTCTCTATGATTGTTTTGCATATGTCTTTGAAAGATATTCCAACTTATATTTTTGGGGCAATATGGACAATAAATATCTGTAATATGTTTGAATATATTATCGAGTTTTGCTTCTTTCTGAAGATGAGTGATGAAATGATTAGGAACGAAGAACGTTTTATCACATGAAGGTACAGGGCAGCCAAATATACCATTACTAATCTTTTTTTGCCAGTCTTCAACAAGATTCTATTACAAAAAGGAAAAGAGAAAGTCTTAGTTTTTATTAGGTTTCAGAGGAAACACATAGGTCTCGCTACACAAAGAAAAACACAATTGTTTTATTATAAAACTTAAATGACAACTGTCTTCAGGTCTCACTACAAATTTACCTTAACATATTTCCGGCCATTATTTGCTTGTTTCATGTAAATTTTTGTCATGTGCACAGTTTTTTTTGCTATTTTTGCAATACTATCATTTATTGTGGCTAACGAATAGCAGCCTATCCTTCTATACTGAAGGCTTTATAGAATAAGTTTTAAGATACATAATTAAAAGTAGACATATTGCATTTACTTGAACGAATGCTCGGGACCATGAGGAGGTGCTAATTAGTTATATTAAAAAAATGTTAAAATAAATGTAACCTCTCTTAAATAAAATTCAGTTTAAAAGGAAAAGTAAATGGGGGAGGAATAAAAGATTTTGTGGAGATTACGCGTTTATTTTTGTGTTTTTTCCCGTTATTAAGGAGATTACGAATGTTAAAAATCTACACCACTATTTACAAAATAAAAATAGTCGTAGAAGCTAATTAGGTTGTATTTCAACTTATTCCAAGTGAGCACTTCGTCCCAGCACCATTTTGCAAACCCCTTTTTAGGAATAGAGGGGGCTCATTCAATGGAGGCACTTCAGGGGCATTCATTTGAATAAATACAATATATTTAACGAGGAAAGAAAAACAAAACTTGTTCAATGCTGGAGTTTTAGTTTAACATGACACTGTGTTTTTCACTGCTATAGGGTGAAATGTTTTGGTGATTTCATTTGTAGTTGTGAGACGTACAAAAGTATTCATACCTTTTCTTCTCTACTTGCTAGTGATGGTCGATTTAACAGATTTCTATCAACTTCAACTTCTTGTCGACTGACAGATTTCTGCAAAATATTATATTAATATAACTGTACTTTTTTACCATTTAAAGACTAATGATCTTCCTAATGCATTTCAAGGAAACCAAGAAAATGATATAATTCTCTCAAGATATAATTAAAATTACCTTGAAAGAATTCCTTTTAAGCCCAATTCACATGTAGGCAATTTTTTTTCGTGAGAGCTTATAAACAGTTGAGAATGAATTAACATGGCCTCAATCATAAGCTGTTATGAAAAAAATGTGAATTTGGCATTGCAAAAACAAGTTTTATATAATTGTAAAGACATCATTGCAAATGAAATGGTTAACACAATAATGAAAACATTTGGACAGTCACACACTTACTCTTGGCTCCACTTTCTTGACACCTGAACACTTGTGCTGTTGTAAAATATTTCTGGAAGTATATTCGTTATTACAAGATTTACAGAGAAATAAAGGATGGCAAGCTATGGAGTGTTTTGTGTACTTTTTGCAACCAATGAATGTAGCAGGAAATTCTTCAGGACACATATAGTTTGGGCATTTCTGTATATTTCCTTTATATAAACCATTTAACGTACTAACAATCTAAACATTAAGAAGGTTTTCCAACAATTAATGGACAATAGGAACAATAAAAAGTACGAAACTATTGGTAAATTAATAATTTCTTCATTCAACTGTTTATGAATACTTTGAGAAATATACAGATATATAGTGTTATTTGAAGATAGTTGAAGATGATTTTATCATTTTATTTTATTTTAATTTATTTATAAGTTATGTTATTATGCTTATTATTTTTATTTACAATATTTTTTTCCAGATATTTATACAGGATAAAAACACTTCAACCATTATATACAATATTATATTGCTGTTATCATCATGTGTCCTGCGTAAAAAATAAGGATAAAAATAAAATAAGAGTAAGGATATAATTTGAATTTACAAAATTCATAAAATAAATATAAAAGTTAGGTATTATAGACATAAAATTAGAAAGTATGTATGAACAATGAAAAATTACCCAGGGTGAAGAAAGTAGTAAGCAGAAGTGACTTTTTACAATAGAGAGCAATAGAGTAGCCATTATTTCAGGTGTTATAGCATGTTAATCGAACTTTGTAGTAATTCTTGAACAGATCACAAACCTTTCCACATACAACATCATGAACAAATAAACATTAGTATTTCCTGGTTTTAAGTTAATGATTAACTCGTTTTTAGTGCACCAACTAGATAGATACTCCATATCAGAGTTGATCCTGTTCTCGATTATTACAAAGTCTTTATCACCAAAGAAAAGAACAGTATCATCAGCATATCTGATGATTTGGAAATATTTTAAAACATCTGCAATGTCATTGCAAAAGACAATGAACAAAAGTGATCCCAGAATGAAACCTTGTGGTACACCAGTCATGATGGGTTTTTCTTCTGATATAACGTTTTCATAGGATACGTGGATTGTGCGGTTGAATAAGTAATCCTTAAACCATTCCAATTCATTACCAGACACACCGTAACTCTGAAGCTTACTAATAAGTTTACTGTGTCCAATGGTATTGAAGGCTTTGCTTAGATCTATGAAACATGTGCCAACTAATTTTCCTTTGTTTACCTGTTGATTTTAGAGACAACTGGTGGCCTCATAGTAGAGTGCTCGCCTCCAGAACGGGAGGTTAGGGTTCAAATCCTTGTCAGGTCATGCCAGCGACTATAACAGTGTGAATCAATCCACTCAGCTTGAGAGTGGGATTGATGTTTAAGGGGGTTGTCTAGTTGAGGCAGACATGCAACTTCAAATGCTCTAGGACCTTCTACGCAGGACCCTCATTGATAAAACAGTTCTATCAGAACTGAAGAGACTATCCTCAGTAAACATTAATAAATAAATAAAAGAGAATTGAGATGAGTTTTCAAATTCTCTTGTTGATCCTATCTTGAAGACGGGAATTACCTTTGCCTTTTCCCAGTCTGTAGGAAAAACTACAGTACTTGGTCATAGGTTAACATTGTAGCATAAGAATGGAGCAATTTCCCCTGCTAAGCCTTTAAGTAACCCAGGAGTTAATTTGTCCATCCCACTAGATTTTTGACATTTCAGCTTTCCTAACTTTGCTTCAACGTGATTATTAGACACATACTTGAATTGGAATGAACTTATAGGAGTTCTTGTATTTTTAAATACTTTTCTCCATTATAATGTTGTTAATTGGAAAAAGTTTCTTCTTTAAAGTGTCAATAATACAATTGAAGTTTAGTACGTCTCAAAGCCATTTGAGATCTTCATAGGTTCGGTAGTATTTTCCCCTTTGATGCTAAGACTCTTTACATTTCAGTTTCTGTGCCACTTGTTGGAAATATTTTCTTAACAACTTTCCATAACTTACTTGGTTGGTTTTTATTTTAATTCAATACAGATTTGACTTTTCTAACAGTAATGCTGGATTCATTTCTTTTTCACTTGTATACCAAAATATCGATTCCCCAAGTCATACAGACAGATTATTAAGTAACCCAGCAAACTTTAACCCTTTTTCCAGTGATAAATCAATAGCAGCTATTTTAGAAGAGTAAGTTATTGGAGAAGATGGTTATTATAGAGTTCTTGCAATTTCACCTAATGAAGATTTTGAAATCCATTATTATAGGCCACCTAATTCATGTTTTGTAAATAACTAGTTTCCCAATGGTTTGTTATCTTGGAAGGCAAATTTGGATATTCAACCAGTTTTTAATTATTATAGAGCTGTCTCGTATATCTGCTCATATTTCTCTAAAACGGAAACAGAATCTGCTCTTGACATGAAAAGAGTTTCAGAAGAGTCAGAAAACTTAAAGGAGCGTATGCTCTTGCATTTTTATCACACTGTCAAATAGTCTTGATCGCTATATGGACAGACACAATTTGACATTTAAAGGGGAAAAGTTTTGCATGATGGATAGTATTTGTTATGCTGAGTTTCTGGCATGCTATGTGTTAGATATAAGTAAAAAAATAATATGAATCTGATGAAAGTGTGTGACTATGGATGATCATTTACATAACAAATAATAAATTGAGGCTATTGTTAATGTCACTATGACTAATTAAGTAATCGCTACTAAGGCTTGTCAAGTTTATAACTTTATTTATTTACAAAATATATCCTAATATGTAACAATATTGTAGTAACAAATCTTACATCTTTATGGCAATGTCGCCAGTGACTTTTCAATTCGTCAGCTTTAAATGTAATGCCACAATGTGTGCAGGGAACATTTCCTTCGTATTTTCCGAACCGACAGTCATTCCTGATATGATCAGCAAGTTCAAAGGAAGTAAAAAAACTCCAAGTGCACTCCTTGAATGGACAGTACAGGTTACCAACAAGAATATCCTTAAACCAGTTGTCAATATCCTATACAAAAATGTAAGAAGATGAAAAAAGATCTTTCCATGAACAGAGAATTGTAAATCAACATTCAACATTCATGGAAAAAAGTCAGGATCCTTGCAAAAATATTTACCGGTATGTTGCTCATGCCGTTCTCATTTAGGATTTCTGTTATTTAGAATTCTAAAGAAAAAAAAAGGGATGATACCATGGAATTGCACAAAATGAAACACAGCAATTTATTTTTCGGTCCTTTGTGAGTGGTAACAAAAACAGACACTATTACTGTTAATTCAAATAAATCATGAAATTAGTATAGATGCAAGGAGGAAAGGAAAGGAGTGTGAAACCTTTCATTACGAGATAAAAATAGAAAGGCAACTTTTTCAAAAAAAATGTTAATTGTAATAATAACAGGTCCAGGCTAGTCATTATGACTACATTTTTTTCTTTTATCGAAATTCTGAATCACTCTTAGCTCATTTACTAATTTTAACTAATTTTATTATGTATATGTGACAGGACGGACACTGGTAGCTGTTCCTTATATATATGTATATGTATTCATAATCACTGACATCCCAATCGTATATAAATATTTTTAAAATTGGTAACGAAATTGAAATCATATAACATAAATCTAGGTACAAATCAAATCAAATCCACTTAATTTTTTTGTTTCAATATCTTTTTAAATGCTACCTTGTTTAACGAAAACAAATCCCTAAAACGCACTGTTTCATATGAATGAAAAAATATTAATAATAAATTAATAAATAATAATTAATAATAACGTGCTGTCCTCTCCTTGCCTACTGTGAATAGGGTAATGACATGGGATTGGTAGCGCAGTGGGTAGAGCGAGAGGTGGTGGGTTCAATTCCCACTTAATATGTAACCATTGCGGTGATTGGAATATACATTGTGTACAGATAACAATTAATAATAAATAATATATTAAAGTGACATAAGAATCACAAAGCAGTTTAAATTGTATATAAAGATGGTTCAAATGAAAGCTAAATTATAAGCAGCTTGAGCTCTTCATTGGTTAATTCGTTAATTTCGAGAACAAGTAAAAGAAAAACATTTATTCAAGAATATTAAATACGGTATAGTCTAGTGTTGCATCGTAATTCAAGTTATAAAAATACATTTAAAAAAATTAATTAACAGATAAATAACAGATAAATAAGTTGCATTTATTATGTAAATGAAAAAGTCATATATAGTTGAAGAATGTTGTATCATACAAATCCTTCATCTTCTAAAACCCACTTATCAGCTGCACACCTGTGACGCTGTCCAGATCCTCCAACAACTCGGCACCAACTGTCAGTTATAAGGGATTCAATGTCAGTTTCATCTGCATTAAGTTGAAAATCAATTGTAAAGCCACCATAAAACCCTGGCACTGAGAAGTAGCACCCATCACCATCATCATCCGAAACAGATTCCAAGTACACTAAAATGCTTGGCAACACTAGACCATGCTTCTTCACTAGATCTTCCACTCTTGAGATGATGACTTCATGAAATCTTTTTTCAATTTCATTCACCTTGGTCACATCAAGATTTTTATACTTGAATTTTGGTTTTAATAGTTCCTTATACTCGTTTGTTGCATCATTACACACATGATTAACAGGCAACAGGCCTTCAAAATCTTTGAAAGCTAAATTCATTCCTTTTGAGACAATTTCTTTCAAAACAATAATAGGAGCATTGTGATAAGCAACGTGATGTATAAATGTCCATCTTCGGCTTGGAAACAGTTGAGCATCGTTTTTACTGGTGTTGCACAAATAGCCATTATAACCTTCCACTTCCTTGAAACAATCAAACCACTCTTCTGAAGAAGAATTACAATTTAACTTTAATATAGCAGGTAACTTGGCTTTTAAATTTTCAGGAAAGTTGAAATCTAACTGCCCATTCCAAGAGCAATTCCCAAATGTATGCAGCATGATGTAGTTTTAGCTATGAAAGAAATTCAAATTCAAAATCTAAAGCATAGCATAACAATTCACACTGGTACTAATAGAAGCAGCTGGTTCACTTGTAAAATACCTTTGTTAAGAAATAAGTGAAAATTGAAAATAAAGCTGGGTGCAAAAATAGCTCCTCCACAATTTTCATCACATCATATTTTCTAAGGAATGCAAATCAACAAGACAAATTCATAGTTGTAATAAACAAACTTATTTTTCTGGAATGCACAATACAATTAAAGGTTAAAAATATACCTATTATAATATTTAATAAATAATAAGTTACTATCATGAATATATAAGAATACAATCATATTGTCTCACACTTTTTAAAGGTAGATGAAAAATAAATGTGGATAAAAAATATATATAAAATAAATTGTATAATATTGGATATAGGTTTGTACAAAAAGATATCATTATGTGTATGATTACATGTGTAAGACCCTTTCTTGCCATTAATAAGTTTTACAAACATTAAATAAAAATAACTCCATTTTCATAAATAAAAAGGTTTTGTTGTTTTTTGGTGAATGCAAAAATTTGGAAATTATACTTTCAGTTTGACACCCCCTTAATCAAACTCCAGCCTTCTGCTGTGCACTTATGGAGTTGTTCAGAGTTGGGGACAAGACGTGATGAACTTCTCGACCACAACCCAATAATTTCTTTTGTTTCTTTATCAAATTCAAACCAATAAGTGAATCCACCATTCATTCCAGGCACATCAAAATGAATTTTGTCATACTTACAGATATCTTCTAACAAGACAGATAAAACTGGTAAAACCAATTCATGTTTTTCGATCAAGGCTTCAATACGATCAATTATGACAGCATTGAAATTAACTTGAATCAATTTCAATTCCAAGGGAAGAATGTCATATTTGTATTTCGGTTGCAACAAAGCTTTATAATCATCTGGCATGGTACAATCAACATGATCAATAGCTTGTCGACCTTCACCATCTGGCAATGATAGTGGATATTTATCAACATTCAATATTTGAATGATTGACATAGGTGCCTTATGAAAAGCTGCATGATGAACCAAAGTCCAAAGATTACTTGGAAACAACTTGAATGTTTCATTAACTGATGCATTACATATGTAGTGCTTGTATTTTCGCAAACCAGCAATGCATTCCAACCAATCTTCTTCTTTGGAATTTTCACATAGCTTTGCCACTTTATTTTCAATCAAATACTTCACAGGATCTGGAAATTTCAGAAAGCCAATCCACGCCATAAAAAGTATTTTTTATTCCAGCTCTATGAAAATGTATATAATGAATATATGTCATGTGGAATAATGATCAAAATTACATTGTTCTAATATACTGGGACATTAATTGTAAGCTTAGTTGCAATTCACTCCCAAGTTATTGACTGTATAAATCTGTATATATTTTTAGTAATTTAGCCAAAGAATGATTCATTATGTTTCTGACTCGTTATTTGTGGGACAAGATACTAGTTTCAGGAGTGAAGTGCAACTAAGTCCAATTTCATGATTAAATATTTCACCCTAATTTTACCTATGAGCAATTTACCCTTTACTAAAACTTGTATCCATTTGATCGTTTGTATGCATATATTGATAAAACTGAAAACTATTACATAGATGACTTTCCAATGTTTTTATTGGGTTTATTACAAGCTCCCTGTGTTAACTAAAAATCAAATATATAACTTGCATTAAATTACACAGAAAGCGCTTATTTCTATTGAAAGAAATCTTATATTATTGTTATTATAAGCCCTCAGAGAACCACATTTAAATGTAACATGCTTTAAAGTGTATAAAAAGCATAAAATTTCCTGCACGAATGCATGTGCATATTCACAGAAAATGACTTGATCATTAATTATATTTCATGTTGAGACATCCAGCATCCAGTGTTGTGTATGTGTAAATCAACAACACTTTTAACGAGCCTCTGAGTCTTTCTGTTGTGTGATGCACTGCTGGATAGGGTCGAAGACTTCTACTCCTTTCCTCTCCCTTAACATTGGGATAAGCCTGGTGAACTTGATTTGGACATGGCCTCTTAATAGAAGCTATATATATAAAGAGAATAACAAGGTTGTTATTGAGTTTCCCCCAAAATAAATAATTTTTTGAGGGAACTTCCAGAAAAAACATTGAAAACAATAAACAAATGTGATATAAGCATTTTATCAAAAGAATTTGCTTAAGCAATTATATGTTGTTTTTACTTTCTCGTTATAGAGAATATTGGCATTTTATTTTATTTTGATTTAGCTATAAGTATGTGCAACACACACACACGCTTAAAAAAGCCCATGCATGCAATGATGTAATGTGTTCGCTAGTGGTGTGTTTTTTTGCCCTACGAAAGCATTTAACAGACCGTTCCACACCAAATTGAACGGAAGAACGTGTGTATAAAGACATACTTTTTATTTTCGATTTATCTATCAATTTGTACGAAGACCAAGAGTAAAGCATGCACCATTCCTGCCTCACATCTCAGAGAAAAGTTCCAGCCATTTTTGAAGGAGAATTCCAGCCATTTCATTTGAAAACCTGGTTCTATCGGGGAAAACGGAACATTTGCGTTGAGGGAGATAATAATTCTTGACGGTCAAAAATTAGTTAAAAACACGATAGGGAACGAAACTTTTACTACTTGGACGACAACAGACGAAAGAAAAGAGATGTAAAGACCGTATTCTCTCATTGTAGAAAATGCAGCTTTTATTCGAGGGCTGCTTTTATTTACTTTTATTTTTTTTACTTTTTTTTTTTACTTTTTCTGATACCACAGGATATTTTGATGAGTGCTTTTGTTGAACGAGATATATTTGGAACATTTTTAAGTGTTTTGATGCAGTGTTTTGAAGTGTGATGCGGCTTCTTATAATAGGGTGCATCTTGTTTTACTTTATTGTAGCAACAATTTCCCAGCGACTAGCAGCAGTCTATAACCTATTTTTTATAATAGGCGAGCAACAACGCGACTCTTATTTGGCGAGAGCTGTTTTTATTTGGAGGCGTCTTCTATTTGAGTAAATAAGAATGGCTTATCGGAGAAAATAAACTATCAGTGTATAAATTTTTGTGAAGTTTTTAATGCCTTAATCGACTATTATTTTCCATTGTTTGTGTTTGACGAGAGATTCGAGATCGAGCCGGGAGGAGGGTCGAGTCCCCCGTGACAATACGAACGCAAAACGTGGGATATATCTGTCACTTACATTTGACACACAGAGTTTCATACAACTTTTACTCAGGCTCAATATGTTGCATATCCCTTTTTTGCCATTATTAATTGAGTTTTTCGATTTTCATTTTTGTTTGTTGGGTTAATCCACTGCTGGCCTGTTGCTTAATCGAGCCTCGAGTTGCTGAAGAAAAGTGTGCACAGTCAACTTCTGCTATCCCGAACTCTTAAGTAAAAAAAAATCGAGATAGCGAGAGGTTTCTCAAGAAATGAATGCTCAAGGGGCCAAATCTGTTGTTCGAGACAGCGAGAGTTAACTGTATTATCTCACATTTCCTCACGATAAGATACCAGTTAAATGTGGCATGAAATAAAACATTGCGGAAATTAATTGGCCATAAGCAATTGACATGCGCATCAACAATTACGTCCCACAAAAATGAGGGTAGCTTCTATTGCAACACAACAAAATAAAACACTTTGAAGGAAGTGCAAAAAATGTATTCGCTGGTATAACTGCTGGATAACTGGAATGGAAGGCTAGCACTAAGCGAAGGATTGTCGAGGAGGAATAGCGAAGCCAGAAAAAGGAGTGCATGAGTAAGGGTAATTTAGAGAACTGACAAATACAATGTGAAAATTGGACAGAGGGTCACAAGTTGAAATGAAAACAAATCTCTTCAATATTGTGCAGAATTTAATTTTTTTTTTCTTCATTTTTGACCATCTGCAGTTCTTTCATATCATAGTTATCGAATAAAAAAGATGAAAAAATATATACGGTAAATTCTTTATTATCATTGTGTTACTCAGCCTATCTATCGTCTGTAACTCGTTTGTTAGTTACCCGGTATCATTCACCGATCTCGGAAGGATGATTTAACCTACGGTTATGGAGATTTTTGATGTTATGACCTCCACGGGAATCGAACCCTGGTCGCTCTCATAATAAGGTGCAATAGAGAATTTACCGTAGTGCGTATTTCACGACATGATTGTTTTCGGTGTGTCATGGACCGTCCTATTGTGACTGTTCATATGGAGGTGAGCTGAAGTTTTTACAGGCCTTTTACTACGATAAGCTTTTAAATTTCTGCCAAATCATCTCGATTAGTACGACAAGTCTAACTCATCTTCATACAAACAGCCCTATATATAAACAACAAATATTTTACATTGTGTTTCACATAAAATTCGACTAACAGCAGACACAAGAAATACATAAGAAGTGCAGAAAATGTTGTTACAAGTACACAGTATAACGCAAAGCGTGCACAAAGTTACCAAAGTTCTCATCTTTAATCAACAGAGCTGTTATATTGTGTCAACAGTCCTAGATAGACATGATTGGCTATTCAGTGTTATTCGTTTTTCAGAAACAATGCAGCGCCACATTGTATCCACCTTTGCTGATCACCGCCACACGGCACATTTAACTTCGCCACAATATTTTCTCGATTTACCGTATAATAAATAGGTAATGCAATACATTCATTTGGATTGTGAGGATCAGGCTCATTCTGAAGGGAAAAAAGGAAGAACTCAAAGTTATAAACACATAAGCCTACTTCCAACGAGGAGGTAATTTTTACTCTTACATTAAATTCGAAATAGTAACAAGACATTGTTGATGTGAAGAATGAAGTGGGATTTCCGTTTAACTAATTTGCGCGAGCGGATCCAAAAAATAAAGTTAAAACTTTAAAATTTTCTTTGTGCGCTTATGTCCGCTCAGTTAAGTACGCATGTGCATGACATCACTCGATGGTACTTTTCCCGCCCGCTTGCATAAATTAGTTGAATGGAAATACGGTTTAAAGGCATACCGAACTACCCAGGGTCCATTTTTAATTTTGTTGGTCCCACGAAATTAAAATTTAAGCAAGAGAATATGCAAACAGAAATTACTAAGCTGTTCTCACCATAAATTTAGTACGTAAGTGTAAATTTTCTTATAAAACAGCACAATAACGCTTATATTATATAATGGTGGCTGTTATGGCTAACCATTTAGCAGAAAAATATGATTTTAAGTGAAAGTTCTGGTAAAAGTTTACCAGGATGTTTTTGAGGATTGCTCAAAGAAAGATAAATAGAACCAAGAGAAGTTCTGTAGAATTGCATATAACATAACTGGAAATATTAAAGAAACTAAACGGTGTCTGTGCATCGAATATTGCCACCAAAAATTGATCGTGATTCTTCTTTTAATTTCTCTCCATGTTGTTTTGATTTGATAAAGAATTGTTGAAATAATACAGACCAGCTAACTTTCCGCGGTCAACATATTAATGAAAGGCAAGATTAATAAAAATTATTATAATTATTCAAAATAAAAAAAGATTATTTTCTGGTTCGCATAATTCATGAGCATGAAGCACGCTGAGACTTGCCCCGAGTGTTCGAACTCAAAATGCGTGATACCCTGGGTAGTTCGGTATGCCTTTAAGGAAAATATTCATTTGAAAAATAAGTTTTCTGACGTGAACTGTTGAGAGTGGCTTTTTAATTTCTGTAGGATTAAACGTTTCACTTACTTTTATGCACCTTATTCGAAAAGGAATTTTCTTAAGGCATTAGAAGATTTTCCAATAACGAGAAATATCGGAATGGCTATTAACTCAACAACTGAAAACACTGATGCTCCCAAAAACAAGCCAGCTAGGCCACCCAGATCCCCTATTAAACTGCTGAAAGTATATTTTTCTTTCTCGACCTCTTCACAAAACGACATGTCATCAAAATAGACCGACACTAGCAAAAAATCAGTCATATCAACGAATGATTCGCCGAGGATATTCGCCAAGCGTTTCGTAGCCTGATCCAGTCGAGATTTATCAGGCCATTGTACAACTGTTTTCTGTAAGTCATATAATGTTTCTTCACAAGGCAGAGGACAATGGCAGGCTTCAGTGAGCTTTTTGAAAAATGTTTTTCGATGATTTTTTAAACAATTTTGTGTTTCTGTGACGTTTAAACGTAGCCTTGGAAATAGACGATACGATAACAAGGTCCTGAAAGTTGGATCGATATCACCACATTCGTCGTAAGCGTGAAACAACGCGCATGAGAGAAGGCAGTTTTCAGTTGTGTATTTACCAGGAAAAAGTTGAAGCTTCCTATCAGAAACAGAGTGAGTACAGTTTGACCTGAACGGATGTTTAAGAAGTGTCGTGGTCTTCTTGCTGATGATGATCCTGTTATGATGTCCAACATCAAGGTTGAAACCTTTACTCCAGAAGTGTGGAAACACGTCATGCTCATGGACGGTCATTATTACGCCGTTGCCGACGGTGTAATCGAGAAAATGTCGAGTTTGGTTGATTGATGATTGTTTAACATATAACAAGAGTTGTAATCCGTGTTGACTGCCAGATAGTGCTTGATATAATAAACCGCCAGGGTTAAATGTTAGACAACCGGGAAGATCATAGATCTTCCGAAACCATGTCTTGCTACACACTTCACGGTAACCGAAAAAACAAAATTCAGGCGCGGTTGCAGCAATTTTTTCATACCCTTTCGAAAATTCTTCGAAAATGTCAGGGCTTGATGAACCATTCGATATCGTCAATTTGTTCCCATTCTCAAATATATGATTCAACTCGCCTTCCGTTGAGGTAACTTCAAATCTGGTGGAATATCCTATATCTGGATCGGTTTTAGCGTTATTACAGAAAGTAATGCTGGGAAACTTGTGTTGATTTGATGTTATTTTGGACACATGACGATACGTTTCATGGTCATAGTGTGTTCCTACAGCCGTCATGGCGAGAAACACATAACATCCGAGAAAGATTAAGAATAAAAAAAACCAAAAGAATTTTCCCATTTTCGATTTACTGGTGATAACACGTGGTATGCCATGTATAGTTAACGAATCAATACTTATATTCTGATCACTTGAAGTTGAATTACGTTTCATCAACTCGTTACACGATTGGTGGAACTCTTTCTCAAATTTCATCTTGAAAACTGTGGCAAGATCACTCTCCAACACTTGCAGTAAGTAGTAGTAATAAAAACGATTTCAAAAATTTGAATTCAAAATCAAATAAAGGGGAACTTTTTCTTCAAAATTAGCTTTTATAGCTCCCCAACTAATATGAAAACTAAATAATTGAAAATTAAAAAGAGAAATAAAAATTCAACGATTATTTATAAAACCCACTTTATTTGCTGAAGTAATCCTTTCTCGAGAAAATGTCAATCAAAATCCTGTATATTCAAAATAACCGCCACTATTCTCAAACATTTACAATCCACACTTCATAAAATAACTTTTATTTTGCATGTGTTGTAAAAAAAGTTGTAATATCAATACCAACCTTTGGTATCCAGGCTACTATGCAAGGTGGAATCGAGGCTACACTTGGAGATGTTCGTTCATTTTCTGTCAGTTTGTTTCCGTCAAAATTACAGCCTTCAAGTTGCAGGCCACCAATCTACATAAATAACAACAAGGTTGCAGAACAAAACAACAAACTACCTCATAATGTTTTTTTATGGTGTAAACAAACCTTTATAGAATGTTTAGCTTTTGATAAGGCGGAAGAATTCCATGTGGATACCAGTTTAAGTTCATCCATTGGTGTTTTCGATGCTCTGAAATAATTATATACACAACACATTAAAAGACTGTTTTTCTTTTAATGAAGATCCCTAAACCTTTGTACTAACGATGAGTGTGGGAATACCTTGCTGTTTGTTGTCTCAATGCATTCAAAAAGGTATCAGGGTGAAACAATTCAGCCAAATCAAGAGTGCTAGTCAATAACGTTTTGGCAACCGATTTCTCCAACCATGACACCAATGCGTTAGTTTTTTGCATCACAACTTTCAACCAGAGGATAGGATCCTCAGGCCCTGCTTCCCATAATTTACTCCATGCTGTTGGTGTCTCGTGATTCATAAGAGATCCAACCAAAGACTGAACAGCTGGTGTAACAAGTTGTGTACCTGAAATTTAAAAAAACTACAGTTAAGCAACTATCTGTATTATGCTGAACACTTTGTCACTTGAATTAAAAAAAATAGAAAAATGATGACAAACTCAAATATTTTAAGTCGATGTTCTTTACCTTTAATAACCTTTGCCAATGATGCCAAAGTGGAGTGCACATGTTGTATCAATAATATTGCATTGTAATGTTCAAGCGCAGCAAACGATTCAACAGGTGGCGTATTTTCATCATCAACTGGCATACGAAGTTTTTGATGGAGCAGTTGCGAACCCTACGACGAAACAATAGGTTGACAACTTCTTTTTACCGATGCAAGCCGAAGACATAATGTTTATGAAACCATGCCCTAGTTTGAATTTTTAAGTCTATCGGATTACTATGACCACATCAGAACTGTCAGAAGATAATTATGGAAATTATTCGTAAAGTGAAGATTAAGAATAATTACACCTAACACTGAAAAATGAAAAGGAAAAAGGAATCTTTAAGTATTTACCTGGTTTAACTTTTTCCATAAGTTAAGTATAGGAGCAAGTTCACTTCCCCATTTCTCTTTATCGAAAAAATGAGCAGAAATGTTCGATCTCATTAAAATCTTTAACTGTGATATCACCTGAATTAGAACATAAAACTACCTTTGAAATTTGAAATGAGCAGAGGAACTTATAATGACGCTTACACCGTGAAATTTTAACAGCACCAATGATGAACAAAATGAATATCTACCTGTGTGCTGCTGATGCGTTGAGAAGACCTTTCAATATTTGCTGGTAGACCGAAGTAAGATGGCTTGTCTTCATCTGGCAGACTTACAATCAGGTCAACGAACTCCTGACAAATGATTAAAAAATGCAAGAATACCAATGAAAGTTTGAAAAGCAAAAAATGAGGTACTGATGAATTTCCGAAATGAAAACAAGATTAAAAAACTATTGGCTGTAGTAAGTACCTTATAATTGGATGATGTCGGGAGAGCAATATTTTCAGGAAACAGGGTAACCTTACTCCTTGACGAACTCTAAATGAAACAGATTTTATATCATAATAATCGCAATCTTATACAAAGCTATTTATCTAAAATCACAAAAGGAAATGGTCTTTAACAATAAAAAAGTTTACCGTTAGATTTTCAGAGAAGTAATTTTTCAAATATGAAGACAGAACTCGAACATCGAAATTGTTATCAACACGTCCACCATAAATAGCATTTTCAAACAGACCATGTAGAAAGTCCCATTTCAAAGATTTACTTCCTGTTAAAAAAAACATTAACATGGTAATACCGTAAACATAATTATTTCAATATACAATACGGTATAACCAATATTTAATACTCCATGCATGACAAAAAAATAAGTGCTCAATTTCATTAAAAAAAATTTTGAAATCATAATCTACCTGACATCTTTTGCAGCCGATCAATAATATCTGCACCAGCACGAAGATCGGACATGGAGAATTCATAAAACTTAGTCCAACCCTTATGAAAGGAGATAAAAAAGGAATCAAAACAAACTTAAAAAATATATCGAAAACAATCTATGCTCATTGATCCAGTTACCTGAGGAATAAAGTTTCTCCTTTCTTCTACTAGAGCATGAAACCATGCTAAGGCGAACAACGTTAACGCTCTTGATGTTGATTGAGACTGCTGCACGAAAGTAGGACTCCAACTTTCATAAGATCTTAGCATATTTTTCTTAATACCAGGCGGTGCTTCGAAAGTAACCTTTAAACTTGACTGGAGAAGAATTGTTGGAAATTTGGGATGTGACTCGGCAGTCAACCACAATCTGAATTCATCGTTTGGTTGAAGACTGTTGAGTACCTTAAAGCAAAAAAGAGAGAGTCTAGCGTTATAATTTATAACTTACTTATTACATTTTAAGTTGGATGAAATAGTTTGACGCTTAATTACCTTCTCTAATTTTGGCAACCAAGCTGTGACAAGGTGCAGGTTCTTCAAACATAACCAGTCCCCACTCTTTGCGCAATCAGTTAAAAATTTCATTGCCACTTCTGCTTGGCCTTGACCCATTGCAACCTAGAAAATATTAAAAAAAGGATTATATGAAGTGCCTTTCACTTTGTGAGCTATCCAATTTTCTGGTTTAAGCTTACGAGGCATGAAAAAACTCACCTGATGATATCTATCAGCCCCAACAGTTTGTGAAGCTAGTTCTTGTAATTCCTGAATAAGAATTTCCATTTCATTATTAAGGAAAAACATAAAAATTCAAAGTGTAAAGTCTGAAGAGTTAGTTGTATTTAGTTGACAACTAAAAAGTGTACCTGAGAGGGATCAGTTCCTGGTGAGATGATAATAAGAATGGGTTCTTTGGCTTCCGTCTCTTTAACCAATCGTTTCAAGTTCAACGATGATGATGATAACGCTTTCAATCCTGAATAAAAAACAAAAGATATGACATCATGTACACGAATATAATAACAAAAATATGTTTCTTTGAGTTGCTTAACGAAAATCTCATATTACCCAAAGCTTTAGCGGCGAATAAATTCATCGCACTTTGGAGACGATCTGGCCTTAAGGCTTGGATAACTATGACCTACAAAGAAGATATGAAGGCATGAAAACATATGCGTAAACATTTAAAAAGGTTCAAAAGAAAACTTTGATTGAAATTAGTCACGCGGTGATACCTGCTGAAAAAGTGAAATTTTGTTGGATAGTGGAAACTCTTGCTCACACTTTGAACTTTTACCAAAGTTATTCCACAATGACTGATTTTTCAGATCCAAACTGTTGAAAAGTGTTCCGAATGTATTCTGAAAAATAATATAATAACTCTTGCAAAGAGCTGAAGAGAAAAAAAATTCAATAATTCTGAGGGATAACGCTTATGCTCATTGAGATAATCCATGACTAATCTCACACACTGGTGAGTATTAATATTTTTCCGAGGGAAATGGTGTTTTACTTTGAATGTAGATATTGCAGGCAGCCTTTCTTCGTCAACCCAACTTGGTAAGGATGAACCGAGATTCAATAATGATTCCTAATAAAAACAAACAAATCCAATTAAAAACATTTCGGACATGCCCAAAACAACAATTAGTAATATTGAACCATGTGCCAAAACGAAAGGCTCACACCTTTCTCTGGAGGACAGCATTCACAATCATTCCACAGAAATATTCCCATTCCTAAGTAAAATAAAGCAAAATATTATTTTCTAAATTTCAGAATAAATATAGGAAAGAATTCCTTCATAATAAACCTATCAGCATACCTGCTTTTCAAAAAGATTTGGATAAATCCCATGCACAAGATGCATAGCAAACATTTGACGATCAGCCTGTGAATGGAAAAAATCCAATAGGATGCATTATTAGAATGGTCTACATTAAAACAATGTGCAGGAAATTCAGATGAAGTCAATCATGTATAATATCATACATTTAATGTCTCTTTTGCAGACCAATGAAACAAAAACAACCTCATGGCCTTAGTATGAATAGTGGGAAAATGTAGCTAGGCTAAACTTATAAACATAAGGGATAAAAAAAAATCAAGTAATAAAACATGGCCCTATGAAAAGATCGAAAATAAAATTCATGTATTCCTTCTTCCCTCCTTCAAGCAAAGCAGAATCAGCAAAGCACAATCTAACCACACACGCAGAAACTTGTTAATTGACAAGAAACTTGTTAATTGACAAAAAAAGCAGTTACCTTGAATAAACAACGGCAAACATAATCATACAATAGCACTTGTACAGAACTTTTCAATACATCAGTTCGATTACTGGAGTTATCAGCTTTCTCCTGAAAAAAATAAATAAATGGATAAATAAAGATTTACAAAAATGGACTCTCCTGTTGCTTTAGATTTTCTGTTACACAAAAATAACACATGCTTGTAAGCATACACTGGAAGTTTGTAAAAATTGTAGGATTTGTTAATTTGCTACATACTTTAGCTGCTTGTAACGCTCTTCGAAATAGATGTAAAAAGGAAGCCAGACTGAAACGATACATGTTATTGATTTTCGCTAAATCACAAATCACGAAGTACATTGCACTGCCATGTTCTGCAAGAGGTAGATAGGCATCCCTTTCCTATGAAAAGAACGTAAATCAAAAATTAGCAGTATTACATGAACAGCATAAATCTTATTAGCAAAACAAGATAATAGCAGCAACAGATCCATCAATAATAAAAAAATGTTGTGAGCTCTCTAAGACATCAACAAAATCATTTTTCAGAAATGAAACAATGTTTATAAGAATTACTTACTTTATCCAATGAAATTTGAATTTGGTGTGCATCAGCCAATGACTGTGTAATAGTGCTACTGCTTGCTTTTGTTTTATTAAGAGAATCTAACAAGGCCTTGTTCTCCAGAATATTTCCTTCAGCATTTGCCAATGACTACAAAGTAAAAACAGCACCATAAAAAAATCATTTTTTGAATTAATCATTTCAATGAAACAACAAAACTTTTTAATTGAAACAAGACCTCTAATAGTGATTCTTCTAACTCAGCTAATTGTATCTTGAGTTCCTCTTCCTTGTGCAATAACTCTGTTTTCTTTACTTCAAGTTCGGGTTTTTCAAGTTGTAGTATCAAAGCCAATAATTGTCCTGTTAATCCAGCTCTTGTTGTTGTAAAATTCACCTCGTTCACAACACTTGCAATATCAGGTGTTAATTCAGGATTTGGGTTCCGTGTAGTAAGAAACAATCTAGCATGAACAAAACAAAACTGGTGTAATTAATTAATTAAGATACATTAGAAGAATCAGAAATTCTACATCTGCAACAATGATCGAAAAGAGATGTTAGCTATGTAGACAAGAAATGTTCTTCACAGAACTGAAAGTCAAATCATTCAGAAAACAAGCAACATTGCTGATACATCCTCTATTCCATTGCTTGGTGGGTAATTGTGAAAATTGTTAAAATAAAATAATGACCTGAAATTTTCATTATAATCCACATTCTTCTCGCCAACAGAAACAACATAACGTGGACCTACAAGAAAGGGAGAAGCACTTCATTAATAAAGAGAAATTTTTAGCAGAATGAAAATAAAATACAACAAATACATCTTTAATTTAAATAAATGCTTTTACGAAGATTACATAATAGCATAAACAATATTCTTACCCTGACTAGTAAAATCTTTTCTTAAAATTGGATAAAGAATTGGCTCCACACCATCAACTTCTTGTATAACTAATGTTTTACCAAATCTTACAGCTAATTCTAATGAAGTCACAAAATTCGAATCCTAAAAGCATTAAGAACCATTTTGAAATTAAAGCATGAGCAGGAAAAAAAAACAGACCAAGAGAATATCAAACAGCACAAGATGCTCAATGTGCCAGATGTTGAAAATACCTGTTGATTTACTATTTCTAGCCGCTGGTCTTTCATATGATGTTTCAACCATTCAGTTGCACGTTGTGAAGGATCTACCAAGAACGGACATCCAGGATCC
This sequence comes from Turritopsis rubra, assembly GCA_039566895.2. Classification (NCBI taxonomy): domain Eukaryota; kingdom Metazoa; phylum Cnidaria; class Hydrozoa; order Anthoathecata; family Oceaniidae; genus Turritopsis; species Turritopsis rubra. The sequence continues at coordinate 13,728,030 of CM077625.1, read as the reverse complement.
TAAATCATAATTATAAAAAGGTTGCTTTGTGGGATAGTATGTGGTGAACCATGAACAAAACAGAATGGAAAAAAGACTGTTATTTACTTTGAGTATCATCAAGGCATTTTCCATCGATAACACATCAGATGGCAAACCTTCACCTTTCCATACCAACTGCTCACTCTCAGAACTAAGATATTTTTTCAAATCAAAATGCTCAATGCCAACAATACTAGACCATTTAGTAAGATATTTACGACGAAAATCTTCTGGTTGTTGACCAAGGTATGTAATAAAACCAGCTGCAAGTTGTGATCGTGCAGGTAGTTGTTCAGTTTCTGTGGTTAATTCACCAACCTTAGAATAAACAAAACAAATTTGTGAACACATGTAAGCTGTGTGAAGAACTGAGATACCGTATTTCCATGAACAAGCAACTTCCCTCAAATAAGCACCCTCCTGGAAGTCCCATTCTTAAATAAGTGCCTTCCAATACATTGAAGAGCACAAAAATATAATTATGCCTTTTCTTTCTATCATAGAAATAAATAAAAAAAGATCTTCAACATGAAACAACATAAAAATCATGAAATCAGTTACAAACCTGGCTTGACCATCTTTTAAATTCTCCTTGTAATGCTCCCACTAAAGTCTCAGCAGCAACAATTGTTTCTTGAGCTTTGTCTAAATCCACTTTCAGTTTTGCTGCTTCTTGTGTGCGCTTTTCAAATCTGGAAGATAATATATAGTATACCAAGATTTTGAAGATTTTAGAAACCTCACAGGAATGTTACAGAAATAAATATCAAGTGAATGGCATATAGAAAGTCCATATAAAATTACTTTTCTTTCATATCAGCAACTTTTTTATCAACAGTATTTAATGCCTTTCCAAGTTTATCTAGCCTGGCTTGCGATTTATCAATTCCCCTAAAATGTAGAAATTCAAAATAATGTTATTAACCAATTTCAATGAAGATGAAAAAGATTTCAAGATTAGCCATCACTTCTCAACGCAAAAATTTGATAAACTATGAACAAAAACAAAAAATGACTAAAAAGCTAAACCTACTTCTGTAAATCAGCTTGTTCTTTCTCCAAAGGCTCTAATTTCTCCAGTACTTTGGAATATTCAATATTGGCTTTCACCCAAGCAGCTAAAGGTGCAGCAGCAACACTTGCTCTTTTAGCCACCTAAACCAAGCAAAATAAGTTGTAATAACAACACGTTCATTATTGAAATATTATAGCTGAGGAGAGTGTATTTCTAACCTTTGGATCAAAAGAAGATTTTTTAGATTTCAGCAATTCCTCAACGCTGTTTCTTGATTCTGTTGAAACTGAATGAGCATCGAAATTACATATTTCCTCTTTCACACCACGTTTAGCCAAAAATCTAAGGAAACAACAAAACAACAAAAGAAAAAAAAATTTAACTTAACAATAACAGTGACAGAAAATGAGAAAACAAGAATGACTACACTTACCCTCTCATACTAACCCATGATGTGTCCATTATTCCCATTAAGCGTAAAACTCCTTCAAGAATGTCTCGAATAGCATCAGGTGGCATACGTAGGGCACGTATTTCACTGAGTGATTCAGATTTGATTCCTCCTACAGCTTTTTGAGCTTCTTCGAGTAACGGTCCAATTTCACTTAGTTCCTTTTCTATTACTTCTTTTCTCTTGGCCAATTTCTCTGCTTCCACACCCTGCTTCTCTTTGAGCCTCTCCATTTCAGTTTTCTGTTCACCAGCATTCTATGAGAAAATTATTATACAAAATCAATCACTAAATCGACAGACATAATCTTTTAAGAAATCATTTTACCATGAAGATGAGTACTATAAAAAGAATGAGTATAAACCTGCATGCTTTGTGTGATTCCTTTCAAAGCAGCATCAGCTTCAGTTTGTTTCTCAGCTAATAATTTACTCTGCTCTGCAGCTTTCTTTTTTAAATCATCAACCAATGCTGTTGCTTCATTTAGTTTCGATACACCACCCTAAACGTATGTAATAAATGACTTGAAGCACCGAAGACAACATTGCATTTTAGTAATTGCATTCTCTATGTGATATCATATCTTTTTATGATACCTGGAAGCAGGAACTTCAGAATAACTAGTGGCATAATAAAAAATGTGTAAAAAAAACCTTGAAAGCAAGTAACTAATGTACCCAGGTCAGTAAAGCTGGAAAAAAACATGTATATGAACAACAATATCTTCAGAAAAACTAACCTGCAGATGGTTTCGTCTCTTTTCAATTCCATCTTTTTTATTCGTAAACACATTTATATAATTTTGCAGAAAGTTTAAGTATTGTCTTGGTGTGCCGCCAACTTTCAAGCATGTGTGATGCAACTGATAAAAATGTTCAAATAATTTATCAGTCAGGGGAAACTGGTGTGCAGGTTTCGAATCTTGATCAGTGGACTTGTTCTTCTTCTCCATTAGCATTTTCGGTACTTGAATAAAAATCAGAAAGAAAATAGAGGAAGCCTCACAAAAAGAGTTTCAATGATGGAATAATAAGAATGATATTATATTGTGATAAATGTCATTTGAATTTAAGATTGCTATTGAGCATAACAGTTGACATTTTCATGATACTTACTTTTGAGCATACTGTTCTTACTCCATCCATCAAGCCATTGGAATGAACAACACTTGTACAGAGCAGGATTAGCCTCACAGTTTGACACAAAAGTAGCTGATACACAATCCAAAATCAATACAATGTGTAAATTACATAACACACGCTGAGCAAAGTATGCATAGATTGGGCCTCGAAAACCATCTTGTGAAGCTTGATCTCTCAGTGGTGCAAGTAAAGGATCTAATTCTTCTGATGTATATAAACCGGGCACATCTCCGGAGGATAACAGACTGTTAATCAATTCAAGAAATTCAGACTCAACTAATTGGTGATCTTCGATTAAGAATACAACTTGTTCTCCGTCAATGCCAGCAGTTTGCATCACCTGATTATCACATTCAAAACAACATGACACATGTATATTATTTCAATATCAAATTTGTTTTATTTTGTTCTTAATAAATATTTGAATTGTGGTTCAATGAAAAGGAAAACTCACCACTTTTAAGTCATTCCTAAACTGTTTAGTTCCATAGCCTCTAGAAACCTTTGGAGTTACGACATTTACTTGATGCATATGAGAGACAAGCATTACACCAGTCCGTCTACCAACACCACTACGTCCAGCAAGAACAAGGGAACCACCTGGTTGTGTCAACACCCTATCAATCTTTGAAACAATGTCAAGAACTTCTTTAAATATCAAGTAATCCATTTCTTTTGTATCTCGGGCTAAGAAAGAGATTTTTGAATTGGATATCATTCTTTATCAAAGATATGTTTTCGGTTCTTTTGATTAGTTGCAGTATGTAATAATTTAATAACAGAATGGTATATTAAAAAACAGATGTCATAGTTGTTTGTTCTGACTGTATAACTCTAAATTGTTGCAATTATAATTAATAGCAAGAAGCTTGATACTTACAATAACCAATGAATCCCTTCTGGACAATTTGCTTGAAATCTTGTCTTGACAGAACACCAAGGGGACGACCAAATGAACCTGGAACATTTCCTGTGTGTGACAAGCCTCCTCCACTCCCCCAAGTGACATAATATGTACTATTCAAATCTTCCAAAGTTATAGACCAATCATTACGAATAACAGACACAAGCATACTATCGAACTTGTCAATATTATCCTTTCCAACCAGACGATCAGAAAACAATCGTTTCGCCTGATAAGCCCATATCTTCAATAGAGCTTCTGGTCCATCACTTCCTTTATCATTGTCATAACGTAGCAGACCAAGAATCCATTGGGATATATGCCGAGGTGTGAAAATATAATGTGGATAGTTGTCAACAGTAAATTTGTTACGTACCTGTCAATAATATAGTAACAAATTACAAACATTTAAAGAATCATTATATTTTTTATTTGTTCCTGTTTCAAATGCAATAATGATGAAAAAATAGAAAAGGATATAAAATATTAATACATAAAAATATTACTTGATCATAAATTTGAATACTTGATTTTGAAAGCTGCTTTAAATTTCGGTCAGAGCCCCATATTGAATGAGACTGGTACGAAACTTTGAACAAAGCTTTTAAGTACTCAAAGTAAATAGTCTCCAGCTGCTCTTTGCTTGGGTACCTATATCGATCAAACAATGAAACATGCAATTAATGAACACTCAAAACAGTAATTTTATGAATATATGTGAATACTTGACAGTAACATTTCTCACCCTATAGAGCAGATTCTGACAATTGAAGTGAAACGAGAACTTAATTGATGGCGACCTAAAGAATTTGTTGAATTCATTGAAGCAACAATTTGTACACCATCCAAGCCAACCCATTCCAGATTGGAATCATAAAAACCATTGTATGTGATGACCTAAGGAACATTCAGATTGGAATCATAAAAACCATTGTATTTGATGACCTAAGGAACATTCCATAAATCAATACACTGCTTTCAATAATTGCCTGTCAGGGAATGAACACTATGGCTCTTACGAATGCTGTTACTGAATGGATACCTGTTGCAAGAAAGCTACCAACTGACTTGTTCCCCATTTATCAGGTTTTGGGAGGTTTATATCCTTTAAATACAAGACCAAATGTTCACAATCTTTTGGTCTGTATACTCTGCCTGTGTTTGTGCTAATCGTCATGCAAGTCTGTCCAAGCTTTTGCAGCACATGCAAAGGTGACGTTTGTGCATTGCAATGAATGGTTGCAACTTGAGTTGATCGCAATTGCTCAAATGTATAATGTAACAGCAACCTGTAAAACAATTCGTATTTAGATCAGTGGAAGACATATTGATAGCATAATATATTTTCGTAACTATACTTTCACCAGTCTAATAAAATAATATGGATCTCATTTATAACTATGAAATCTTGGTTCTGAGAATGAATGAAGTAACATTTCAGAAGTTTTTCAGAAAGTTTGAATTATTAATCAGTTCCTAAAGTTTGTGATTTTCACCAGATAGATATTGAATATAATGCATGAATTCTCATAAAGACTGATGTGATTGTTAAAAAAGATAGAGAACCAACAATGTAACTCTTCATGAATGTTGATTAATAATTGTGAAATGCTCAAAATTACCTTAATGTTATAATCAACGGGGATAGAAAAACCAATTGGTGTACATAAACGATGGGTTAGAATTAACTTACTCTTTTCCGCAGCCCTCAGGTCCTGCAAGTATGAAAGGTTGTCTGGTTTCATTTGATTTCAACCATGGCGCAAAGAAATCCAAATATCGTTTAACATCTGGTGTCAAAATAACAGGTAACTTTGTTGTTGAAAAACTTTCAACAGACAAATTATCAGGTACCTGTGAATGAATAGCTAATTATGACATAAAAACATCAACTAACAATAAATTTTGAAAAAATTATTTTACATTAATTTTGATTTAAATCGACAAAAGGGTTAAAATAGTCGTGAATAGGTGCTCCTACCTGTAACTGATAACTCATCAGCCTGCCTGTTTTCTTGTCATAGTAAGTATCAAGTGGGCGAGACGGATCTGGAAGTGATTCACCAACCCATTTGAATACCTAAACATCAAGAATGTGGTTCAAAAATAAACAATGATTTTTTCTGTCTATGATATACTACAATGAATCAAAAATAATACTTGAATAACTCTACCAGTTTGGTACATTGTTAGCATTGGTGGTAATTAAATTAAAATAGATGATAATAACAATTACCTCTTTAGCAAAATTCATCTTGGATTCTTCATTTAAATTTGCAGCAAGACCCCTGAGCAAGGCACATGCAAATTCTCCTTTTGCTGTGACTCCTTTCAAATGAGATAAGCCACTAAGCACAGCACCAACTAATGTTGTTTCAACAACAAAATCGCTTAACTTCAATATATAATCCAGTGCCTTTTGAAAATAATCATCAATCCATCCAGCAAGTAGAGGGTTATCACTAGCTGTTCGTGCAACCCAAGATTTGATAATAGCCTGTACATCAGTATCTTCGTTACTAAAGATACAAACAAGAAAAGATTATACTCCAAGTCTATTGACTTTGAAATATCATGGGTACACATCCATTAAAAGTTACCTTAAAAAGATCATTCCCATTCTAGATATAGTAGCAGGAGATGCGGAACTCAAATCATGTGTCTCAAACAGAAAGTTCACATTTGGTCCAAATTGAATGCGCTCTCCAGATGGCATTGTTAGCAATCTGTTATCATCAAGAACAGAATTAAGCGATTCAATCCATTCTGGATCAATATCACCATCACATATTATCCAGGAATGAATCTCTAATGGCTCCCGAACAACCTGACGTGCTGCATTAGTTAGAACACCATCTGACCATTCTCGAGTATCCATATCTATTTGACCAAGGAGCTAAAAGAAAAATGAAATTTTATAGAAATACCAATGATCCATCATTAAAAGTTAATTGGTATTCTGCAAACATCACTGAAACCAGTTTCTTTTCGCTGAAATCGTGCAAGTGCTAAAAAAGAAACTGACCACAACTAGGTTTGAGTTTCATACTGGTAGGAGTTATGTAAACACCACCTATATTGCTATGAAATATTTTGTTAATGAAAACAGGAGGGTTTGTCATTCTTTAACTCTCATTTATGTGGAACAAAAAAAGTTAAATTAGGGCTGTGAATGTCTTATTAACCTATGTCTCTCACATTGAACTCACTACAACTAGTATGCATAAATCCTATTTTTTATAAGTTTATCATTTGAAATAAACAACTTACTTGGGTTCTAGGCATCGCTTTTGGGTTCATTGTATATTGTTTGACTGTTTGGCCAATTTTCCCAAGAGCACTACGTAATATTTTCCACAAACATGTTTTTCCTGATCCACTAGGACCAACAACAACTATACCCATCCTTTGTTTGATCTGCTCATATAACTCCAAAGCTTTCTTTACCTGCATTCAGGAAAAATGCCAACATGTTGTTAACACAATTTAGGTTATATAATTTGAAAGTATAGGCTTAGTCTCTGTAAGAGATAAAACAAAACAGATTGCAATTTCTGACCATAAGTTTTAAAAATGTGGAAAGAAATAATGGTTAAGTACCTGAACAGAGCTGCATACTAGCCCCATCTCAATCATTGCTTCTTTTAAAGCTTCCTTTAAAGTTGTATATTCTACATCGTGGAAGTTGATACCGGGGAACACATCTTTTATCAAAGCATCGAATCGTTTGCAATCAGAGAAAGTAAGTTTGGACAAAGTATTCAACCGCAAAGCTTGTACCACTAACTTGATTTCTGTGTTAATATCAACTGAAATATTTAATAGGAACTTCATTATTTACAGTAAAGGATACGTACTGTTGGGAAAATACAAGGAAGTATCTAAAAATTAGGAATAATCTAGAAGAATAATGTAGAAGGAATTTTTTTCTTACACGTGTTCTCACAGAGAAAAAACTGAAGGATTAGGAAAACAGATTTTATGAAAGGTGGGAATTTATAAAATTACAAAAAAAGCTAGTCACTTTTCTTTTTCCGATCATCTTTTCCCTGCTTTTCAGCTTGCAATAGGTTTCCACATCCTTTTAAAACTGTTTTTAAAGCTCGCAAACCCCAGTCATAATGTTGCTGGATAGACAACAACTCCCTAAAAAACAATTATCATCAGCCCTTATTATGGAGAATGAAATCATGGTTGAATAATTATAAAAACTATAAATTATGAAAGATTAATATTTTTTAATTCTTGTTTTCCAAAAAATTAGGTAAAGTAGCTGTCTTTCAAAATAATAAATAAATAAACATCACATGTTGCAATATTGCATAATAATATGTGGTAAAATAAACAACAAACACAAAAACAAATATTTCAAATCTGTAATCTCCAATCATAGAGTGAGTATCTATTTTAATATACCTGGCTAAGGTAAAAATGGCAACTAGTTTTCTACCAAGATTTTTCCCATCTTTGAACCCTTCAGCAAACAATAAAACTTCAGCAATCTGTTCATTATTAGGCTTGGACATCACTACCGGACGGAAAAGTTGTTTCAAGTTATCAGGTAGCTTTTGACGACCACCGTAACCTTTTCCCGCAGGATTCAATGTGATGAAGATGCCTGAATTGGTGTCAAGGTCAACCTACAGAACATGAAGGAAATACTCAGCTAGATTATCATACTCACATAATATGAAGATTTAATATAAGATCAAAAGAACTCACATTTCTTCCCAGAAGTTCTATTGTTGGAGTTTTATTTTTGATTGATGCTTGTATGCCTTGAATTTGCATTGACACGGCCGATAAAACAGCTTCTTCCAATCTGTTGAACTCATCAAAGCAACCCCATGCTCCACATTTTACCAAACCGATAAATATTCGACCCATTGACTTGACATCGATACCCTGAATAAAATGAATGAAACTATACGACTAAAGCCAACATTCAATACAACATTTGACACGGCATGTTCTACTCATTTGACATACTCTTATAACATAAAATTTGATTTCGATTTTACAGGTGTGACATGTTGCACAGACATTGCAACATTTTGAACACGATTGAAAGCAGCTTTGCAAAATTGTGGCATTGAATGTTGCATTCATTTGGATAGCACTTTAAAAGATAATTCAGTGTTAGAATTGCTGAAAGTTCATATTTACAAAATAACCAGATATATAATAATCAAACGTACTTCATCACAATTAAAAACAAGTACTTGTCTTCCAAATAAACCACCGAGCGCTTTTATACTTTCAGTTTTTCCAGTACCAGCTGGCCCATATGGATTGCCACCTAACCCCATTCTCATACCTTGTGTCAAGGTTAGATAACACTTGTCAGTTAATGGAGTGTGCACTAATTTAGGAGCATTCCCCTGGTATTCAAAAGTGTAAACAAACTCTGCATCAACCATTTTCATCATGCATTCACCTGTAAGATGAAAACCAAAACATACTGGTATAAAAATTGGCAAGGTAGATGGAATGCCATATTGATCTAACAAAATATTCTTTGAAGATCATATATCATTTTTAATATTTTTGTTTAACCAAAGTTCATAGAATAAAGCAGTTAAAAAAATAGCAATAACAACAAAGGAAGAGTGTTGAATCAGCGTCCTCCTCCTCACTGGGAACCGTTGTTTTCAATTGTGAAACCTTGGTACCTTGTTTCTTCGCAAAAAACATCAGCACCTGACAGGATATATTGTAATTTGATACTTTAATTATTGATAAACATACCTTTCTTTTCTAAGTAAAATCTTAATTGTTTCTGCCACATCCACTCTGTATCACTTTGAACACTTTCTTTTTGCAATTGTTCAACAACGTCAATAAAGTGTATGGTGTCAAGAATGAGAGCTTTTAATTTCAACTCTAACACTTTCGAATCTTCATCACTTCCATTTATTTCTGTGCTTGTATAACTTTCCAACTGTGATTCTAAGTCAGCTTTAAATGACTTAAGTTTGCCAGCTTGTAATGCATATTCACATTTCTGTGTGAATTGAATGGATTCGGCAAGACATAATACCTATATTTACAAAAGGAAAATGCACTTGCAATGAATGTTATCATAAAATAATTAGAGACAAATATTTCGACATAATTTAGCGTTTTACCTGTGACGGAAACATGGAGGGATCAACATTTCCAGCTTGGCTTGCTACATAGCATTCTCTCAATAGTGCTTTTAGTGTTTCCTTCATTTGAGTTGCTAAATCCGCAAGCCATATCTAGATGCATTATTCAATCAAAATATTTATAATGGTTAAAAGTTGCATGATATTTAAAATATTTGTGAAGAAGTAATAAAAGAAGTAATAAATGAGCTTGATGTTCAAAAAGATGTGTTTTGACTAAACAGCTTACTAACCTCTACATCATCCGTGATTGTAACGGGATTATTCAATTTTACAGTTTCACCTTCCAAAGATTTCATCGCAAGAATGTGTTTATGATTCTCATCAAATTCTACATGATGAATTCCAGCAAACAACTTCTTCAAATGAGTTTGAATCACGTTCGGATTTGTTGATTGCCCCAAAATTTCAAGAAGATCATCATCACCAATGAAATAAAAGCGAGGAAATAAAGAACGCTTTTCCTGATAATAAAAAAAGGATTCAGGAAAAAAAGAGTCAAAACATCAAAGTTTCTTCGATTAGGAAGTTCAAAAAAGAATTGCAAACCCTTCGAATAATGTCATATCCTTTTACCTCTAAAAACTCATTCAAGGATTTTTGACATCTTTGAAGCTGATCCAAAAGTGTAATAAGCGTATTACGAATGCCAGGTCTTGAGGTTAAAGAAACCAATCGATTGTCAGTACTCACATCAAGCATAATAGATCTGAAACAAAACAACAAACAAGGAATTCATTATAGAAAGCTTTTAAGTGGACGACCCTAACAAGGGGACAACATGATACTAATTTTAATAATACCTAAAATCCTCATCAACTCTTTTAAAGCGGTCTTGCTCTCTGGGCAATGCACCACGCCCAAAAATTGGTTCTAAATAGACCCATTTCCGTTGAATTTGATTCAAATTATGCAAATATTCATCAAGATCTGCAAGTCGCGTTTCCCAGATTGTTGCTTTGTCAACAAAACCTTGATAATATGGTGAATCTTTTAATGACTGCAGCAGACATTGATTATCACCAACCTAAATCAGAATAAGTAACAGGAGAAGTTTGCTATTTTTCATGATCCAACAGCGTCAAAACTGTTTTCTTTGAAACATACTTGATTAAAAACATCCCTCCAATCTTTGATCAACTGCAATTCTTTATTATTTGTATCTTTGTACGCTGTCAAACTGAACACAGTTCCAGCTCCCCATAGATCCAACTCCCTCAGTGCATCTCGAATAGTCACTTCACCTTGAGCACGACTGTTCAATTCCTACATACAACATAATATATTAGCAACACTGAAATGGAACAAATTCATCAGAGAGAATGTTGCTATAAACCTTCAGTTCTTCACGATGATTCACAACTTCTTCCGCAGCATTCAAAATGTCACCAAAAGTCAACTTTTCAAGAGTGGTCCCTTTAGGCATTTTCAACATTCGGAATAATTCCATCCAGTGATCAGGTGATAACACCTCGCCTCGAACATATTTCAATACAGGAACAACATTCTATCAAACATTTAAAATATTATGTTTAATAAATAAAAAAAACAGACATCATGGTAGTTTTTACTAAAACCAACATATAGCCTCACTTTGTACATGTCAACGTCTTTTTGAATCTTTAGAGTCATGATGTTAGGGTCCTGTTTTCGAAGTTTCTCTAACCAAGTAAGTAGCAAGTCATCAAATTGTCCTGTTTTTGACCTGAACGAAATCCAATCTTGTTGAGTCATTGTTTCAAGATCCCCATTAAATTCTTCATATAATTTCCACATCTCTTCATATTGTGATATGTCCTGTTCCAATTCCACAAACAGTTGGAATTCTTGATGTCCCACATCAAAATGAGAGCAATCAAGCCTAATAAAAAGATAAGATGATGCAAGAAAGAAACTCCGTGTCTTACTAGCCAATCAATTTGTATTAGACTAAAAGATCTACTTGATGACAAAATTAACAGAACAGATATATAACGTTTACAATTCTATTCTTCCTTCTCAACCAATAACGATAAATACTAACAATAACCATGACAAGCTTACAATAATTTCTCTTTCTGTTCTGATAAATCATTAAATTCAGCTCTTCTTTCTTTTATATTAGCTACTGCATCATTGCATGTCTTTTTATCAGCATCTGCCTCAATATTGGCTGGTTTCAGTTGATGCCAGCGAGCTGAAAATCTCTCCAATTCATTGGTAAAACCATCAACACGACTGAGAAGCTCTTTCTTCATGGTTTCCATCTATAACAATTTACAAATCAAAGTTAACTGAATGATTGCTAAGAAAGCAAGGAACTTAACTTAAATAATTGACAATTGACAATAAACTAGAAAGCCATTGTTTTGAAATAAGTGAGTGCAAAATGGAGGCATAAATAGATATATAAAAAACCAAACATTGGACACTGTAAAAAAATTAAGGAACACATAACCACAAGTGATTTAACATTAGTTGAAAAAAAAAACACTCCTGTATTTCTAAATGGAAACATTATAATTATACCTGGCCCTTAATCATCATCTCATGTGCTTCTAACATGAGCTCAAGTTTTTCCCATTTCTGGACCAGTTCTGCAATTTTCTCCACACCACCACCAGCAGTTCTTGCAAGCAATTTATTTTTCTGCTCCACTCTTGTATACATCTCTTTGAACTAAATATTATGATAAAGCAGAATATTATAAACTCAAAGAACACTTATCATTTATGACTTCCTCAGACATCATGCAAATGTTTAACAAATAGACATTTCACCTGTGGCTTTTCAGCCATAATCTTTTGGTACTTTTCATTCACCTTTCCCATCTCTTCAATAGTTTGTGGAACTTGATTCAAATCCTCCATACCTTTTGTGACGTAACCATCTAAACTGTTATAGTCATTCACAATTGATCGACGTAGCGATATCAAAAGTGTGTCAAAGAGTTTGGTGACTAAGTCATCAATGCTTGATTTAACTGGTGATGTTGACACAGTAATGCAATCTACTTCAACTGACCTGGAGACAAAAAAAATACCAATTGAAAAATTCATTATAAAACTTTGCATAAAACCAGGATTGAATTAAAGCAACATTAAGGCATAACTGATGATGTACTAGAGGTAAGAAAGATTTTTTAAGAATTTAATTTTTCAACAAAAAATTTGCTAATTCCTTTTAAAGCAAACTAAAAAAATATCTCACAATGGCAATTTTTCAGCTTCTCTGCCTTTAGATTTAATCATAATGATGTTAGACTCCCAGTCACTAACAACTTTCAAGTTTTCATCTGCCAGTTTCTCCAAGTCCGTATATCCGAGAACAACCCAATCATTAAACTGCTCTTTGACATTAGCTAAGCGGTTAAACAACACTTCAGCTTTCGAGTAAACTGTTTCAAACAATTTTGAATTATTTGCAATGATATTTTGAAACAAAGCTTGGTTTTCTCCCAATCCTTTGAAGTTCTTTGGCAAAGAAATGAATTTACGTATTTCTCTGTAATATTTGGACCTTATTTCTTCAAAAGGTGGGCGGAATTGCAATTGTTGTTGCCTGAAATACAATAGAATAAGATCTTACTTACAGTGTTTTCACATTGAAGTAAGTATTTCATAAAGGTAGAAGGTACAGTGATATTATCTTATCTTGTTATAACGAACGCGGTTCTCTTCCCCCTACCTTAACGAACCCTATTAAATCTCTTGTTTTAAGAGAATCTTCAATGTAAGAAACTGATGTCCACCTCCCTTTAAGGTTTCTTATCCCAATATCGTAGTATAGTTGCTCTTATTAAGAAATTGCTGGTATAGTTAATACCTGAAAATAAGTTCAACTTTAATTCCTGGAAGATTCTCATTTAAAGCTTCCAGTCCGATCTGATACTGATGTTCCAATGCCTTGTATAATTGATGGTCCAAATGAAGAATCCATGGCTTCATGTTATCAGCTTTGAAGCCCTACAAAAAGTCGTAATTATAAATATATAAAGATGTTGAAAAATCACCAACGAAATCATCAACTGCTATTATAAGATCATTAGATATCGTTATATCTACCTGCTCAGTTAATGAAGTAAGCATTTGTCGCATCTCAATCAGCATGTCTTTCCATCGTGACTGTTGCCTTAGCAAATCTATATTGATAAGAACTGCAACCTAAATTACAGAAAAATTTGACTGATTTACTTACTGGTATTTGTGGCACAACAAACATTTACAAAATGTTTGAATTTAAATGCATAAATCCTATTTAAATAAAGCATGCTTAAGCTAACAGAAAGTGTTAAATTCAGTCCAATTATTAAACATAAGGACTTGAGATTGACTGATGAATACAGAGCAAAACATCACTTCAATTCTTTTTAAATGCAGACTATATATCACTTTAAATAGATAGAGATCTTATATACCTTCTCTGTCATGATAGTATGGCATTTTCTCAATCTTCTGTTGTCTGTTGTCAATTTCTCAGCAACAGTTTGTAACTTTTTAATATAGCTATCCACTTCTTGGGGATTATCCCATGTAACGTGTGTTCTGCCACTCTTCTCCTTTGATCCTGTTTTGGGATTCTTCACCAGCTTCTCAAATGCTAACGCTGTTTCCAACATCATTGCTTGTTGACAGGAAACCATTTGATTGTCTATTGTGTTGTAAAAGTGAGCCACCTGAAAAATACAACACTTGCAATCAGAAAATTAACACATGGATTTTTGAATTATTTACCCATCTCATACTTAAAACATTTTAAATGAATTATTACGTCGGTCAACACTACCTTTAAATCCCCCCACCCCCAATAAAGCAAATATATCTTCATAGTTCTTAGATGCTCTAAATTACGAAAATCTGAACTCGTTATTATGATACCTGTTTAAGAACAACTGCTTGGCGGTAAAATTTCATTGCATTCAAAGCTGTATTCTGTATTTTCGATGGCACATTGTATCCCATTCCTTGCAGCTGACGTACTTCACGAATCAATTTTACTAATCGTTCATCATATTGTACTTCAAGTTTACCATCACTGTGCCCAAGCTCCATCAATCGGCCGGCTGTTTTCAAGCTGAACAAAAAGAACAGATCTAACTTGAGAATGACTAGTTAGAAACGAATCTAACACCCAATAGATATAACAGTACCTTAGTGGGTTATCTGAGCTATCTATACTTTCAATTGTGTCTTTTACCCAATTTTCGTAATTATCTTTCATATAAAGTGTAACTTCTTCAATAAATGATGTGCAAAACTTTTTAAACTTTTCAAATGAGCTGGTGTCCTTCAATATGTTTTCTGATGACTCCAAAATTTCTTTTATCTGAAATCATAAACAATGAATACCAATGTTCAAATGTTGGTATAAATGGTAAAATTATATTTTCCTTCTCACAAAAACTTACTTTTGCCTGAAGCTGTCTTGCCCATATGACACAGTTTATAACTTCAGACATGTTTAGGCCCTTCGGAGGTCCTTCACCTTTTGTGTATGTGGATCTATTTTGGTAGTCAGTCCTTAATGTTTTCACATATTCTTGCAGTTGTCCAAGAAGTTTTTCTCTACAAAAGATTGAAACATATTAATCAAGTATTCAACAAGCTAAGAAATTGATCCACAAGTTCATAAAGTGAAGCTCAGCAAACAAATGAACAGCAGCTTACCTTTCTGCAGTTAAAAGTTTCTTGATGTTTGGCCGAGTTATAAGTTCTTTATATTTTTGAAATTCACGTAAAAGCTAAATAAATAAAAAATTCCATTCATTTTATTGGTTACTTTCAACATCCAACCATTTTTACATACTCAGCAGTTGAAAGTGTCTTTATCATATAAATAGAGATTTGAAGTAAAGTTGTCCTTGCCTGGTGAGACTTCGCTTTAGTGTTGGTAAATTTTTCTCTCAGTTTCATTGCAACTCTATTTTCAACAGGCTCAATGCTTTTACTGTATTGGGCAACAGCAGCATTCCACAAAGGAACTGTAAAGGGATTGTATTGGACTGGATTCAAACCAACAAATGGCTGGAAGGCTTGCTCACTGCTTAGAAATTGTCGCTCAGACGCTGAAAGCAAGCGACTATGTTGCTCATGAATTATTCGTATTCGTAAAATCTATAAAATGAAAAATAAATTTGATGATTATATTTTAAACCTTATCTAAATCAGGGACTTCATTAATACGTCAGTGATTGCATCGTCAGACACCAGTAAAGAAAGATAAAAACTTTGTGAAGCGAATTCTTGATAGATAGACTACTGAATTTCTTGAAAAATCGGCTAATGTCAATTCACGAAATTCCAGAACGAAAAAAAATTAATCAACAAATAGAAAATGAAAACAAGGAAAATGCCACAACAAAATGAACTAAGAATTAATCAATCAAAACTTTTGTAGAGTAACACAATAAACTAACCTCTTGTAACCGTTCACAAAATTTCATCAAGTTAGTTGGCACATATTTATCACTTTTCCAAGGATGTGCATGATAAGTCTTCCAAAATCTTTCAGTTAGTGTTTCACAAATACTCTTCCATTTTTCGCAGATTTGTACACTCAACTGTAAGGATTCTTTTACTTCAGTGAATTTCCCTTTCCAAAGCTCTACGTTAGAGAGTTTCTTTTGAATATAACGACCTATACTGCCCCCAAAGATGTCAAACAAATGAATCATTCGATCTTGCGGGTACTTCTTATGATCATCCTGTCTCCAAAGTTCGTCAAGTATGTCCATAGAAATGTCAACAAGTTCTAATACATCCATCAAATCAAGTGGATCAAGGTTGACAAAATCTTGGCTGAAATTATTTCTTTCAAATATTTCCTTAAAACAACCAGCTCTTTTATCACCATTGTTTGCTGAATCCGACCAATACTGAAACTCGTCGGCTGGTGTTAACAGGGATCCAAAGTTATTATCCGATTTGCGTCGATCAAAATTATCACCTGTTTTACGTAGATAGCTGCCCAGGCCTGCTTCTAATTCACTAAGTAAATGCTGCACCTTTGGATCTACACTTTTATTGGATACATCACTGTTTAAGATGAGTGGACCAAAAATCTTTTTAATGGCATGGTACAGCGTTGTTGCTGGTGAATTGAACATTGACGACACTAATACGTTGACATGTATGTTTTCAGGAGTAATGGCTTCTGGTTTTATTTTAAAAAAAACAATACATTGTTCGTCAGGACTGTTGGACTGCAGTTCATTATAGAGCAGAATGTTTTTACCACTTTGATTGACACTTACAAGCACTGTTTTGTTTCCATCATCCAGAAAATCATTGATTTCTTTGGATCGTAGTAAATTTTGTATCACATCATCATTAACAGTTATGCCAAAATAATTTGCTACTGTTGCAAGAACAAACTCTTTTCTAATATCTCCAGACATTTTGATTATTCATCGAAACATTATACCATCATTTCTAGCAATAAACAAAAACAAGATACACCAGTAATTGAAATAAAAAATTATAATATATTATAATTCATCATTTCTGCTATTGAAATTCAAATGAGAATGTGATAGAAATTTTCATTTTGACTTTAAATGATGTGGCAATCATTTTGCCTACATACATACATACCAAATTTCTAAAGTTGCAGACCGGAACATCTCATTCACAATGTCAAGAATAGTCAAGTTGGTTAGATTCCTTTTAAAATGAAAGGTCCGATACAAAAATAAGAGCTGATATAATAAACACTGGTTACAGATAACATGAACAATGTGTGTTCACAAAGAATAAAATAAAAATTTTCAAATATTTTTCTTAACTTCTTTCTACTGCCTACAGTACAGCCCAAAAGAAACTTCACATTCACAAAGGAGTGAATTGTACAGTTTTATTAAAATCTTTTGTGCTCACCTCGAAAATTCCAATTGTGGTAGAAGCCCGGAAGCAAATAGAATGATAGGTGCCCTTCTCCTTCCCTTAACTACTGAAGTGCCATTCCCTTATAAGAAGAGAGTATTAGAACAAATGAACAAAGCTAATGTTAGAACAAAGCTAAGGTAACACTAAGACGTTAAAAAGATTTAGCTATACAGAAGGCAAAAAATAAAAATAAAAAAATTAATTAATAAAAAAGGTTTAATTAAATGAACTGCTTCTGGACTCCTTCCTCCTTCGATACATTAAAATACTTTCGTTTTACTTAATGTAACCGTAATGCACATAACTTCCTTCAATTTATACCTAAAGACGTTTTGCTGAATTTGTAATATTTTTCCACAAGAGACGAGAGGGGGGAGCTAGGGGGACGCTAACTTGACAGCTAAACTTACTTCCCGCTTTATTTTTGTTTACTTTGTTTGATAAGCGAGACCCGGTAGTTGAGTCGCTCGTTCTACAGTCAGCCAGAAATCTAAAATGTTTCAGAAATATAATTTTCAACAAATGTGTGTTATAGTATAACTTATGAGGCTGGTTCATGTTAACTTATCTTTTTCCTTGCTTATTATTCTCTACATAGTGTGTTCAAAATAAATAAGATATTGTGCAGCCGTGAGCTAAAAGACCACTATGTTCGTGAATGTTTTCAAAAGAGATCACAATAATGTTTGCGTTTCTACTATAAAGCTAATTCGTTGCCACCAATATTCCCCGTTTTACAAGTCGTCGAATGGTTTTATCTGTGATTGATGTCAATTGGCAACGAATTAACTTCATTCTAAACCCGTGGAATGTTGGTGGATGCCTCCTTCCGTTTGTTAGCTAGACTGACGGCAGCAGTCAGGGTAAACATCAATTAGGGAAATGTGTATATTGTTGGTATAATCCCCGGCTTCCTTCACTTACCGGACCCGGACCCGTCCGTGGAACTCATAAAAACGGGGACTCAAATTAGAAAACGGAGACCGATATTAGAAAACGGGGACACATATTAGAGAACGGGGACCCTCGCTACAGTCTAGTGCGTGGTAAATCCAAGATTAAGCTGTAGCATAAGCTTGGTTTTCACCTGAATAATAAGTAAGTGTCTTTCCTCTCCAACCAAGGGCATTTCGCCATTTCTTAAATATCAATGATTATTACAATAGTATAAATAAAGAGCGTACTGTGCGATGGGCGTTGAGTGAAATTTAGTAAAACTACCCAAACGTACAAGAGAAGGTTACTGTGAAGCAGTATAGAACGGTATAGAGTAGTAGCCGCCGCTGTAAATATAGAAATCGATAGTTGAAAGCAGACTTAAATTATAGGTTTTTTAACTAGAACAACCCCTTTTAGACATCAATCTGGCTCTCAAGATGAGTGCTAAGCTGAGCAGATCGATTTACCACTGTTATAGTCGGTGGCATGACTCGGTCAGGTTTTAAACCCTGACCTCCCTACATTTGAACTAATAATTTGAAAGGTCCCTTTACCTATAATTTTTATGTCGAACACCCTCTATTAATCGAATCATAATGAAATGTTGTTTTTTTTTTGGACGATCGAAAAAACAGCGAGTCTAAGGCCCAGTTTTTTCGTATTGAATCGTTTTTATCGAAGTCAATCGATTGAGATAGCATTGACCGCTGGAGTGATATGACTTACATGTCTATGTAATTGTTATTCATTATTGAATAAATATTGTTTTTATCGAAGTCACTATTGAATAAATATTTATGTAAAAGGTAAAAGTGTTGCTGTCGAGATGTTATTAAAAAACAGTAACAAAAAAGATGGGATTTAATTTGCTCAACTTCTTTTGTGATCTTAAACAAACTCTTCCCTGCAGACTTTTACATAGAAATCTGAATGGAAAGCATAAGACGATCACATAAATCATTATTGTATCAATTTCTAAAAAAAAATATTTACACTATGCTACACTTTCAAACTTTTGTTAGTGGAGCTTTACCATTAGATTGATTTTGTATTCGTGATGTGATAATGGATGGTCTGATTGGAATAAAAAGACTTTCTTCGTCGGATTTCCAAACGCCTATATCGGATTTCTGTTTTGCATATCGGTGTTTAGTACCAAATGAAACTCGGAAACGAGTTTTTTTCAGATTTTTCCTCGGACAATATCTATGTGACCGTCCTAGAGTTGTTGTCTCGTTCATTTTACCATCCTGTTTGACGAGGTAACCTTCCTTCATTCTGGGAGATCGTTTTTTGTTGCATTTTGTAATATTCAAGCAAGTCATCAAACAAGTTATTTCATTCATTGAATCGTCTCCTGTCTCCATGAAAGGTTTTTCATCATAAGGAACAGTTCCTAAAAGTGCACCCTCCATTCTCCTTTCGGCAGCAGTTAACGTCACTTTGGATTGAACGCTATGCTGAATTTTCTTTCGTTTTTGAAAAAGTCGATTTTCAGAATTTGAAGCATCAGTTCCTCTTCGCGCATATCTTGGAGTATCCAACCTTCGTTTTGGTTGCGATAACAACACTTTGCATTTTTTGTTTCGAATTATAAGGGCTAATTCCTCCTCGGAAGAGCTGTAATCTAGTTTTTTAACTCTTTGTCGTTTCTTACTGGTTGTAGTTTCCATTACTCTGAAAATTTTCTTTCTAACGATAATGCTAATTTGACGTCAAATATAAATAGAGATAGTTTTAGCAAATGTTCATTGAATAACTAACTGGTTAGGAAATTATTTAAAAGCACCTGATTCTTTTGAAAAATCTCATGTTTTTTATCAACTGATGAAACAAAGTCATTTTAAGCATTCTCGGAAGTATAAAAAGTTTCATGCAAGACAATAGTTGATTACAGTCAGGTGACAATATCGGTGCACAAAACTGAGAAAAAACTGATTTAATATATACGTTTTTCTTTTGCAGTTGTTGCTGTTTCCTTACCAGTTATTTCTTCGATGAACTTTTGCTTTAAGCCTGCTTCACACTTATGACGCATACGTATACGCATACGCAAGTACCTTTTTGCGCTACAGTGGAAAATGTAACTAAATGGGAACGAGCCTTTATTATGGGTTTTTTTCTGCTCGGGCGTAAAAATTCGTGTTTTTCATACGGACCATGTGCAAATGTTAAAAGGTGCGAATACTATTGGATCTGCGCATGCTCCATAATGAACGCTCAGCTTTCTGTTCGAGGAGGGGGAAAGATTAGGAATGGAAAACGCCTTTAAAGCTGCATGATTCCGAGTTAAACGACATTGTGCGGGACCACAAAAAATATATATGGGTAAAAAAATCACAAAGTATTTTTGAGTTAAAATAAAATAAAGATATGAAAACGATGTGTAAGGGCTTTTCGATAGCACGCACTTTAACAATTTAGTATAAATTCTTAAAAATTCTTCCAATACACATCCCTCAAACTTCTGTTTAAACACTTTATTGAGGCCTAAGGTAATGTTAGTTAGGTCAGAACACTGGATTTTAACAGAAATTCGGAGAAGGTCTATAGAAACAAAAAACTACACAAGTCCATGGTTCATATTTCATTTTCAACAACACAAAATAATGATAAATAATGTCACATTTGAGATATATAGGGACACACCTCTTAATTGGTTCTGTTGAGAGACAGTGAGACTCTATTTATTCAACCTTGGTACCAGACCTCCATTCAACTTTGTATTATTCGTTTACTCGTGAAACGAACATGAAGCGAACAATTTCGAAGCGATGTTTATTCGCTTTACGTTCGTTCGTTCAAATTTCGAATCTATCTTTATACGATGGATCAAATATAATAAGATTTAGCCCTAAAAGTTAACTAAAAAAATTGGATCAACTCGAGAAAATTTGATATTTATATACAAAATAAGGCTAAGCTAGTTTCCTACTTTACTAGCCTAGGAAATAAAATAAATCTAGTTTAGAATTTCTGTTTATGCGACTCCCAACATGTCTCGTTTTGTGATATTTTTTACGAAATTATATTTTAAAGATATTTCGCAACGAAAGTAACATGGCAACGAAGATATGGCAATAACAGAAATTCGGTTTTAAATTTCATCGAGATATAATTCCTTATCATTTCTTATAATATAATTTCGCATAATTTATAAAATTCAACAACAACAAAAGTTTCTACAATTCTATAGTTCTAATAATAATTCTATAGTTCCACTAATTGTGAAGGTACGGGAAGTGAAGCAAAAAAGGGATTTCTTTGACCATAAAAAAGGGGGATAGCTCTATAGGAGGGAAAGGTAAAGCGGCGTCTGAAATATAAGAAAGAGAAAAGTATGAGAACTGAAAAAATAAAGAAAAAAGAGATATTTAATAACTGGTAATACTCGAATATAATGCATATTTTTTAAAAATTCAAATAATGTTTAAATATATTGCATAAATTAAACTAATATTCACAGTAAAAGAAACTCAACTGGCTGATTAGCATAATTTATTCCTTTGGGTTTTTTTTTTCGTCTTCTTGTCTGAAAAAAATAAATAATAAAAAAAAATAGCCAAAAACTTAACGAAGAAAAACAAACTTCAAGAATATTTTTTGCTTTCTTCCTATACTAATATGCAATCTTGCTTTTTTCTTACCTAACTTTTAAAGAAAGAACGTTAGGTAAAATTTCTCGGGAAGTTCGTCAATAGATGTTTGCTATTTTTAGTTATTACTAAAAAACATTACTAACCCAGCAAGCACACGACGGACGTCGTTTGAACGTTAGATGGACGTCCATACAACGTCTGAATGTTGTTTGGATGTTAAAACGACGTCACGTGCCTGCTTGGAAGGATATCACCATTAAAATTCGAATTCTTGCAGAAGTATCCCGAAAGTATTTATTTCAAACCGCCCGGAGATTGCTATTATTTTTTTTGGAAGAACAAGAAGAAAAAGAAGAACAAGAAGAACAAGAACAAGAAAGAGAAAAACTACCTGTTCTATGGAATTCTTGATGATAAGTGAAAACAAATCTTAATACGCATTCCAAGGATGCATTGATTGCGTGATAAAATGGGTAGGCTGCTGTTGAATATAGACATAAGGCGAAAATTCTTGTTGGAAAGTGGGAAATGTGATTTGATGCTGTTGGATGCCAAACCCAGGGTAGGAAACCTAATAAAAAGTTAAAGAAATTAATTAGTAAGAAGGTTTTGTGTTCGTCAGTATTTTAAAAGGCTACGACCAGAATCACGTGATTTTATGACTTTGTATGGCACCCAAAGTCGATTGAAGGCGAGGCGATGATACTACGGGCTCGGAAAAGTAAACAAACACAACAATCACGTGGTCTTTGGGTCGAAGCCTCTTTGTAAAAATGCATAATGAACAAGAGAAAGATTCACTGAGAGCATAAAGTACCTCAGATGGAGAGCAAGAGTTTGATTGAACCATAACAGGAGGATGTTTCATTTGTTGTTGCAGTGGTGGAGATCCTTGAACAGGTTTCAATATGTGATTGGGCGGGGATGATGGCGGCGTTAGAGGTTGGTAGCATGGGTACGCCATGATTTGAAATGTAGGTGACGGTATAGGTGAAGAACTGGGTCTCGATTCTTGATTGACAGGTATGAACACTGTTGATCCTAAAAAGAAAGAAAATGGCATGAAATTTCATATCATTTCTTTATGAAAATTCGAGACAATATATATTTTTTACTATTATTTTTTTTACTTCTCGGTACATTTGGATTGATATGATCAAATTGGGAACCATTTTTCCGAATTGCTCTCCTGATTCGTATTTTCTTGCTACACATGCGAACAGCCTTCTGGGACACTAAATGATCTACATTCTCCTGATCATCGAACGTAACAAAGCCATACCTTAAAAAATATATAGGAGAGTGTTTATTTTTTACCAACGTTAAATAAAGATGAAATAAATAAATAAAATGCTAGGAAACGACATTTCAGATGTCGAGAATAGTGATTGAGAAATTATACCCTTTGCTCTCGGCAGTTACTCTATCCGTTACAATCCGAACGTCTTTCACTTTTCCATATTCAGAAAAAAATTCTTCCAACATTTTCTCTGTTGCCTGGAAGAACAACAATCAAAATGATTGTAAAAACGTAAAATTTTGCCTGCAAGACAACAAAACTGAAGAAGTTAGGAGGGAAATTCGGAAAACCTGTGGTGGAATTCCTCCCAGAAATATTTTATTCGGATTTTCAATTTCAGCATCAGTGGATAAGATGTAAATTGGTGAAGGTGCATCCATATTCTATAACAAAAAATCAAATAACATGTTGTAACTTCGGAAAAACAATCGGAGATATTGGGTTATATTCGGTAACGTCGGGACAACTCCGAAATTTGAATTAAGGGGTGGATACATCTACCGATTTCTAACCAGCTAAACTTCTTGGTTAAAGCTTTCTGAAAATCGTCTGAAAGAGGCATACACGACCCTCACGCTCACTTACCAAGACAAATTTAACAAGGTTTACACCACGAACTTTGACGTTCTTAAACGCCGACGTAATAACAACTAAAGATTGTTTCGACCACATCATATTAAACCATTTACATAAATAATTTAACGGCTTATAGAGTAAAGAGTTAGTGAAGTGCACTCAAGTACCAGAAGCTAAAAACTTCGAAAAGAATGTCCCAAAAATATAAAATATATTAAACATAGGAATGTGACCCACCTTTATTGGCATTTCCATTTTGATAGAGACAATAATACAAATTCAATTAATTCTATGCGTCAAACAGCAACTTTCTGTGTGAACACGAATGGCTTTCAACCTCATATATTTAAAAAGTTGCTGATATTTAGGCGCGTTATATAAACTTGTAATTTCATTGGTTTATAGAATGAATTGTTCCAAAGACAGTACCTAATTACTCGTATCGAGTTAAAGAAGAGAGCGTCCTCATGAAACCTACCCACACGTGATGTTAAGCATAACCATTAAGCATAATGACTCCTTACTGAAGGTGCTAAAGATGTGTTTTTCGAAACCACTGAATGGGGAGTTTATTTCTTTTCTTCTGGGGTTTTTAGTTTTGCAATTTTTTTACAAAATGCTCTGCATCCAACACGACATGAAAAGAAATTTTGTTTATCCTGCACATTACGTAATACGAATATCTCCTAACACGTCTTTTTTATAGGTAGATTTTAGAAAATACGGCTCTTATGAATTTCCTTTTATCTCTAAGAGGCAATTTCTAAGAGGCCAAACCTTGCCACCTTAATAAGCCTCGTTTTGATGCGTTGTATTGTTTCACTGTAAATACTTAATTATAAATTTTGATTAACAGCAAATCACTGTGAAAAATTCGCAAGGATTGCGTAAGAAAAATAACTAACAGCTGTACCTCATTTGGCAAGATCAAATATTATATTGGTCATAGAAATTACTACTTTCGATGACAGGTGTTTCATTTTTTGAAAATTTTTTGCTCTGCTTCGATATCCCAAATTTAAGACACTTTGATTGACAAAATGCTTCAACTATCTAAGCCGTTCTTGAGAATTATAATCGAGTCAAAAAGCTTTCTTGTCTTGTTTGGTCATTTGCAATGTAATAATGTGAAATACACTGCGCAACATCATTGAGCACACAAAGTGATAGTACCGTAAAATGCCTAAATCAAGTGCGTATAAAAAGGGATAAAGAGTATAAAAAGGAATAAAAAAAGACATATTAAATAATGAAGTTTTGTCAAAAAAGTCGAAAAGAAAAAAAAGAAAGGTTGAAAAACTTGTGGGACATGTGCCGAAAGCTCTGGTCAAGATGTTGTATCCAATCATGAATGTGTGGCGATTTTTACATGGTTGAAAACAATCAGATGATAAACGTTCTGCTACCAAAGACAATCGATTGAACTTTCATGTACATACAGTTGACTCTCTCTAATTCGAATCTCTACTATCCGAATATTTCTATTATCCGAATGAATTTAAAGTCGCCGTCAATTTTCCTTAAGAAACTCTCTTAATTAACTTTCTACTATCCGAATCTCTGTAATCCGAAAACCTCTATAATTCGAACGAATTATAAGGTCCCCTCAGCAAAATTATCTCTATAATTCGAATATTCAGAGTGTAAACCATGCATTAAAACCATGATGATGACCCTTTTGCAAATTTGGATGTCGAAGAAGACGTCATTGAAAATTTGCGAGGTGATCTCCAAGTCATGAAAGGCAAGTTCAATGTAAACTTTGAATTAACTGCAGACGAGCTTGTCGATATTGACTTTGAGATCAGTGTTTCTGGTCTCATATCCGATAAAGACATCATTGCCGAAGTGAGTGGATGTGTTGACTGCAACGATAGTGAGGATGATGATTCCGACAACGAAGAACCAACCGAACTGTTGACAAAACCCGATTTTAAAGATGCCATGAATGCCATTTCCATCCTTGAGGAATACAGCATATTTACGAAATTTGGAGTAGATTTGAGGAAAGCACTAAGCGACGCAAGTCGTGTGCTTGACTTGGACTACCTCGTCAACAAAAAACAATCCAAAATTGAACATTTTTTTGAGAAATCCTGAGTGTAGTAAATATAAATAAAGATTTTCAAAAAGAACTCAATTTTTTGTTGTTGTGTTTTCATCTTGGTGGTTTTTGTTATTTTTTCAAAATTTCCGATTTTTATCTCTCTAATTCGAATTTTCACTCTTCAAGTCTGAAAATTCGAATAAGAGAGACTGTCTATTATTCGAATCTCTCTATAATCCGAATAAAAATTTGTCCCCCTTGAGATTCGAATTAGAGAGAGTGAACTGTATTATTATAAATGCTGCAAAAACTCATAAAAAATATATCCATAACAAGATTAAAGAAGCAGAAAAAGATTTCGCATTTTAAGTGAAACAAAATATTCAGTGTCTTCGATGTCCCCTTAAAATTTTGGTAAGGATTTGGTGCGCTTAAGAACGGGTGCGCTTATAACTAGATGCGCTTGATTTAAACATTTTACGATATCACTGCATTGCGTACCCAATCTATATAAAAAAGGATTGCGCAGTCGTGAGCTAAAAGACCATTATGTTTGGAAGCGAAGGTTTTGTTTTAAAAACATCACAGTGCTTATGAAAGAGGCATGATGAGAAAACAACAATTTCACTGAAGGTCGACATAAAAATAAATAAAAATTCCTCTAATCAAAACATTCACTTCAAAATCAATAGAAACGATTTTGAAAAGGTGAGTTCAATTATGTTTTGATCATGAGTGATGTTTATAAAAGCATAAGGTTTCAATTTCCGATTGACCTCAGTTGCGTGCTGTATGGTGTGATAAAAATCAACAGAGTTTTATTGCTACATGAAACCAAATGATCCCATTGGAAACCCATAAAACATTCAAAAACCATAATCTATTATAGTCAAACTATGATAACATTTCTTTCATGTGAAATATTAATAGGAATGAATATGTATAATGTTTGAGAATGGTGAATATTAGACGTCAGAATATTGTTTTTGTGGTAAAGATTATAAATTATGTAATGTCCAGCTCGTATCTTTTTACCTGATGGTGGACAAATTTTTCGAGTCAATTTCGTAATACAATCATGTTTGCAGACAATGGATGAAGCAGGATCCGTCCGAATTCGATCTTTGGAAAATCAACAAACCTCTTGCCTAGCTCTATAACTTTGGTGTCAAATATCATTTACCATTTATATAACAGATGAATACGTGATAAAACATTTAAAAACACACGACTCACTGCACATTGGAGGAGATTGTAAGGATCTTACTGTAAGTAAATATATGTTTATCCTAATTTTTTCGTGAAATTTTTTAAAATAAATCAAAATATTTTCTACGGAGTGATTGGATTTAAAAAGGTTTTGTTGTATTCAGCCACCGCAAAGTTTTCAATAAAAGAGATATTGCAATTCTTGAGTTTTCAGGAAATTATCTATTATTAATTCTAGGAGACATATTCTTTGATTCTGCTTTCCAAGGAATCTACGACTTCGAGGGTGATCACACGAAGTGGACCAGCCCGGCAAACCGGTAAGGCGGTCTGAATTAATTGCAACAAATTTCAGCGGGCGGAGAGTAACTTTATATGGCGAAACTTTTGTGGTGTCTAATTAAATTCGATTAAGTTACACACAAGGTAGTACACTTGTGTGATCAAATGAAAATTTACTTTAAACGGAAACATTTTCTGTTGCTTAGTCTAAGTTAGAGCATGTAAAATTTCAAAAAGATGGCGCGAAAACCCTGAAATTATTCACGGATAGACAATTTCGTTGATTAAATCAGACAAAAGTCATGCTATTGCATATTGCAATCAAGTCAGTCTGAGCAAAATTTGCCAGACTTTATTCAGAATGCGATACCAAATTAAGTGTTTGATTCAAATTAAGTGTTTGAAATAGGAACCGTTCGTGTCTTCAAAAATAGCCTAAGTATATATATAGCTGCAAGGAAAACTGACTGATTTCTTGTTCTTTCACCCCTCCACCAACGCCGCTAATAATGGGAAAGGGTTTGAGTAGGGTAGAATTACATAGAATTTATCTGTAATTTTACTTCAGATTTGCATGCTGCTTCTCATAGCCACAGCACTAAAGATATATATTTTATTTTCATGTTTTCATATAGAGACCCCTTTCGAGAGAATAACAAATTCACCAATATGATGTTTTGAATTATGGAGCAGAGAACACAAATATTAACACAATGTGACTTGAAAAGTCATCTAATAACTTGTGTCCTTTAAATGTCTTCATTTGTGGTGAACAACATTTTAACAACATTCATTACTAATTGTTTTTATGAGGAGTCATTTAATGAGTCACTTTAAGGAGTCCTTTAAGATGCTGTCGATAATTCCTGCGAAAATTCCAAATAATGCTAACCCACAAAAATTAATTCCAATTTTTTTCAAAATTTACAAGTGATTATCTGTACGCAATTCTTCTTTTCACTGTATACAAACACTTTAAAGATGATGAGATTGGTAGCATTTGTATCATAGTAAAAAGTCATCAAAGGTGCAAAATATATCGTGCATTTTCATCATTGCGCGTTGTAGAAATTTGGAATTTCTTTGACAAAAAAAAAATTTCTGTAAAATATGCCGTATTTACTGGAAGGAGCACCTCCCTTGAATAAGCGCCCCCTTTTGACGTGATATATTTAATGAGCGCCTCCCTCTAATGAGCGCCCCTCTTTTCTCTCAAATGGGGCACTCATTTGAAAAAATTATATACAAAGGTGGGGCTCATTTGGGAATTAAATAAAAAAAATCTATAACACCTCTAATTTAAAAAAGCACCCTCCCCCCCTGTTGAGAACCCAGCCCCCTGGGCGCTCACTTGAGTAAAGACGGTATGCCACATTCGCTTATCCACGAAAATTAATTCCCGTGAAATATCTGCAAAAATATCCATGAAAAATATCCACAAAAAAATAAAGAAAAGTTTTTTAACCACTAGAATTATATAATTCCGCAATATTCTATGAAAATCCTTAATACAGTTAGGTTGCTCAGGGTGAATTACCGTGTTTGGCTGCGTTATATTTTGAAATTTTTTGCTACTGGTTCAAGCAGTTTTGATTTGAAATGGGTTAAACTTGTGTTGGCGGTCTAGCTATTTTTCAGTCTTCCGGTTGTGGGCCATTAAGGTCGTTAAGGATACCTTGCGGGTCATAAAGGAGGCCCTGCGGGTAACCGAGGAGGCTGTGTGGGTTGCAAAAAATCGCTGAATTTGAAGAGATTTTTATCGGGTTTTTTTTTCATCTTAATTATTGCCTAGTATTAAATTAAAGTAACAAAACTTTTTTTAATTTTCGATGTCCAATAACATTAGTTCCATTCATTCCCAACTTTGACTTACAGAATCACTTTTAAAAAACAATTTAAATTGCAAGAATAAATAACATTTTTGCACGCGATCTGAAAAATATCATTAACTTTCTATCTCTTTTATCAAGATAAGTCTTCTTTAATATAGAGCAGGAAAAAGGCTAAAGTCACCAGTTCGATAGAATAAGAATAAGATAGAAACAAGTAGCAAATTATTCAACCGATTGTGCACCAACTTCATCATTCTAATAAGTTCTAGGATGACAAATACAACTCATCACGTTATCATTTAGAAATAAAATGATCACTCTATTTATTGCAAAACTTGTTTTATCGAATAAACGCCCTTATTTCTATAAATGCCCTTCTCAACTAAACGCCCCTCCGAAATATGATATTTAAAAAAAAAACCTCTTGAACAAACACCACCTTCGATAATCTTTTGTATGTAGGGATCTTGCAACACAATACTTCATATTCCCAATTTTCATTTTTGCAATAAACAACCCGTTTGTATGAACGCCCCCTAGAAATGTTTGATTTTTACTTCCTATAACTTCATTTGTCCTGCTAACAAATGTTTCCGTTTTATAGAACATGATAAGAATACTAAGCCGCAGTAAAGGCATTGCCTCTCTATTCACGAAGTGCAGAAATTTATCTGCTTCAGCTGAACCAACTTCATATAGGATCGTAGCAGCAGAGCGAGAAGAACAACACTTACTTCGAGTGTCATGGCAAGACAGGAATACATGTGATTTTCCACATATATTTCTTCGCGATAATTGCCAGTGTCCAGAATGTTTTCATCCAACGTCCAAGCAAAGACTTTTTGTAGCACAGTCAGTTGACATTGATATTCAGCCTCAAACAATCACACACAACACACATACAAACGAAGTCAAAATTACCTGGCCAGATAATCATTGCAGTGTATATACCGGGAAATGGCTTCAAGAGAGAACATTTCCAAAGCCACATGAAAAAATCAAACCAACGACTTTATACGGTCTTGAAACAGCATTATGGCCCGACAATATCAAAGAAACATTGCCGACGGTTCAATTTGATGCGTTAATGTCGGATGACAAAGTATTGTTAACTTATATAGAGAACCTATATGTACTTGGTTTGTGTATTGTGAAAAACTCACCATTGAAACCAGAAATATGTGACGAAATGGCCAAGAGAATGTCTCAAGGTTACGTAAAACAGACACATTATGGGTGAGTACAGCTCCTCTTCCTTTGTGTAACAACCACAATTTATAAAGCTAAACTGCTGATGCAATCGTTTCGTGTTTATTTAAAAAAATCTCAGAAATGAAGAACTATATTGAAAAGAATCAATCTCTCTTTTAGAAATATCTTCACAGTTAAAAATAAAAAATCTCCAAATAATTTAGCCTACACAAGTGAAGGGATACTTCTTCATGTCGATCTCCCGTACTATTCTTACCAACCAGAGGTAAGAATCATTCATCATAAAGTTTCTTTCAGCGGACACAATTACTACCCGTTAATTTCACATAAAACTCTTTTCTGACTCCAATTGCCCTCACAAATTGTCTCTGTCTGTCTTGGCAAGATCACCTTTATAACCACCAGAGGCTCGCTAGAAAGATAAGCAAGCCTCAAAGAGACAGGTAGTCCTTCTCTTAAGTTAAGGTATAGGTGGCTTTAGAGAGCACAACCAAAATAAGGACTGAGCCTGGCCGATTTTTATTCGTGTTTATTAAAACAATGCGTGTAGTTTTCTTACATGTTTCTTCCAGATTCAAATACTTCATTGCATCGAACAAAGTCAAGGTGAAAATTCTGGATCCAGTCATTTAGTGGACGGGTTTAAAGCGGTTGCAGAACTGAAGAAAAGATCACCAGAATACTTCGATCTCTTAACTAAAATCAAGTTTAAATTCAACGATATTGGAACTGATATGTACGGTAAATTTCAAGCTGAATATGAGCAGCCAATCATAAGGTTAGTTCATTACTGAAAACGCCACTTGGGCGATTTTTCGGGAGTTCAAAAAATGAAGATCACGTGATTTTTCCCGTTGGCCGTAATATTATCGCATTTCTCGACTGCAATCAACTTTGTGACGCGTCTAATGTTCTAAAATCGCGTTATTCGGGTAGTAGCCCCTTTAACTTTTCAATTTTACAACGAGATCGCTTTGAATCAATAGCATGTGTTTATAGGCATGTTCTGATCTAGAATGCTATGCACATCTTTTCCATCTCATCGTGATCATTTTTTGTAGTTTGGATAAATTTGGCAACGTGGATGGAATAAGTCACAATAACCATGTGCGAAGTTCTTTCATAAACGCCACCTCAGAAGATGTCTTCACCTCATACAAAGCGTACCTTGTCCTGCAGAATATCCTTTACCAGGAGAATATGCTGCTCGAATACAAAATGGAGCCAGGTGATATTTTATCTTTCAATAACAAACGTGTTTTGCATGGACGAACTTCTTTCGATGCAAGAACGACAAGTCGCTGGTTGACAGGCTGTTATTTCGATTGGGATGGCGTGTTATCAAAATATAGGGTTGTCAGGTCCGAACTGGAAAGTTCAAAAGGACATCTAGAAGCTGGTAATAGTTAACCGAATATTAAGAATTAAAAATCCATTTACAGTGTGAACGGCGGGTAATGTATTATTCGTTAATTTCAGCAGTTATCAAGCCGAACTTCCTAACATATAATTCAACTAACAATTTCGCCTCACCTAAGTTTATGGTGCAAACCTTATAAATTTGGTCTGGGTTAGTGAGGTTAGAGACAGACTATCCCTCGTTCTTTCAAATATTTTAGAAGACTTTTCACTCACCGTAAATTTATAGTCTGGAGAAGTTGTCAGTAAACATACTCTAAGGACCGTTTTCCATTCAAAGTATTTTTCTGCTCCTGTGGGGAAAACTGCATGCATTTTTCCTGCTTTAATTTTGTAGCAGAGTGCGTGCATTTCTCAAAGATGTTTTTTTGAAATGAAATGTAATTGTAATTCTATATTCTAATTGGCTGACATAAAAAGTGCGTTGATCACGAGCACAAACTCCATCAGAATTTAAATATTTTTGCTTCTGCACGTGTGCAGTAAAAAAAATGCATGGATTTTTCCGTCCGAGCAGAAAACAACTCTGCCTGGAAAACGGCCTCACAAGGCGAATATTTTGCACGAAACGAATTTTCAGGATAAAGATCTTGTTCTGATTGGTGCGAAAATTTCTGACGATTTTTTTTTACCCAATCACAACGTGATTTTTTTACGCGAAAAAATCCTTCGCGCTTAGGATCTTATACAAATAGTTATTTCATCTTTTATAAATTTTTTTTCAAATTCAGATGATTTTTTAATGAATCAATTTAGTAATTCTTTGTTTTGAGATGTAACCTTTTTATTAACTGAAATCTGTTAAGTTATATCAACACCTGATGATATAATGATACACAAAGTCCAAGGGTCAAATTGAACAAACAAAAAATTCCATAATTTGTCCTTTTCATATGGTGCAAATTCAAAAATGATCTGAATTACATGAATTTAGCACGTGATATATAGCACGTGATGAATTTAGCACTTTTATATGAATTTATGAATGAACGATGAATTTAACAATTTAATATATATATATATATATTATAATCGTTCACCCGCTAAACTAGTGTGTATTTTCACTAAAATAAATAAATAAATAGATAAATAAACTCAAAGACAAAATAATAATAATAATAAAAAGACCTTAATCGCCTTTTTCTGATTTCTTTTTTTGTTGAGTCACCATGAATATAATTATTGGATGATCAGATTAGGAGTATCATACATATAACATAATCAAAGTTGATACAGACGATGCAGAATTTTTTTGATGAATCACACAAAAATATGTGGCTGTTTATTTTTGAACTAATTGTTGGTTTATTCAATTATACTATTTGTTTCGCGTTAATTGATAATCACTTTCGAACGACCTCTCATAACGATTTCAATACTATCTATACTATCCAACATTCCATTCGTCAGCTTATTTCCTATGTCATTCCGATCCGCTCCCACCATAGAAAATACGAGAAGATACTATTTCTATGGTTCCATACGGATGCCCATAGAGGAAATGAATTTGGATGGACTGAAATAAATTCATTATTATTATTATTGTTATTATTTTATCTGAAGGCTTTGGATTATTGTCAGGAGAATGGTACACATCATCATATCACGTGCACGCGCCCATGTGATTATACAGCTTTTATGTAATAGATTTGTGAATTATGTTCAAAAACTAGCAAACATCATGCTGAACCATCATGATTACTTTGCAATGTTTATGATACTTTCAAAACGGGGGTAATAAAAAAATTAACAAAAGAATTAAAACAAGCGTAAATAATAAAAGAATTGAATCTAATGAAAATCATTATTATATTGATAAATGCACAACAATAAAGCTATCAATAGGTTTTTATGCTATTGTTATAAGTATGTTGTTATTATTGTTTATAAACTAAATTACCCCCTAATCGATTTAATGTAATGAAGTGTTTATAAGTTGCCGTTTTTTGTATATCATTTTCATTCATAATTTTTTGTTTATGTTCATGTATCTACGCTTATACGAATTCACTTGCTAAGGGCTCCTGATAGAGATGGTAAGGTTTATATATAGAGATTTCTATTTATTTTTTTCATATCTGTTTTTACAAAAAATGTATTTTTTACTGATTTTGAGTTAATTTCTTCAGGCTTTACCTTATGCCTCTGCTGAAGAGTTTTATCAATCTGTTGTCTCCAAAAATCCACACGAGACAGAATTTCATCAAGCAGTAAAAGAAGTTGCTTATTCTTTGTGGGATTTTATTGTCAAGAATCCTGATTATGCTAAAGATGGGTTGCTTCAACGCTTTACAGAGCCGGAAAGGACAGTCATGTTCCGAGTTCCTTGGCTAGATGACAATGGAAAAGTTCATGTTAATCGTGGTTATAGAGTTCAGTTCAATTCTGCTATTGGACCTTACAAAGGTGGACTACGATTTCACCCATCGGTAAATTTGAGCATATTAAAATTTCTAGGATTTGAGCAGACGCTGAAAAATTCACTTACAACTTTACCAATGGGTGGTGGAAAAGGTGGTTCTGATTTTGACCCTAAAGGTAAATCCGATAATGAAGTAATGAGATTTTGCCAGTCCTTTATGACTGAACTTTCACGACATATTGGACCAGATACTGATGTTCCTGCTGGAGATATTGGGGTTGGAGGTCGAGAAATTGGTTACTTGTTTGGTCAGTACAAACGTATTCAAAATGCATTCACAGGTGTTTTAACTGGTAAAGGTTATAACTGGGGTGGAAGCTTATTGAGACCAGAAGCAACTGGTTATGGTGCTGTGTATTTTACTCTTGAGATGTTGAAAACAAAAAATACTGATCTCAGTGGAAAAACAGTGGTAATTTCTGGTTCAGGAAATGTTTCATTATTTGCTTGTCAGAAAGCTACCTCCCTTGGTGCCAAGGTGGTGACAGTTTCTGATTCATCTGGATATGTACATGACCCAAATGGTATTGATTCGAACAAGCTTGCATTTTTAATGGATTTGAAATTCACACGTCGAGGTAGAATCAGGGAATATGCTGATAAATATTGTGTCAAATTTTATCAAGGTGAGCGACCATGGAAAGTAAAGGCTGATATTGCTTTGCCTTGTGCAACACAAAATGAATTGGAATTAAAAGATGCAGAAAGCCTTGTTTCAAATGGTGTTCAATGTGTTACAGAGGGAGCGAACATGCCTACTACTCCTGAGGCTGTTGAATGCTTCCATAAAGCACGTGTCTTGTTTGCTCCTGGAAAGGCATCTAATGCTGGTGGTGTTGCGACAAGTGGTCTTGAAATGAGTCAAAATAGCACTCGATTGCAATGGTCGAGAGAGGAGGTAGAGCAAAAATTGCAAAACATAATGAAAAATATACATGAAAATTGTCGAAAATATGGATCACTGGAAGATGGGCATATTGACTATGTGAAGGGTGCCAATATCGGTGGGTTTGTTAAAGTTGCGAATGCTATGAAAGATCAGGGAGTGGTTTGAAGTCTCTGTATTATATTTGAACAATTGCTCTGTATTTTTAAATTATAGTAGTCTTGTAGAATTTGTATAAATTAACATGTTATTTATTATACTCTTCTGAATTGAATCTTCTAAATGCACATAACACATGCCATTAATTGAAATCCATTAATTATATAATTAAATTGGGTACTTTAATGGAAGTACACGTTGTTGTTTTTTATAAGCAACAAGTGTATAAGCAACACTAGTAAATTTTCCCAAAAAGTTAAGCAACAGTACTACCAGGATCTTAGATAAATTAGCAACATGAAATTTTGAAATGATGCAGCACTACAACACGTTTTTTAAACAACACATTTTTTTAAGCATTTGGTGTCAGCCGGTCTAATTATACATTAACTGAAGAAAAACTGGTCTTTTCAACCATGGAATTCCAAAGACAATGTGTCTTTCATGCCTAATTTTCTGTAGTTTGTCCCAAATTCCTAGGTTGTGCGCTCTATGTAATGATTTGAATGTCCTAGACTTTATGCTTAGGTACTTTAATTAAACAACTAAAATGTGAACAAAGGTTTTCAAGACGGGACATATATATATTTTCGATTAATGCTTAGCAACAAATTAAGCAAAACTACTAAAAAATGGTCATTTTTTAAGCAACATTACTACTAACGTCTGACCTTGGTTGCTTATAAAAAAAACAACGTGTAATCTTTAATATTTTAATCTACAGGAATTCCAATTCTCGATTGTTTCCTAAATTCTTATTATGTTGACAATAGAGGTGTAATAGTTGGTGGGGCATTATAATCAACTTTTGTATTATATTATTGAATTTGTACGGAATAAACTTACGAACTTATATTTGGATCATCAATCCTCTTTCTCTCCACTGCCCACTTAGCCAAACAAATAATGTCTTATTCGAAAATTTTACCTGATTTTCTAGCTATACGCAGGTACATCATAAGCCTTAATTTTATTGGTTGGATCGAACTTCGTGGAATAAACTGGTAAGGAAAGTATTTCAAATCAAATGTAGATGGTTTTGTTCGCATTCGGTGCACACCAGTCAGCTAATGAAACAATGCCGTTTTAAACACTCAAAAAGAATCAAGGTGCAAGGTCTCATTCTATTGACTTCGGTTGTAAGCTTCATAAACAAAAGTGTTTTATTATCCCTAATTGTATTTTAGAATCCATTGATATTTTGACAACAACAAAAGAAATGTTTAATCAGTCTTTTTCTCAGTTTTGTGCACTGATATTTGTCACGTGCTCGTCATTGATTTTTTTCGGGAGAGCTTCAAAAGGCTTCCTGAGCTGATATGATATAAAAGATTTCAAAAGAATCAGCTGCACACCATGCACCGTAAATGTGAACAAAAACATCAACACCTAATTTGAAATAATTTCCTAAGCAGTTATTTATTCTATGGATTTTGGTATATGTGATAGCAATTTGTGAAATGTTTACAACAGAGCCTACCAAACCTGAGAATTCATGATCATGTTAAACAGGAGAACAAACATAGTAGATGCTATGTTGACAAACTGAATAAAAAACTGTCTTTATTCCAATTCTTAACACGTAATTCAATGATACAATAATAGTTTGTCAAATGTATAGCTAACGGGCTCCTCTCTCACTTCCTCTTTAGCAAACTTTTTTAATGAAAATTATACTAGTGATACAAAAACTGATTTGGGTTCCTTGGTCGATCTGACGCCTTTCGAGATTCAAACTGGTTTTTCTGATTGGCGTTGGTAAAAAACAAATACTTAATAAAAAACCCGCCAGAGATACGTACAACATTACTCTAAGTTATCCAAGGAATTCCGGCTACCGTACAAAAAGCTTAGTGACTCAAAATATTTTCAAACCACAGAAATCTCTTGCATAAAAAGAAAGAAATATTTACGCTTGCAGCAAACGGGCTTTCGCAAACTAGTAATTTTCATTAAAAATATTTGAGATGCTTAGCCGCAAATTGCACGCAAAAAGTTTATCCCTAGTACAGCTTTTTACCGATTCTAATTTCTCTGTGACAGTCTACCATGATTCACCCTCCCAAAAAGGTATTTTTTTACTTCCGATTATTACTACCGAAAAAATGAAATCACAGAATATTTATTAAATGGAAAATAGTACTGTTATAGAGAGCTTCAAAAACTAATCAAAAAATCGTAAGGGATCATATGTTTACGACAAACCGTACTGAGATATCATTGATCAAAGATTTCTAATGACGTCATGTGACGTCACAGTTCCAAATGTCCCCAAAAGTTTTGCGAAGATGCCTCGTCGCCGCCTTTCCCCCCAAGTGACGTCAGTGTTATCGGCTTTGGTTAACGAGATATTATCCTCTAAACGTCGCGGGTTTTTTCGGTAGGTAATGCAATATGGCAATATGGTCTCACTTTAAAACCGACTGACATCGCGCAAACCCCTACCTACTCACTTTATAAATGGAAATAAATTTCGTCTACCGTAAAAAAGACTTAGTGACTCCAAACCTCAGAAATCTCTTAGATAGAAGAAAAAGATATCATGCCATATGTGTAGCAAACGGGCTCCAGCTTCAACTTCGCAAAAACTGAGCTGGGAAAGTGATACCGAGTTAACCATGGAACTAAAAGGAGGAAAGGAGCACAATGCACTACCATTTCTCACTTACTTTAGAGATTAGTAAGATACTAGTACTCTGATTAAGATATTATTCATAAAAGATCATATTTTCAGTAAGGTTTGAAAGCGACCAAATATTTTATTTCATGAAGGGCTAATAACCCTGGAAAGAAAATCGGAGACAATTTTCACGTTATCAACCTCTTTCCCAGGGCTCCTATTTCAATTTGAATTTGTAGGGAAGCAAATGTCACATGTATCCACTTCATCTTCAAATGTTCGACGCTTCGATGACCTGGGAGAACCACCTTCGTTCCGATGCTCTTTTTAAGACGGTAGGATAGATGATAAGATAATTCAGGGAAATTTACGTGTTGCCTTACAATATATTGCAACTGTTAAGAAAATGCAGCGTGTATATCCCTGGGCTTTTATTACGTCTCTCAGTGTCTCCGGTAAATGCCCTCGTAACTATCCAGAGTTAGGGGTGACGCACTTATCATTTTGTCCAAATTTAGCGTCAAATTGACGATAATGGGTGGGGTTAAAGTCTTTCACGTGTATTTTTGAAAACAGATATTACATACCATGTCATATATACAGTGTGTTTCAAAATGATGGCAACGGAAATTTTAAAGTTGTTTTTCTCAGTAAGTATATCGAATTTTGAAATAATTTTTACATCAATGGAAAGCCCTTTTCGAGATCTTTCGCCAAGTATATTTTTGTGAGAAATGAAAAAGAGGTTTTCGAGAAA
This sequence comes from Turritopsis rubra, assembly GCA_039566895.2. Classification (NCBI taxonomy): domain Eukaryota; kingdom Metazoa; phylum Cnidaria; class Hydrozoa; order Anthoathecata; family Oceaniidae; genus Turritopsis; species Turritopsis rubra. The sequence continues at coordinate 13,689,227 of CM077625.1, read as the reverse complement.
ACAAGGAAAATGTCTTGGAAAAATGTCATTAAATTTTTAATGGTCGATTAAGACGTGAATGAAAAGAAACAAGTTATTCAAACAATGACGTTGATTTAGAAAGTAATTTAAGTTAAAGCTGTGTGTTCACGAGAAAATATTTATTTCATGGAAGAAAAATGATGCAAGCATTTGTCAGTGGTTAGAACATTCTTTTACTAAAAGCAATACAACATTTTCAAAAGTCATCAAAACGACGAAATTCAATAAAACTGACGTTAGTTTCCTTCAACGTGTCGACCTCCATTGGCGATACATTCTCTGGCGCGGGTTTCCATGGCCCTGACTGCATTGACTATTGATTGAGGAGTTAAACTTCTTGCCTCATTTACAATTCTTAATCTTAACGTTGCAAGATCTTGCGGAGGCGTAACAAAAACCTTTTGTTTAAGCCAGCCCCATAAAAAAAAATCACACGGTGTGAGATCTGGTGATCTTGCTGGCCACTCAACATTGTGTCCCATCGCAATTACCCTAGGACCAAATACTTCCCTTAGGCGATTTCTTACTTGCCGAACTCTGTGCGCCGTTGCTCCATCTTGGATCCACCATAGCAAATTTTGCTGGTGTTGCAATGGAACGTTATAATTCCTTTGAAGTTGCGGAAAGACATTTGTATTCAGCATATTCAGGTAGGTTCTGCCGTTTACATTCCTGTCGAAGAAATAAGGACCCAATAAAGTTCCGTTTCCGCAAATTCCTGCCCACACATGCAATTTTGCCCGACTGAAATTTACATCGAAATTTGCGTCCCGAGGAGCTTGACCTTTAGCAGCATACACACGAACATTCTGGCTCGAAACTTTTCCGTCCATGCCAAAAGCCGCCTCGTCACCAACCACAAGGTTTGCCAAAAAGCGGTTATTCTGACAGGAATTTAAGAACCATTGTGCATATCTCAAACGTCGAGGATAATCTGTTTGTAAGAGAGTGTGACGTTTGTGCGTTTTGAATGGATGAAAACGTAGATCCAGGCGTGTGATACGATTGAAACCTGAAGCAGACAAAGCCAGATTATTTCGGCGACAAGTTGTTTGATTGTTGTTTTGGAGTTCCGCTCTTACTGCTTGGATATTTTGCGGTGTTCTCACTGATCTTCTCCTCCCACTTTTATCTTTGTGAAGATTTTTGGTAGTGCCATGTCTTAGAAACTTTTGCACATTTCTTGTAATTGTTGACTTTCTCGGTACATTTCGTCCTGGAAACTGACGAGCAAATTCAGCTAACACAACGTTGCAATTCTTTGTTTCAAGATAACGTTGCACTAAAAATGTGCGTTGTACAACAGTTAGATGTGCCATGTTATGTTTATGTTACAAAATAATATTCACGTTTCTTCATAGCCTTACTAAGAAACTACGCAATTTTCGCAAAAAATGTTATTTTTTAATATCAATTTGGGAGTCTCAGCGCAAAAATAAAATTTCTATGGATTTAGAGCTCTGAAACAATAAGCACGATGTAATTAAACGACGTGTTAATCGACCATTAAAAATTTAATGACATTTTTCCAAGACATTTTCCTTGTTTTCTCGAAAACCACTTTTTCATTTCTCACAAAAATATACTTGGCTAAAGATCTCGAAAAGGGCTTTCCATTGATGTAAAAATTATTTCAAAATTCGATATACTTACTGAGAAAAACAACTTTAAAATTTCCGTTGCCATCATTTTGAAACACACTGTATATATATTTTAAATGCAATCAACAAGTACAGAACGTAATTAAACCATTTATATCGTGTTAATGATTCTACCATAGCTAGCTAACTCTAAACGATCTTGTCGATTTTTTCCAACTCGACCAAAGTGTATAGATCATAGCGAATTAGCGGCGTTTTAGCGCCTCATACCATTCCCGTGTTGAGAAATGAAGCAGCTCAAGATGGCAGTATTGTTGGAATGACCTGAATAGTGTTCTGTTCTGCTTTTTTATTTTCTATCGATTTTGATAATAATAATGATGCATTGACGTTAAGTAGGGGTATGGACGGGTTGCAAATTATTGTCAATTTGACGCTAAATTTGGCAAAACGATAAGTGCGTCACCCGCAGTATATGCAATTATTTCAAGATTTTTACCTCGTGTAAAGTAAGCCTTTTGATTTTGGTAAAGATTCTCCTGTAATTGTTTGGAGAGGCGGTTCACATCTGATATCTTTGCATACTTCTTTTAACAGCTCACTTGTGACATTTCTAAGTAGATTGTGTCTTAATGTCACAAAACCTCCTTTTTTGCAACTAAGCGCGTGATCTAGGCTGAAGTTCGCATTTCACGGGTAACCTCTTTATCTGCCAGCCATATCTTATTCTCAGTTATCGCTGGTATGAATTCTTGGTGAATAACGTCGTCTAGTGGTTCTAGTATCTTTTCTATGTAAGAGCTAGCCCTCAATTAGATAGTTGGTTCTTTGTGTGAAAGCTGATGCAAAAGCTAAGTAAGCGGACTGAGGTCCGTATAAAGTGATTTGTGAGAGTCTTACTTGTTCATTGATCTCTTGTATTTTCCCTTTCACATATTTTTCTCTAAACTCAACAGAACCAAGTACTGAGCCAAGATATCGTTTTCCTTCCATTGTTATTTGTATGTCAGTTGAACCGAAGACTGATATAGAATATTCATTTACTATCAAGAATGATTTGCTGCCTTCAGGGAAATAACCGAATTTTGGACCCAGTCTACATAGTTCTTTCCACCAGTTTTTAAATCGGCCAGCTTCCCCACTGGAGCGATATCATCCGCATATCCTGCTGTCTTTGATGCATTTCCAATTCTTGCGGCCATGTCAACAAGCATCTATATCATGAGAATGATTGCTATTGCATAGACTGTCATTGCAACAGGATCCCCATGTGTGGTACCTTTGGCTGATTTAATTTCACCTCCACCAACAATAAATAGATGGGATAGTATCTTATAACAGTTTTCTATGAACATTGAAAGTGTAGGACAGATAATCTTGATGTTGTGCAAAAATATCAACTAGAAAAACAGCTTCAGCTGAATCATCTTCAAACATTGCTCTCATAGTGTGTACCGTTGCGTCGATTCCAGCCGCTTGTCAAACCCAAGTTTGAAGGCATCCCACACTCATTGTTAAGTCATCTCTTGTTAAGTCATCTCATGGCCGTCCATGACAACCTTTTCTGCAATACGTCTTAGTACCCCTCCTATTTGGTCTTAATCCAGGGTTCTTGTCTAAAGGGATCAGTCGACATGCCAGTAGCTTTTCTATGTCTTCGGATTCTTCGTGACAAAGCTTCTTAGTTATTTCGGTTAATGCTTTGTAGAAGTCTGTCGAATGTGTAACAAAGCTTCTTGACGTGAGAATTCTACACCATCCTTCGCCATCGCAATAGTTTTTATGACAGCAGACTTTATCATTTCTGCATTAATCATTTCAAACCTGACTGGGTGAACGATCGGTGGTACGTCCTCTAATAAGACTTCCCTTTAAGCCACGCTATAGCATCAGGATGCTTTTGTTCGAGCTTGGCAAGTGTTTCGTTGTTCAATGGTATTTTTCATGTTGCCTGTAATTATCTTCATCGAACCGTTCACGTTTCCTATTTGCATTTCTTTCACAAATCTTGTTCATATTTCTATACTCGTTTTTGGAGATGCAGGTGATTTTAAGATGATTGAATTATTTCTCCTTTATGTAATAATTCCATAAATCTTCCAGACAACCATGAATCGATTCTCTTTTCTAATGCTTTTAGGTGGTCTTTTGCTTTGGAAGTTTTCGATGGTTTCTGTAGGAGATGGCTCTGCATTATCATGATTGCTTTGAATGCAATCCTTTTTTGAGGAGATAAGGAATAGGAGATAAGAGTTGTGTAACCAATCATTTAACAGTCGGGTCGTCTCATCGATGTATTTTTTTCCAGCCTTACAGTTTGGGAATAAAAACACAAATTTCTGCGCAGAAGAAGCATGTTCTGTGTAGAACCATCGGGCCGTTTATTTATCTCTCTTCGTAAATGGCCGCAGCTACAAAAAGAATTTTGAAAAATTTTCCCTCCGTTTTTTTCTTGGCTTACTTTATTATTTTTTTTTATTTATGAAATACAAATTCGCAGGCATTAAATGCCTCTATGAATCCCTCATAGTAGGTGGTGATACTTTAGTGGGTGTTCTTCCCATAAAACGTCAAGACTGTTCTTGAATAAATTGAGGTTCCTTGCGTTCACAACATTTTTTGGTATATCATTTCATAACTTCGGCACACGATAATAAATTATAATAAATTTCATCTCTCAAGAAAATTCTTTGATTTTTTTCCTTTACAGATTATTTAACAAATAAGAAAAGTTTCTTGATCTGTGTAGAGTATCTTGTACAATGCTTATCCGTATAAAGGATATCCTACAATCTGGTTTGTTATGAAAAAAATTTCTTTCATACATTTGAGGCAAAAAATCCGATTCTAAACATTGGAAAGAGTTTGGAGAGTTGGACATTTTCGATTAATGTTGCGTCAAAGTCTCTTCTCCCCAAACAGGAGTTTTTCCATTTTTTACTAAGTTTCTGGAATGTTTTGAAGGAAAGCTAGCTAAGGCTAATTTTCTAGTTAACATTATAATTTATTCCTGGAAACTTCACAAAAGATGAAGATAAAGATTGGCGATCATGAATACAATGTATAATTATTTGAAATTTGAAAAGTAATTATTCATAAAATACGAAAGTATAGATGAATTCCATTATGAGGTATACTGTTTTGATATGCCTCGATGATTAGTTTATCATTATCTAATGTCCCATGTTAAAGTTTTCTATTATCAAGGTCAATTTGATCTGCATGCTTTCCTGCCAACATAAACTTTATGTATACCATACGCAATTTTTTTGCCATCAGTAACAATGGGTAGTCCAAGGAGTCTAGCAGAAATTTGATGGTGAAGATGTGGCCCAAAAGCAAAATGTAAACATAATATTCATCTATTTAAACTTCTGGCTTTAGTTGCACTTCTCATTTTCTATTTCGGCCTCAAACCCAACTGAAAATACTGGGAAGTTACTATTAGTTAAGGTTTGGAATTGATTTTATATATCTGTTTCTTTCATATAGATTAATCCCATGTTTACATTTGTAAGTGTTTGGGGGTTTTAAAAAATTTTCTGATGGCTTGAAAGAAATGAGCCCTTTTCATTCATTATATGGTAATTATAAAATCTTTCATAGAGAATGTACTATCTTCACAACATCTACAAACATGACCAAGATCCCCCAAAATAATGAAATAGACATAACAGATCTCGGTCTAACCAGAAAAACAAAAGTTGTTATTCCAAAAAAAGCTGATATCATTGATAATTTTATTGCATTGATATCAATTGTTACCTATCTTGCTGATATTGTAACAGATGGTATAGCTGCTTACCACTATTATGTTGAAGGTCGTTCTTCTTGGTTTGGTCTAACATTGACATTTATTGTGGTCCCTTCTATTATAATGCAGCTGTTATCCTGCAAGTGGTATCATGAAGACTATGGTGAACAGAAATTTTGGTCCATAGTATTACATGTTCTTCAATTAGGACCAGTACAGAGGTAATTTTTAACTTTTAGTTTTTAATTCCTGGCTTTTTTCCCTGCAGTATACCATTCAACCATACTTGGTTGTTCTTAAAAAAGGAGTATATAATCAAGTCAACTCTGTGCATGTAACGATGTGATTGTTTCCTTTGGTCCTGTTCATTTGTTATGTCATTTTTAATCAGTAGGGTTGAGAGAAGAAGTCTTTAGTTAACATAGGGAAAGAAAGCATACAAGTTTGCCAAGACAAGGAACAGAACTGCATGTCTTTCATGAGAACCTGATTGTGAACAATTTGCAGTGTTCCTATGGTCTATCAGTTCCATGAAGGACATGTTTTTTAAAAAAAAATAAGCGTATATAAGCCTATTTTTTAGCCATGATTACTCACTCAGAACAAAAATGAATGCAGAATTCTTTCACATTTTGTACTGTGTCAAATGCAGGAAATATACACCTCACGATGCAATCAGATAGGCTGTGTATATTACTTGGTGCAGACCTGGCACTATTGCAACAACGTTCTGGAAGTGTTTATTAATATACCCAAATCATTAGATTTAAATAACCTTATAATAAGCATAATCTCTAACTTGATTATGTGTCAACTTAAGCATAACTAAGCATGCAATGTCATAAATCATCATCAAAACCAAAACTTTCATATGAAATATATAAAAAGGAGGTTTCTCAGTTTCTTCTAACTGAAAATATCACTTGAACATTTGAAATTAAGCCATGATTTTATTATCAGTATTTTATTGCCGTGTGCTTCAAAGCCCATCAACATGTAGTAAGAAATTTCATCAGTCTCAACAGAACTCTTTTAAACCTATTTTTATGACTTTTCTTGTTTGTTATTTACCCGTTTTGTTTACTTGTATTTGTACGAAGATCTAATTCAAAAAGCAGTATTCCAGATGGATTTTTCATTAATGAAATCATAATTTTTTTCATAGTCATAAGAATTTTCTTGTGACTTTGTTTTTTTCGAAGAAGACGCATATTATTTTTTTACGATTTACAAAAATAAATTTTAAGGTTACAGTGCATGCATGTATATTTCTTTTGTTTTAAACAATAAGTTTCTGGTGTTTCTTGATTAAACCTTTTTCACACTTAAGAATTTTTTTTTAATTCCATTGGTCAGTGTAACTTTGGAAGATGATGGTTTGATTTGGCTTTAAAACGTTTTACTGAAATTTTTGTTGTGCTATTACTGCTACTGCTACTACTGGTTCAAGCAATTTTGATTGGTTAAATTTAATGTGTTGGCAGTCTTACTATTTTCAGTCTTCCCAGTGCTGGCCAGGTTGTGCGGGTCATTAAGGAGGCCTTGCGGGTCATAAAGGAGGTCCTGCAGGTAACCGAGGAGGCCATGTGGGTCGCAAAGGAGATCCTGCGGGTAACCAAGGAAGCTGTGCTGGTCGCAAAGGAGATCATGTGGATCATAATGGAGGTTGTGCGAGTTACTAAGTTTATTAAAAAATCTTCCATTCATCTAAACCATTAATATTATTTTAGGAGAAAGGACCCAGTGGGCATATTCTTCAAAAAGTCTTTGTGGAGGAGTGTGTTTTTATTGAAACATTGTTTGCCATTCCTTTAGAAAACACTCCTCCTCATAGACTTTTTTAAAATTTTGCCCACCGTATGGAAGCTGATTGTCACATATTTTTGATAGTCTTAGTATATCCTTTGATATACCTAGTATATAGATATTTAAGATATGGTCTTGATGATCCAAAAATGATGATGATGATGATATATTTACAACAAATCTTAAACAAGAAAATAGAAAAATTAATAGTCATGTTTCCTTTGTTAAATAATTTTGAAACTTTATCCTATATTCAGATGTGAAAACAAGACGAGAAAACCGCTGACTTGTCATTTTTCGTTGCCCGTCAATTTCCAATTCACGTTCTTAAATTTGATATACCAGGTATATCACTTGATATACCTAGTATATCAGACTTAACTATAGATATCATTTGATATTCGTAGTTAAGAAGGAAAAAACTTCATATTCTTAGAATATCGTTTGATATACCTAGTATATCAAACGATATACTTAGTATATCAACTAAATCATTTAATATACTAGGAATATCAAATGATATATTAAGAATATCAAAAATATGTGACAATTGGCGTCCATACCACTGGGAAGAATAAGGGAGTTTGCAATATGAAAACCTTCAGGAGATGAATTTGACACCTCATGGTTGCTAAAAAAATTAATTATGATCCAATTCCAAAAAAACTGGGTTGCTTATAACATTTTGTAGTGAATGATAGTTGCATAATAGTTGTGACTTTACTATACCATCACTTTATTTCGTGGCTGGATAAAACTTTCTTAGTGAAATTCCTAAAAATTACGATTCAGAAAATTTAGGGGATCCACTGGTCAATCCAGGAGGTCGACCACAGCCTCTCAGTAAAACTTCCCCTTTAAAATAATATATTACGTATATTTTGATAATTATAAAAACTCTGTATAGTAAGTTTTCATTTTTCATTTTACTAAATGTAAAAACTTTTGTAAGAATTCGACAAGTATGATGCTGAATGAAGATTATATTAAGAGTCCATCTGCTGTGTTCTCTTGTTATTTGTTTCTGATTTTTAGGCTCTATAGAAATGAAAAGTACCAGCCCAGTAAAAAATAAATAAATTGGGGATACGGCGTTTTTTCCCGAATTTTTCGTATCCTGAAAAGCGACACAAGCATGAATTTATTAGTCATAAACTTTGCCTTTATATTGCTGTAGTCTAAACAGTCACCATCATCGCGTCCATTGACTACACATGATTTGTTGCTATGCGAAGCATTTCTTGTTATACTTGAATCTGAACTTTCTTGTTTTGTATCCTGGTATTCTGAATGTTGGAAAAGTAGATGAATTGGCCACCAATAATATAAGAATGCCAAACATTAGGTTTTATCCTCCTTGTAAGGTTAGTCAAAGATCATTGAATAAGAATTGCTTCATGAGTAGAACTACATGTTTGTCTTTAGATACTGTACTGCTTTTTGGAGTGGTCTGAAGACATTATGCGCCACCAAAATCTGTGAAAGAGATTTTCACGTGTATTTATCTAGCTGGCGTGATGTTACGATGCTGCGTTTATTTGAAGCTTTTGTTGAATCAGCACCTCAACTAGTTTTACAGCTCTACATTTTAACCAGTTTTCATGGAGATATTAACTGGAGCAAAGAGTGGGTTACTATTCTTACAGCACTAGTATCAACTGTCTCAATAGCATGGTCTATTGTGTCATATACTCATGCTTTGCGGTTATGCACTCGAGAAAAAGGCTTCTCTCTGTGTGGTTATACTTTCCAAGTGATTTATCGTTTGTGTATGGTTGCATCACGCGTGGTAGCTCTGGTTTTGTTTTCTTCTGAATATCAGTGGGTGGTGTTTCCTGTCATGTTCGTTCATTGGGTGATCATGGTTTACTGGTTACATTTTCAACAGAGTGTATTCTGCGTAAGTGGTAATGAAACCGTGCAAGACTGGCTCAATCGTGGTTTCGCTGTTGTGATGGGTTTTGTCCACATATTTTGTTTTGTGAACACCCAAGAAGGGACAAGTAGACAACGTGTTCTGTTATATTATTTTCTGTTTTTCATTGAAAACTCTTTAATGATTGCAGCTTGGTATATATCAAGAAACGGTTCATTTGGATTTCTCGAGTATGCAGCTTTAAGTTTTGTGTGGGGTGGGTTTATTTTCGGATTACTCAGCATGTTCATCTTTTACAAATTGTTCCATCCCAATCAAGATATCACTGCTGGTTGGCTCTGCTGTCCCATGGGTTCCACCGAGACCAACGAAAGTCAAGTCAATGAAAAAACGGAAAATACGAATTTTCATTTGGTTAAAAGATCGGACAAATTTATACCTGTGGATGTTGAGCTTTCTGCGAGATCAGATATTTCTTCGTCTGCATCTCGTTTAAAACAGGAGAAAGTTTACGATGTGGTACAAGATAGAAATGGCACCACCAAGCTTAACGAGAAGACAGTGTTAGATACTCATAGCGGTCCCAGATACAGTGGGAGTTTTGATGAAGTGGAACCCTCAAATTATGTTTAAATTGTTCATTTTCCCAATTTGTAAATTCGATTTTTTTTAACTTATTCTTCTCATTTTTTTATTAGAATTTTTTTTATTAGAATTTTTTTTATCTTGCAGTTACACTGAGAAGTGTAAAGGAATTCCAATTCAGAAATTGTTACTTATAATAGTTAAAGCCGGATTTTGAAGTAAATTTTTCGTATATTGTTTTACAACTCGATCACAACTCGATTTTTATGCAAAAAAAATGCTTCGCGCAAATTATTAGTCTACTTTAAAGAAGGGACTTTTTTGACCGTCGTGATTATTTGTAGAGCGTGAAGTCACAAACCTTTGTAAATATTAAATATTTCTTTTGTTTTTTTTGTTTAAGAAAATGAAGTTTATTTCGACCTTGTTAAAATCTGGGTCAAAATATAGCCTCTTTGTATTCTTCTGGTGTAATCTTCCGAAATGAAGTCACCCAAATCGCGAAAGTTTATTCTCACACGTTCATTCTCGCAAAATATCTCTAAATGGGCCCATCGCGAAAGTTTCTTTCTTTAAAGAAGTAAAAACTCGCATTTAGAATAACGAATATTTTTCTTTGTACTCGGAATTGTTTTCAGAAAGTTAGAGGATCTTAACGAGAAATCTTTGCCATATGGAAAATATGATGATTTTTATATTTGAAGAAGAAGAAATTGTATATAATTGACCTTTTTGATTCTTTTCATGAATGTCAAAATATTTTCTTCGTATTTATTCCTTAAGATCCTCTCAGGGGCTGTTCATATGGATAAAAATTACCTCTGTAAGCGGGATAACTTTTCTGCTCTCTACATGGCGAGATCTCGCCCCTCTTGAGAAATGCCAAACTATGCTTAAAACTTACTTAAAATAGATTAGTTTATGGAATAGTTTATTCCTAAATTATTCTTTTTTCGATTGTAAATATAGTTATGTAAATTATTAGCAATGTTTTATCGTAATATAAATGTTTATCCTTAGACATTCCACATAAAAGTTTGTAAATTTAAAAGTTTCCACCAAATCATGACATTACACATATCCTATCAATATACTCTATTTCCTGTAATAGTGGTAGACCACGTCGCCCCTTTTTTTGAAGATTTCATTACTATATTAAGGTTTGCGTAAGCTCAAGATCTAGTTGCTAAGTTGGCAAGTCAAATATCAAAAGTCTGAGCAGGAGAGAAACAACGAGACCGAAATGGAACTGTATTTTCACTGAGTAAATCGCTCGTGCTTATACTCACCAAAATTAAAATTACAGAATAACGAAATGAAAGTAATACTATGTGATAGAGCTCGAAAAGCTGATCAAAAAATGTAAGGGATCACATACGCTTACGAGGAACCGATAAGATCTTACTTCAATGATATGATGGAAATATTATTGTTCTGAACGTATTATTAAATCAATTTCATGATCAAATCAAACGTTTAATGTTCAAATAATAAGTCAGTTTGCCGCATATTTGGGACATCGAAGCGGATCAAAATCTGCACCGTTTTTTTTATAATGGCAGCGTGTATGGATAAGTGTGATCCTTGGTGCAGCATGGGATTCTTTTCTGTCTCGTGTCTATCTAGCCAATCTCGAACCCAGGGTCCATTGCCTTTTCGATATACGGATGGCGGCGAAAAGGCAAGAAACCCGTACATAGAAAAGGCAAGAGACCCTGGGTTCGAGGTTGCTATCTAGCTAATTAGTTGTTGTATTTTTTTAAAGGTTACCCAAGGGAAACAGTAATTATCTAGTAATATAATGCATTTGATTAACTACGAAACCGCTGCATCTCACATCACTCGTATTACCGACTTAAAAAAACGTTTTTTGGAGGTAGATTTATAAAAAGAGGACGGTTAGATTTATTAGATTTTCGACATAACAGAGATTTTAAAAATGATAATTTCAACGTTACAGTGCTCTTATCATTTACATACCCCGTAGAACTACTTCACTATGGCGTGGATTTAACTAAAATCTCACTACGGTCACGAAACTTCCATGGACACTCACTTCGCAGTGGAAATTTTTTTGAGATATGCGCATGTGTAGAATAGAATTAATCCACTACGGAGATAGGGACTGAAAACTAACTCTTCATGTTGATGGAAACACATTTCACTTACAAGTAAAACAAGATCACAAAACTTGTTGCTTGAAAGTCTCTTATTTTCGTTGGAAAGAAGAACGAGGCAATGCGAGAGAATGTTCTCGTTAAGCCAGACAGAAATAACAATGTTTATACTGCAAACTATTGATGATCGCAATTTGGTTTATTAACCATGGGGAAGGGCTGGGTACGGTTTAGAGGTCCCTGTCTGTTGCGAATTTTTAAAAAGATTCAAATCAACATAAAGAAGACTGAACAGAAAATTTTGAATTTTCGAAAAATAAATTCCATTAAAATTTTTTATCCCTCCGCCCGCGTATTGATTGTATGAGAACTAGGGTTTAGCCGCCATCTCTTATATGCATGCTGCACAAAAGCCAAATGGGGGTACAAGGGGTAAACTCCTCCGAGAGGAACGTGCGTCACTTAGTCTCCTCCTTCTTGTGTAAATTTTATTTTACATACGAATTAAATTGAATAGCGTTTGGTTATTTTGTAATCAGAAATCCACCTTCGCCTCACTGTCCTAAAAAATAGGTTCTTGCCTGTCTGGAATAAATTCGGTCACGTTTGTTTTAGCACCATTCCACAAACAAAAATGGCTGATGCTAAAGCGGTAGCGCGTAAAAGATCAAAGTCATTTGCAAAACCAGTGGCAGCTCCACCGGCTGTCAAACCAACTTATGATGTCCCCAAATGGTAAGTCAACAAAATTTACCCTTAAATTAAAATTGTTCCTTTTTTGGTTTGATGGATACAGGTAGAGACGCCGATATATATTGGGTTTAGGTTACTTTGCCTCCTTCCCCCTGGCGCCGGCGCGAGCGGCGCGCGTTCGTTGCAGCTTAGAAATTTAGATAATATTCACATTAATGATCATAATCTGCTGAACCACTAATAGGAGTTCAGTAGCTCACTTTGTAAGACTGTCGATTTGCAAAGCAAGAAGGGTGAGCCTATAATAATACCAGAACACGGCGGCACATTCGTTCTCTATAAAAAATATTTGTGAGACCTAGACACAGAGCTCCATTTTGGAACTCAAACACGTAAAACTCAAACCACCTCCTGTGACATCCTTACCTCTCGTACATGATCAGTCCGATAAATCTCTCTCAATGACTGAACTATAAACATGAGCATTCGCTGCAAGGTCGGTCTACCATCCATTTTGTGCTGTAAATTTGAACTTACTTCCATATCCGGAAATTTTGACCAAGAAACAGCCGTAAATTAAGATTTCTTCAGTAGATTTTATAAGACCCATGGTTAAAACCTTCCTGTCCTCATACCTGATACTTTAATATTCATTAGAATTGTCACTTTGTAAGGCGTAATTTCCTTATCCAATATCGTTTTTTTATTTCCAAATCTGGACATTCTCACTATTTCTGGAAAATATTGCCGTTTTAGAACCATGTGCCGTACTGAAATAGAAGTTGAGCTGATGAGAGTGTCCCATAAAATTAATTCACGCAAACCTATCATTAAAGCTTCAATGATATTTTTTTAATACCAAAATTCGAATATCATTCAGGCTACCAACGACATAATCTTGGATTCCCTTCACTTTAGCATGGAAAATCTTCATGTGTTATTTTTATGCCTGGAATATAGCTAGCACTATCTTTGTCCTGTCTGCTGAATTGATTGCTGCCTGTGAAAATGTTCAATGGTTCAAAAAAATTGATAGAAAATTTTGTAAAAATTAGTGTCAAAGAATTTAACTCACCTACGCATAAGCATCATTTGATGATAAATTTGGATGCACCCCATATTGAGTTCCAAACAGTTGTTTTAAGTCAAGAAGTGAGAAAACCTCGAGAGAGCTAGCCAGTTTTGGTCTTAAAATAAATCAAATTAAAAGGGAATAAAAAAGTGAGAGAATAAAAGAGTGTGGAACTTATTAGTGCGAATTTTTCACATACAATACTTGTTCATGACATTTTATGTTTCCATCATATTATCCAGATGAAATTATTCAGAGTCAAATTTGAAGTTTGGATAATTAATATATATAATGGATTGAAGACAAATATCATAAGTGTAGCATACTACCAAAAGCCTGCTCTGAAAAAGGCTGAAAATCCAAAAACCTTTTTACAGCAATCAATATCAATACCCTTGTTCATTAGGCTAAATAAACAGGACGAACAGGTCAAAATCTGCAACTATTTTTAAAAATTCTGTTTGATAACTTTATAGGGCAGGAAAACCTCCACAAGGAATGCATTTGGATGTAATGAAAGACGGGAAACTAATTGAGGTGACATTAACTTTTTCCATTCTCTGCAAACTCTTTCCACTGCATCTTCATGTTTATTGGTCATGTAGGAATTAATTTTGTTATCTTCAGAAATTCATTGTTGATGGGAAGACACATTTCTTTTTTGGTCGACAACGAGAGTTTATCGACTTCACAATTGATCATACCTCATGTTCAAGAGTACATGCAGTCATTGTATATCACAAACATCTTAACCGGATGTTTCTTATTGACCTTGGAAGTAGTAAGTGGAACGTTGACAGAACTTTTGATTTCTTCTTTTTGTTTTTATTATGTTTAATTTCTACCTTGCGTGGATTAATTTCGTGAGGACTAGACTTCAGGAATGGTGGCCATAACATTTTTCACATGTGTTTAATTTTGCAATTTCAGGAATTTTTGGAAAAAAGAGACTGAATTACTGCAAATCTCAAAAATAGCAAGCTCTGAACTGTTTATTTTCTCACATAAATATACAAAAGAAAGATGTTAAGAAAAGAAGATTTAAAAAAATATCTGCAACTGGCGAAAATATTAGAACAATAATCGGCATTTTCCTTTTTTTTTTTTTTTGATATGAGTCATGAGTTTTGAAAAAATTATAGCTTACAGTTTCAGTAGCATTTTTTTGTCAGCAGAAAAATATTGTAAGGGTTTGATTTTGCAGACGGCCATCTCCAAAATATTTTATTTTCTTATCAATTAACCATAATTTGATTGAGGATGTATTCTTCATTTAGCTCATGGTACTTTCTTGGGAAGCATTCGTTTGGAAGCTAATAAACCAATGCAACTGCCCATAGATGACTTGTTCTGTTTTGGTGCATCAACTCGCACGTGGATGTTAAGAGAAAGACCAAATATCCCCAGTAACTTGTCAGATACCACATTGAATTCTAGTCTAAACGAGAATAACGAGAATGAATCGAATATAAGTCTACTAGGATTACCTGAAGCTGAAAATGAACTCCATGTAATTATTCCTAGTAGTTTATCTGAGTTACGACTGCCAACTTGATATTTTGAATTAAAAAGAGAATGTTATATACTATGCATCTGCTGGTTTCAAGCAAGTTAAGATTGTGATGTAAACTTTGTGAAATCTGTTTGGGTAGTTGAGTTTAGGGTCAGCTCATGCCTTGTACTTCCAATCGTTTTTATAAGACTTTTCACTGGAGAAGTTGGCTGGTTTGAAATTGGTAGATAAACATTCTCTTTTAATAAGTAAATCCTCTTCATTTCATTGGTCCAAATTAATCTTTTGTTATGAGCGTTGTGATTGGTTGGTTCAACTCTCTGTCAAACTTAAATTAATGTTTTTTTAGAGGTAGGTTTTTCGTCAAATTGAAGTCTTGTGAGACTTTTGTTTCTTACTGATTTAGGATTTGACTGAATTCAACACTGCACACAACCGTCGATTAGCAACACTTCCTATTGATGAAGCAAATCCTCTACTGACCAGAAAGCGAAGGCGAAGTTCAGCTAATGTTTGTTTCTCAGTTAATTTAGATGAAATCATCAATCCAGGTAGTTTTCAATATATGTATGTATTCGTTGCTCTGTGCAAACAATATAGCCAAAAAGTTCAGAGATAGTGGTGAAGTCGTGAATTTTGAATTGATGTCAAATTAGGTTTAGGTGACAAGTGTCGGATCATCAAATTTTCTTACCGTCAATGTTTCCTTTTGTAGAAGACGTTGATCCAACTGTCGGAAGGTTTAGGAACTTAATATCAACAGAAATCGTTATTCCCAATAAAGTAAGTTCTTCTCTACTAATATAATTAAACATTTTCAAGTTGTTCGAAATAAAACTATTCTTCGAATCTATTGTTTCTGTTCATAGAAATCGAGACAGTCGTCTACGGAAAAACCTATCGACGCACATGTATCAAAGCACCAACAAGAGTTTCAAACGAATCATTTATATAACGATACCTCGGATTTTTCGGACAATGCTTTAACGAGTCCTATAACGTTAGTACCCAAAATATCCTCGGCGCCTGATGTTGATGCACCCGATATGAACAACCAACAGCCGGTTATGATGCCCCAATTTACAATACCTTTCGATAACTTAGAGCGTGGGGTACAAGAACCTGCGAAAAAGAAATACATGAAAGAAGCGTGGCCTGGACGAAAACCAGGGAAAGGTCAAAATTTATTAAGTGTGTAACATGGACTTTATTTGTAGTTGTTTTTTTTTTGTACATAGTAATCTATCTGAAGGGAAATGTTCGACTTTGTTGTGTTGTCAGGTTTCTTATGCTCCTCCTCCACAGGTGTGTATTTTATTGCGATTTGAAACCATCACGAACTTTGTCGTTAGAGGAGATTTTATATCTATAAAATCGTTAAGTCAAAGAGCTCCTTTATTTGTAGGAGAAGTAGCTATTGTAGTAAGACTTCCAAGATTTTAAGATATTAAGAAACTGTTTACAACAACAGAGAACCAAGTAACTTAAAAATTTAGTTCAAAGGTTTCAAGGAAACTTACTTGAACATACAGTGAATCCTCGTTAATGCGAACACCGTGTTGGAACCTGAATAGTGTCCGCTATAAACAGGTTTGAGAAGTTTAACTTTAATATCGAACCAAGACATACTGCTTTGATAAAATTTCAGCTTTTTACGTTTTTACGGATAAGGAAAAAATGGGCACGATATTCATGAGTAAAAGCCGAATCTCCACCAGGTCACGACGGCGGATAATATAGATTGAACGAAAAGTAGAAACAATTTCAACTTTTTGCTGCCGCCGCGACATTTTCCGCCTAGTGGAGATTTCCCTAAAGTTTCAACTTATTATTGTAATAAGTCACCATACAGACGTTTGGATCCCACGGGTAAACGCATTAACCGGTGGTGCCGGTTATGGACTAGAAATCCTTGTTACATGTACTTTCCAGGATTACAGAAGCACTCAGAGAAACTTTGTTAAGGACTTAAAGAAAATTTTTAAGAGTGTTTGAAATAAAGTTTTTATGTATGATATTTTTTATTTTTAATAAGAAATTGATGAGACGAGATGAGACTAGAATATATTTTTTCTTTCGAGACCTAAAAATTGTGTGCGTTATCGATGTGTCCGCTCTAAACAGATTTTATTGTAAGATGTTTGACTGTGGTTCCATCCGTCCTCGTAAAAAGTGTTCGCTATACCGAGGAAAACGTTTATTCAGTAAATCCTCTGACAAACGCCCGTGGCGTTTATTAACCTTTTGAGGATTTTAAGGAGTTGTTTTATTGAAAGGAAGCGTTTAAGAGAGGGCGTTTATCGGAGGATTTACAGGAATAGATCCTAATATGATACAGATGACACATGACAGAGTTTGTCAAGATCTACAGGGTTGCCATAAGGTCAGGGGAAAGTTGGTCTTAGTTTTTTGGGCGAAAAATCATGGACAAGTCGAAAAGTTTTGATAAATTGTTCCCCTTTTTGTTTTCTTGCAAATGGGTGAATCTTGGTTCTATTTTATAGGAAGTCCAATGTCTACAACTTCGAGTGCTTGTGGAACATGAAAGTACTTTTTTAAAACAGGAAAAGTCATGGAAACCTGTAAAGATGCATAAATGAAGCACTGTGTAAGTTAGCGGACATCGTCCCAATCCACAAAAAGGCTGAAACCACTGTCATGTCGAACTACAGACCAATCAGCTTACTACCTACTGTCTCAAAATTGTTTGAGAAAGTTATGTTCTCTCAAATAAATACCTTTTTCCGGGATAAGTTTTCTGCCATCTTATGTGGCTTCAGAAAGGGCCATAGCACTCAACATGCACTTTTAAACATTTTGCAAAATTGGCAAACTTACTTGGATAAAGGAGAGATCGTAGGTACTCTGCTAATAGATCTGTCAAAAGCTTATGACTGTATTCCGCACGATTTGCTCATAGCAAAACTTGAAGCGTATGGGTTTAGCACAAACAGCCTTAAATTTGTTGCTAGTTATCTAATGGGACGGAAACATCGAGTAAAAATTGGAAATGTTTTTAGTACCTTCCTGGAACTACTGCTTGGGGTTCCCCAAGGATCTATCTTAGATCCCCTTCTATTTAATATCTTCATAAACGATTTGTTTGATTTCTTAGAGAAAACACTGATTTGCAATTTTGCAGATGACAATAGTCCGTATACTTCTGGAGAGTCTCTAGACATTGTAACCGAAACGTTGAAACATGACACTTCTATTGTGTTACGTTGGTTCTCTTTAAACTCAATGGTTGCAAATCCAGAAAAAATTCAAATCATGTTTTTAGGTGTGAAAGATAATTTAAACTTGACTTTTGAGATTAATGGTATTAGTATCTTTACGACAAACTCGGTCAAACTTCTTGGTATCACCATAGATCATAAGCTTTCCCTTTCCTTACATGTTGAGGCAATTTGTAAGCAAGCGTCTCAAAAAACCAAAGCGCTTTTGCGAATCAGGGAATACCTTTCTTTGGAAAAAGCCTTGTTATTATTTTATGCTTATGTTTTCTCAAACTTCTTTTATTGTCCACTAATTTGGATGTTTTGTAGCAGGGCTAGTCACAACCTGATTAACAGAGTCCACCGTAGGGCGCTTTGTGCAGTGTATTTTAGATTTGATCTTGATTTCCACGAACTGCTAAAGTTGGATGGAAGTTTCACAGTTCATACCAAACACCTCCAAACCTTAATGACGGAGGTTTTCAAGTGTCTAAATAAACTAAATCCTTTTTGAGGTAAACTTGAGGTAAACTTAAACTTTTTGCACAAAGAAACCCCATACGCATTAAGGTCGCTGAACACTGTAATACTTCCACCGACTAAGACTAAGCTTTTCGATTTAAGCGCATTCAAATTCAGAGCAAGTATTCTTTGGAATTCTCTACCTCGACATCTTAGATTATGCTCTGGTTTGAATGAGTTTAAACAAAAGATAAAGCCTTGGGATGGTAGAGAATGTTCTTGTACACTTTGTAGAAAATTTTAATATATTAAACTTTATCATTGTTATATGTATTTTATAGTTGGTCTGAATTAGTTTTGTACTAGGTAAAAACCAACTCGAAATAAATGAATAAATAAAATAAAGAACGTCATGGAAAATAAAGGAAAAATCAGGGAACTTTTTTTGTAGATTTTTATGAAAACCCTGGGATCCATTATTACAGCTGTGTGTCTGTAACTTTTCGTGAATGTTTCGTAGAAATGCGTCAATATGAAAAGGTATATCAGCGAACTGAATTATTGCGGCAAATTAGTTTTAGTTACGCATCGTTTAATACGTAATCTATCGGAAATCATGCTCAATGTGAAAGGTAATGTTAAAATTTTTAAACATTTATCTTATTCGAGTTGAGAAAATAAAATGGCGGAATAATTATAGAACAAGAAGACACAATTCAAGTAAATTTTGAAATTTAAATAAATAAATTGCTGATTCATTATGATGGTTTCCATTTTGTACATTTTCATTTCTAACTAGCATAACAGTGGAGGAGTACAGAGTCACGAATTTTCTGTAAAAACATAAGGGTTGATTAGGTTATTTGCACGTTTTTCTTTTATACGCTTAATGACCGTGCTCTCCTCCATAAATTTCGCCTAGGTTCTAGATCCGCCTCTGCATAACCGATAAACAACTCAACTACCATTTTTCATAGGGTAAACATAATGAAAGAATTTCCGATGTTGTTCTTTTTCGTTTTTGTGCTTTGGTCATGTACAGCAAAAAATCGACATTCACACAAATATAGTAAATTTGCCAACGATAAGGTGAGATACTTGTAGATTGTGTAGAAGTCTGTCCTGCAGAGATTGCCTTTTGATATATCAGGATTACGTATTTTCCTTTAGGTGTTCAAAGTTAAGAAAACTAGAATTGAAGCACCACAGAAGCCAGCAAAAAAGTTTAACATAGAAGCGTCGCCACAGAGCATCGTAAGTGCTGAAATTAGTACTAAAATACGCGACCAATTAAAAAAGAATTAGAAGAAAAACAACCAACTAACTGTATTTTTCTACACGAAACTGTATTCTTCTAACTGTATTTTTTGACACGAGATTCATTGAATAATTTTCATCAACATCTAAATGGATTGCACCCGAAAATAAAATTTACAATCGAGCAGGAATCGAATAATTGCATCCCATTCTTGGATACTCTTGTAAAAAGAAATCAAGACGGAAGCATTTCAGTGAACGTATATCGTAAACCAACACATACAGACCAATATCTAAACTGTAACTCAAACCATCAACAAAGTTGCAAAGAAAGTGTTGTTGCATCGTTAATAAATCGGGCGAAAGATATTGTTAGTAATGACGATGATCGTGTTGAAGAAATGAAACATATCAAATCGGTTCTCCAAGCAAATGGATATGACAGGACGATTGTTAGAAGAGTTGAAAATAGAATAAACAATACTCGAACTTCAAACACCGAAGAATCAACAGAACAAGAACCGGTGACCACTATTAGTATTCCTTATGTATCTGGTATCAGTAATGCTTTACAAAGAATATTCCGTGCACACAACATCAAATGCAGATTTCGATCAACGGAAACTCTTCGTAACATATTATCTCATCCGAAAGACAAGATCTCAATGAACGACACAAATAACGTGATATACCAAATTCCATGTAGTGATTGTGAATCAGTTTATATAGGAGAAACAAAAAGAACATTTGAGCAACGCATCAAAGAACATATGCGAGCCGTACGGAATGGCGATGTAACCAAAAACGAAATTGCTGACCACTGTTGGACTAATGACCACAAGTTTGATTGGGAGAATAGAAAGATCCTTGACAAGGAAAAAGGATGGACTGCTCGAAAAGTCAAAGAGACTATATACAGTGTCAAAAACAATTCCAGTATTAATAGTACATCGTATAATGTTCCTGCGATATGGTTTCCAGCTCTACGCAAAACAAATTATTGACATTGCTTCCTTCCAGGTCCGAAATATTGACATTGCTTCCTTCCAGGTCCGAAATAATTTCGATCCTAATTTCGATCCTACTGAAAACATATATAAACTTTACATCATTCATTTACAAACGCCCGATGATGACAGTAGTAACTGTCGAAACGTCGCAAACAAAAACAACCGGTCTATGACATGATAAACTCTAATTATATATTATGAATACTAGACTGACAAACAATATAAATATATTCAATTTGTATTTTTCTATTTCAGCTTGGTGATTCTATGCAGATCAAGATGAAAGGCGCTGATGGCGTGGATGGATCAGACGGTCCAGATGTAGGTTACGTCCTTACCATTCACAATTTTTTATGAATTGTTTCTCTATGTATTTACCAATAACTTGTTGTACATCTTATCTTTGTATGGATATTTGTTATTTTAGGGCGCTCCTGGTCCACCTGGTCCGCCCGGTCCTCCTGGTTTAGATGTATGAAAAATTATTTTTTATATAGGTTTTTCGTTTATAAATCTATTCTTTATCTTTCTTTATCTTTCTTGTTTTCAGGGAGCAAAAGGAGAACCTGGAATTTGCCAACCTAGTGAATGTGATTACTTGAATATCATGCCGATGGTAGCACGTGTAACCTCTCTTGAACGATATGCAACTGAAGGTGGCCCAGGAATGAGTGGGGGTGTTGATACAGGTGAAGCCGGCGGAGGAGGTGAAGGAAAAGCTGAAGCAACTGGCCTGGGCGGTGGAGCTGGCTTTGGTGGAGGTGGTGGTGTTGGAGCACCAGGTGGAGGTGGCGGAGGTGGTGGTGGCGGAGGTGGTGCTGATAGTGCAACAAGCTCCGCTTCGGATTCACCAGCTCCACCGCCCTCACCACCCCCACCGCCTCCACCTGCTGACAAAGCCGGTGGTGGTGGTGGTGGAGGAGGTGGTGGAGGTAAAGGTGAAAATGCAGGTGGTGGTGGTTCTGGCGGTGGTGGTGGTGTTTCAGGATCTAGTAAGTATTTAATTTGTTATTGAAGTTAAAATATATTTGAAAAATTTCAAAATATTTTTCCTATTCAGTCTAGGCTTAATGTTATTTTCTATATATATTATTTGTTTAACATTTCAGAAAAAGAACTCAACGGTAAAAAACCTTCAAAACATCATGATAAAGTGAGTAAACATCTCTTCCAAGAATATGAGTAGAGACAGTTAATAATTGTCGATACGGTCAAATCTCTCTATAGCGGACACCATCGGGATCAAAGAAATGTGTCCACTATAGGAAAAAAGGCATCCATTCCTGGAAAAAGTGACCGCTACATGGGATGTCTACTATAGAGAGGTTTCACTGTATTGTTCAACCTCGAAACCAGGGTCTCTGGCCTTTTCGATATACGGACGATATACGAAAAGGTCCTGGGTTCGAGGTTGTGTATAGTTAGCTTAGCTTGTTTTTCTATTATGGTGGTTTGTCTTTTTATTCTAGGATGGTAATGAATCAAATAGTATTAAACGAAACAGGTACGTTGGAGAAAATTTAATCCAGTTTTCATTTATATGGTTCATCGGACAATTTTTCCTCACCTAAGTTTATGGTGGAAACCTTATAAATTTTGTCTGGGAAAGTGAGACTAAGTGAGTCAAGTTTTGCCTCGTTCTTTTGAACATTTGTACAATAGATGGTTATAAAACAGAACAGATAACCTGTCAGATAACCAAATTGTCCAGGTAAGGACAATTCATTAGTGAGAAAAAATTGTCAGATGAACGTTCTCCTTATCAAGCGAAACTTTGTTGGACAAAAGTGACGAAAATTTGACCGAAGAAAAACTTTATTCAAATCAATATTTTTGAATTGAATTTAAACTTGGTAACCTACATTTCATAAAATTGGTTCTGTTTCCGATTTTCAGCTAGTGAGGATTTTAAGTAAATGAAATGTAAAAGGCCTACTTTTACTTTCACTTACAAAAGCATGTACGACGAAAAATAGATTTAATAATTCCAATAAAGGATTGACGTCTTCTGTATTTCTCAAAAATATGTTCATTATTTTATTTAAAGTGTTAAATACTGTTTTAAGTGCTTCTGTAAATTATATGAAACTCTGCAAAAGGCCAAAACGTTTTGTCGGACAAAAGTGACGATTGGCTGTTTCATATAATAATTACTTAGTTTAAATTTGTTAAAACTGTTCCTTCCCGACTTGATGCCTCGATCTGAATCTTACTTTCAAGATATACTTGTCCATCGTTTAATAAATGTTTAGCAAACGAAGCAATGTGTGTTTTATGACGTAATTTACTGTTTATGTGTTGGACATTTCTTTTCTAGTATTGACCAATCAGATGAATACTGGAAAAAATTCGAATTACCATTACATCATGGAATTCCAATGGATTCAGTATAAATTGACGATTAGAAAGAGCGGATAATGAAACAGGAACAATTCCTAAAACACTTAATATCAAGCAATTCGCATGGTTCACACTTAAAATATATATATATATATTTATTTTCTTCATGTAAATAGAAAAAATAAGAAACATATTTTTATTAAACTTTCATAGTATTGAGATTTTCTGCATGAAGAGAGTGCTGAAGCACTAATACCGAGTACATTAAAACGTTTGTGCAACGAATGGTGTAGTGGATAGTACGATCATTGTTCGAGTCATAGTCATGTCGCATTTCGATACTTCAATCCGATGCAATTTAAAAATGCAGCGTGTCAGCCCATTTGAAGCCATCGACTGACTGCACACTGGTTTTCGGGCAAGTTTAAGCAAGTCCTACACGTATCTCTGGCGGTGAGTCAACTTCCTAGTTGCAAATCGGCGGGCAGAATAGCCAACCACTCGAAACCCAAGGACTATCGGTTTCTTGCTAGTTTCGGCGTGACAAACGTTCGAATAAAATTAAGCCCGCAACTATATTCGTCCAAAATTTCGTTGAGTCCACTGAAAGTTTCCCGAAAATTTTTTTTAATCAGTACGTTTACTTATTTCCTGAGAAACTCTGAGTTTTAAGGGGAAATGACATATCAGTGATATTACACGATCCTTTCCATATTTATATGATTGCACGGATTTCTAACTTCTCAATGCATGTTCCTTCTCCCCACGCGCTACCTAAACCTTAAAACGAAGTATTACAAACGGACCTTTTCAACGCAACCTCTTGTTTTGTACCCTAAAGGTTCAAATATTTTTAATAAGGTTTCATTATCACACATGACGTTTTCAAGAAATCGGGGGAAAGCGTCTCAATGAATAGTATCACACTTACAATATTTTTGCAAGTAACTAAGATTTGCCCAACTTAAATTCTTCCCTACTTTTTTTTAACCCGATTTATTTCCCGATGAGGTACCCGAAAGTTAGTCTTCCGAATTTCTAAAATTCCTGTGGAAGTTTTCGTCGCTTTCGTACTTTTTGTGCCTTATTAAATCTCTTTTAAGATAAAGGCTGGCAACACAAGAAAAATAACAACATTAACCCTTCATAGTTTTAGGTAACACCAAAATTACATTTACAAAAATTACAAGTTAGAAAATTGTCTATCCGTCAAAATAGTCTTCCTCTTTTACCACTGGGTGGGTTTTTCAACATGAACGGAGAACCCGTACTCGCAGATGATGCTAAATTTAAACTGGCAGTAACTCCAAGTTGAGGTTTATCAGATAGAGAACCGCCAAAAGGTTTTCCACCACCTATCCCGGTCGATTTACCTGTTCCACCGCCAAACGAAAAACTTCTTGTTAGTGCAGACCCAGCAGGTTTCGTAAACGATGTACCAAATCCGGTAGCATTACTCAACGTACCGATCGTTGGAGCTAGAATGTAAAGCAAAAAGGGTAAAAGGTACTAGGATAGATAGATACTAGGGAGAACATTAAATTGGTAGAAAAACATAAGTGAATTTGGTAAATTTGGTAAGTACTTCGTATATCACTATCCATGAAAAAGACCCGGGCCGTCGTTGGTCTAGCTTTGTAAGAGATGTTGAGTCGTTCTTTAAAATAGTGATATACGAAGTCGTTGCCTTAAATTTTTTTATACGCATGTCCCCGTAATGTAAGGTGAACATAACATGAGAAGTGAGAAAAGCAGAAATTTGAACTAATAACACAGTACCTTTAGATTCTGTTTTAAACGCAGATGCTGTGATTGTCGCACCCTGTACAGCAGGAAACGGCGAAGGTCCAATATTAGTAGAGGTCCCTGAAAATGAATGGATAAATATCATTTCATTTCTACAAGATGACGAAACGGTTGAGTGAATAATCGAATACCTTTCGATTCTTGTAACTTTCTTTTCGCAGCAAAAGGATCTGATAAATCATTGTACAAGATACGGCGAAAATAAAGATATTTTTCCTTCAAAATCTGAAACAGACAAGCTAACAGTTGACATAAACAATAAAAGGAAAATCGAATGGATCTGTATAAAAATGCATGAACATGGCAACAAAACCCACAGCGGATATAGCATAGTATAGAAGACCAAACATAAAAGTTAGTGTCAATATTGAATGAAGGAATCAAAATATTCGGTACAAGATTACAGAGGATCTCAAGTAAAGAAAATCTACTACCAGCATTCTTCTGAACAGTTTATTATCTATATAGCTTTCTTCGAAATGAATATTATATCAGCCTTACTTTAACATGTTCATGAACTTTGTGAAGCTCTGAAGCTAAGCCAATGAAGGATTCGTTTACTCGCTGAAGAACGTTAAATAAATCTGCAGACGAGAAAAGAACAAAGTTGATACAATACGCACAATGGAATGGGGTCGTTAACCCTGGTATCCAAGGTAATGAACCATTGTATTGGCGATGGTTCTTTTCCTTCCTTATCAAAACTAGATGGTTCTTGCTTTATCCAAACTAAAAGTTATCCTGTTAACTCACCTTGTGGTGTGAATTCGTTTCTTGTCGTTGACGAAGTTAAGAATATCTCCAGTTCTTCAATTTCTTGGCGATAAGAATTAATGCGACTTTCGAATGAGTATACAAGTCTCGAGAAATAATCCATTGCGGCGTTAAATTCATGAGGAAAATGGATATCTTTTATACGATGTGCAATTTCTGCATTTTTCAGTTCCTGAAAGTTATAATGGTACTGAAACAATGGAATCTAGCTATTTCAGGAGAAAGCTTTTTGAGAAATTTTTTAAAGATACTTTTACTATGATTATGGTTGACAGTTCTTTTTTTTAGAATTAACTGTTCTTACTTTTTTCTTATTAACCTTCCAAAGAAGAAAAGTATTTCCTGACAGAGGATGTTCTTCATTTATAGCAAGTTCTGCTTTTTTTCCCAATCTTGTTAACTAGATATTGTAATGGATTGTAAACAAGGAAAACGAAGCTTTCATATCATGCAACATGTGTATGATAAAAAAAAGATTTAGGGCCAATCAAAATCAAACATGGAAAATTAGGAGATTTTAGGAGATTTTTCCACTATTTTTTAGGAGAAATTGTGTAATTTCGACCTAAATGTCCTAAAATGTTTAAAAAATTAGGAGATCTTCACCAGAACCTGAGAATACACTATTGGTGCGTACAAGTTATCTTAACCAATTATGGAAGTGAAAAAACTTGTTGTTTTTAGTGTAGTACTTGTTGTTTTTAGTTGTGTAACACGTAACACTACCCAACTAGTACTACACAACTTAAATACACAAAGGGGAACAAATTTGGTCATTTTCATGCTCATAATACAATATGATATTGCCACATCTTAGCAGAGTATAAGAGAATATTTGGGTTTACCAGTTTTCATTCAAAAAAGCATTTTACTTTTCACATGACTGGAAAAAATGAGACATCTAGGAGTTAAAGTTAGGAGTTTTTAGGAGAAATTTAAAATTTCAAGAGTTATTTAAGATACTTGTTTCCAACCTTCTATACTTTTCTAATCTTATAGTTTTATACTGTAGCCTCAATTTTTCTTAGTTTCAAAATTTATACTAGAGTCTGAGGTTGTTCTTTACTTGTTCTAATATTTTTTTCAAATTGCATTTTGCGTTCTTATAAAAAAAGTATACAAATTGAATTTTACCTGAACAACTTCGTGTTTCAAATTCTCTACAGCCACAGAGTCCCGCTGTAAACCATTAGCAATAAGCGCAACATTCTTTAACCGAAAAATAAAATGGTGACATCGAAATACAACACTGTTGCATAAATAAAATCCATCATGTCCCAAGTTTTCCTGAGCTGCTTTCTATTCTACCTTGTATCTATCTCATGACAGTAGCAAGTACCTGTTTCAATCCGATCAATTCGTCTTGAGTTTTTGTTATTGCTTGAGGTGATATCTTTGAAATTTCTTCTTTGACATCTTTTTGGGTTTTAATAAATGTTCTGCAAAAGGATTAAAATCAAGTTTATTAAGGTACGCAGTCCACCATCCAGTTGTCTGGTGGAGTTCTTTCTTTACAAGAAATAACCAACTACACTAAATCACAAAATGAACATACTCTAATCCTGTCACCAACGTTGATAGCTCTGCAGGAACTTTTTCCTCCTTTGGATGAATAGGGGGCTTATTGCTATAATGAAGATAATACATCTTGTAGAGAAAACTGATTCCAAATGAAGAGGTGCTATATCATACAGCATAATTCAGCCATTACAGGTATCAATAATGATGAACTGTTGTAGGTGCCTATTAAGGTAGATTTCCACTTCTCCTGTGCACAGCAGTGGCAGAAAAGCCTTAACCCAGATACTGGGAAATAAAACAGAAGGAATAAAGGTTTATTAATTTAATAATATAATAAATGAACCAATTAGGAAAAAGAACTTGTTCCTTTCATTTCAGAATCAACAATTAACATCTTACACTGAGTTAGCTGTTGAGGTAGCAGTAGATTTTGGCACTAGGGAAAATCCACTTGTTGAAGTTGTGCCAAATCCAAATGTTGGTGCAGTTGTGCTGGTTGTTTTTACTCCAAACAAAGTGAGGCCGGTTCCAACACTTGTTGTTTTTGGAACAAACAAATTTGTACCTAAACAGAAACATGTATTCATTATAATAATGATGAATGGGAAGTTGGTTGGTCTGACCGATTTCAATAAGACTCCATTCAATATTGAAGACTATTGAAGTGGAATGAAAGATTGAGTGGATAAAAGATTGAGACTGTTGTTGTTTTCGTCTGTTGTTGTTTTTATTACTTGATCCACTCATAAATTTCAACCTGACACATAAAAAAAACCAGGACAGTGACCTCCTTGTTTAACAAATAATTTTGGAAAAGTATGCATTTGAAGCCATAAAAACTATTGCAAGAATAGGGTTTTTTTTCACTTGTTTTCACTCAACAAAAGAATATGAGGACATCTAAACAATTGACAAAGAAATAAGTATTAAAAGAAACCTATGTATTTCACTAAAGTTTTCTCACATAATTATTATAGCCTCAAAACAATTCAAGTGGTGTGAATATTAAAATGCTGACCTTAACCATTGACCTCCAGGGACTTTCTTTTTGCACATTCCGAAGAAAACTTTACATGTTCATGAAGGAATGAATTGAATTTTTTGAATCCACTTGTTTTAGTTAAATAACAAGTGTAATGAAATTCAATTCCATTTCCACAAACAATTTCACAAGAATCGACCTTTTCGCAACAGATATTAAAAATGTAAACACTGTTCAAAAATATTTCAACTCTCTTTTCAACTTTTTTCTGATACATTTTAGAATTATCTTTTTTATTAACATTAGACATTCGATTTGTTCATGAAATTGATCATAGTCATAATACAAGTTCGAACTGAGCATTGACCCTCCTGAGTCACATATTTGCGAGCTTTTCATAATATATATACAAAGAAAGGAATTTCAAAGGAATAGTATTTTCATTTTAAGATGAGTTTTTTCATTTTTTGAACAGCATTTAGAAGAGAACATACTTTGTCTTGTGATCATTTTGTTGATTATAATAATTTTTCTGTCTTGCACACGCTAAAAATTCCTTTATGTTAGAACTCAAAGAGTCTCTTTTTATTATACGAGACAACCCGGTCCTTAATAAAACTATTCGCTCCACCCCATTATATCTTTATAATTAACGTGCACGGATAGGTTTTTGATAATTTATGCATATAATCTTTTGTTTCTTATATGTGTTAATCTGGTAACTACTTGTAACATAGCTAATTATGCTTTACGCGTGTGAATACGCCTTTTATATAAAATGTTAGTTTACGTTGTATAAAAAATTGACTTGATAATGAACACTGTGTCGTTCGAAACGTTGTCAAAAATACATGGATTAGTCTAAACTTGTGTCGTCTTTTTTTTTTCTTTTACCATCTTTAGCATTTAGAACTCTTTATTTTTTAGTTCTGATTATTGTGGGGGTTATAAAGCACAAGTGATCCACACTCCTCAGCTCAAGAGAAAATGTGTAGTTCTGTTTCATCTTCATTCTTTTTCTTGCTTCCTCTCTAGGCTTTTGAGATATTTGGCTTGCTAACTTAGCAACTAGCTCTTGCTTACGCAAACTTAAATATAGCGATGTAGTGCCCGTTAATTAGAGTTTCAACTGTATCATAAAGCATTCATCAGCAATCGTTTTTGGCAAGAGAAAACTTTTTATACCTATTGTTGATGATGTTGTAGAAAGAGCTGGAGTTCCAAATGCAATTGCTGTGGCAGTGGTAGTAGATGTTTTATTGAAACTAAATCCAGTAGATGGTGCTGCCGCGGCTCCGAACGAAAAAGTCGATAAATTATTATTAGCAGTTGTTTTGGCTCCAAACAACGTGTTCGACGCCATTTTGCTTATGATCTCGATTTTTCTACTTACAATTATGTGCAAGCGTCATATAAGCTTTCACTAATAGCCCGTGAGCAATTGAAAAAGGAACTGTCAACACACTAGTACCACTTTCATTTTGTTTTGTTTTGTTTTGTTTTTTTAACGCAATTGCGGAATAGAAGAAGAAGAAAAAATATTTATTCTACAGTAACAGGTTAATCAATCCAAGTGTAGATCCACGAGTTTGGCAAGAGTGGATAAAGTCAACGGTAAAAGTATCCTGGAGAGCCTCAGGGAGGTTTTTGTGATACAGGTTATAAATGAAAATTATGTTCTTTATGTGGACCAGATCTAAAAATTTTAAAATACTGAGATTAGAAAAAAGGGGATTTGAAGATGCTCTGAAATGCTCAAAGGAAATCAGTCTTACTGCAAATCGTTGTAAATAGTGAATGCGCTCAATAAAAGTATGACCAGGTTGTCCCCAGATTTCATTACAGTATTGGAGATGACTACTGAAGATCGCATGATATAAAGATAATAGAACATTTTTTGGAACAAAATATCGAAGTTGAAGCTAAAGCTCCATTTGCTCTTTTAAGTTTGACTGCAACAGCATTAATTTGAGATTTCCACTTAAGATCTGCATCAAGAAGTACTCCAAGGTTCTTAATACAGTTACTTGGGAAGAGCCTTTTGCCATTTATAAATATTCTAAATCAATCTGCTTTGACTGATCATCGAGGTTTGAGTTATTGTGAACTGGGAGCAAAGGGGTGATGCCAACAGCATAAGCCGACATGATTAAGTAATTAAGCATTGATAAAAGAACATCGTAAAAACTCTTTCCCTGAAAGTATCATTTCTCTTTGTAAAAGACACAAATGCCATTATTATTCACGGTTGCAACGCAGTGGAAATCCGTGTTTAAACGGGAATTTCGCCCATGTACACTTGAGAGAAATGGTTGTAATTTTTATAATAGATAGTTGAATATAATAGATTGTACCGTATCAACCAATTTGCAGTGCTTTGATATTTTATTGATAAAAAACAACAGAAAAACAAAGCAAACTGCCACACTCATTTTAGGATGAACTAAACAACATGTAACAATGGTTATATTATGGTTTCTCTCTAGTGAAAACCGGCCCGTTCGTTATTCTGTTATTTTAATTTTCGTGCTTATACACGGGAGATTCACTCAATGAAATGTAGTTCCGTTTCATCCTCATTCTTTCTCCTGCTTCTAGGGAAATCAAGTAATATACCGGCGAAGATTCAGCAGTCTCATTCATCCGTTCCATTCCTCAACGTCCCATTCTTCCGTTGGTACTGAAAACGAGTGGTATAAATGATCCGCTACTTCAATTACTCGTTGGTTGTAGCATTTTTTCTTCTCGGATTCATTACGCTGGATGACGTAACCGCCTTTTTTGCAAGACATGGCATGGTCGATGGTGAATTTGTACCGATTTGCTACCGATTTGTATAGAGCATCTGTTACTTTTCAGAAATTTCGTGACAAAAGAATTCTTCTCTACCCAGTTGCATCTAATCCTCCCTTTGTGTGAAGTGCAGCTTTTTGAATGAAAAATCTAAAGATACATAGATTATTAAATTCGTCATGGTCTTTTCTGATGCATTGGATCAGGACTAAAATTTTGATTCACCTCTATTTTGAACTGATATAAATTGTGTGTTATTCAGACTCACTTCTCCTCTTTGTTCTGTCGTTCCAATATCTAACTGCAACAATGACTTAGATGATAGTGGAATATTGTTCGCCATTCTATTCTGAAGGAGTGATTAAAGAGGAGAAGAAAGAAAGAAAAGGGGGAAGTTTGATCTGAAATTCTTCGGATAAAGGGTGAGTCCACCGGGGTTTACACCCGATCTTCCTTCAAAGTCAAAAACGTTAAGGTCAAAGTCCGCCACAATCAAGTCCGCGCGATGGAGTCCCTGGTGTGGAGAATAGGAAATTTTCGCGTAAACTTATATAACGTACCTCAGTAAATCTGTATAATCAAGGCAAAGAAGAGACAAATTTCATGATAAACTATAACAAATATTATTATTTACTCTGCATTCTTTTATACTAACCTTTTTAAGCAATATATTTTATCCAAACCAAAGCAAATGGATAGAATGTTCTGATAGCTGATAACAGAATGTACCATTCTGGCTACAATCCGCAACAAGGTAGGGGAGAAAAGGACAACAATGTTTTTTATATTTTCCACTTCCTCCTCCATCACTATATTAAGGTTTGTGTAAGCCAAGGGCTAGTTGCTCAGTTGACAAGCCAGATATTCAAAGCCTAGAGAAGCAGGAGAAACAATGATGCTGAAATGAAACTTACTAAACTTATTCTAACCTTTTCGGTGGGCCTAAATAATTACATTGCTTTACCATATCCCAAATTTCTAATTGCATATCTTTGGTCTTGGAATATATAGCGCCCTTTTTATATAGATTTGATAGTATTTTATACAGTGTATATAATGTTTATTTTATAGTATTTTTATAAGGTAGGTTCATATATGCTCCTCATCATCATGCTTCTATTCCCAACACACGTTAATATTGAAGCGATTAATCAATGAAAAAATAAATTAAAAACATTTAAAATGGAAGCTTACAGTAAATACTTTTGACCCAATAGTTTAAATTTAAAATATAGCTTAATAATTGAGGATATATTCAATATATACACCAAAAAACACGACCGATATGAAGTTGTTGATATTCATGCGTGTTGTTATATTATCGCCACATCTTGTTTAATACTGGAATGGAAAGATTGGCCATGGGACTTTAAATCATGACTTTTAAATCCCTGTTTTTAAAGCAGATTTCCATATAGGGGAGTTTCTCCTTCCCTGGTGCAATTATTATGGTCTCCCCATGCTTAATAACCAGCTGATTACCAGAGTTTTTTTACATCGTGATGTAATAGTTATGAAAATGTTGCGAGTAGCTTTAAGGGTAATTAGTGGTAAAGAAAGGAAATTTCGTCTCTATTGTTTCCTTTGGGACTATTATAGCGCGAGATTTGTACAGTATCTACTTTGTTATTCCACTATTCCTTGGTTTATCTCTAAATTGTTTTGAAAATTTCGCATGACGAGAAAATAATATGGTTGAACAAAGACGTGTCCTCCCCTTCCTTTTCTCCTCCGTTTATCTAATTTTCTCAAAGGAAAGAAATGTTTTTATATTTTTATTACTAATGTTGTTTTTATATTGTATTTCATATCTTACATCCTTTTGAACGTAAATTGGGTTTACTTTTTCATTTATTGGATACCAAAGTTGTTGGGACGAGTATAGGTGAACCCACCTTATATAGTGTAGAAAATAATACTGTAATGATAAACATGTCCTATCAACCTTCACCATTTTCTTTCAAAGGTTTTTTGTGTTTCCGAACACAAAAAAATACAGTCTATAAAATACAAACCACATCAATAATAATGCATACTGT
The DNA here is from genome assembly GCA_039566895.2 of Turritopsis rubra. Lineage (NCBI taxonomy): Eukaryota > Metazoa > Cnidaria > Hydrozoa > Anthoathecata > Oceaniidae > Turritopsis > Turritopsis rubra. The sequence continues at coordinate 13,655,987 of CM077625.1, read as the reverse complement.
GTTGCCAATCAAACTAAATCCAAAACCTAATGAACACAAAACTTCTGCCTTCAATAAATTGACTGTCCCCTTGAGACTTGCACATAATTTTACTTGCTCTGTGCTATTCCCATTTTGACACGTATATATTCAGAGGTATCAAAATGGTGTAGGCCATTATTACCATATGAGTGTTTCTTCACACTGATAATTGGTGTTCAACGTCTTTTCTGCTTCATAAACATTTAGTATTTGTGGCAATTTTGTTGAGTATAGATGTATATTTTGTTAACCAGACAGGTCTGTATTTTCTTGCATTCGGAATTAGGACAGCTGTTTGGAATTAGGCAGTCTGACGGTAATGCTTCTTCAAATTCCCAAATTTCAAAATCATGTCTCCTACAATTTCAACTTATTACGAATTTTTGTTGGTTAAAAATAAATTTATGTTTTAAGTCCACATCAGTTTTTCACTGGAATTTTTAACCTACTGAAATTAAATTTTGAATGAATGAATGAACTGTGTTTTCACTGAATAATCACTTGTACTTATACTCACGAAAATTATAATTACAGAATGACGAAATGAAATTAGAACATGTGATAGAGCTCGAAAAGCTGATCAAAAATATGTATGGGGTCACATACTTATGACGAGCCATTACAGAGATATTGCTGTACTATGATTTTACTGTTCGATGATTAAACTTGTTTTGAAGAGAATAAATTTGATATTAAATCAATTTCATGAGCAATTTCATGAGCTTACACAAAAAATCCCTGTAGTGTGTAGCTAGTTGAAATACCCCTGAATACCCTTGCTTCATTCTTGTTATGTTTTTAAAAGAAAACCTTACATAACCTGTTCATCAGTGTATTAACTATCAGGAATTAAAGATCAGGAAATCATTGACAGGAAATTTTAGCTATATCACTATATTAAAAGGTTTGCAGACGTAAGGAAGAGCTAGTTGCTAAGTTGGCAAGCCGAATTCAAAGCCTAGGGAAGCAGGAGAAACAATGAGGCTGAAATGGAACCCTATTTTCATGGAGTAAATCACTCATACTTATACTCACGAATTACAGAATTATAAAATAAATTATAGAATAATGAAATGAAAGTAGTACTATGTAATAAAACTCGAAAAGGTGATAAAAAATGTATGGAATCACATGTTTACAACGAACCCTTACCGAGATATCACTGTGTTAAGATTTTACTATTCAATGATTTAACAATGATGGAAATACTCCGTTTAAAAGGAAGTTGAAAACATTTTTGAAAAGTGTTTACATTTTCATTTTCTCATTACAATTTGAATGGCTAAACAAGACAAGAAAATATTTTGAGACTCATTAAAACAGCTCAAATACAGTACGGAACTTACACTAAAGTCTGAGATCAAAACAATAAAGTAATCAAACCGTCACATATTTAGGACATCAAAGCAGTGCAAATTTGCCTCAAAAAATTATCCATCTTCAAAAAATTGCTCGTGTATATAGAAATTTCTATGACGTAATATATATTTGATCTTGCCAAATGAGCTCCAGCTGCAAATCAATACTTAGTTGTGCCCCAGGGCTTATATCCGGGATTATACGGTATAGTTTGGACTCTTGTAAGACTTGTATGCAAATGGTTTAGGATTGTTTCTTTTTTACGAGGTAAAATAACTTCTGACAATAAAATACCAAAATGAAATCATACAATCAATACAAGTTCCAGTTCCTATAGTGAACTTTAGGGAACTTTGCATAATCGAGCCTATTGACTTTCTCAATTCCAAGATGCAGTATCTTTATGTGTCAGATTATGATTTGTTGTTAGACGAGTCCATGGTTCTCTGATGAGGTCATTCATGTATCAGGCAATAGATAAAGAATAAATGACATAATATGGTATTGAATTGTTAGAGTTGCTGTTTGAACAAGCATCATTCTGAACATCGTCTATTCTGACGAGCCATTTGCTGATCCCTATCAGATAGGTGAGATAGCTGTTGTAGTTCGGCATCTCCTTCGAAATAACTTACAATTACTACAATGCTGTTGGATTATACAAGGAACTTTCTTTGTGGAAAACGTAGTTGGAGGAATTCTCTGTGGCTATATCACATATGTGCAAAAGGTGAGCACATTTGGAAAAGCTGTGATGACATCATGGTTTGCATTTGGATAGACAAATGAAAAGTTTAAATCATCTCGTAAATTCACTGTTTCTGTCTTGGGGTAAACAATCATTTTTAATTTTGGTTGTTTGCAGGGAAAAAAATGATTAGGGTTTGTAAATGATTTTTGAAGCAATTTTGGCTTATCAAACTGATGAAATAAAAAACTTTGTTACATTGTTGTAAAGAAAAAAAGAAAAATTTGGATAAGCGATTCAAGATCTAAATATGCAAAACTAATCATGGTAACCATAACTTCAAAACATATATACAGATACATCGTTATGTGTTGGAAGAAATATTCAAAAGGGAAATTTATACAAGGCGTACCAGGCAAATGATACAAGTTCATAGTTTTGCCTTATCAATGTGTAAACAAAATGATTGTTTACATCAATTTTCTTTACTTATGATAGTTTCGTACCTTTCTTCAGTTTATACTTTATGTAGATGGGTTTTTTTTATTATATAGTTAAGTTTTATGTGAGGTCTCAGGCTCAGGTTTTGTAACACGTGTTTGATGTTCGAACGTCATTGAAAAAGTAATTAATTAATTACCAAGTAGTCACAAATGACATATCAATTAAATTAAATTTTATTAAATTTTTTCTAATTTATGATCTTGAAATCAAAAAATTTTGATTTCTAGTTGTATGAACTTCGGTACTCAGCTTTTCAGTTAAATAACTTGTTAATTAAGGTTGTAAAACTACAGTTGTGCAGTTTACATGATCAAACATCCATTGCTCAACTTTCTTCATGTTACCATGACACAGTAATCAAAATTTATTCAAGAATTTTTTTCTTCTTCCACATGGTGGACATTTCCTATAGTTTTAGAAAATAGAATACATGCTATAATATACTTTTTTATAAACTGAACAACATCATACTGATGTTATCATACTGCAACTTGGAACTTTACATTTTAGTTGGATCGTCTAAATTGTGCTTGACTAGCAGAAGTTTTGAATCCTGCTCAAAGTTGGAGCTTATCATGATAAATCTCCAATGAGTTGGATCATTTCTTTTTTTGCTTCGTAGAAATTTACATATTTTGATTATTCATGTACCTTTCATAATGAGTCATAATAAAATAATGCTTATGTGGAGGTGTGTTCTAAATTTAGAACTTCTACATAGGCATTCATTATGGCTCACAATAAAATGCAATGCAAGTTTTATGTATAATCAAAATCTATGACGAAGGAATGAATTATTTCTACAAGTGGATTTATAAGATTTCATCATCACATTAAGGAGGGTTTCTATTGATTACTCATTACTTATTGCACATCATGCAAGTAAATTTCTTTGATGGTTGAAAAATAGTAAAAATGCAGAGTTCCTGTAATAAATACAATCGTTCCCTATAATGAATAATAGTGTTCTGACAGTGATGTTGTTACTAAAAGTAATTCAGATGAACCCCAAAATACCCAACTTATAAGTTTCTCTAACAGAAGACGATAAATCCTCATTCAACATGCTTGTCTTTTCTCTAGGAATTTCAAGAAGCTGCAAAATTAAAATTATAGTATCTAACATTTATATTTAACGCTAATCTAATGTTGTTGTTTTCTATCTTTAAAATTCAATATTTTGTCACTTAAAGTATATTTTTTTAATGCGGCAGAAAATAGGAAATATAACTTTTTCGCCTTCGACAAGTATCAACATGATTTACAACCAATCTTCATCCATAGTATCTTATAGTTTATCTATCAATACAAAAATTATTTTTAATTTTATACTTTTTAGGTATGCGGCATGAATTGTTGCAAGTAAGTCTTTGAAGAGAGTTTTTCATGTTTGAGATGTTATACCAACTAACAGGAACTTGATTGATAAGACTAAGGTGTCATCAGTAACCAGTAGGACCTTAATGGTTCTTCACTGAGTTGGTTAATTTACATTAAATGCCTGTGTTTAACAAAAGTTCATTCCGTAACTGAACATTTAAATGTAAGCTGTCAACGCCAGTAACAATCATTTAACGCAAGTAACAATATTGAACACCAGTAAAAATCTTGCAATTGCCACCTATTTATTACTTGTAGATGATTCGACTCACTACAATGGGAATTCATGTGCCCATGAAACATGTTCAAGCCATTAGTCCCATTCTATTTCCAAAACTGAGTAAGTCATAATACTGTTTCTAAAGTTGTTTTACTTGACATTTAGGAAGTTAAATTGCACACCAATGCACGAGAACGTGAAAAGTAAGTCCTTTTTTTAGTCATGTATGACCGCACATGCCCTAGAAATGACATTTCCATTACCCCTCTTAAATACTAAATTAATTTAATATCACCTTTTTCTTTTTTTGCAAAGATACGATAACATGGCGGACTTGTATGCAGTCATTAATACCTTACAAAACTTAGAGAAAGCATATATCAAAGACGCTGTCAAACCTAAAGAGTAAGTTGGTTATTGGGAGATATCAGAGCAAAATTTAGTCTATCTTATTACGGTACAGCCTGAATAAAACTTTAAATGTCTGTGTAATATAATTAGCTTTCATGAAGAGTTGCCATCTTTAGAAGTTAAGGGTCTTTTATTTATCATTACTCTTTCATTCGTTTTTGTTTTTCAACAGATACAAAGATGAATGCAGTAAACTGTTAGTACAGTATAAAGTAAGCACTGTTACTTACAACGTAAAATATAACAAATTCTGCTTTTTCTTATTTTTTTGGGGTCAATTGCACGTTCTATACATTTGTGGTGTTTTTTGTCTAACAAGATGAGATTATTACTAGTTTGCGGTCAAAACTTTGTTATTTTGGTTTGGGTTAACGAGAACATTGTTATATGATGCTTCGTTCTTTCAAACGAAAATAAGAGACTTCCAAAAATTCTTCAACCTTGTCAGACAAATAAACTCTTCTTTTTTTCTAGGCTGCTTTTAAACAAGTGCAAAGTGCAGATTTCCCCACAGTTGAAGCATTCACCAAAAAATACAGGGTAGATAGAGTTATTCTGTTGTTTTACTCCTTCATTAATGGGATTATTCATATTTCCATTTGGGTCCTCAATTGTCCTGAAGGTACAATGTCCTTATGTTACTTTATCTGGGATATGTTATTGATTTTTTTTAGCTCGATTGTCCAGCTGCTTTAGAAAGAATAAGAGAAGATAAACCACTTACTATTAAAGATGACAAAGGCAACGCAAGTAAATCAATTGCTGATATTGTCATGGTGTGTTCATTTTGTTTTTGAAACATCGTGTTGAATAACGAATTTTCTCCAATATAATCCCTGGGTGTTCATGTATAAAAAAAATATTTTAGAATGGCCGTTTACTGGAGACGGGCGTTAAATAGAGAGACTAAAAAAAATTATTTGACAAGAAAAAATTTGACAAGAAAATACCGAGATACGTATAGCATTGCTCTTACTTGCGAGAAGGCCAGTGTGCTTTCAAGGCACAATGAAGTATCGAGATATGTTGAGACTCAAACACGGGTCTCAGCAGTCGCAGTCGAAAGTAATATTAACTACACCATTGATGCACGATTTCTATCGAAATACTACTATAAAAACAAAGACGAATCTTCATCGTCGCTTTGATCAATGAAGTCTTCCTCTGTGTTTGGGTCTTCAATGTCAGAGGGCGTTTATTAGGAGGGGCGCTTAAAAGAATCTGGGCGTTTATTGGAGAAAATACGGTGTGCAATTAGGTTTTAAACCTTCGTTTGCTGTTCTTTTGTCCTAAGCTGTATTACCAAAAAAATACCCAATGACTAAACTGTATCATTCATGTATAATGCATACTTTGTTTCAGTTATTCATAACAATTATGGATAAATTGAGGTTGCAAATCCGTGCTATGGATGAAATCCATCCTGATTTAAAAGATTTAAAGTTGACGCTGGATAGACTGAGTGTTGTATCGGAAGATTTCGAAGGGAAAATTGCTATTGACAAATGGTATAAGTTTAGCTTTTAATTGTATTATGTACGTAATCTGTTCAGCCAATATAATATCTTCGGTATGTCGTAACTGAACTAGCGTTGTGACGTCATTGGCTGCAGCGAAAACGTTTGATTTAGTGTACAGTGGAATCTGTCTAAAGCGGACACCATTGGTGCGAAAGAAAGTGTCCGCTTTAGATAGATGTCCGCTTTATAGAGAGTTTTCCTAAAACTGATTTTTATGGTCCAAATTTACCAAAAGCTGTATTTTTATCTCGTGTATGGTTCACTTCTAATGGGAAACGTGTCAACAGAGGGGCTGGGTATGGTCTGGAAATACCAGTCTTATACGAACTCATTGGGCCTGAGAAAGCCGTTGATTGGAGCGAAAAAAACATTAAAAAAATACTTGAAATTGTAAACAAAAAAGTTGAAAAATGTACAAATTGATGAAAGATATATTGTGTTATTTTGTGTCCGCTTTATGCCGAGATTTTTTAGGGGAAACCTTCATTTGGTGCAAAAAAAAAGTGTCCGCTTTAGTACTGTCCGCTTTATAACCGTCCGCTTTATAGAGATTTTTTTTAATGAGAATTTGACCGTAAATCATTCCGTTCCACGAGATTGCGTCCGCTTTAAACAGATGTCCGCTTTATACCGTGTCCGCTTTAGACAGATTCCACTGTAGTTTGTTTTTTGTCATTTTCTAATTATATTAAATGCCATAAAAGCTTCCTGTATGCATCCCCCCTAATCTGTTTGATTCTGTCAAAGCAAGTTGCTTTCACCTTCTTTTTTGTGCTAATACATTTTATTTATTTTTAAAGGTTATCCACGTTAGGTGTAATGAGGGCACATGACGAATTAACAGAAGAGCAAGTCCGTCAAATGTTATTTGATATGGAACAGGCTTATAACGCTTTCAATAGACTATTGCAACACACATAAAATACATCATAAAATACAAATCATAGATACGAATATGTTCATAATAAAAGGAGATATTGCAATGAAGATAAAGACTGTTAGTGCTGATAAAAGCGTTGCGATGTGTTTTTGTTTTTGTTTTTTTTGTTATCATAAGGAAAATCCTTTCAAAAAGGAGATCAATCTTCAAAACTTCCCACGAGTGAGACGACTTCTTCGGTGAAATCAAAAAGATCGCTATTGTCGGTAGAATTCAATTGTTGGACTTTTATTTTGACGTCAAGGTGACTGTTGTGTATGCGTGTGTAGGAAAATGTTTTTACATTTCAGGATTTTCTTGTGTTTTATTCTGTTTATAAGTAAATAAAATTATCTTAAACTAATTACATGTATGTTGTCAGGACAAATTGCATTCAATTCGCTGGGCTATTATTTCCTATCAAACACACTGATCACACGTGGTTCATACGCTCACCTCATCTCTCATCTAGTAACAGAAAGGATATTCATCTGAAAGGATAGACGCAATAGAAACAAGCTGCTTTTCGTTGATTAAACCAAGTCGCAACTCCTGTTCAGGATTAGAGTCGCTGCTCATTTAAAAGCCTTCTCTCGTTTCTTTCTGATATTTGATGTTGTTTTAACCGATGACGTTATAAGATCACAAGGCAAAGTAAATATCAGTCTGTATCCAGTTGTCGCCATTGCTTAAGTTCGGAGCCTTACTTCTAAAGGTGTGTATTAAATCTTCTCCATATCATTCTTTGATGACGTTACCAATTCTGCACCTCGTATGGACAATTCTTGTTTTTCTTTCTACTTTTTATGTTAATATCTTTTGTTGAGTTGTTTGTCTTTTTATTTTATTATTATTATTAGTTTCTATTTATTATTATTGTTAGTTGTCCTTCGGGGTTTTTTTTATACGGAAAATAAATAAATAATCAGTTATTGTTAAATTTGTTTCTGGAAGCTCCTGTAATCATTTTGTTGTGGTGATGATAAAAGTCACACAGTTTAGTGAAATAACAAATGTGCATTGTAAATGAGTTCACACTGGCCTCGTTCTCAAACATTTCAATAGAATGTTTTTCAAACTGCTTTTAAGAAATGTTTTACTGGCGATTTTGATGAGTAAACAAATATATTATTTGGAAACGAACCTCGGGTTTTATACAAGTTTTATAATTTGTGGAAAGCAATTTCTATAAATTACGTCATTTCCTTTCTACAGTGATTCTCGTGACCCCAGGGTCCATGCTTGTTTACAATCTCTATAACCGCACAGATAAACAAAATAATTTGATCATAGTTTGAGATAAGGCAAAATATGTACAACGGAAATGACGTATTCTAGGAATAGATGAATTGCAAGATTTTTCCAAGCCAAATTTTTCTGACATCAACATCGAGTTTTTAAGAATGATTTAAACTAGACTATTTGAGATAAGTTGGATTAAGTTGCCACAAGGCTAGTGTATGTTGGATTAGGTTTCTATTTTTTAAGTTGATCAGCATGGATTTATAATGCTATATATACGCAACATTAAACTAATCCTTCCTTTATTAATGTTAAGAACTTGAAGATGGTTGCTGCACTTGATACGAATATATTAATCCCATCATGCTCTCGATTCGAATATATTAATCCCATCATGCTTTCGTCCTTTTTTTTTAAATTAAGTCTTGGGAACTAGATGGCGTGTATATTTCATCTACATGTGTCAATTTCTTTTGGTAGATTTCTTCTACATGCGAGCTTGTTTAGTTTTCAAAGAGTTGGCAAACAGAAAATATTTCGCGGATATATACTAAAAGAAATTAATAAAATATTCAACAGTCAAAAAAGAAATTATCGAGAATATATGATTTATATGAGATATGAAAAAAACAGACTTGATTCTGTGATTTTTCTTTTTCGCACAACGATTAACACAAAAAAATTTTAAGTGTCTGTTACTAAGAGTCTTGTGCAAGACGTTTAAACTAAATTGCGGGTAGGTATTTTAGATTTAATTTCTTTCTATCAACAACCGATGATTGGTTTTCTTCTTTTTCTTTTTCTTTTAATAATTTCTGGCCATCATTAATATAATACAACACAATGTACTTTCGAAATTGATTCGCGACGGAAAAACAAATTATCAAAAGTTTAGGATTGCTTTCATCGTTGAAAATTAATTACCATTGAGAATAAACGAATTTAGAACAGAATCTGACATAATCGGAAAGAATAACATAAACTGTGTGGTTCAGTTTCTATCTGTTCTGTTCCTCAAAGCAACGATGTGCTAATCGCTTCACCGGAGGCACAGCTTAAGATCAAAAACGTTTCAAAGAATAAAAAATCCGTACACGGGGGACCAGCTAATTAAGAAAAATATTATTTATATTAATTCGACATCATTAAACTTGTCGTCAAATGATGTATAACAATGAACACGTAATTAGGCGTAGAAATAATAATGTTTCCATTTTGTGAATTATCCAAAGACTGGTCTTTTAAAATACCATAAACACAGTCTCATAAATGATCTCTTCATAATACTTACTGAGAATCGTTTTTGTGGACAGTAAACTGCATTACTTTAATGACCTCCTGTTGAAATTCCTTCCCCGCATCGCTTTAACTAGTTAATTATTAAGTCGCTTCATTCAAATCTCACATAATAAACACTTAGATGATTAGTTTTTATAAGCATTTTTATTTATATCTGTGGAGAAATGTTGTTTTAATGACGAACATCTGTCTACAAATCAGTTGGACAAACAAAGGTATGCTTTTGGGGGAATCGTGAAAAAACGCTTAATTTCATCGTTTCTTTCATAAATGAATGAGTTCGTACAATAACCTTGATTTTTATTTATCCACTTGGTCATGTACATTTCATTCATCCATTCATTCTGATATTCATATCAGTTAATAAAAGTCTTGTCACATTTCAATCATGACTTGAAACACTAAAAAAAAATAACTTAATCTTTGAGAGATAGACGGATAACAGAGTTATACAAACAACCATGAATTCATGTGCAGGAAAGAGAAACGCCGTGATTTAAAAACAAAATGTCAACAAACATTGAAAACGCAATCACTTTTTGAAAGTTCAACTTATTGCATGTCTAGATTTCTTACTTAATAGTCATTAACCATACTTTTAGATTCATTATTTATTTTTTTTGTTAAATTTCAAGATGGAAAAATTTTTATTGCTTCTACGAAGGTATGAATATTCAAGTACAGTTGTTGTTAGTATACTTAAAAAATCGCATAATATCCACCAATGTTTCTATTTAGAGCTCAATCACAGATGAAGACAAAAGGCATGCGTACACCACGTCACAAAAATCCGACTGGTAACGACAAGTTGAGAGCGATGGTATGATTCTATTCATAACGTCTTGATGTTGATTTTACCTGGGATAATTTGAGAAACATCGACGCTATATTAACATTACAAATGACTAAAAAGCGACAAATTACATATTTTTTTGCCAGACAAAAATTTCTTATTCTTCATAAAGTGATGAGCAGGCCGTCAAATATTCCAACACTCCATAAAATGTTGTTTAAGAAAATTGGGATTTTGTTTTGCTTCGGAGTTTTTGTTGACTTAAAATTTAATGTTTAACCATCTAAAATATTTTCAACGTGACCATATAATAGTTCTAAAAATAACCATAAGGGGTTTGTTCCTTTATTAAACGCGTGTCTCTTTCTAGACTGATGGTCCGGTACGCCGTAAGTTTTTTGACGTCGAACGAGAGTACGCCGACGTCTTGTTTGATAGTGATAACAGTTTGTCGGATTTGACATCCGTGGCTAGCTTTGGAACTACAGGTGACGGGTATTCATCCGATGTTTCCGACACCGTCATATCGCCTCGTAATGTACAAAAGGCCGGTCACCGAAAAAGAAGAGGAAAAAAAGCTTTACACACCAACCCAACATTGAGAGTAGAATCAGTTTCCGATACGGAAGACAATCCAACAACTTCTCGAAAAGTTTTGCGTCGGACCAAAAGTAACTATACTAGGGACTATAAAAAAACTAGAGACGGAAAATTGTTATTTCAAGTTGATAACGAAGAACATCATAGGAATTCTTGGACAGATTCAGGTGTCTCTTTATCTCAATCTCGAAGTGGAACGATGATAATTGATAAACACTCGAGTAAAACAGACGCAAATCCCGACAGACCAAAAAGCTACGCGGTCTTTCTTTCTTCGTGTAACGAAAACGGAATATATGAGAAATCGATTCGAGGTGCTGTCGAGCAAGAAAGGAACAGTTTAGTGCGAAGACATAAATCCTCTTTAAACGAGGAAATCGATATGAATCGATTGTCGCTGACAACCGATAGGAGTTCTTTAACCAATGTTACTATGCTGACAAACCCTTCAAGCTGTCGATCTTCTCTATCATCACTGACAGAAAACACTTCATTGTATTACCCCACGTCTGGTTCAGAAACAAAACAGTTTGAAAGTGACAATAGCAGTGCTTCGTGTATAGATTTTCAAAAACCCAGTCAGAAGAATGTTCACACGTCAAAACAGTCGATCGCCACAAAAGAACTCAGTAATATACAGGCATTCTTCGAGGAAAAGGGTAATAAATCCAACATGGAAACCGACGAAGAGTCTCTTAAACACGATGTAGAAGAGGGTCGTAGGGTGAGAGGAAATAGCATTTTATCTGGATTAAAGAAAGTTAAAGAACATTTAAAGCCGAAATTTCTTGGTTCAAAACATTACAAAGATGCAACGTCTGAATTCTCGTACGAGAAAACGAAACTAGATAAAAACAGGTTAACATTTGAAGAACTCACTGCGCACGTCTTTGGTAAACCCTCTTCTCTTGATACAAATGAATTAGAGTCAAAGGATTGTTCCGCAAAAACGAGCAGCGAAACTTCCAGCATGAGTCACGAGTATGAATCCGACCATGATAATAACACGGCAATAAACGTCAATGTTTTGGAAAGTTTGTCGTCAAAACCAATCAAGCAGAAAAGATTTTTAAAAAGGTTCTTCAGGCGGCCACATTCCTTTTCAGCTGAGAGGATCGTAAAGAAATCCAAAACGAAGAACAGGTTCGAGAGAGGTTCAGTTGATCGTGTAAGCACAGGATCGATTCCTGCTCGTTTACGTTTATCTTCGAGTGTACATCGTGAAGATAAAAGAAGTATATGGTCTTTGGATCATATAGACACCGCTATCGACATATGTAAATTACAGAACGGCCGCGATAAACGTAGCTCTGCTCTGGAAGACGATCAGATTTTAACACGAACGAAAAGTTTAACATCGTTACCAGAACTATCCCAATCAAAGCAAAGCCCGATAAAACCCCGAGCCAACACCACTCCAAATACACCAGTTTTGATGCGTAACGCAGAGTCACCCGTAACATCGTCATATAATACCGATATTCCACCAAATACATACGAAGATGAATGCGACTGTGACGAATGCTTATACATAGATTACATGAATTACTTAGCATTCCGTCAATTCCGAATGAACTATGGCTTGCATTTTCTTACTCACAATCAGTTACAAACCTTTCTTCCTGCATCAAATCAAGTGCACTTTCTACGTCACCCCCAATATTCAGCGACCGATATAACAAGTGGATCCATCTTTTCCAATTATAGAGATTCAAATCCGGACAAAGTTGTCGCACCTTTGTCTGTCACTGTTGAAAAGGATAGACAAGCTAAAACATTGAAGACAGCGCAGTATGATACATTTGTGTGAGAACCGAAGCCTTCATTCCTAAAATAATGACTGTATAATGAAAATAATGAAAATAATTCTCTATCGTCTGGAAAATTCTCTCCTGTTATTTCATCTGGGTTATTCGAGGGAAGGCGCTTATTCAAGGAAATGCGGTAATAAAATAAGTGGAGGAGAGTACAAATAAAATAAGTGGAGGAGAGTACAAATAGAAAGTGAAGGAAATTGAAAGTAGTCAAGTTGAAGTGTTGATGACGTCATATTTTAATTTCCGCATTACCTCACCACCCTCTTTTAAGTCACCGCCACCTCTCAAAAAGCCCCCAGCCTATTTCGATTATTATATTAAACAATCTTGCAAGAATCAAAATGAACAAAAATCATAAGCCTTTGAATTGTTTGTGGGTTTACCTAAAATCTAATCGCTTCTTTCTATCTTGTTAGTAATTCTTTCGTTGTACCGTACCATCCTCAACTCAATTTTTCCCCGTTCAGGATAAGATTGTATCCTTGTAAGGATGACAGACACGAAGGTGAAAAATATGGACATCTCTGATATCATGAATTATTTGTAAGTATTATTAAAAAAAACACTTTCTACAAAAATAAAAAAGCTTATCTTTTACAACTGAAGTGTCTATGTCCAATAAAATTAGAGTGATAATGTTTAGCAATAGATATTTGCATTATAGCTCGCCGAGTAGGTTTTTCTGACAACTCCTTCTCACTATAAAGTTATGGTGAAAGTCTTATAAAAGTGTTTGAAAGATCGAGGCATAACCCGACCCTGACCTCACTTACCCAGACAAACTTGTACAGATAAGAAATGTTTTCACCATGAACTTAGGTGAGGAGAAGTTGTCAGATGCACTATATGGTATTTATATTAACGGCCAACATGAAATATAACAGACCATTTCCAAAAATCTATTATAGTACAACACACTTTGGCCGAGTTTCTAAGCGAAGCCTCGATTTCAATATCAAAATTACTGGTTGCTCGACCTAGCGATAAACTTATAAAATCAATAAAAACGAATGAATTAAAACGAGACTGCACTTAGAGATGAGGCCATAAATACGTTGACTCAACATAAATAGAACATGATTTCTATGACTTTCTCCATCCTTCAGGTCAGACCAATTCATTCTCTTCTTGATGTGGTCATCATATGCATAAACATGCATATTTGTCGATTTGAACTGACGTGACATTATTTTCCGACGTTTATTAGCTGTTAGTTTATATGACGTTGATGTGAAATATATACAATGAGTGACGGTATTAGTTTGATTCATAACGTATCTATGATATATGATACCACAGATTCTTTAAGAATCTTTCATTATTTTTTGTGATTTTTTGTGTAAATGTTTTTTGTTTTTGTTCACACCACTTCGTTTTTTCCCGCCAAATGAATACGAACCGCAACAAGTGGGTCGACACGCTGGCGCACATGCGGGAGAACAACTTGGATTAAGTGCGGTACATGGATTTGGTGGTGGCGGTGGTGCGTACATAGCAGGTGACATCATCATTGGAGCTGGCCTTATTTGCATTTGCTGTTGACAACACGTTGGATTGCATCTTGGAGCACATGAAGGACTACATGATGGATACTGTGGGCATGTTTGTTGCATGGGAACCATAACAGGCATCTGTTGTTGTTGTAGTTGCTGTTGTTGTTGTTGTTGGCAGCACGAGGCTGTGCAAGCCGGTGCGCAAGATGAACTGCATCGGGGATGTTGTGGACATGCCGGCTGTTGTGGAATCATTTGGATTGCCGGTACTTGTTGTTGTTGTTGTTGACAACAAGATTGAGAACAAGCTGGGGCGCAGCTTGGACTACAACTAGGGTATTGTGGACATGTTTGTTGCGCCACCTAAAAGTTTAAAAAAAGTTTAAAACGTTTTGAGCAAATAATTTCTTGAAAAAGATTGTACTGCCAGATATTTTAAATCTTCACATAGCCTTCCTGCTTAAACATAAACCTTTATCTCTATTGCAATGAAACATACCGGATTCTGTTGACAACAGGACTGTGTACAACCCGATTGAACACACGTGGTTCCACATCCTGCAAACTGTGGACATGCTGTGTAACCAGATGGTACTGCTGGGGCACTTAGTGATACAGCCACCCCACAACAAACAGGATTGCACTCTGGGTAACAATCACCTGAGCAGCCAGATGGACATGTTCCAGTGGCAATATTAACTGTCCCCACTCTTCCTTTGCCTGTGAAAGAAACAGTAAAGTTGTAAAGTTTTGTCACTATCAAAATGGGAAGCGTTTTTAAACGATAAAATGGAGATACCTTGGATTAATCTTACAGCAAGGATCTTCAAATCGCTTTGTCCTCTAAGATAATCTCTGAGTTTCGTTATCGGATCAACTGGTGCACGAATATCTGGTGCAAATTCCACTCGTGTTTCAGCCCCAACTTCTCCGTTCTCGCGTTCACTATAAATATCATTTATATATTATCGTCATACACTTATAATATATGGGAGCGTTATTCAAAACATTAAAAAAAGTACGGCGGCCGATAACACTTACAAGAATTGGTAGAATGTATATCCAACAAACCAAATATCACTTCCATAAGATGAATTGTACTAGAAAAATTATCAGACGAATTTCTTAGCAAAAAAATTACAGACCAGGAAAAATAGATGTACATTAAGGATGTTCGAGTTATCAAAGGTGCGAGTTAACGATTGGTTAATTTTTATAAAGAAGAACTAGCTTCAAAACGAGGTTGAAGTTGGACAGTTTGACATTTTAACATGATGCAATTTAGCATTATTATTTTCAAAACCACGAACATTGTTAAATAAATGCTTACTGCTTTGTCGATAGCTGTTTTCATAATGTCGTATCTGCTTGTGCCAGGACTTGCGAGATCAGAAGTATAAGAACTGCCCGGAAAGTAAAGGTAAAGAGTGTAACCCGTTTTCCCGTTTGGTCTCATTTTGCAAATAAACGGTAGCTTATCTGTACAATCCTAAATTCATAAAAATAATTCCAAAATTAGTCAGTTACTAGTCAATAGCTTCGAAACCCTTCTCATCTAAATAAAAGGTGGGTGTTCACCTTATAATTCCATCCATCTTTGCTAGCAGTTATGCATTTGGACCTGGCTTCTCCTGGATGAGCATACAACCAAGTGTATGAATCATAACTCCAGTCAGAGTAATAATACGGTGTTCCATCCACGAATTGGAATCCACCCTTTGATGCCATATCAGACATACCTAACCAAGTAGGCTTCTCTTTATCCAGCAGCATATCTAAAAAAACATAGAAAACATATATTAATCAGTAATAATTTTCAACGTTATTCCTATCTTTATTATATTGAGTCTCATCATTGTGAATCTGATGGCGATCAACAGGAAAATGTCTTCTCCCAGCAAGCACACGACAGACGTCGTTTGAACGTTATATGGACGCCCCTTACGACGTCGGAATGTTTTTTGGATGTTAAAACGTGCTTGCTAGAAAAAGAAATGGCTACTATTTATTTTGATTAAATTGTGTTACTTACTTCTAATAAAACTTCCATCTTCTACACATTCAGCTGATGTCAAAGAGGACTTCAACACGTTACAATGATCAACAGCGTCTGGCCACGCCATTTCATCATCGAAGTATTTATAGCAACTTGAACTATGCAAGGTCCATCCTTCTGGGCATTTCACTAGTTATGAAAGAAAAAAGAAAATGAAGAAATATGTGATATAAAGATTTCATAAAATTTAAGTTTTGACCTCAATTAGAAGAATAACTTACTTCTCCCGTTATCTGGAATATCACCAGCTCCAGTGACTCTGTTTACATTTTCAGGGTAACTTAAGGTGTCATTATTGCCAGCTGGGTTGAAATACAGAACAACGTAAACAGTGCCCTCACTAGCTTTTTTACTGGCAAAACCAACTACTTCACTGCCTTCCCACACAAGTTGACTGAAATCAGCAGCGTTGTCTTTGAATTCTCCTTTCACGAAGTCGTAATATTTAATTTGATTGTAACTAAATTTAAAAATTTAACAATTTAACAATGGACCATTTTGTTTTGTCGTTTATTTTGAGAATCATATGGACAGTATACAACAACATTCTCGCTTCCAGGGGTTCTTTCCACTTTATGCCTGGGAACAAGTTTTTACACAACAGCTCCCATTACCCAACCTCGTTTTCATTACACTGTTCTAGTGCATCTTTATTGTGGATTTTATCCAAAGGAAAATTTTTCTTACATTCTTGCTGCAACAAGAGTGCCAAAATAGTCGGCCCCTTGATTTATATCTTGTGAGTCTTTTGAGGTGAAAATGATTTGACCATATTTTGCTTTATGATCGGGCTTGACTATCCCGGAGGAGGCAATTTCATCTGCATGTTTCTGCGCCGCTTCTGAACATACAGGGCAATTTCCAAGAGGTGTGGCATCGTGCATAAGTCTGTATTTGTTTGTTTCAGATAGCAGTTTTTTCATCGTTGTTTCTGTCACTTTAAAAACGAAATTAAGCTGTTACAGACACATCATTTTATAGTCCAAAGCAAAATATATGGTGGTAATATAGGTGTTTTTTTAGGACGAGTGTTATTTAAATTTTCCACATGCAACAACAAGTAAGCGAGAACGGGCCTATCCCGAATTAATCGGTTTTGATTAGTCTTCGTTATATAAGAAAACTAGCATTTTTACATTTTCATTTTTGTTAATATATGCAACCGACTTTAAATAGATAAATAACATAACATAACGAATTCGTGTCTTTATCAGAACAGACCTCGTTTCTGTGTTGATAATTACTTAAATTTGTCCCACGGTGGCTTACAGTTAAAGGGGCTATGACATGATACATGTGATCTTAATATTTATGCTGCAGCACCAAAAATCAATTTGAGGCGAGAGGTGCGATAATATTATGGCTGGCGGTAAAAAAAAGTAAACAAACACAACAATCACGTGATTCATGTCGTAGCCCCTATAAATATATAGCCAATATAACTTAATTATAAACGGATCAAACGGAGATCTGTACTGGGTAAACAAGTCAAAATGTGACAAAATATGACATAAAGAGTTATAAACAAATATCTCACTCCTCCGCACATATTCTATATTCTATTATCCTTCAAAAGTATCAACAAAACAATACGTTACATACGTTTTCCATCACCATCCAACGCTGGTGGAGAATCGCCTGAATCACTCTTCTTAGCAGCTAAACGTAACAGTAATTGCGATAACAATAACAGTTTGTCTGTAGTCGTATGGTCAGCAAAGGAGCCCTGTCTTTGCAGGCCCTACGACACCGGGAATCCCGAAGCGGGTATTATTTTTGGTGTTAAAACTCTTATTGCACCAACGCTCCCGTCCCTCTCTCTGATCGTACGAAGAACACGTGCTTCTTTCGCAGCTTCAAAACACTTTACGAAAAGGATGATAATTAGAGACACTTAAACCAAAGACTTACCTTTTGAAATAGTCTTTGCATTTGTGCAGATTACGAACGTTAAAAGTATGAAAATGAGATGCATTTTGTTTCTCTATCTACCTAAAATATGGTGTTTATCAAGGAAAATTGATCATTCAAGCAGCATGTTTATTTAACACGAAAAAATTCCGTAAACACAACAACATAAACAAGGGTGATGTAAAAAAAAAACCCCAAAACATACAGCAAAAAAGTGTTCTTCCGTTTAGCAGTTCTTCCAGCTGTGTTCTCAATGTTGGAAAGCATAGTAGAAAGAATCAATCATGCATGGAATGTTCTCATCAGTCTTTTCATATTCAAAATGTGCATAAAGCATAGCGGTTAATAAACTCGAACATTATCGAAATAATAAATCATCCTCAATAAGAGCATGGCTGTGATGGAAACAACGAATCGTGAAAAACTCATCCAAATCATTTATAAATATGAAAACGAGACTTTTATGAATAGGAGGTTGCACATGTAGCTTTATCTTATTTGCGTATAAGGAGAATATCAGGATACCGATGATGAATTAAAGGAAAAAAAGAGATGAAATAATTTTCATTGGCAACAAATTAGTTTAAATGAGCTATAGAAGGAGACTGGTTTTTTAGATCTTGTTCCCTCTTTTAGCCCTCCTCTATCCTGTACTGTTTGTGGATTGACGATTTTAATAGAAATGAACCAAGGAACAAACATTCTTGATTTATAGCTGTCACCAAAAAAACCCTGGAGCCAAGCTAGAGTAACTATGACAACTATTTTTTTCAGGTTACTTGCACTTGCAGATATTTGCTACTACACCTATTTTATAAGGGGTTAAGCCCGAAAGTTTCTTAAAAAGGTCAATTTTTAAGCCCTGAAAAGTTTCTTAATTTACTGTTGAAAAGAGAGTACTAAATTCATTATAATCTTTCATATTTACGGCCTGAAAAAACAATGAAAATAGGGAAGTTTCTTAGTCACCTTTTTTCCAGCTCTCCAGTTTCTTGGGATTTTGACTAACCCAGTACCAGTTTCTTATAAAAAATACTATTATTTAGGCTTTCTGTCTATTGACTAAGAGTTGCGATGCAACCGTTTTTCTACCCATTCCGAATCAGTTATCAGTTGTTTAATGGCGGAAGTCCGTGACGAGAAGCGCATTTTTTCCCAATAATGTTACGTTAAATTTTAAAAAAGCATTCAGAAAATCTAAAGAAGTATTTTCTTGTATTATTTAAGTGTGTACATTTGATATGGAGCAGTTGGTCGTCTTCCAATAGCTTTTGAATTGTTTATCTTTTATATATTTTTAAAAATATATTGTAATGTATGTAATCGTGGTTGGCCAAGTGGCCTAAAGCTTTGCATTTCTTTTCGAGACCATAGTAGTTCAAACCCGATGACAGGCGTTTTTCTTCTTTTTTTTTAAGAATAAGTTACAATAAGGAAATGTAGGTTACAGCTATCCTCCTAGGTTATAGTAAACATGATTAGAGACAGATTTAGTGTTAAGCGATAAATATATTTGAAATAATCAACAATGCTGATCTTGTTTGTGTTTAGTTCCCCTGTAAATTAAAAATTTGTATTTCTCCAGTCGATGAGATTTTTATCTTCGTTTTCATTCTCCATATCAAAGTCGGTAACAATTCGGGAGACAAGAATGGACTGATATTCTGTGTTCCGACTTACGTCACTAATTATTTTGAAATAATTAAATCTCGCTACTTTGGCTGCCATGATGGTTCCAAATATCCTGTTGCTATGACTTCCGAATTCCCCAAATAGTGGTTCACAATGCACACAATAAATTTAACAAAGCTTGTATGCTTTACAGCTATTGATTATCCTCTATAGATGGTTCCAGTTATAAACGTTGTCACAAAACACCGGAAAACAGGCTGGGCAGGCGTTTGTTGGAGGATTACGAAAATATAAAACACCAAAATATCAAGAATCGATCTTTCTTCGATAAATAAATTTCAAGCAAAAAACTTTTTACTACAATATTTGTCTAAAAATGATGTGGTTTTCGAAACAGTAACCAAAATTTTATCTTTTTTCAAAATCTTTTCCCCCCTACACGTAATAATTTTTCATTCGATTTTCATGTCATTCTTCATTAAGAAATTTGATTGGTTATAGCTCACAATGATTTCCACCAATCAGAAAAAAAAGGCAGCTGCAGTTCATTTACTGGGGCCAGCAGAAGCTTGGTTGATACTAAAAAAAGTGTAGAAATTTCATCGTTAAATTGGCGCATTCTAAATTAGCCATTACGTCTATACCTCATAAAGGCACCCAAAATAATTTCGCAAAACTCAGGCTGAATAAGAACACGCTGATACAACATGTAAGATTACACCATACAGTTAAAACGGTGATGTTCTCGATTATACAAACATGAACAGAGTGAAAGTTTCAAGACTTCAAAAGTTAACAAAGACTAAAGAAGACGAATTACTTTGCTGTCTGTTGAATCCAAACTTGAGCTTGATGGACAAAACCGCGCGTAGCATTAATACAATACTGCGCGTATGCTTTCAAAATGTCCAAAACCACTGGTGTCATTTTGATTATGTAGTTCCAAGTATCAGTTATCATTATTGATAACTGGTCGAACGTTTCCGGGCTAATATCGTATATTTTCTGTTGCAAAACGTACACTAAATCAATGACGTAATGGTAAGCTGCTGGGATTGAAACCAGAAACCAGTTGTACAGAGCAATAGTGTTTTGTCGAACAATTGGCGCATAGTCTTGATACAAAGTCATCAAATAAGTGGATATAATTTGATATTGCACAGAAAAAAAATACGAGATCTAAAAAACAACAACATGAAAACAATTGAACGCAAACGTCTGCCACATCGGAAATCCCTAGCAACAAATAGCCCGATTCAATAATTACGTCACATAATATTCGCAATGTTTTCAAGCTTATTGATAATAACGTTTGTGTCGCTCAACATAAAAAGCAATTCGTCAGGGAAAAATATTTCACCAAGTCTTTGTTGGTTAACTAAGTAATTATCTAAGTTTAGAAACCAGGCTATATGTGACGTAATTTCCAAACCGGTTCATTCTGAAAGACCAGTTCAAAATGGTATCTTTCGACGTTGATTAATCTAAACGTTAGTAAAATATCATACCTTTTCAAGTAGAGGAGGTAGAACTTGATTCATGTACTTTCTTAAAGGTGCACTATGTTCATAAAGAAAATCTCTCGCAATTCTACTGTAATACAAAGACGTTTCAAGAACAGGTTCGATATACACGCTGACTTTCCCGTAATAATATGGAACGTGTTGGTGGCAATATCTGAAATAAAGTTGATTACATATCATACTTCCACGCAATATCACAAAAATAAGTCATTTAACTGAATAAAAAAAGGAATGATCTTTACTTGTTTAGTGCATCAGTGGTCTCTTTTGTGTGTTCAAACGCAATTTTCAACTTAGTTTCGATACCGTATTGTTTGAAAACAGTGGCCGTTGTGCTGCCTGAAATTTAAAACAAATCAACTTAAAAAATCAGGAGTGTTGAACTGCACATCCATGCTTTATTATCTTTTTCCGAACAAGTACTTCAGTAAATTGACCCGGAAGATTGAATCGATTGTGGACTTCCGACTGGTATTGTCTAGTGGAACATTGCTCCAGTCTCGCCCGCCGTGTTCAAAACCTGGTCGAGCCATGGAAGAGATCATGATCTTAACTGGATGAGATTGATGTCGGTTCGAGCTTCCGTAGCCAAAAAATTTGGAGTCGGACAACATCATTTGTAATTACGTAATACGAAAACAAATTCACTTGCAGTACATATAAGACCATGATGAAAATTGTTTTGGTTGGTTATAGGAGAAGTGTGTTCATACCTTCATAACCTCTGTGTGTGTACAGATCAAATATTACTACTCCAATTATAACGATGATGAAAAATTGTAGTAACTTCCAGAATTTTGATGTTTTCTGTTTTCGTACTGTTTCGTGACGGATGACAGACTAAAAAATGGAAACGTAAACTGTCGTAAAATGAACGTAAACTGTCGTATTTGTTTCAACGAATGGTTTCTAAGGAAACACACCACTTACCATGCATAATTTACGACAATCCTTGTAACCAGGCTAAAATATATACATGGTATATGTCAAAGATTTGCATACTTCCTGCATCCATAACAAAATGTTTAGAACGTTTAAAACAAGTCAGAGAAATAATATTTTGAAATGCACCTTCTTTTCAATTCTCCCCTTCTCATTTGCTTTGTCCAGTTTCGTTATGAACGTTAGTGCTGTTTGATAGATGACTTGTTTTGACCTGTGTTCTTTGCTCGCATACATCTGGCGCGAAAAATAAAATCAACAGGTAATTCTTCAAAATAAAATCGAAAAACTTGAATACAACCGATTTCCGCAAAATAATTTACATAATTTTCTCTTTAGAAAACTGAAGAAAGAAATGGTTTAATATTTACCTGCTGAGATATTGTGTCCAATTCAAGTTGGATGTATTTCAATAAAACGCTGAAACAAGACAGATAAACTGATCAACCATGTTTTTTCTTATTCAACATTATTTCTACGAAATAGGGTCGTACCCTAAATAATGCTAACCTTGATTCTCGCATGTGTTGCAACAAGTTCTCTTCCCACCAGGCTAAAGCAATTTTACTTCGTATCAAGCATGTCACAAGAAGTTCGCATATCTAAGAAAATATTGTATAACCATGATTTAAACCTTACAGCTTTTAAATTATGTAGTATAAAAAAATGTTTGAGTAAGGCAAGATCCAATCTATAGTTTTAGCAAACACATCTCATTTAGTCTCCCATTTTCCCTCTTTCAGAAATCCTCGTGGCATCTCAAACAGTGAAGGAGAGTGAAGTAGGAGAGATGTAGTGTTTATGATTCCAAGCTCTTAAAAGTCAAATATACAGTGTGTCCACAAAAAAACGGGTCCCTAGTTTTAAAAGCATATAACTTTTTAAATCTTTATCAAATCAATGCGATTTTTATACCGTTAGAAAGAAAATTTTTCAAGGATTCTGAAAATATAATTTTTCATTTGTGGTATTTTTTGTTTAAGAAAATACGAAGAACTTTTTCATTCGATACGGTCATTAACTCTTTAATGATCAATAAACCGGACTTTTATTAATGAGCCATTAACCTTTTGTTTCGTTGCAATTACTGCTCAGGATGCTACTGTGCTACGTTTAGCACGAAATTCTGTAAAGATCACCAATTTTTTATTCATTGTGTAAAGTGAGCTTAAAATCCTTTTTATGTTTTAATAATTTCATATTCCCGACGCCTTGCCAAAATTCTTTATAAGCAGGAAAACTTGTAAGTTTATTTAATCATGCAGCTAGCTAACAGTGCAACAAAGAGCGTTCATCGTGAAAAAATTTCATGAAGCAAAAAGTTATTGGAGCTTTTAGACAGCGTTTTCCTGGCAGAAATCCACCTTCAAGAAGTACAATTCAGAGAAATGTCAAAAAGTATGACAATGAGGGAACAAGTGATAACCTAAACAAAGAAAGAAGTGGCAGAAGGAGAACTGTTAGAACACAACAAAATATCCAGCAAGTCAGGAAGCTGATGATACAACAACCACAAGACGTTTCGTGCAGGAACAACCCCACTGGACTGTCCAAGAGTTCTTTCAACAATTTTGTCAATCAAGGTTTAAAATGGCACCCATACAAAATCCACATCATACAGGAGCTTAAAAATGGTGATCTTAGAAGAAGATTACGATTTTTTCAGTGGTTTCAGCAGCATGCACATAATATTCGTTTTGTTCCAAATATTGTGATGGGTGATGAAGGTGTTTTCCATATGTGTGGTACGGTCAGCACACAAAACGTCCGCTGCTACGCGCCAAAAGGTCAGCCTCCTCCAAATTTTAAATTTGAGAAGAGTAATTCGCGCGAAAAGCTTCATGTTTGGGTTTGTCTTTGTGGCAATCGGTAAATTATTGGCCCTCAGAATAGTGGACGAAGTGAATTTATTGAGACAGAACCAATCAATGATAAGACGTTCGTTTACTGAAATGAGAAACAGGGTAAACCTTTGTATTCAAAGAAACGGCGGACACGTTGAATGTAATTGAATATTTAGTTTTTATTCAGAGGTTATCCTTTATTCTTCTTATCTTTGTCAAAGGTCTCTAGCAACGAAGTCTTTCACGTTTGTAAAAAAGTATGTGTTTTCAGTGTAAATACAACTTTACAACAATCACTTATTCTTTATGACTTTTCATATTACTCGAGTCATTAATTCCAATTCAAGCAAGCGTTAATTGATCATTATCTATTTAATTGCATGTTCTCGTGCTGTAATCGGTTACAGATACCTACAGTGTGTATCAAAAAGAGTTATCCAAGAACTTTCAAAGCTTATTTTTCAGCGAATAGTTGTGATATGATTTAACTTTTTATATGAAACGAAAGCGCTGGTTGAGATCTATCCGAAAATATAACTTTTTTTCCTAAATAAATTTTTAAATCGGGAGTTATTGAAGAAACAAACTTTTTCTCTTCTCATTATTTTGTTAAAGATTAATTAAGTCACTACATAATAGAAAGTGTTTTTGAAAACAATGACAATGTTACAACGTTTTTATGGACAAATTAACAAAATAAAGTTAGATCTACACTTAAAGATTGAAATCTCGCTCTAACCATTGCGTAGTGTCAAAAAAAAGTAAGTTCTAATGGCCTTCAACATGCTGTCCTCCTAACTGGATACATTTTGCAGCCCTTGTGTCCATTTCTCGAATTGCATTTCTTGTGATTTCTGGATGCTCAAATCTAACCGCACTATCCGGTTGAATGTGGCACTGGGCAGACCAAGAGTATTATTACGGCAAGAAACTCTTCCGTTATTCGCAACCAACTGTCTTACAGCAGCAACATTTGGAACGGATCTTCCTGTTCTGTGTCTTCCACAACGTTCTTTATGAATATTTCTTACCGTCCCTTCTCTCTTGAATTTTCTAACATTCCATTGTATTGTTTTCCTGTGTGGAACTGGTCTTTGAGGAAACCTTTGCTGGAATTCTTGAGCCACTAGATCGTAATTTCTTGTTTCCAAAAAACGGGTAACCAGAAATGTTCTCTGTTCAACAGTTAAATGAACCATCTTTCAAATGCATACACTTCACTGCGTGTGTCTACACTTTTAAATCTGAGCAATCTTTTTTCACACATTTTTTATGCAAGTTATTCGGGGAATTTAACTCCCAAAAATATCGTTATTAAATCAAAGGGTTTCGCTTGCTAAAACAACAGGCAATTATGTAATTAAAACTTGATTTAATTGATCTTTAAGGATTTAATGAGGTAGATAAATGTTTTCTTCTTCAATAACTCTTGATTTGAAGATTTATTTGGAAAAAAAGTTATATTTTCGGATAGATCTCAACCAGCGCTTTCGTTTCATATAAAAAGTTAAATCATATCACAACTATTCGCTGAAAAATAAGCTTTGAAAGTTCTTGGATAACTCTTTTTGATACACACTGTATAAAATATTTTTTAATTAAAAAAGGGACATAGGATTAGAAAGAGCAAAAAATTATCTTTCATTTGGTGTAAAAACCGCAAAAAATAAGCGAAAACAACAAAAGAAATGCAACCAAACGTTACACACGTGGCATTAACACTTTCAATAAAAGCTGTTCTCGCACCACATTTCAAGATATCTACTTGGTCGGGTATTTGAATGAATTTGATGATGATATCTATTTTCAGATCACATGCTAATATCCAAAACCCCAGATTCGTAAAGACCGTATGCACGATCAAAAGAAAAAGATAATAGGAAGCCATCGTGCCATGTAACAGCTTCATTGGATAGTTTCTGTTTCTTATGACCGGTCTTAATGAAGCGGAAAATTTCGTCACTGAGCGTTAAGTTATGACCGGTCTTAATGAAGCGGAAAATTTCGTCACTGAGCGTTAAGTTATGACCGGTCTTAATGAAGCGGAAAATTTCGTCACTGAGCGTTAAGTTATTAATCATTCGTTAAAATAATTCACAAGAAAAAAAAAAGGTCGGGTTTCACACGACGCAGAAGGTAAGTTGATCGTTTGATCATCGTGTAAACACAGCTTGATCAAGTTCTTGAAAGAAAAAAAAAAAGAATTTCAATGTTTGTTTAACGATTTAGTGTTGAGTTGCAGAGATTAAAAAAAAAACTTAAAAACAAAAAACACAAATAAAGAAAAATATAACGAGAATGGATTATAAAAAATGAATTGGCAAAAACTGAAATTAATTTACGGAATTGTCCTGCTAATATTGTTGTCTGTTATTTTATTCTACAATCATGGAGTGACAATTATAACCAAGAACTTCAGATTCACCTCACAAACTTATTTTGCAAGAATAAATGTTACTTTTGAGAAGAGAACGATCGGCAATCACACCACGAATATAAAATTGACAGATGAAAAACATTATAACTGGATCGACAGCAACGAAGGACGAGAATTTTCAGATTATGGCGATGGGACGTGTGACGATGACGTGGATAGACGCGTTTTTACTAAACTATTACGAAAATGGCAAGACATAGCGACAACGTTAAATATATCTTATTTTTTAACATGTGGCACGTTGCTAGGTGCGTGGAGAAACGGAAATGTTATTCCGAATGACCAGGATTTAGATTTATTGATAGACCATGAAGATGCTCACAAGTTAGAAACAATAAAGGACCAACGAAATTTTGACGAAGATGACGATAAACTTCATTTGATTTTACAACAAGACTGGCAACTACCGTACGACAACCGACGTCGTTTTAAATGCAATGGTAAATTAGTTCCACACTACTCGGACCACTGCTCGTTTCAAGAGCCCTTAGCACGACTCATCACAAGTAATACTCACTTAGATATTTATGAATTTAAAAAGAAAGATGGTTATGTTGATGATCCATCCGAATGGGAAAAACAATACGCCATTAAAGATGTTTTCCCAATAAAAAAATGCAATTTTATTGGAGTAGAATTGTTTTGTCCCAATAAACCTAAAGCAATATTAGAAAAATTTTATGGCAAAAACTTGAGACCATTGAAGGTTTGTAAGCAAGGAGAATGGGTTGAACAGATTAGTTGAAATAAAAATGTAAAAGAGTTGTTTTAACCCTCCAAACCACTTCCCCACACATACATTAAAGCTGTTGTAATAGGAGCTTAATCGATGAAGCTGTTATTACAACAGTGCAGTATAAAAACTTACTTTTTTTCGAATGCTAGAATTCTCTTGATGACGTAATGAAGCCAGTAACTTGACAAATAAGTTCTTATCTTGTTCGCTGGATGCATTACCATAAACCAACCGCTGAAAGAAAGGAGACATAAACCCAGAAAGTAAAAAGAAAACTGCTCTCTCATCCCCCTTCGTTTGTACGTGCATTCATAATTATATTTGTGTTACATGTTTTTCATTATCATAGTCATTAGTCTGGACACTTTTATTTTATTTTGCACTCACTTTGATCACATGACTTATTACAACCAATGCAAAGTAATTATTTAGTATCATGTGATCAAAGTGGGTGCAAAATAAATGGCCAGACCAGGGAATTTTCTCATGACATATTGAACCACGTCAATAGGTAGCAGTTTACTTACAAGAATCGAACTCCAAGTCTCTTCTAAGTTTTTGATCAAACTACAAAAAAGGAAATACAGAAATTATGAAATACAAAACGAGGTACTGACTGGTTGAAATGAAGAAAGCCGGTGATTCATAAATGGAGGCTTGGTCCTTTTATTATCTGACCAAATAAAATCTTTTTCTTCAAAAAGTCCATTTTTTTTCTTTTTGTTTACACATTCAGCTTCAATTTTAAGTGGGCACTATCGTGACTGGTTTATTAGCCAATCAGATTCAAATATTTTCTACACCACTGCATTTTGTGAAATCATCCAGGAAATATTCCTTGTTGCTGTATGCAGGAATATTTTTGCATTTTTGCATATCCACCAAACAGAAAATATATAAAATTTACCTAGGAGTGTGGAGTAAAGGTGAATTCTCTTCTGAAAACAACTCAACAAGTTTTAGTATCTCTTCAGATGAAATTAATGGTCCATCAATTTTCGCTGTTGATGCAGAGCTAGGGTGTGAAAAAACAAGGTATTTTTTAAGTAATTATGAGGATCGAATTTATCATATTCTTAAGTGTTCTCGTGCAACAAGTGATGAAATATAAACGTTCTTACTGAATCAACTTGAAGAAATATTTCATAGCTGCAGCAGCATGATGTTTCTTGTCAAGAACAGGATACATACAAGACCACCAAACTATAAGTGAATGATGTTCAAACTTACCATTTATCCAAACAGATTTAGGGAAACAAAAAGCATATAAACGCAAGAGAATTCTTTTGTTATTTCAAATGTGTGAAGAAAAATTTGCATCAAAAACCAATTAATAATGAATAAAACTTCACATTTCACAGGAACTACAGTGAAACATCTCTATAGTGGAGACACCTTATAGCGGAAACATTTTTTGGTCCTGGCGGTGTTCACTAGAGGTTTATCTGTAATTTTTCATCTTGAGAATATTATAGTATCATTCGACATCATTTGCTTACGAATCCTTTAGTTCATCACAAGACACATATAACAGAAAAATGTTACATAAAATCGTATAAAAAACGTCCACTCCTGTACACTTTAGACAAATGAAATACACCAACTGACCTTTCAAATTTCCTTGCAAACTGCCATTTCCTTGTGATAAGGCCCACATCAGTGCAAGATAACTATCACTGTTTCTTGATTTACCTTGAGTGGCCTAAATCAACAACAAACAACTAATAAGCAACTTTTACTAGGATTTATATAACCATTTACCCAAGCAATATGCAGAAGATTAGCTTCACCTCATCATAATTTTTCACAACAACATCTGGATAAATGGAACATAGAATTTGTAGCAGAAGGCGATCGCTAACTGTCGAATGACCTAATGTATATAATTATATGAAATTAATGTATTATTAATACATAAGGTTTATTAAATTCATATTCAAAGAAATATTTATAAACACGTTAATTCTTACCTTGCTGTATTTGTAAGGTTAATGATGTTAAGAGGTAATTAAAAAAACTATTTAGCACATTTTTGCCACAGACTTTCATCAATGCCAGAATTACCTCATGAGCGCCACGTGCAATTTCGCTAAGAGGGTAACCTTAGGAAGAAAACATTTAAGAGCTAGGAATAATATTAACAGAGAATGATACTAATCAACAAGGTTTCTATAAGAAGAGAATCAAATGGAACACACAAAAATATTAAAAAAAAAAACTAACTTGGTGGCTTATTCAAATAAGCTAAATCGCCTTTTTCATTCGGACCTGATAATTGCAAATGTAACCAGCTCGCAACTTCTTTAAGCCATATCTATAAAAGCATGTACCACAAAATCAACATTGTCCATGTAAAATAATATAGCAGCTTCAAAAACATTGTGAAACCAACAAAGTATTGTTATCAACAATCATACCAGTTGATGATTAGGAAATTTAATTTTGACATCAGTTATCAAGGTTTTCAAGGTTTCCACTTCAATCTAAGAAGAAGAAGAAAAGTATTCTTTAGTTCACATTCAAGAAAATATGAAATGGGGGAAAGAACTTTAGTCAAAAAACATTAGTCACTTTTTTTCAATGGATAAAAGTTCCTGCAGTATGATGAATATTTATTTTTAACAACATTGGAAATAATTGGTGAGAAAGACAAAATTTTTGCATGGATTAATTTTTCTCAAAGTTTTTAAAAATATTTCTTCAATTGATATTTTGCATTTCAAAGAAAAAAAGACAATATCAGAAATTAGCCGAAAGAAAAAGTAAAATGTAGATAACAAGACAATTCTTTTAATTTTCTTTAACTTTTTCATTTAAAAGTTTACCTAAGAAGGAAAACTTTTTCGCATAGATTTGATTTTACAAATCACCCCTATGCGTGGATTTGCTTTGTTGCGTTTTTATTTCATTAACAGCTTAGCCAATATTCATGAAAAACAAAATTTGTCCAATAAATAATTTTCTGTCTTAAGTTAGGTCAAGCTTTTACCTTTTGTATCTTACTGCTGATATCTACTACTGGATGTTGCTTATTCGTCTTCTTATCTTTCTTTCTTTTTGGTGATTTTGATGAGAAATCCTGAGCATTCTTTACACCATCATAATGAATTCGGGATGGATATTTCTCGTCATCTGTTTCACTTTCACTTTTCTTATCAAAAGCAGCAGAGTAAATTGTTTGATCAAGTTTTATTGGGTCTAAATAAAATAATAAAATAAAATAACAAACAAATAAAATAATCAAGACACAGCATCATGGCAATTTATTTACTTGTATAAATATATTAATAGATACTTCACACTGCCAACTGCACTCAATTAGAAATTCAGCTCAACTCAACAGGACTGAAATGTGATTAAACATGTTAATTGAAATAATATCCTAACAAACCAGAAAATTTTCCCAAAGTATTTTCTAAATTTATATAAGTTATATTTTCCTGTTGGACAAATTACTTCTGTCTTTAAGCACTTACACAATCAATTTTCGAACCTTAGCAGCCCTTCACCGTGGCCTCATTGGGTTTACAATTTTTCAGAATTTTAATGTACAACCCCACAAAAATCATTTGTTTACATCTTAAGGGCACTCTCTTTCTTAATGCAGAAAGGATCACAACGATGGACACAGACAAGGAATTATTAAATTAAGCCTTATTTAGTAGTTTTTGATGAAAAACAGAAACAAGGATATGGTAAACAATTATAAAACTGTCATGGACATGACTGAAACTATTTTATATGTCATCAGCAACTTTTTTTCTAGCATAGCATTCTCTATAAAATCAAGTTTTTGTTGGCGGTAAAACTGGAGAACAGTCGCATACGGTAAGTTAAACCAGCCAGCATAAACAGCCATCACAACCAATTCACCATATACATGATTCTGACATGTTTTACAAATCAACTTTTTCTTTTTTACCTTTGATTTTTCAATTTTAAGTCACATGACTCTTCTTTAAACTCATTTTTATATTACTATGTTACTATATTAATTTGATGTGGTAATTATTTTATTTGTGTATATTTTTGAAAGAAAGAAGAAATAAAAGAAATGCAAAAACAACGAAGTAAGAAACAGTTTCTTTATTAGATTATTTTAATTGGAGAATAGCAGTCATCGTAGTTATGTGATGACATTTCATGTTAGAACAGCACAGTAGCTTCTTTCAAATTATTGGCAGATACTCGAGAAAAAAATTAAACCAACAAATAAATGAAATAGTGACTAAGAGAACATCATAAAGATGTGTTTTGCAGACTCAAAGATTCAACTTTTCAATTTCAAAATGAATCGGTGGAGCAATGATGTAGTGGATATTACCTTTGAGTACAACCACTTAGGCCTGTGTTTGAGTATCAGTCATGTTGCTTCTTGATACTTCACTCTAATGTGCTTAAAAATAGTGTATCAACCCATTCAGAGCCATCAGCTGACTGCACAATAGCTTTTGGGCAAGTAAGAGCAATTCTATACATATCTCTAGCAGTAGGTCAACTTTCAAGTCCTTTAGCTGACAGCAATAATAAGTTATGTTTTGGTTCCCCAACCGACTGCTCCCCCCCGTCCGAGGGGGTCTCTGACTCGGATTGTTGGGGGAAAACAAACAGCATGATCAAACATTCCAACACCATTATTTTTCTAATTATATGCAAGTCATCATAGATAGAAAATAAATTCAGGTGAGTGTTTCTGGTGTCTGTTTTCCCCAAAAATACACCAAAATTATTGTAAATGTCAAGTCACGTGACTTTCTGACCAACAAATTCTTAAGTAGTGTTACCTCTGGTTTCAACTTTAGGCACTTTGTCACCATCAATGAACTTCTGTTTCACTCTTTTCACATCAGCCTTCGATGTTTGACTCTTCTTTTTGTTTACTACAGTTTCCCATTTTCCAGAATTTGAGGACATTTCAAATCAAACCAGAATTTCAATCACTCGGTAATATTTCGCTCCGCACAAGAAAAGACACGATTACAAAGATTTTTTCAGTGAATGTTTTTGCACAACAGTTCGGGAATGTTACGTAATTTCATGTTCTAAACTATCATACTGGGGGTGCAGCTTCTAAAAATAACCTTATGATTTACTCATAAATTCCTTTTTTATCAATTAAATGAAATTTTTATTTAGGAAACTAATTAAGTAAATAATTGAATAACTATATTGAGTAGATGTTTAACGAACATTCTTTTCAACTAATGTTCACCTTTCTTAACCTCTCCCCCCGAAACAAACAGGGTAACTTTTCTGCGAATTCTGCCTTGACCATTCGGTAAAGCTTTCGTTTTCAGATAGACAGCAGCATGGCAGTATATGGCAGTGGCAGTGGTGATACAAAATAATGCTACCACGTTTAGCTTTATGGACTAGTTCCAAGTAAGTTAATTATTGCAAGCTTAAAAAGCTGAAATACATCCAGTTACCAGAGTTTCACTGTTCCAAAAAATTATGGAATGTCATGATGAAAAAGTTGCATTTGGATTAAGCCATGGCTGAGTCTTGGTGCAGGAACAGCTTTCACATCTATGTTGCTATAGAATAGGTGACTTTCCTCCGCAAGTTTTTGTGTTCTTTGCGGTCTATAATTACAGAAGGTTTCAACATAGAATATTAATGATCAAAATTTATGAAAATACAGATAAAATGCCTATTGAAATGTCTATTGAAAAAATCTTATTTTAATTTATCACCCCATAATGACATCATTATCTACCAACATGTGCATACACCTTGGTTGGTAATTTAAATGCTCTTCATTCACTGGGGAAAGGGATTCTGTTCTAAATTCTGTGATTTTCCAGTCATGTTTGTTACTTTTTACTGATGTATTTGAAAAATATACTAAAAACAGGTTTGAGTTTCTCTTACCTTCCAACCCCAGATTAAGTGAAAATGGGAGATATGTTCCTGAGGCCAGTATCGGGAGAGGGTGGCATGGTTTCCAGCGAAGAAAAAAAGGGAGACTTCTGAAGGAAACGAGAGTATGGGTATGCTTGCAAGTTTGGACCCTCCCATCAAAAACAGGAAGGTTAGAACATATGGTTTCTATATCTGTATTAAAAACAATCACAGCTGGCACAATGTGTCTTTATGTCATCTTGTTTTGGTCTTAAATACCCACAATTCATGCAGTAGCATTTTAATTGCTGGAAAAAGATGTCTTTAAAAACCATTAAAATGCAGCAAGAAGACGGTCTTGAGAATACAAGAAAGAACAGATAAAATGTGAGATGCATCTTAAAGATGATGTCTTTAAGACATCTTGCCGAGGACACCTTTTTCTGACAAAATTAAGATTGAATAAAGACATCTAAGAATTCTTGTGCCGGCATGTCCAACTTTTTTTTTATTGAATCCAATCTCTTGAAACAGGTAAAAAATTGTCTAATTTTTGAGTTTCATTTGAGTTTCAGCGTTTTATTTTGTTAATTATATTTATATTATATTTGGCAGAACAATTTAATTATCTTAAAGAGGCAAAAAAATTTGTTATTTCTGTCTGGGTTAACGAGAACATTGTTGTGTATTGTCTCATTCTTTCAAACAAAAATAAGAGACTTTCAACCAGAAAGTTTTACAACATAAAACTTCCTTTAAGCTAAAATTAGGGACTTGAGTTTTTGTTTGAATTAGCAAATAGTTTGAATTAAGGATAAATATATGGTTTTGCAGCACGTTTTTAAAACACCCTCATATCATTGAAATAATTTATTTTGTGCTTGAAATGATTTTACTATATTTATTCGAAATCAGAATAAAAAAATTCTTTTAAAAAAAAAGCTATGATCTTTCAAAAATAAGAAAATAATTCCAAATCTTATTGAGATAAGATTGGAATGACATTTCATGACACTGTACTACTCCACATTTTTGACTATATTGGTAGGCCTCTAAGTATGTATGACCACTCGTCAAGGTTTTCAGGGATTTACTTTTTGTGCGGGAATGACATAGTAGGTATTATTATACTGAAATCTTTCATGTTTTAATGTAAGTACTTGTTCCTCCATAAACACAAAAACTTTTGTTTTAGGCTCCAAAGATTTTTTATGTGCCGATACTTGCCGTCATTAAGAAAAATGAGTAAACAGGTAATGACCAAAAAATGTTTGCCAAATGTAATGAATGTAAATCAACCGAACTCACATTTATAGCTTCTGTTGTAACATCTTGAAATACTTGAAAATACTTGTTTTAGACAATATTAAAGTTTGTTTAAAAATATATTGTAAGTCATTACAAAATTCCCTGGTCTGGGAAGTCTATTGTGAAGCTCTGTCATTATTTTTAACTTGAACTACCTAACTAGTTTGTTTTTGCACCCTTTTTGATCAGATGATGGTAAATAACTCTACTGTGGATTGGTTGGAACTTTTCATGTGATCAAAATGGGTACAAAACTGCAAAACAAAGATTGCCTGTGAGATGAAAAGATGAAAGAAAAAAAGGACAATAAGTTTTTCTAATAGAAATCGAGGCCAGGGAATTTTCTCTAATGACCACGATATAATTGAAGTTGATTAATGTTTTCTTTTAAATAACATCTGCTTAACATTGAATTCCAGACTTCATCAAAAGGGGATGGTGTTCCTGAAATGGCAGAGTACGATGCGGAAAAAATCCGCAATTTTAGTATAATAGCACATGTTGATCACGGGAAGAGTACGTTAGCGGACAGGTTATTAGAATACACAAGTATGTTGATTCTTATAATTTTGATCGGTCGATGCAATTGAAACACTGCTTTTTAAAATTGTTCTTCTTTTTGCTTTTTTCATAGACACAATTGAGCATAGTACGTCAAACAAACAAGTATTGGATAAATTGCAAGTTGAACGGGAACGTGGTATTACTGTGAAAGCTCAGGTTATTTTTCATGCTCACACAAAATTAAGAATTTTTATCATTTATATTAGCTTGTTGATATTTTTTTGTTTCCTAATTCTTGACAAATATGTCATATGTTTCCAGGCATTTAATTTTCTTGTAATTCCACAATTTTTTTGAAAATGGAAATATGTTTTCAAAATAACATCAACAAGAAGAGTTCAATATTTTAAGTCTTTTAAGAATTTTTAAGAATTCTTAGAATCCAAATTTCTATTTCCGACCCTGTTTCTACAGATCACTGGTTCATTTAAATTACTTGTTTTTTTTCATCTTAGACATCCTCCATGTTTTTTAAAGTTGGCAGTTCTAATATGTTGTTTAACCTCATAGATACACCTGTGAGTTACAATTTATGACATCTAAATGCCTGAAATTATATGTTTATATAGTTGGGTTTGGAAGATGATTAATAATTTCAATATTTTTCAGGGCCATGTTGATTTCAGCTATGAAGTATCACGTTCACTGGCTGCTTGCCAAGGAGCATTGCTTATAGTAGATGCAGCTCAGGTTTTTCTTGCTAGTTTTTTGATTCCAATGAATAAATGTTGGAATAGTTTTGTTTGATCTATCTTAATTCATGAAAATTTGGCATGAGTTTAATTTTCACGCATCTTTTTTCTGCACCCTGAAATTTACTATTTTTGGCACATTATTAATTTTTGCACACTTTTTCAAATGATATTCGTATTCCTACAAATACAAAAATGATTCATTATGTGAAAGTTGTGAAGAGCTGATGAAAAGAACATCAGTTGATATGCTTTGGGTGAATTTTAAATTATAACTGAAATTTATACAGAAATTGACCCTAGTTCATATTCTTTTTGGCATGTACTGTTTCAAAACTAACACATTTCAACTCATACGTTGCAACGAAATAAGAACAAATTTGTCTTTTCTGTAAAAAAGAGCTGTATGTGCTGACCATATTGATAAAGAATTTGATTCCTTTTCTATGATGGTGAATGTTTTTTATGTATTGTATCATCAGCAAGATGTTTGTTTGTTTTCTACTTTTCAAACCCAGAAGAGAATAGTAAAATTAAGTGTTAAAAATACAGCCAAGCGAAAAAATATTTTTCACCAAAAGTGTACGAATAAAGATAAGTGCATGAATTGTTATTGACATGTTATTGACGTTATTCTTTTTAGGGGATTCAAGCACAGACCGTTGCTCATTACTTCAAAGCTCTTGAACATAACTTAAAAATCATCCCTGTTATAAATAAAGTAAGATTATGTTTTGAAGCTTTCAATGTATGCTGAGTTCTTTCCATACTTGGTATTATTTTATGCAATGTGTAGATTGATTTGTCCAATGCGAATGTGGAGAAGGTATCACAGCAAATTGAAAATATTCTTGATCTACCAAGAGATGATATTCTGAAAGTCTCTGCAAAGGAAGGCATTGGTATTGAAAATATTCTAAAGAGTATTACTGAAAATATTCCGAGGTGAAAAAATTTATTGTGCAGAACCTTATTATTGATATGGAAAATGCTTCGTTGTGTCACTGCCGTCCTTTGACTACACAAGTTTGTAATGCTATTATAATTTTATAGTCCAGTGGCAGATTTGAAGAACGATTTAGCACTGTTTTTATTTGATTCTTGGTATGATAAATACAGAGGGGTGATTTGTTTAGTGGCAGTGAAAGATGGAGTTGTCAGAAAAGGTAAATGGAAGTTTGATGTGTGTTTTTTTCTTCATCTTGGTAGCTCAGAGGTGGTTCGAGAGGGTATGTGTGGAGGAGGATGTTAGCTATTAAAGCATAAAAGAGCATGAAAAAACATGCAAATAAGTCCATTGGTGATACAGACTGAAAACAGAAATTATGTTATTGTGCTCCTCAACAATTTTCGACATATACTCTGGATCCACCACTGTGACTCTTGTATTTAAATTATCTAAAAAAGATCCTTTTGGATGTTTTTAAGGTGATCGAGTCCAGTCTCATCATTCCAAAGATGTTTATGATGTAATTGACATTGGGATATTGCATCCAGATGAAAAACCTACTGGAACACTGTAAGTAAAAATTCTTTCTTGACGTCACTCGTTATGTTCAAGTGTGAAGCAACAAAGAACCCCAGATCTGTTGATGCATAAAACTGCAGTTAAAACTATAGATATTATGATGGGCAGGTATATCATTGTAAGCATTTTTGGCCAAATATCATTTACTTGTCCAAGCAGCATTTTTTTCAAAAAGAAATAGAAAATAAGAATTCTACTTCTAATACTTTTTCTTAAGTAATTGATAAGAAAATTATTGCATGAGTTCAAAGTTGCTATAGACTTATATCCCCATGTTCTTTATATGAAACTGTTTAGTTATCCCGGACAAGTTGGTTACATTTCAATGGGCATGCGAGATGTGAAACAAGCTTTGATTGGTGATACTTTCTACCATGAAAACAAACCAGTAACAGCTGCACTAGGGTTTAAAACACCAACTCCAATGGTAAAATATCATTTGAATCTTGTATCTTTCAATATATATAAAGAGTATATAATATTGACCATTACTGATTTTTAATTGCTATAGGTTTTTGCAGGAGTCTTTCCTACAGATCAAAGTATGTATATGGAATTGAAACGTGCAATAGAGAAGCTTATTTTGAATGATTCCAGTGTTTCTGTTCATCCTGATAATAGGTTTGCAATTTCTCTCTATTTTGTGTCAATTCAAGAAAACGATCAACGGCACATCTAGAGGAGTATGTCAAAATTTGTGGAGGAGAATGTTAGCTATTAAACATAAATCAAAAACGTGCAAATAAGCCATTTTGGTGAAAGCAGAAATTATGTTATGTTAATGTGCGCCTCCACAATTTTCGACATACCTCTGGAGCCACCACTGAAGGTGTTATGACCACTGTTTTGGATTTGCTTTCGACTGTATAAATGAACAGGTATAAATGAACACTTATATAAAAGTTGGTCTGAAAATGGTCTAGAACATTAAGGTACAAGGAGAATTTTCCCCTGGAGATTTGCCACCCGGAGAATTGCCCCCGGGGGGAATTTCCCCCTAAGAAAAATTGCCTCTGCGTAACATACATCGTTTTCTTAATTTATCTTTATCTTTTTAATGTGCAAATTGTTTTGAAATTCTGGTATTTTGTGACTTGTATTATGTTATAGTCTACACGTTCGGAGCAGTTTTCCTAGGGGCAATTCCCTAGAGGGAAATTCTCCGGACTCGTTTATGAAATAAACAAACATATTATCTATGCCTAAAATTCAATTCAGATTAAATATTACATTATAGAAAGCTAACCCTACAAGAACCTTATTATAAAAGAACAAGATTTTATTTATTTCAGTGCTGCTCTTGGTCAAGGATGGAGAGTTGGATTTCTTGGGTTGCTACACATGGATGTTTTTAAACAGAGATTAGCCCAAGTTTGCTACTAGTTTTTTTTCTGTCTCCCCCCCCCTCCTCTCCCTCTCTCTCTCTCTCTCTCTCTCTCTTTTTTTTAAATATTATACATCTTTTGTGCTTTATAGTTCTCCCCCTGGTTTTAGCAACCTTTTTTACCTCTAAGTCGGTTCCAGGCCTTTTTATCGTAGATTTGATACTCTCCTGAAGAAAATTACAAATAAAAATAATTTAGTTTTTTAGTTAATAGTTGAATAGTTGAACTACGTTGAGCTAGAGTTTGAATAATACTTACACATTGAGAAAATACTTTCCAGTGAGACACCTATAGTGATGATAATGAAAACTGGATCCAAAATAGAGGTCAAGTTGGTAAATCATAATTTTTTAGGTTTATGCGAAAAATTGCGGTATTGTTAACAGTAATCTCATCATGTACTATCCAATCTCCGCAAAGGTACAAGTTAAGTGAAAATTGAACCCGTGATTTCAAATTTGTTTTTTAGGAATATAACACTGAGGTGATCATGACTACACCTAATGTTCCATACAAAGGTAACTTTGAAATTTTACTTCACATAAGGTTTTGCTGAAATCATGACTTCTCTCTGTCAACACACATTATTGCATCATTTTCAATTAGATCTTCCTCACGGGTTCATGTTTTTACGTCGCACTTTGACATTGTTAAAATCAGTACAGACCTCGTTTTTGTGTTGATATTTACTTAAAATTGTCCCGAATTGTCGATTTGGACTTGTGCAACTAAATAATTACTGTGAAATGATGTATCACACGTACTGACAAACCAAGTCAAAGTACGACATAAAAACGACATAAAAACATGTACTCAGGATAGGTTTATACGAACTTTTATAGCCATGCTGAGAAGCATGAAAGAGATT
This sequence comes from Turritopsis rubra, assembly GCA_039566895.2. Lineage (NCBI taxonomy): Eukaryota > Metazoa > Cnidaria > Hydrozoa > Anthoathecata > Oceaniidae > Turritopsis > Turritopsis rubra. The sequence continues at coordinate 13,616,451 of CM077625.1, read as the reverse complement.
GAAATCAAAAATCCAGAAGACGTGAGTATTCTAAGAAGTTTTCATTTGATCCCATATGATAAACTTTAAAAAATTTTCAAATGTGATTTTAAATTTTGTCCCAGTTTCCTCAGTCTTCGTCCGTTGAAGATTATTACGAACCAATGGTGAGAGGGACGTTGATATTTCCTGAACAGTACATTGGTAAAGTCATTAATCTGTGTGAGGTATGTTGAATCACATGCAGCGGCGGATCCAGGGTATGTCAAAAAATTGGAGGAGCAAATTAACGTAATTTCTGTTTTCAGTCTGTATCACCAATGGACTTATATGCATGTTTTTATTTCGTGCTTTTATATTTTTTACGTTCTCCACAAATTTCGACATACCCTCTAGATCTGCCGCTGGCATGTCTTCATCTCTTTAAGGAAACCCTTTAAGCGTGCTTTACACTTAGCGATAAACATTATTTTTTAATTGTAAGTTGTCGTTAGATATCGCTAGGCTATACGGGGAGAAAATCGTTAGATTTGCAGATTTTAGCCTGATTGACGAAAGTATCCTGCGATAAAAAGGTCTAGGTCACTCTGTCTGCATTTCATCCCAATGAAAATCTCTCTTTTCTCGCTAGAATAAACGTGGAGAGCAAAAAATGATAAATTATGTAGACGATACGCGAATTTTGATGAAGTATGAATTGCCCCTGAACGAAATCGTTGTTGACTTTTATGATGAATTGAAATCATTGACGTCTGGTTATGCGAGGTAAGTTTTTATTGAGAGAACATGAAGGACCAAAGTAACGACTTCCAGTGCATGACTACTCTAGAAAAAACGATCTGAAAGCTAAAAGCCATCTCGAACCCTAAAACTGAGGTGGAGCTCCTCTGTAACATGGATAGCACACGTATAGACATATTGGCTGAGGAACAGTGTCTATATCAAGGGAAAGAGCGTTCTTAAGCTGGGTAAAAAAGACACATTTTGGAGACATTTTGTTTGTTTTTGTTGTTATAGTTATATTAGGATTCCTTAATCTTGCTTTGCTTACCCATGACTCTCGCAAAACGTCAAACCGATAACCGATGGTTTAAGGGTTATATATATGACCTCTACACCAGGTTGAACGTTACAAAAATTCACCATGATAATTAGGTGGAGGACAGTAAATGAATGTTTCTCTGGCAAATTATTTTAGTTTCGATTATGAAGAGAGCGGATACAAAGCCACAAATATTGACAAGGTAATAGTAATACTTAACTGTTTCAAGAAACCGATCCTTTTTTTCTCGAGATATCACTTCGTTATTCTTTTTACAGATGGAGATTTTATTGAATGGTAAAGCTGTGGACACTTTGAGCACTATTGTGCATAGAACTAAAGTACGAGACGTTGGAAAAAGTTATTGTTACAAGTTGAAGAACAATATACCCAGGTAAAGATTGTACCATGAGTATGTTCATTTTACAACATAAAATGATTAATTGAAAAAAACCATTCTTCTTTTCCTGGTTAATGCAAGATAGTCATGCAATTCGACCACCCTGTATAAATCATTCAAAGAACTTCCAAAAAAATCGTTTTAAAATGTTTTAATATTATTGTGAAGAAATTGATTGCTCTATCGCTTTTTGCAAGCGAAATGTATTAGATACGCTGCTTCCTTTTAGACAATTATTTGAAATTGTGATACAAGCGGTTGTACGTGGAAAAGTCATTGCTAGGGAGACGTAAGTGGATCTTCTATTTTGTTTTCAATCTTGATTTATCGAAGTCTGCATGAACTATATCAAAATCCTCCCTTTTGTAAGTTAGTATGATTGAGAAGCAAACTCTTCTCTCAGATGTAACCGGGTTTTTTTATCTGTAGATTTTATTAAGCTTCCTTGACCAAACGTTTTATACTCGCCCCCCATGTTTTTATATATTTCTGTTATATTTTAGCATTAAACCAATTAGAAAAGATGTCACCGCCAAATGTGTAAGTAAATGCGTAAATTGTTTTTCAAACATAAAAAGTTGCAAGATGATTGACCAAACATTTCCTAATAACTTCCGTGCTATCACAATAAAAGTCGCAAAAAAGCTCGGTTAAACGAAGTCTCCACCATGGTGTTGGGAGAAAAATAACTGAAGTCTTCACCATTGTGTTGGAAGAAACATATAAGTAAAACAAAACCAGAAAGTGCGTGCTTCACCTTCTTATGGTATGGTCTCTGTGATACCCAAAACTCTTTGATATGTATATGCAGTCAAATCTTGATATTGCGAACCCCATATAACGAAATCTCGTTATAACGAACACAGTTATCGTTTCATTCCCGTAACAAATCCTCCTAAAAATCTCTCGATTTAACCATGATTAAACGAACTCTCGATGTAACGAACTCTCGATTTAACGAACTCTCGATGTAATGAACTGATATCTGTCTCCCTTCATTGGTTCATTATATCGTGTTTCTACTGTGTTTCGTGTTTTGTTTCAGTATGGTGGTGATATCACCAGAAAACGAAAGTTACTGGAAAGACAAAAGGAAGGAAAGAAACGAATGAAAAGATTTGGAAATGTTGATGTTCCTTACGAAGCATTCCTCACATTATTGAAAAGATAAAAGAACTAGTTTTGTTACACAATTAACCACAATTTTTACAATATTTATATATACACAGTCCAAGTCTGATAATTCGAACATTCGTTTAATTCGAATAAGTTTCCCTTGAAAATACCCTTTTTGAACCAACTTTTGATAATTCGAACAATTTTTCGTCCCCTGTGTGTCAATGTTCGAATTATCGGACTTGGACTGTAATATTAGCTGTACATAAATAGTTGTCGAAACAGGTTTTGAGAGAAGGAATATTTTGATGAAGATTTTATGTTATTGAAATCAAGTAGAAATCTGACATTTAAAACTTTTATGAAACAAAGGTTGTACTTCCCTGTTACCTTGCTTGCTGGTTGACACATCTCCGTAAATAATCTTAAGATTATCCTAAGTTAAGAATGACGTCTTTAAGGGAAATCTCATAGTGATTGTGAAATCGAGAAATTTCTCCCTGCTCGTGTTGGATAAGGATATGGAAATGAATGAAACATTTATTGTTTCAATAATGTTTTAACTTTATTACTTAGTAATTATCTCTATTACTAAAACTCCCAGTAGAATGATTAGAGGGAATTTTGATATGTAAAACGAGGCCGGGTGTACTTACTAGGAAAAAACACGGCGTTTAAACAGAAATTTGAGAAAGGTGTATTGTGATACGGTGTGACGAAATGATATTCGTATACGACGCAACAAATAATACTCAAAGAAATATTGTGGGAAATGGACGAATTTAATTGGCTCATTAACGAGATTTTACTGATCGATACTGCCCGCAAAAAATGTCTCGACTTCTATCGGCTTTGGGACTTCACAAAACATTCCAGTATCCGGTATTGAAGTTGGACATTAGCAAGAAAATGCATAGAAACAAATTGTTATTCATTTTTGAAAAACAGGAATTATTTTGATGTTTTGGATAAATTATATCAGCTACTAATTTAATTTTTTAGCCCTAAAATGCACCTGTAATTCCCAGTTACGCCAATGCGCCGAATGGGTGATTTAAAAACTTTTTTTTTTTTGTGTGTGTGTGTGTGTGTGTGTGTGTGTGTGTGTGTGTGTGTGTGTGTGTGTGTGTGTGTGTGTGTGTGTGTGTGTGTGTGTGTGTGAATGCATCCCATATTTTAAATTATTTACAAATAAAAATATATATACATTAATTAGAAAAAATGGTAAAAAAATGGTAAAAAAAAAAAAAAGGTCCATTAATTAGAAATATACGTGATTATTGTGGGGAAAATTCCCCATTAATATGTAAGTAAGCAAATGTTTGAATATCATTGATATATTTTTCAATTTTGACTTTCTTTTGAAGAAAAACAGGCATGGTTTTTGACTGGACAGAGCAGTGGGAGATCCAGGGTATGTCAAAACCTGTGGAGGAGCACAATTAACATAATTTCTGTTTTCAGTCTGTATCACCAATGGGATTTTTTACACGCTTTCAATAGCTAACATTCTCCTCCACAAATTTCGACATACCCTCTAGATCCGCGATTGCAGACCTTCATTTCGTCATATGTTTAAATTTGATGTTTTTGACTAATTGCTGATTCTGTTTGCCGAGTAACGTTACTTTCATTTGATGGTCAATTTTCTATTTTTTCATTACTTTCTCCACTCACATTTGTTTGCCATGAATTCGTTTTCACTTTTCACTTTTAATTCAGATATCTCCAACTCGTGATTTGTTAACGTTGGTTGTAATTCATCAACATGCATTTCTTCTTTCTCATTTTTCAATTGGATTATTTGATTTTGTAGGTTGACGATTGTTGCAGATAGTTGTTTGTTGTTTTCCTTTATTTAAAGGCGTTAAAGGAAAAAAATCTCTTTTTTAGATTTTGATTGATCATTGGCGACTTGCTTCTCCCAAGTCAATTTCAGTTTGTAGCAGCTCCTTTTCAGACAAGGACGTTTTCTTTTGTCAGTGGTGAAAGCTTTTCACTTACGTCCTCATTTTCTTTCATGCATCTTTTAATGTCATTTTCATAAGATAATAATTCTAAAAGGTACGTTGTATGCTGTTGGCTGATAATAGTGAGGCCATTTCATCAATATTCTCTTAACGCTGTTCTCTTCTTTATTTTGGTTCTTATGATAGCCTCTTTTTCGAGCATTCTGTCATAAGTGCTGGTAGTAATTTGAATCTGAATTTGAATCTCCATCATTTCACAGGCTTAAGGAAGTTTTAATCGAGGGGGATGAAACGGAAGAGAGGGCTTATTCGATCATTTTATTATACTTATACAAATGACGTAATATATAATAACAAGAATATGAAAAGGGTGTCGGAAATAATTGACAACTTTCGGTCTCGTCAATTGTAAGAAATTTCAAAAAATGGCGGCAAACGCAACGATCGCATGGAGGAACATTCAAAACAAGAGCCTCTGAGTATCAGTTTAGCATGTTCTCTCCATCTTTAAATAATTGATCAGGGTATATACCTGATAATTTGTAGGCCTAGTCATTTAAAATAGCAAAAAATCTCACAGCTAGCTAAACTCTCTCTCTCCCCACTCCAATTAATTCTCTCATTTCTTCTTATTTCAATTTCTTTCATAATATATTGGGGCAAGAAATTCGATTCTAAGCATCATTCTATCATATAATATAGATTGGGGAGACGATTATATAGTTTATTACCAGTCACAAAATTAATGTTTTCCCCTTTTTAACCTTTTTTGAACACCAAGTAATGACAAAAAATACAAAAAGCTAGCTTTAAAACCAACAGCTAGCCATTCAAAACTATCAAAACAAACACATCAATCCATTGGAGAAGCTGCCGAAAGTCTCATTCTTTTGGATGAATGGATTATAAATTTGAAGCTAAAATTGAACATAATAAATGATCCATTGAATGTTCAAACGTGTGACAATTTTTAGAAAAATGTACATAAAACTAGATGACATCAGAATGACTCAGAATGTAATGAAACTCAAAACATTGGTGGATCTTGTGTGTAGATACATCATCCTAGTAGTTTGAGATTTATGTCACTTTAAAAAAATGTAACCCAGAAAAGAGAGCAACATTTAAAATGAGAAGTAAGAAGTTTAGTGAAACTACACTAGATTGGTAATTTAAGCACTGTATATAATTAGGCGCAACAATTTCTCATGTTCTGAGTGCTTTTTACTGGATTATATTTAGAGAAATTTCTGACAGGTTTAAGAATATTATGTGCTTTACAAGAAATTACAAGAACAATAAGTTCTAATGACTAAATAAAATACACACCGTACATTTTAACCAATTAAAACACAGTTGCCATAAAGTAAATGTAAGTGCCATAAAGCAGGTTACATATATATTGAAATTCTAAATTCTAGGGTTGTTGCCCTGATGCTCTTTTGCTTTAATAATATTCTTAAACACCAAAATAATTACTTGATGGTTAAAGCTTAAAGCTGATCTTTCAAATTATCATGTACTTAACTTTAGAGTTGCATATTATGGGTTATAACAACAAAATAGGAATCAGCAAAAGTTTTGAAGCACTTCTTATGACACTGGTTGCACTCAAAAGAAATCTTCTTATAACAATTTAACCTGTGATGGTACAGTCCTTGTCTATGCTTAAAGCTCTACAAACCAATTTGACACTTAAAACTTCCAGTCCTCCCATTCTTTTTTTATTGAACTATACTCTAAAATAAAAAAAGATGAACTAGCAAAAGGTGAATAAAATATTACTTCAGGCTGTAGAATAACTGTATCTCATTATTTCACACCAAAAACATCTCTGTAGCCTATGAATACCAACCAAGAAATTGATGTTTGAAGTCATTAATAATCCAAACCTCCAGACTGTAATACTAAAAATGAGCTATACCTTATAGCCTGTATACAATGTCAAATACAATAACTATTTCAGAATAGAATGATCTAGTCTAGAATGCATGTAATCGGGTAAAGGACACTTTAAACCATAAAAATCTTTCTTTATGAAATGCTAAAATGTCTATGAAGTCCCTATTTCACTCTTTTTTTTTTCTACCTTATAAAAAATGTTTATCATGTCGCATATGTCATAAACTGTAACCCAGTTTTTACCACCTCAATAAACTGCATTGTAACCAGGAATTTTCTACTTTAAACATAAATTAGTTACACTTTTATTATAGAGCTACAGCCTGTGAAAGATGTAACTTTTGACTATTGTAACACAGAATTTTGCACTTAAAAAAACAGTCATAACTTGAGATCCTGTAATCTGGGACATCTAGTTTGTTTTTTAAAAGAAAGTTTAATCATTCGAAAATGGAGATCCTTATCCTTACACTACACTGGCATCCTAAGGAAATAGCACCATGAAAACTTAGAATGCTGTTGTAGTGTCCGGATAAGGATACCGTCTGGATAGTGATATAGCATGATAATTGTGAATTCTGTTATAATTTGAATAGGTTAGTCAAACGTTTGTTCAGATAAGAAGGTTTAACCAAGAGATTTAAGCTTACTAAGATGCAGTGACACCAGGGCATGTTGTGGTATTTCATGTTTAAAATTCCAATTTAAAATACACTGATATCGAATAGAGTTAACTAAACAAACTTTAATTTAGCAACAATAAACTTTCGCAATTGGCATTGACAAAGTGGTCTTGCCAAAATCACCACTTTTTGGTGCAATCATCTGTTTTCCAGAAATAATATTTGTATAGAGTTTTGATTTGATTTTCAACATAAGAATCAAATCTGGAAATGCATGGCTTGAAAAGCAGTGATTGAGATTGCAGTAATTTTTTAGAAAATTTGATTACAATTATAATTGAATGATGGTGTTATGAATATACGGAAGATATCCGAAACTTGGCGACAAAAGAAATTCAGAAGTAGTGCTACTGAAGATGGTTCAGGAACAAGAACCTCTGTTGAAAATGCTGGCAAATCCACAGTTCTCCGGTCATCCAAAAGAAGTATTAAAAGTTATGAGCAGAAGACATCTGATGAAACAATGGTAAGTTTTTTGGGGTAGTGTCTAATTGCTACAATCATTGTAGCTTGTAAATGTTTCCGACACAAACAGTCTGAAAGAAAGTATTTCTTTGTTATGGGAAGATATTTTGCTAGTGAAAGCTAAGTTTTGAAAAGGTTTTCTTGTTATTATTGGTACAAAATATCTATGGGATCTGATGTTATTTTAAATGCAAAAAAACCCAACACATTTTTTCATTTGTAGTTACTTGGTATGTCTATGGCTGATTGGAATAAAACTGATTCACTTCTAAAAGATATTAATATACTTTCAAAATCGGTTAAGAAAACTCCTATCACTAAAGAACAGGTACACACTCGTTTGAGATGTAAGAGAGCCAGTTCAACTCCTCTACATGCAGTGGGAAGTGAGCAGAAGAGGGTTTCACCACACAATTCAAAACCTAAAGACTTACATGACAGAACTTTGAATACAAAAGGTTCTACAAATGAAAACTGTAGTGATGAAAGATTGTCAATTTGCCATTGGAATTTGCCTGAATCAATAGCCAATAAATATAAAAAGAAGGGAATACAGCAGATGTTCCCATGGCAACAAGATTGCTTACTTACTGGATCAGTTTTAGAGGGAGGTAGTGATTCATTCTTTTAAGTTTATTTACAGCTGCGTGTTTTGTCTGTTGATGCATGTTTCAAGGCTTTGTTCTGTTTCTTTTGAAAAATGATAATTTAGTTTTGCTATCTGGTTTCTGTTATATTATGATTTTATGTTTAAAGGAAATTTGGTGTACTCAGCTCCCACTAGTGCTGGAAAAACATTGGTTGCTGAAATACTTATGTTAAAGCGAGTTCTTGAGTTTAAAAAAAAAGCAATCTATATCCTCCCATTTGTGAGCGTAGCAAGAGAAAAGATGTACAGTTTAAGGGTATGTTAAATAAACCTTTTAAAAAAAGAGATCTCAGACATCTCCTTGAGATTTAAAGTTGTTGATAAAAATAGAACTGAAAAAAGTATGTTGTCATATTTATCGTTCTGACGTTCGGAAGTGTTCTTTGCATCAAATGTAAATGTAAATTCGTTTGTAGGACTTGTTTGAAGAAGCCGGAATTAATGTTGGAGGTTTTATGGGAAGCCAAGTTCCACCTGGTGGTTTCAATTCTGTTGATATTGCTGTTTGTACAATTGAGAAAGCAAACTCACTTGTCAACAAGTTGATGGAGGAGAACAAATTATCTCTCTTATGCAGCATTGTTGTTGATGAAATGCACATGGTCGGAGATCCAGGGCGCGGATACCTTTTGGAGTTACTTCTAACAAAAGTCAATTTCATGTCATCAAAATCAGTAACTGATTACCAAGACAAAAGCAGTGTGCAAAATTTGTTGCAAATTATCTGCTTGAGTGCAACTTTACCAAATTTAAGCATGTTTGCAAAATGGCTTAATGCAGATTTATATTATACAGACTATCGGCCTGTACCTTTAACTGAACTCATCAAAACAGGGAATTCATTGTTTGATCAGAACGGTCAGGTAATTTCAAGATTATCTGCAGATCTTGGTCTTGTTAAGGGAGATGAAGATGGTTTAGTTGCATTGTGTATAGAGACACTACAGGAAGGCAATTCTGTGCTTATTTTTTGTCCTACGAAAGTTTGGTGTGAAAAACTTGCTTCTACCGTGGCAAAGTTTTTCTATGCGAATCCAAAATATTTAAAGACAAAGTCTCACTGCTTGCGTACATCAGAAGCAGCTGTGTATAACGATAATGACGCAATCGACGATGTAGTTGATCAACTTCGGCGATCCCCAGCTGGTTTAGATCAAACTTTGCATGACGTTGTCAAATCCAGTGTAGCATTTCATCATGCTGGTTTGACTTACGATGAGCGAGACATCATTGAAGGAGCATTTCGTCGTGGTGTATTGAGAGTGTTAATTGCTACTTCAACCCTTTCGTCTGGTAAGTGTTTTAATTTCTTTGTCTTTTATTCTCCTACAAAAATATAATGAAATGACCCAAACAAGTGTATTTATATTTTCAGGTGTGAATCTTCCAGCCAAGCGAGTTATAATTCGTTCCCCTATGTTTCATGGAAAACTACTTGATTCCCTTGTTTACAAACAAATGGTTGGTCGTGCTGGTAGAAAAGGTGTTGATACATCAGGTGAAAGCATACTTGTATGCAAACCAAATGAAAGGCAGAAATCACTTTCCTTACTCAGTTCACATTTGAGACCTGTCTATAGCTGTTTACTTGGTGAGTTTAATAGAATTCAGCAGTGTTTCGATAAAACTTCCTTTTTAATGTCAACCAGTTTTCAGGTTTCTGGCTACTTTGTGCTCAGTTTTTTCCTGGCGAATCATCAACTTTATCCTCTTGAAATTCTCTTGATTCACGTAATGTTTCTGTAACCATGATTGATGATGCATCTCATTCAACAGGCAGTATCAGTATTATTATATCCATAAATGACAACAAATTTAAAATGTCGCTAATGTTCCTCCCTCCACCGTTATTATTTTCATTTTTAAATCGTTCAATAATGTGCTCCAATGAAAACACGTCTTTTTAGAACCCTCTTGAAATTCTCTTGATTCACGTAATGTTTCTGTAACCATGATTGATGATGCATCTCATTCAACAGGCAGTATCAGTATTATATCCATAAATGACAACAAATTTAAAATGTCGCTAATGTTCCTCCCTCCACCGTTATTATTTTCATTTTTAAATCGTTCAATAATGTGCTGCAATGAAAACACGTCTTTTTAGAACCCCTTTGACTAGTAGGATATGTGCAAGTTTACAGCTACTTGTTCGAACCTGGGTGGATGTAGAGGAAAAATAACATCTTCAAAATCCTTTCCATAATAGACAAAAAATGTTTATTTACTTTTAAGCATGTCCATTAGGAATTTGTTCTCAAGCTGTTCTTTCTATGTAAAAAGTCCTTCAAATCAGAAAACAATTTCAAACTTGTAGGAAGCTGGGAAAAACAAAAACATCTTACATTCGTTATGAGATGAAGATATCTAATTTTGTTTCACATTTCATTTTTAGATGTAAAAAACAGTGGTGAACTTAAGAGCATGAAGCGTGCCCTTTTAGAGATAATTGCTGCTGGTGCAGCGGTTACACCAAATGATATTGAACGTTATGCAAAATCTACTTATCTACACACGTGCCTATCTGTTATGAAAGACTGTAATGCTGAAGAGGCTATCAAATCGACAATGAGATTTTTATTGGATCACGAATTTATCAATATAAGGACTAACAAAGCATCCGATGAGGAGGTGAGAACATCCGTTATAAACAGCTTTAAATGGATCTTTTCATTTGCACTAGCATTATCTGTTTTATGTTTTAGTGCATAGCTGAAAACATTGAAAAATATTATCCCACGCAATTGGGCTCAGCTACACTTGCTTCTTCATTATCTCCAGATGAAGCTTTAGTTGTATTTGGTGAACTACAAAAAGCCAGAAAATGCTTTGTCCTGGAGAATGAACTGCACATTATTTATCAGGTAAAATCAGATGTTTCCAGTACTCTTCTTAGATTCCGTTAGATGGTAAACTATTAGATAAACTATGCTCAAAACTTTCTTAAAATAGATTAATTTACGGAATAGTTTATCGTGTATCTTACCTAAATTATTCAGAAAATTAATCAATTGACGTCAATGAAGAAAAAATAAATCAATTTCTAGTTTCTACTTTGAGCATACTCTATTTAACATGGTTTACCGCCTGATGCGGGAAATACGTCAAACTTTGTATGACATGCATGTATTATCATACAAAATTTGACTGTTTTTGTGTACTCATGTATGATCATACAAAAAAAAAAAGATCCTGAACGTCCTTACTGACTTTCTTTTACTACTTAACTCCAAGTCTTCGATCCTTTCCTAAACTGCCATCAACCAGAAAGTCGTGATTGGATTGAATTAATAACACAAAAGGGAAGTGTCCATTTAGGTTTGTCACTTATTTGGAAGGCCTTCTTTAATCTCCTCCGTATAAGTCCAAACAAAATATTACAATTTAAGCTCATGGTAAGTAACCACACGGTCTTGCTTATGTTGCGGTCAGGGAAAGCTCATGGAAAACTGGTTTTTGCCCCCCAAAAGTCATTGAATTTGTTCCCAAAACTTGTGTAGGAACCCCGGCTTACTCGTATGTCATCTAAAGTTTGATCGTGTATTTCCCGCTCAACACGACCTTTATATTGTATTTCAACTTTCAACACGCACCATAAATAAAAGCTCTCGTGGTTTCTTTCCAATAGATAACACCTATATTCCTGCAAGATCAGTGGCCCGATTTGGATTGGTACACTTTCTTTGATATTTGGGAACGTTTACCACGACAATATAAATATGTGGGGGAGCTTGTAGGTGTGAAGGAGTGCTACTTAGCAAGAGCTGTTCGTAATCGTGTGCCAACTCGAAGTGCAGAACAAATTCAAAGCTTGCGAATTCACCGTAGATTTTATACTGCGCTTGTGTTACATGACCTTGTGAACGAGGTTCCATTACCTGTGCTTTGTCAACGTTATAAGATCAACCGAGGGATGTTGCAATCGCTTCAAAATTCCTCATCTACGTTTGCTGGCATGGTAACTGTGTTTTGTCAGAAGCTTGGATGGACATGTCTTGAGCTTTTGCTGGAACAATTTCAAAGTCGTTTATCGTTTGGCGTTAGCCGAGAACTATGCAATTTAGTTCGAATACCTTTACTGAATGGTTTCAAAGCCCGCGTTCTTTATGATGGTGGTTACCCAACCGTCAGCATGGTTGCTTATGCAGACAAGGAAGACATAGCGAGACTTCTACGCGATTCTGCACCGTTTGAAACCAAAGCTGAGAAGTTAAATTCCAGATCAATTCGAGCTAACTCTCGTTTTATATGGTTAATTGGCAAAGAAGGCCTCACAGAGTACGAAGCTGCAGAGCTTATTGTAAATGAAGCAAAGCGGATATTGACTGCAGATGCTAACTCATTAGGAATACCATTAAAGCAAGTCGAGCAAACAATTGAATGCTCGGCTGGTAGGAAACAAAGCGTTACCCGAAAAAGTTCGTCTGCAAAAAAAAAGTCTGCAAAACGTCGCGTCGATGAGAAAGGGAAGTTGAGAACAAATCTTCTCGGTGATAAAGTCAAATCGTCAGGAAAAACAAGTCCTACAGGTAGTAACATAACTACAAAGAATGAAGATGTGGAGATTTTGAAAACATGTGGAAACGAAATGCATTTTGAAAATGGTAACGAGGAAAAAGAGTCCCCAGTAAACCCAGGGCGAACTTCTTCATTATCATTGTTTTCTGATAAAAGCTTTGAGCTCATAGAAGGTTCCCGATCTATTGATCATAGCCCTGTGGACCTTTTGTATTGTAACCAAGGCAACCGTTCAAATGAGAATCTTTCGAATGGTTTTGAGATGGATGGTGGTGCATTTGGAAAGACGACAATGAAAGATCCACCCTGTAACATATCTCCACCTTTTAGCGACCTGTCCAGTGATTCAATGTTATTAGTTTCTGGTAGTCCTTTAAAATCAAAAAACATCAACGAGGATTTTATCCCCTCTCCATTGGACTTTTCATTGAGGTTATCCAACTCTGATGAACCCTCGTTTGTTGGGGTGCAGGTTGTACCGCCATTGAATTTGAAAGATCAGTTTGATAACGTATCTTCTCAATCGCAAAAACATGTCGATGTTAACGAGAAAGCATCTGAGATTAGTATATCTGATAGCCTGCTCATGAGTGGTGACCGAATTAAAATGGCAGCCCAGCTTGATGATCATACCCAAAATAATGTGTCGGATAAGTTTCTTATCATCGATGTTGCGTCGCAACGTGAATTATTCCTTACTTTCATGCAGGAGTGGCGACATCAGAAACGTTTTAGTTTATCGTTAGCATGCGAGTGCCTTTTTAAATCCTCCCCAAAATCTATTGGTCAAAATCTAAAAAGGAAGAAAGTTGCACTGAAGAAGGATTCCAAATACTCACTTTCCAATGATGACGTAGTTGTAGTGGGTGTGGCCATTTGTTGGGGACAGAATGATGCTTATTACATTAGCCTGGAAAATATTTGTGAAATAGCCAGTGATCTCGATGATAGTAGGCTACCACCAACGGTGGCAGTTAATCTCTCACTTCTGTTTCGTTTGGAGTGCATTCGTTCTGTTTTACAAAGAAAACTTGGCGATTTGCAGATCGTTAGTTTCGATATAAAAGAGCAGATGAAGCTCGCATTTCAAGTGCTTGACACTCTTATTCCGCCGTGTTCAATCATGGACCCGAAAGTAGCTGAATGGTTGATCGATCCTGACGATAAACCGAAAACGTTACACGCTATGGTGAAACATTACCTATCCGAAGACTTGAAAGCTATTGCAGTAGGTCAGTGAGTAGAATTTAAAATTTCATGTGCTTATAAATAAATTAGTTTGTTTAAAAAAATCTGATGTACTTCTGATTTATTTTGCTATGTAAACAAACACATTTATAAATAAGTAAATAAAGTCTTGGAGTATTTGATAAATAAATAATAGTCTGAAAAAAGAATATATATTTATATATCAACGAAGAACATCGATTTAAAAGGTTACTCCGTTGAGCTAATCCTTTTCACTTCAATTCTTCTGTTTATTTTGTAGCTGTTGGCGGTGGTTTTGGTACGCGAGGATTGGGGATCTTACCAGAGTCACGTGGTACAGGAAGACTTCGGGCATGTGTAGAAGCAGTCTTGTCGTATCATTTAATGGACGTTTTGGAGAAGAGACTTGTTGCTGATGATTTACTGCAGCCTTTTGTAGAGGTAATCGTTGGAATATTTTTATTTATTTATTTACTTACTTGAAGTGACTCCTCAAAAAATTTCGTCATGAGTTTAAATAGAAGTTCCGGAAATTTGACTGTTACAAAGGACACTGTTTTATAACCTAGATTTCTCAAAAGTCCCAAAAATAATATAGAAGCAATTTGATTTTTTTTTTTTCAGGTTGAAATGCCTTCTATACGCACGCTAGCTATGTTAGAATTAAACGGGATCGGTTTTTCTGATAGTCAATGTGAAAAACTTAAAGATGTATTGAAAAGAAAACTTGAACTTTTGGAAAATGATTGTTATGCAATTGCGAAATGTACATTTTCTCTTGCATCGACGGATGATGTGGCCAAAGTATTATTTCACGATTTGGCACTTCCACCTAATGGAGACATGGAAGCGTCATTGCCGCCACGGAGACAAACACGAAATAAAGGTAGTGTGAAACATCTCAGTACGTCGAAAGCAGTTCTGCAAAAACTCACCAAGTATCATTGTTTGCCCAAGTTAATACTAGAATGGCGTCGTGTAAATTCTGCCTTAACTAAGGTTGTGTATCCACTACAGAGGAAGAAGAAGAAGATAAAGTCATTAGAAATGTATCGAATATTTTCGGAATCTCATTTTCATACGAGTACAGGTCGCGTTACATTTTCAGAGCCCAATATTCAAAACGTACCAAAAGAATTCGACTTAGAAATTCCTATTAGTAATGTTAAAAGCGATGCTCCCTCGAGCTCTGAAAACCATAAGAACGGCAAGGTTCCAGGATTCGAGTCTTCTGGTAAATGGTTTTCTGTGATCATGCGCAGCACTTTCATTCCGTACCAGACCTGTTTGTTGCTTGCTGCTGATTATTCGCAGTTGGAACTTCGATTAATTGCCCACTTGGCTAATGACCAAAAATTAATCAGAACTTTGAATGGTGCTGGTGACGTTTTCAAGTCAATTGCCAGTGAAGTAAATCATGTTTCCGTTGATCAAGTGACGTCCTTTCAACGCCAAAACGCCAAACAGATTTGCTATGGGATCATTTATGGAATAGGTACGAAGGCGTTAAGTGAACAATTAAATGTAGATGAAGACGAGGCTGCCCAATATATGCAGCAGTTTAAGGACAAATACAGCAGCATAAAAACTTACATTAACAACACAGTCCACAGTGCTAGACGAAATGGTTTTGTAAGGACGTTATCTGGTAGGAAACGTTATTTGAAGGCTATTAACTCAACGAATGTGCAAGCACAATCTCAAGCTGAGAGACAGGCTGTAAACACCACAGTACAAGGTTCGGCTGCGGATCTAGTGAAAAAAGCAATGAACGCCATCGACCAGCAAATTGCAAGCCAGTTCGGTCTCAGTTGTATGAGGAGCGGACAACATGGTGATGGTCAACGTGGTGGATTTTTGGTGTTACAGCTACATGACGAACTTATCTATGAAGTCAACAAACAAGATATAAACAAACTTCAAAAAATTATTAAATATGAAATGGAGAATGCTTATAAATTAAAAGTTAAAATGCCTGTTAAAATGAGAATGGGGATGGATTGGGGTAATTTAAATGAAATTTAAACGATGATTATTATTGATGTAATTATATTTATTCGAATAGGAATTTTTGTACAATGAGGAAGGAGTGTGTTTTACTGACAATTTCTCCTCCACGGTGAGAAAGTCTTATAAAAATGTTTGAAAGAACGAGGCTCGAGTCTCACTAACCCAGACAAAATTTATAAGGTTTGCACCATTAACTTAAGTGAGGAAAAATTGTCCGTTGAACTATATATATATATGGGAAGTTTCGATTTTCGCGCCAGTGTTCCAGATGTAACGCTTATAGGCCTGATGAATGTACACCTTTGCCTCGTGTTTTATTAAATATTGATGCCCTTTTGTTGTGAGAGTTAAATGGATCAATTGATTAATCCAGGATTATTGAGTGTTCGCCGATTAGAACATCTCTTTATCTAATTTTACAATCACGAAATGTTTTTCTCATTACGTTGTCATCTGGGCATTAACAAAAGCGCGCCGTTGGAAAAAAAGTGCGCCATCAGTACCAATTTTATAATATGCAAAATAATTCTGAATCTATTTGAAGGCACACCCACTTATTTACAATTTGCCTGCATTATTTAAGGGAGGGTTTTTTTTCGAAACTTTCTTTCAACACAGATGGGTCTATAAATGAATAACGAAGTCAATTTTTCTTTTTCATTTTTAATGTTTCTTTCTAATATCTTGCAAACTATTTGAATTTTGCATATTTCATTCTGATCGGTTTTTATATAATCACGCATTTCATTTTCATGTATTCGGAATGTATAGAAAAATTTTTTGAATTCGTGTGGCGTAGAGAGATTCGTTTTATCTTTCAAACATGGCTGTTTGTTTTTTAATGATGGTTAAGACTATATTTATTTTGTAAATGATATGGGCTTGTATTAGATTCACATATGGAATGGAAACCTGTTTTCTGTATAGAGGGTTTAAAACGAATCCATCATCTTGAACAGTTTCAAACTGTGAGATTAGCCACGCATTAATCCCCAGCAAGGGATATTGCCAGATGGAATTATTTGACGGGGTTTTTTTAAGCGCCAAAATTAACACTGAAAAAATTCTAAAAGATGTTATTTCAATATGGCGAAATATCACCTTCAATATTTTGGATATATCACATCGGGCGTTTCGTTCTTAAATGTCGACTTTTCTTACTGTTACGGCGTTATATATCGAGAAAGTCGTTGTTTTCAAACGACATATTTTTTTGAAGTTTCCTGGTGATGAGGAAGTATGGAGCAGTTTTGTGTCGTCTGGAAATATGGAAGCCTCCATTTTGAAAACGTCTCTCATTCTGTTTTCATATATATGATGGCGTATGGATTCTTTTGAACTTCAATAGAAAAATGAAAATTCAATAATGAATCGAGTGTGGTTTTATTTCCCGAATAGCTGTTATGCTGTATTGGATTCAACTAACCGGTGCCAACAATCAACTTATTCATAATAAACCTTTTCACTGATGAAGATAAAATGTGCATCAATTCAAATTTGGTTGAATTCATGTCACAGTCTCGCGTTTCAACATGACGCACAAAAATACTTCATTTTTTTATATTATTTTTTTCACTCAATTTTTTTTTTCTTTCAATGCATTCAAAAATGTAGATGAGAATATTAGGTATGGCGCCTTTATCCAGTAGATCTTTTAAAATAATTTATTTTCTTTTTCATTTCATTACGAGATAACTTTACCTTTAAATTCTTAATTATAAATTTATTTTGTCACAATTAAGTAGTTGATCGTCTGACTTTTTGATCCAATGAAATTTGTATGAAGAATATTTTTTCTGTTCTCCTCCCGCCATCCGAAAAGAAGGAATTTTTCTTATTAAAAAAAAAGAAAGAAAGAAAGAATTGAAGAAGATGTATTTGTTTACAAAAACATCCGCTTGTCTCTCACTAAACAAAAACAAAACAAAACAAACAAACAATAAATAAATAAAATGTGTAATCCTTTCCGCGGAGGAAAACTTTACTGACTCATCCATTGTCTGAACGCTTCTGGCCAAGTCACCTCTAGTTAAAAGTGGCTAAAAAACTTAAATTCTCTATGAAACAGACCTCAAAAAAAATTAAAAAATAGCAAATTGCTTCCTTAATTATTACATTGACACTTGAAATATGTTAAATGGGTTGAAATGATTTTACAATTGGAACAATCTGGCCAGTTATGACGTTTGTGAGTATACTGTAATTTAAAACACGTGGTTTCGAGAAAATTGGCTAATTTGCATGTCTGTCAAGCTGCTAGGTTTCAAGTCGTTACTTAGTCCTTCTGTTGTATACTTCTCTTTTTGCTTCCTCTGTTGTTGTTTTTCTCAATTTTAAAAATAAGTTTTCAGAATAAGTTTTTTCATTTTTACACGTTTCCGCCCGCGGGCACTTAAAAGTTGAAACCCGTCAAAAGGTCTCGTTTATTTCGGAAAAAATTCTCCCATTTTTTTTTCTAAATAGGATTTGGAAAATATGCCTTTCCCATTCCAACATGTTTTATCTTAAAAAAAAATGCATAAACAATCTCTCAACACATAACACCTGCCGTTTTTGCGCATGCGCATTTTTAGTAATTGTTGAGCTTTTATAGTGAGCTGTGGTTGAGTGAGACAGGTGGTTTAGTTTCACAAACGTTCGGCTTGGAACAACCGACTCTACAACTGGATGGTACAGCAAGGCAGAAGGACGTTGTAGAAGAAAAAAAATATTGTTATACACACAATAAAGTTTTCTATTTAAATGAAAGCGTAACGCGAGATAACATGTCGCATATATTCACTACAGAAGGTTTAGGAAGAGATTTTTTGTCAAAAAGTTTGGGTGGTTTATCAGGTCGAGGTCCGCCGTCTTTACTCCACAATGGCAGCACAGCGCACAGCAACATTGCATCGCAAGTAAGTTTATTTACAGAGATTTTCCCGCTCTATTAATTTTGTATATTATCCCAGTTTTGTATTATTAACAAGTTACAGCGACAAAAAAAATTATAAATTTTTTATGTTTAAGTTTACTGATCAATTTTTTTCCACTATATCAAACAACGTTAAAAAAAGGATTTTTTCTTTATTCTTCCTTGGTAAACATTAAAGTTTCCTGTACTGTGTTTTTATTTATGAAAATGAAAAATTTTGCTTCTTCTTAAAGTTTCGAAATGCGACAACTTTTTTCTTCATTTGTTTTTGTTTTTTTGTTTTTCAACATATTTTTCGTACGCGGGATGTATGTAGGCTCGTCTGTAAGTGTTGTCGCAGTGCCCGATAATTAAGCAACATCTGTCAAGTTAGCTATGTTTTTCAATATTTCTGATCATTAGTAACAACAAAAAGAAGAGAAAACTTCGACCAATCATATTTACGACAAAGAAATCTACGTTAAAACACGTTTTTTTTTTCATTAAAAAAACAAAAACTTTTTTACACCATCTAAAACATAAACGTGAAAAAAAAAAATATTTTGAAGAAGTACCCATCGCGGTGAGAAGATTGTTTTCTTTATCAAGCAAGGCTGAAAATTTTATTTTTTTTCTTTTACAAAATTTTAATTCTATTTTTATCAGGGAAAGTATGCCGAATAATTTCTATGAACACTTCTCTTAATTTTCACCAAACAAAAAGAAACTTTTTTTTTCCTTAGTGAAACTGACAATCCAGTTGATTTTTGCTGCATAGCGGCGTTTTAAAATAAATGTTGAAAAACGCTCGATAGAAACATTCAACTGGGGTTTTGTTTTTCATTAAAAATGGATGAGGTAGTATTGATTTGTGACGACGCGCTACCTGTCATATTAATGCTGAATAACACATTCAACAAAATTCTTCACTAATAAACAGTTTTCAACCAGAGTGAACCTTTCAAATAGCACGCTTTCATATAATTCTCAATATGAGTTGTATCTAAACCAACCGTGCTATTTGCCTATTAAATGTTTCACTTTGTGTTTAGAATAAACCGTGTAGTAATTCTGGTTTTCCCCTCCTTTTATTTTAGGTTTCAGGCATGTTTGAAAATCTTGACGAGGCTCATTTATTGTCGTCTCAATTAGAGTCCATGTCCAAGTATCTCCCCAAGCAAGGAAGCGGTTCAAAGATGCCAACTGCTTTTTTGCACAGCCTACACGCTACTAATCCAGACCCTACCCAGTACGATCCACACGACATTCTCGATCAGATCTCAGCGTCCTTGCAACCCAATGCTTCGGAAAATTCATACGAACACCAAACCACGGCGACGTCGACGAATGCATCCAATTATTCAAGTAGCCACCTTTTATCTCCTACTTCGACATCTTTTTCATCGTCATTTAGTAATGGAAACTTCAGTTCATTTAATAACACTTTCGCAGCAGCTGCAGCAGCCGCAGCCGCAGCTGCTGCACAAGTTGGACAGGAAAGTGAATGTACCCCACGCGAACTAGAATGGTTCGCAGAACGCTTTAAGCAGAGGCGAATAAAGTTAGGCGTTACTCAAGCAGATGTCGGTAGCGCATTAGCACATTTGAAGTTACCTGGTGTTGGCTCATTAAGTCAGTCCACAATCTGTCGATTCGAATCCTTAACTCTTAGTCACAATAACATGATGGCCTTAAAACCTGTTTTATCTGCCTGGTTGGACGAGGCAGAAAGAGCAAATCGAATGAAATCTAAAGACAGTGCATTTTTACCAAATGCCGATAAAAAACGAAAACGTACATCGATAGGAGCGGCAGAAAAACGATCTTTAGAAGCATATTTTGCTATGCAACCTAGGCCGTCAAGCGATAAGATTGCTGCCATAGCTGAGAAATTAGACTTATCGAAAAATGTTGTTCGAGTATGGTTTTGTAATCAGAGGCAGAAGAAGAAAAGAATGAAATTTTCGGTTCATTAGAAAATTGAATACATAAAATACAGACCCACAGAATGAACAGATATCTTGTCTGTTAATGAACCAATATGTTAGCTTTTAATGTGTTCTTCCTGTAATATAGTGGATTTAGATATACATATGTATAATAATGAATATATATATATCTTATATATATCTTTATCCTCGAGTATTTGTACAAAATGTGTACAAAATCATAAGTTGAAATTACAAGCGATCCGTGAGATTGTAGTGAGTGAGTGAGCTGTCCTTTCCTTGGTCAAACTAACTTTGATCCTTGGTCAAACTAACTTTGATCCTTTCGATTTGTTCTTAGGCTCCTGTTAGACGGTAAACTATTAAACCTAAACTATTCTCCAAACTTACTTATAATAGATTAGTTTACGGAATAGTTTACCGTGTTCTTACCTAAATTATTAAAAAAAATAATCAATTTCTTTTATGGAGAAAGTTTCTTCTTTGAGCATGATTTATCTAAAAGTTTACCGTCTAACAGGACCCCTTTACAGCGAAACTTGCTCTCGGCAAAAGATTATTAAAAATTGCTTTTTTTTTCTCTTATTTTATTCATTGTTGCTTCATATTTTTTTTAATTTGCTTGTAAATATATGTATGATACTTTTTATTGCACTTTTAATGTCTGGCAAAAATTTTTATTTGTGTGTATGTTCACTGTTGGCAAGAGAAAGAAAAAGGTACTTTTTTTGCTATTCGATAATTGTTTTGGTGGCGTTTGGGAGTGGCGGGGGTGGAGAGGGATATATATATATATCTATATATCTATATCCTGTGTTTATTTCGTTATGGTGATTTAATGACGTTACTAAGAAAAAAAAACTACTTTCACGAATAAATGCGAATTGTTTAATTCTGCTGAATATTTTATAACTTAAATAGAGACAAGCCTCATAAAAAATACATATATGTACATGTTTGCCGAATATATATATGCTCTGGAATTTTATAAGCATACAATTTCTATCCTTCAAAGTTGCTGTTCTTATTTTTTCGGAAAGAAAATATTTTCCCTGTCAAACCTGAGAAAAAAATTTGGAAAATCTGCGGTTATCTGCTTTCACCTGCTACATGTGTGTATTGTTCTACAAAACATTGAAGAGAGAGAAAAAAATGTTTTTTTCATCACATCAGAAAAAAATATTGTATTGTAAACGATTATCGGGTCTTTTTTGTATTAACATAATAAAAAGTTGAAAAATTAAGTGTGAAAAGATGTTCAGAAAACACTGACCAGCAATTTTTTCATCTTTTTTTTCTCCACAAAAACATGCTTTTCATTATCTTATCAAAATAGGAAGAAGAAGAAGAAAATGTGAATCATTGCGTTCCATTCTTCTCGGTTTTATTGATGGTTACAAAAAAGAGAGTAGAACATATGTTCAGCGTTCTATTTTCAAATACGTCTCATTAGTATATTTTATTATTGTTATGCTTGTAGAAACCAAACAATAAAGAAAAAATTTTACGATTTTGAAACTAACATTTCCACTTCTCGGCAGAAAAAAATAATAATTTATAATAAACAAATGAATTCCAATGTACTGGGAATATTTAATGATAATATGATGAATAATGGAAAGAAAGATAAATTATAAATTGAAATTATATAAATAAATAAACAAATAAAGTCGATACTAAATTATTAAAAAAATACATCTTAACACCTGGAAGGAGCTGGAAAACGTCAAAATAATGCTTTTCCCCGTTTTCCCCGTTTCCCCGTTAAAATTAAGCATTTGATTCACTAGTTTCCCGTTGTTAATCACCGATATTTATCTGCCGTATTTCCTTTTGGGCGCTTATTAATTTTCTTTCAGTTTTTTGGGGCGCCTATTGAAGGTGACTTATTTTAAAAACCAATAATTGACACTCAAGATATTACTAAGGAAAATGGAAACCATCATGTGCAGTTTCCTGTAATTACCGCCCGGTCACCTAGTAGGGACGCGGAACGTTTTAGAGGAAATACCGTACATTCCTGATAATACGGTAACCGAGTAAGATTACTTAATGTGCAAAAATTTAGGGAGAAACTATCACCAACCTTTTCCATTTTTCAATTCTGAACAAAAACATCGCAACATCCGAAAAACTGGACCAATCACATGACTTTAGGGCCCAAAAAGTTTTACTATCATGTAGTGTTTTTTGATTTTGTTAGGCTATCAAACTGACGTCATTCACAATGTGTTTGACTTCTAACTTCTTCCTCTTTGTCTCGTTTCACCACACATCTGAATCACCTTCAAAACAATAGCGATAATTAGTTACTTTTCGGACAAAATTTTAAAAGTGCTTTAATTTATAAAAAGCTTTCCATATTCAAATTTGCACTAAAATCAAATCAATGGTGCTGATGTCGAAGTTGCGGATCTTTTTTGATATTTTGGTCGAGGGTGGGCAGTTTGGGCAAAATTTGGTGCCAGGGGGAAATTTACCAATTTTTCCGAACTAACTTTTCTTATGTGATCATGCCCTAGATCTCCACAATTTTTAAGTCACCATTTGCTTTTAGGTACGTTCATCCTCAATTTCTATAAAATATTTACTGTTAACTATCTGTTGATCTGTTGAAAATTATACCCGTGTATCTGCTAATTGGTGGTCAAAGATTAGTTGAGTTGGAATCAAAATTAGATATACGATATCGCTGGAACTGATAATTACGGAAGCGTATTAGTGCTATTATAATGAAGTAACTTTAAACCATCTATGTTATGAAAAATATATATTTTTATATTATTCAACGTGAGCAGACTACGTTACGAAAAATTGATGTTCATATTTTTTCTTAATATAGAAAACACTACTTAAGAAAAAATGATATGTTAAAAGTGAGGTGGATAATCTTCGAGTTACGACTTCGAGTTAAAACATCGAGTTAGCAGTTATGACGTCAAAATTGCCATTTTTCTATTTTGCAAACTCAAGGAAGAAAAAACATAAATTTGTTTTCGAGTTAGTAACTCGAGATTGGAAAAGCTTAGTTTCATTTTCGAGTTACTTACTCGAGATGGGAAAAACATATTTTCACTTTCGAGTTAGTAACTCGAAATTGGAAAAACATAAATTCACTCTCGAGTTACTAACTGGAGATGAGAGAAAAATCGAACATTGATAACATTGATTGATAGCGACTTCCCCCTTATCTCACAACTAAAAAAAAGCAACAGCTGAGAATAATTCATCCCCAAGAAACAACAACAACAACAACAACAACAACAAAAACAATAAGTATAACATTCAAACATTAAAGAACATCAACGGAGACTTGGTGGACTGTGAATTAAATAAGAAGAGGAGAAATAAAGATTCTTTCAAACTGAAATTAAGTTTTTCCCATCTAAGATTCAAGAAAAACGAATTACCTATGTTCTTGAGAGTTGGAAAAACCATGCAAGGATAGTTATACAGAAAACTAAATACATATGCTAGATTTGCTTTGAATACTTTCGCTGCTTGTTTTCCAAAATTCCAGAAGCAGCGCTCGCCATATTGTTTGTTTACCTTTTCCATACAGTCCACTACGCATATGAAGAAAATCACATCCAGTGAACAATACAGAAATAAATCTGGTGAGCTATGTTAAAAAAATTCTTAACATAATTTTCGAAAAAAAAGTTGAATATAAAAATTTTTCTTAAAGATAATGAACTGTTATAAGTAGAACTGAGGGTTGCAGTATGCTGATGTCAGCTGCTCCTTCCAGACTGATTTCTTATTGTCTAAATGAGGGATTCCAACTGCTGACATCAGCACATTGCAACCCTCGATTCTAATTATAACAGTTCTGTATCTTTAAGCTTGGGGGACACGGAAACAAATTCCATGCGATGGCAACAAAAGTAAAATGTTTCAATCGCACGAAAATTTGTTTCCGTGTCGCATGGGTTCCAGCTCAGGAAACAAAATTTGTAGAAACAAAATAATGCAAGTGTTCGCAAAACACAGTTCATTATTATTTAACAAGATGGCGGTTGCAACAAGTAAGAAAAACGTGATTATAGCATCTATAGCACTTCTTCTCGACGAAGAAGAACAACAACGTGTGCATGATAAAGAACCTTCAACTCGATCAATTTGGACAAGACCATGGCTTCTACGTAGAAAGACCGATGGAGCCTTTCATACACTGTTCAAAGAACTGAAAGAAGGAGATTTCGAAGGCTTCAAACGATATGTCAGAATGGACGTTCCCCATTTCGATGAACTAGTCAATCTTTTATCTCCATTGCTGCAAAAGAAAGATACAAATATGAGAGAATGTATAAAGCCCGAGGAAATGTGCTGCATTACATTAAGATACCTTGCAAGTGGCGAATCGTTCAGATCTTTAGAGTATCAATTCCGCATCAGCAAGAAAGCAATTTCTTATATAGTTCAAGAAGTTTGTCGTGCTATCTTTGAGACATTGGGAAAAGAAAGTTTTAAGACACCAAATTCGAAAGAGGAATGGATGGAAATTGGGGAAAAATTTCATCGGCGGTGGAATTTTCCTAACGGATTAGGTGCTGTTGACGGAAAGCACATTGTGCTTCAACAACCTAAGAACTCTGGTTCTCATTACAGAAACTATAAAGGAAGTGATAGTATCATTTTAATGGGTATGATTGGACCAGAGTACGAGTTCCTTTTTGCTGATGTTGGAATGAATGGAAGAAATTCAGATGGTGGCAACTGGTCCCAAAGCCCCTTGAAACTCGCTCTAGAGTCCGGCGCACTTAATATACCAGATCCTAAACCACTTCCAAGCCGTCAGAATACGGTTCCGTATGTATGTACAGGTGATGATGCTTTCCCTCTTTCTAGATTTATGATGAAGCCATACCCCTAAAAGAGTTTGACACCCGAGAAGCGAGTGTTTAATTATCGACTTTCGAGAATGCTGCGTATTTCTGAAAATGGATTTGGTATTTTAGCCAATCGTTGGAGAGTACTTAGACGCCCATTTTCACTGGAGCCAGAAAAGGTTAAGATAATTACTATTGCTACGATAACACTTCATAATTGGTTACGTAAAGATTCCATTTACGGTAAGGTTTATGTGCCGAAGGATTTGATAGACAATGAAGATGTGGAAACAGGGAAAATAGTTGATGGATCCTGGAGAGAAGACCCGCCAACTGAATCATGGTATTCTTTGTCCCTAAACAAGGCTAGCAATGCTACTTATGAGGCAAAAGCAATTAGAGAGGAGTTCAAAGAATATTTTTACAATGAGGGATGTGTTCAGTGGCAATGGCGTTGTGCTCGGCTTGATATCTGAGGGAAAAACAAGAAAAACTGACTCTCTTAGTTTAGATTTTTTAGATTTTTATATTTAGATTTATAACAGGGTCTTATTGACTAAATAAACTTTACCACTTAAAACAAAATTTAAAAATCTGATTTCAATGAACCTTGGGATGATGTCGAAGCAGGAGAAAAGGCATCAAAGTTAGCCAGGGGATTATTGACCATGTTTAGGTATTGTCCCGGTATAAACTGCTGACGTCCTTGAAATTGATTCTGCTGAAACGTTGGACTTTGAATATTTAGGCGGCTATTGTTAGACTTTTGTTGATCAAAATCGAAGAAAACGTCCATGACTTTCTTCTTAAGATAAGACCACTCCGAAGTGTCGTACTGCGCGAGAGAATCGGCGACAACCTTCCCAAATAAACTCGCCCGTTCTGATATCTCATCTTTTGATGTTTCTGTTTCTTGGGGTTTCAGAGAAGCAGCCAATGATTTCCACAACTCGGCCTTAGAATCATCCTCTATGGTTTGCCTTGTTTTCTTCTGCCTTTTTTTTGGAGGTTGGGATGCTCCTTCCCCGTCTAGAGATGTATAAGACACATCTACATCCCCGGTGACATCAAGAAACTCCATCTGGCCAAAAAGTTCCCACGAAGAGACGTATACTTCAAAAGAACCTGACCCTGAAGATTTAGATCCTTCTTCTCTTGCCCTTTCTCTCTTGTACATGGTCTGCAAATTGTGCCACTCGCGCTTTAAGTCATCTTTGGTGAACTTTCCCTCAAACTGTTCAACGTGTTTTTCAAATAGGGAATCCCTTAAGTTGCGATCCCGATACTCATTGAGATGGTGATTCCATAGTGCTGGGTTTGCACTGAAAAAGTCAATCAGGGTTTCTTTCTCTTCCAGCTCAAATGGCGTTTTCTTCTCTACCCTCCCTGTTTCTTCCGCAAGAGATGACAGTTGGTCATAGAACTTCCACTTCTTTTTGGGTTCTTTGTCTTTGTACTTCTTTGACTCTCTATTAAACGCTGTGCGAAGGGCATGAAAATTTTTATCAAGAAAATCTTCCGTAAATGAACCCTCAAATAGATTAATCAATTCTTCTTTAAGCTCTGACTTCTCTTCTTTACTTCGAAAGTTTATAGAAGAAGACCAGAGTTCTTTGTGATCTTTGTAAAAACAAATAAGCTTTGACTTTTCCTCGTCAGAAAGTTTCAGTTTCGGCTGCATTTGTTGATTCTCTGCCATTTTGATTTTGTATGTAGCCACGAGACGAAAGAGACGAAAGTGAGATGTTTGTTTTGATTTTTTTTGAGTTGTGTAGAAGAATTTGATTGGTTAAAAAGAATTGTGTTGCAAAAATTCTACTCAAGGTGCGGGGACACGAGGTTTTTTCATGAGCCTCATTTGCAACATGAAAAATTTGTTGCGGAAACAAATAAAAAATTCAAATCGATTTGAATTTTTGTTTTGTTTCTGAAACAAAATCATTTGGCCAAAAATGTTGCGATCGCATGAAATTTAACATGGGGACACATCTAAACATTTTCATGCGATTGCAACAAATTTTGTTTTTTGTTGCAATCGCATGGAATTTGTTTCCGTGTCCCCCAAGCTTTAACATAGTGATTCTATGTTCAAAAAAATTAAACACAAAACTCTTCCATAAGGTAGCGATCTATGTTTGGAAAAATGAATATTTTTTTCATCACATAGACTGTTGAAAATTCAGTAATTCTAATGACACCAATACGCTTCCGTAGATAATCGTGTGATAATGCAAGTGAAATCAAAACACATATGGCGGGAATTTTGAAAATGTAAACATACGGTACTACGGTATGATATTCGATCATTGTTTGACTGTTGCAAATCTTTCAGAAATTTCCTTTGATATCAATATATCGAATTACACCATAACAAGTTCGCAGTAATATTCAACCATACTGAAATGTTTCAACGCATCTGTCGGTCACTGTCATCTGAACCATAGTCACATCCTTGGGCAATGTCTGAACTGAATAATGTTGCAAGAAAAAAATGTTTCCGCCCGGGCTCGAACCGGGGACCTTGCGCGTGTTAGGCGCACGTGATAACCACTACACTACGGAAACGCGTTGGCAATGCACATTTTTTATATGAAATCCAGCGAAAGGTTGAATACAAAAAGTTTCTTAATTTATGTCGTGAATTTATTTCTAAAAAGTTTCTTAACGAGTTTTTTATTACATCAGGAATAACAATTTTGATTTTGAGAGAAAAAGACACTGAGAATTTAAGAATGTGTTTCATAGAAATTTCATATTTCAGGTAATCATCTGCTTTTTCCGGAAACAACACTCTGTATTCGTCCAGCAAAAAGTTGTTTATTTGAAAACGGTCGTTATTATCTTAATTTCAAAAGTTTTTAAAATTTTGATGGATGTGGTTTCTTGTAAAAAAAACACCCAAGAAAACGTTTAATAGACCTTCACAACATCCACACCTCGTTTCCAATCTTTATAATTACTTCGTACTTAAGCTTAATAAAAGAACAACGTGAAACATGGTATCGTTTCTCTTTGTAAACCACGTCGTTAATGTTCAGGGCGAAAACGAGGCGACGGATGTAACGACGTAATTTATGAAAAAGTCTATCAGCTAGTAAACAGCTCTCATATAAATAGCCTCTAACTACAATCGATTTTTTATGAAACAACAATAGGTCACTGCTTAATTATAAGTGTCAATACAACTAACATATCATCATATTTCAATCCAATATGGTTAAACTATACTTTGTCACAATTTTACAAGTATGTAACGGGACATGTAAAAAAACATTTAAAAAAAGAAAAGAAAAGAAAAATCTAGAAATCCGTAGCTTACACGGTTTTTTGTGAAATAATAATAATAATCGGGGGATTCCCAGTCTGTGATTTTTATAGAAAAACTTATACACAGGGAATTTCCTTCCTAATCTTGATCACTTGTCTCACATTCCTGTTTTTTTAATCGTAAAAAACGTAGAATTTTTTTTGTCAGAAAATTTCTCTGTCTCTGTGGCATACCGTAGCTGATTTTGGTCGAATCAAATTCTAGTTCATTACTGGCGGCATTACTGGCGGCATTACTGGCGGCATTACTGGCGGCAATACTGGCGGCCGCTACTTAAACTTACTATTGGCAGTAAAAGTGGCGGTATTTCTAGTGGTTGTCAGTTAAAATCTCTAATCTGGTCCATAGAATTGACGATTTTACAGCTAATGGTCCTCACATTTACAGATATTTGGCTGAATCACAACCACTACTATTTTAATTACTTACTTTTTGTGTTTTTAGCTGAGAATATTCTTCTCCCTGTAGATTTCGCGGCGTTTGCTCGGCATCTGTATAAGTTGCGAATTTTTTTAAAAGATATATCAAGTTAAATACTACATAACTCGTTAAAATTCGCTGTAAACGCTCATCAGACATCTTGAAAACATTAAGTAGTAGTTTTAAAGTGCAAATGAAAATCACAAATTTAAATGCAATTCACATTTCTTCTGTGAAACGTAAACATTCGTGTAAACCCGCCCATGTAAACCAAAAATCCAGTGAAATGCGAGACACGCTATATATCAAAGGAATGGCGACATAAAAGATTTTAATAATAGAATTCAAAGGCTTTAGAAGTTAGTTGTAAATCGAGAAGGATATACGTCCGTGGTAACGCGTACAATGGAAACAGAATGACGCACAACAACTATGTCGCACAACTGTTGAACAACAACAGTTGCACAACTGCAACAATTTTGTTGTATTGGAAACCAGGCTTTAGCAACATGAAAAATTTGTTGCAGCAACATCTTTTTGCGAAACATCTTTTCAACACGAACTGCTTCGTAAGTCCTGGCCTTTGTTGCCATGGAGAGACCAGCGTTTTTTGCGATAGTTTCGTTTCTTCCAACATTTTCAGCAAAACTGTGTACTTGTTTTTGTCCTCTGCGACCTTTATAAAACATCAACATCGTTTCACCATAAATTTGCAACTCACACTTTAAAAGCAACTCGTGAAATTTGTACACCAACTTGTGAATTTGTGATACCAACTCGTAAAATTATTACAGAAACTCGTAAAATGAATGTACCAACTCGTAAAAAGCAACTCGTAACTCGTGATTTAATTGCTTTGAAAGGATTGTCGCGCTTTGATTGACCTTTACAAACTTTATTTTTTGATCTATTTTCACTTTTTCTCCTTTTAACTGCCTCTGGCTGAACATGAATTATACCTCGTTTAGATCGCTTTACAATTAGTTGATGCTGTACTTCTAAGGCTAACCCTTTTACCAGATCCAAAGACGTGTAACGCTGGTGTTACACTAGAGCGTGACATTTTTTGAATTCTATCCGAAAATTTTAAGACCAGCTTTGTATAAATTTTGATTCTTACAACTGAGATGATCATTGAGCATTTTGAAAGAGAGTAAATGTTTCTTGAAAAACTGCGATCCTTTAATGAAACGCTGCGTGTCATTTACGAAATACGTAAATGTTTTACTAGAAAAATGTTGAGTCGACTATACACGATACTTTGAACAAGTTACTTGAGAAAAAAGAAGAACTTGTTGTGTCAGAAGAAGAAGAAGATGAGGTTGACATGAAATTGTTTTTTGTCGAGTACAGGGGGAAGATATCAGATCAGTTCAAACATTCTCTTGGAAAGTTGAAAGCCCCTTGTCGTGTAATCTTTACTTTGAAAAAATTAAAAACTGTTCTTCCATCATTAAAGTCACCTGTTGAAAAGTCTCTGAAAAGTGGTGTAGTTTATAAAATTACTTGTCCGCGATGCAATTCGTGCTATGTCGGCCAGACACGGCGACATCTCATCACAAGAATCAGAGAACACGGAAGAAAAAACGCGCCAGTTACAATCCACATGACGTCGTGTCAACATTCGCTGACAATGGATGATATAATCATATTGAAAGGCAGTTCTCGTTCAGCGAACCATTTAATGACCCTTGAGGCACTATTCATCAATCAATTAAGACCTCAATTAAATACTAAAGATGAATTCAAGTTAAGTTTTATTTTATTTTATTTTGTTGTCTGTCTCTAGAGGTTTGCCTCGGGCAGCAATATTTTTTTTTTTTTTCTTTTTCTTGTAGTGTCATTTCATTTTCTCGCTTTTTATGTAGATTATGGTTGTTTTACTGTTTAGATATGTGAACATATATTTTTTATTGGGGATTTTTATAATCTTGTTTTATTGAATTTTAGACCTGATGGTGATCGAAAGATCGAAATATATTGTCAAAAAATAAAAAATAAATGCTCGTTGTTGGTCAATATTAAATACCTACATTTTATCAATGCCACAATGTTTTTGCCGATTATGTTATGTTCTTGTTTTGAAAAGGGCAGGAAAGGGACGAACCAGACGATAGGAATTGGAGTGGGAGATTTGAACTGTCGTAGACTTGTTTCAAAAATACTTTGATATAAAACTTGGAAAATTTTTCTGACGCTCTAGCGTCACCCCTTGTGTCTACAGCTACGCCGTGAATTAGGCCGCATCACCTGAAAATTGGAAGGGGTTTGTCAGACTCTTGTTTTGTTGTTGTTGTGGAATCTATGAATATTAATATATACGGGTTGCGCAACCGTGAGTTAAACGCCATTATGTTTGCAAGCGTATGTTTTAAAAACATGTGCTTATTACACATGGAAATTAAAATCACTGTATTAAGGTTTGAATAAGCAAGTTACTTGTTGGTTACTTGTCGAAAAGCTGATCAAACAAATGTATGGGATCACATGCCTATGACGAACCTATACCGAGATATCGCTGATCAAATAATTTGCAGACGTCATGATGTGAAGTCACCAAAATTTTGGTGGCCTTTTCGGACTCCAAATTACGTCAGTTATAAGTAATCGAGATATTTGGCCCTAAACGTCGCGTTCTTTTGGGTACCCAACGCATGTTTTCATGAAAGAATCGCAGTGTTTTCATAAAAGAATCGCAGTATTTCGTAAAAGAATCGCAGTATTTTGTAAAACATTCGCTGCGCTTCTGGGCCACCGTAAATTTCTCTTGAAAACCATATTTTTCTGTTAAATGGTTACTCATAACAGCCTTTATTGTATAGTATAAACATAATTGTAATGTTTTAGATGAAAATTTACACTTAAATACTAAATTTATGGTGAAAACAGGTTAGTACTTTCTGTTTGTATATTCTTTCGATTAAATCTAAATTTCGTGGGGCCCACTAAATTAAAAATGGGTGATTATGTGTCCACCCTAAGGTGAACAGTGATTCACAGTTACTTAATCCTGTCAAGGTCTGTCATAATTTGTTACCTGCTACTTTTTCGTGAGCATCAATAACAAACAAGTAAGCTGAGTGTGAATCTAATGAGAGAAGTATATAGGAAACTTTGATTGTATAAGAGCATTTTCTAAGTCACCCCTACACCTCACAAGATCCTTGTCGTCAGTGAGTCCACTGTTTTTAATTTTTATGCTTCTTGATTGATGATTGCTTACGTCGGCTCCAGTGCATCTTAGCATCGTCAATTTTTTCGGATAGCCAAGGACTAAAATCGTGTTCTTCGGACACCGCCCATATATTTCTATTATTATTATCATTGTTATTTAGTTCTTCTTCTAGTATTTCTTCTGTTTTTCTTACATGTTGTAAGCAGTTACGCGAAGAAGTGTGCAACAGCGGCGGATCTAGAGGGAAGTCGAAATTTGTGGAGAAGAGTGTTAGCTATTATAGCATAAAAGAAAAACGTACAGACTGAAAACAGAAATTATGTTAATGTTCTCCTCCACAATTTTGAACATACCCTAGATCCGCCGCTGTGCAAGGAGTTAAATTTGTGGAGTTCAACTTATTCAGTGAATGAATGGGCGTTCGAAATGGGCGGGTTTTTTGGGGGTGTTAGATCATGGTAGATCAAGTAAATCTTCTCTCCAACACGCAGAAGGCGAGTTTAAAATATAAACAAGTATACGTAAAATAATAATCAATATCTTCGAAACATTAAACTAAATCCACCACGAAGTTGCAAATCCGGTTCGGTTGACCACTGTCGCGATGGCAGAGATATAAAACTTATAACAAAAATCTACAAGAGAGTCACGTGACTTCGGGTGATTCCCACACAACGCCACATTCAGGGTTTGTGGTTTGCAAATCCGACGGTCTTCAGATTGTAAAATGGTAAACTTCTTCCAGGTCTTGCGGTTGTAGTGAAAATCTTTTGGATGGATTTATTTTCGCGAATCAATCAAATCCTCTGGGAATTTTTCTAGAAAGTTTAATTTCGCGAATTTGGCTAAAATCCTAAATTTGTTTATTCGAAGTAATATGGTATTGTTTTTAAAATAATTATAGCAAATGGATGGAACAATTCATTTGTTCATTCAAATTTTCTTCTTGAACACGAGAAAAAAGTAGCAAAAGGTTGATGAACTTTGAGTTGTATTACATGGGCGCATGCATTTTTCTGCACCCTTGAAGTTTTTCTATTCAACCGCCTTTTTCTCTTCAATGTTTAATGCCATACGGACGGATATATGTCAACATTTCAGTATTCAACAAAGAAATTCACAATTCAACCAAATTTTAGCATTCAACCAAATTTCAGCATGCAACAAAAATTTCAGCTTTCAACGGCTAAAATACAGACCCATGCACGTCGGTCCACAAATTACACATTCATTAAATTCTATGAACACGGCGTGAGTATACAGTCAAACATTCCGTAGCGAAAAAACAATAGCCGCTACAATATTACCATGTTTAAAGTTAAGGCAGGAGAGAGATTACAACAACAAAAACTCCATCATCATATAATGAACATCATCAAGTGTAGCTAAACTCACGTGTTAGTTATCATAACAAATACCAATGTACAAGAATCAAGAAGACAAGAATCAAAATCACTAGTTCAGAATGCAGCTACCAACCAACTAATCCCCGCGAAACTTTTACATGGCGTGTGTAATTTGCAGACCATCGCTGTTTCATTCTGTTTTTTAGCCTTGGAATACTGAAATTTT
This sequence comes from Turritopsis rubra, assembly GCA_039566895.2. Lineage (NCBI taxonomy): Eukaryota > Metazoa > Cnidaria > Hydrozoa > Anthoathecata > Oceaniidae > Turritopsis > Turritopsis rubra. Next base: position 13,582,339 of record CM077625.1, on the reverse strand, counting down.
TTGGTTGAAGAGTGAAATATTTGGTGTTGGAATGCTGAAATTTGTAATTTTGCTACAAATAAACAACCAAAGTTGGCTTTATTACGTTTGATAAAAGTGTATTCCAATACATCTTTTAAGCCAATAAAAAATGAGCTTTTCATGTCGTCGAGATTAATTTCGCTTGTCACGTGGTGCCTTATCGCCGAGTTTCAGATGTTCGAGTGGTTTACCTTTTGATCGAGTTTCACGAGTACGTCAAGTTTTTGTTTCGTGATTTTTTATATGATAATAAAATAATAATGACTCCATTATTTTCAGGAGTTTATAAAGTAGAAGAGGTATAACTAGTATCGAAATTTCTCATGTAAACGGAACGCTAATTTCAAACCGGTTGGAATCTCAAACCGGTTTGAGTTCAGTACGGCCTCCATATAAATGCACTCTTTGTTAAGCTACACACCCAAACGTTTATTTATTTGGCATTGTTCGTTTCGTTTTTGATATTTATTAATTATTATATTGTTAAAGGACACAAGGTAGTGTGTGAGACACTTTTTATGTTTTTCATAAACACTGCTGGCTGGAGGAAACAATGATACATTTTACACAAAGTTCACATCATCATACACTTAACCATATTCAGAATATTCGTTCGCCCCTGCATTTCAAGTCCGCATCACCTTAGGGAGGTAGGTAGAGATGGAGAGGTAGAGAGATTAACCAAGACTTCAAGACCTTCTGAAATGGTCATCTTCTGCTCAAAATCTGCATAACAAAGAAATCCATTTATGCAAAAATTCTTCATGACAAACTGTTGAGGAAAAAACAATATTCGTTTTTATTTTTAGTTGTGGAAGAATTTGTTGATAGAAAACAAGTCAAACTCGTATAAACTATTTGTTATTGCTTGTTTAGTCTGTTTTCTAATAAATGCCGCTTTTCAAGATGCAGCGTTTATTAGAAGGCAGCGTTTATTAGAGGGCGGCGTTTATTACAAATGCTTGGCTATAAGTGCGGCGTTTAATAGAGGGAGGCATTTATCAGAGGGCGGCGTTTATTAGAAGAAATATGGTAATCATATTATCAGCTAATCATGTATTACACAGTGTACATATACAAATTTCATTTTTCTCAGTGCTGGGATTTAAACCGCCATTAGTTTATTACTCTAGCATTACAGTACAGCCCAAAAGAAACTTACGCATTCACAAAGGAATGAATTTTTACTTGAAAATACAAAGATTTTCCTGTAATGTTTTATCTGTTACATGAAGTCATTATGTTTTCAACCCTATTTTTAAGAAATCTCACATTTAGATAAATCTCACATTTAGACCTTCAAACTTTTAAAGGTGGCAACTCTTCACAATGTTATTATCTTACATGGACTCACAAAGGTTCTTTCGGGCTGTATTGTACAAGTACAATTTCTTACCAGTGAGCTATATATCTTCTTTAATTAAAATTTGAAAATTTAAGGTGAAAAAATTTGAAAGGAAATGCTAAATAATTTTTATATTTCTTGTTTAACTTTCAATTCTTATTATGTACATAGTAATATTTATGGAGTCTGACAGAGTTTTGAAAACACCATTGCTGGAAGATTCCTCTACACAGTATAGTACCAACTGTCAGTCAGAAGGTATGAGCCAATGCAGACAATAATCATTATTTATGTTTTGCTTTACCATGTATGCCAGCCTCAAAGGTTCTTGTAGTATTTTAAATTTTCTGCTGTAAATTACCTTGGAAATTTTTCTGTTTACTGACAGATGTTGATGACAAATTTACCACATCGATCAAATCAACTACATCAAATGTGAGCAGGACAACACTGTCTGGTGGCCTTGACACCGGTGAAGGAGGAACTTCGTAAGTAACCTTTTTTAGGGATGAAAAGGAAGTTTCTATAATTTATTCCTTGTTTCAGAACCTACAAGAAAGTCAATCATTGAGCATATATGGTACTAAATTGTGACTGGAAAAGTTTTTATCAGATTGTGGAAAGCCACAACAAGATATATTTTTTTATAAAAAGATCGTATTAATTCTTAGAAATGCTGTTTAAAATACAAAGTGTTTGTATATACCAAATATTATTAAAATTGATATTCTAGTAGATAAAGTATGATTATATTTGATGAACACTTTTAACAGCATCATTTTTTGTCATGTGTCACACAGAAATACAACAAATTGCTAACAATACAGTTTTGTGTCAATTGTATCAATACTTTTTTAGAGGAAAATTTAAGCCCAAACAATTTTCCTTTGAAAATACCTTCTATGATCCTAGCTTAAAAAAACATAAAAAAACATAAAAATTAGCCCAAAAAGATTTTTCAATCCCCTTTTTAGGACTTAAAGTTGATTACAGTAATTGCCATATTAAAACAAAAATAATATCTACAATGGAGTATCTTCAATTTTATGTGAATCTTATTTAAAGCGCTCCCTTTATTTTTAAACAACTTTTCATTCTTCAAAGATTCTACAAAAGAAATCGTTATTGAATCACCTGGGTTCTTGTCCGTTATTTAATTAATTTCTTTAAAAGGCATTTATTACAATTTGAATGTTAGATCTATGATGGAGTGCAGGAATTGAAGCAAGAAACCTGCTAGATGATTACTAAGTGAAAAATCACAAAGATGATTTTTGTTTTGAGAAGCTGTTGTAAAATATTTAGAGAAAATTTTTTTGGCAGACAATAACTTAATTATTGGTATATGAGGAAAGTTCTTTGAATTCATTCTGGTAGCATCGATATCATGTCTTAAAAACTGATTGGTTGAGACATAAAATTTTGAAATCGCTGTGCATCCTCATTATACATTTGTTGTTGTTCAACTTATCATTTAACAATGTTTCAAATTCTTTGCAACAATTGCATTCAGCAAGGGTGAAGTCATTGAAAATAACACAACGTGTACAGGAACACCAATACAAGTTCTCAAGTGTGCTTGAGTCTAGATCATCATTATCAGCATTATCCGAATATGAACAGTCTGAAGAGGAACTTGAGGAACGGTGGCTCTTTCAGGCCCATAATTATTTAGGTGAATGTATGACAATTCACACTTCCATGCATGTAAAAGATTTACACAACTTGGATGTTGATGTTGGGATGGCTATTCATAATCAATAAAATTGGAAAAAAGTAAATAATGATTGAATGAGACTTTTTATTTCGACATTCTTACCCAAATTTGTTAAGAATTATAAAGGCAGAATTCATTATTATTTTGCTATGTTTTCCCTAAAAAATCTCATCCTAAAAATAACCGAAAAATTTAATTGCAAAAATATGTATTTACAAAAATAGATATTAAAGATATTAAGAGATGGTCATGAAGTAGTTAGGAAGGACTTAGAAGAGAGAAATTTAATGATGGAAAACGGATTTTTAAACCAGATATAATGATGACGATGACGACGACGATGATGATGATTGATTACATCGATTTGAATTCTTTGTTTAGGAAAGGTTTTTCCATTGTGGAATTGATTGTTTTCTTACTGTGGAAGAGAATGAAGATTAACAACTGATTTTTATTATAAACTTTATGGAATTACCCTAATTCAAAGTAGAGGAGAGTGCAGTATGTTCAATTGGATCTGAATCCTGTGAACCAGTGGAATGTCATCAAATTGATGCACAGATTGAGCTCATCTTCTAACCAACCCCCTAGCTTTGTGATGATAGTAAAGCTGTGGACATTGGGGGGGAGGCACAGTACGCCCTATAGAGCCCCAGTTTCCATCCTCAGCCAAGTGTAATGGCACCAGTGTGATATAGTATATATACTAGTGTAGCGTGTAAAAACATTTTACAGTTTTTCTCCATAAATTGTTCTTACATGCAATACTGCCATGATAAGTCTGTGTATATACAAAATGTTGGAATTATATCATATTTATCACAAAATTGTTGTATAAATATTTTGGATCGATCATTCAAAGAATGCTATCATCCCTATTTTTCAGTGCCATCTGGCCTAATTAGAGATTTCTAAAGTTGTACAGTTAAATTAAAACCTAAAGTTCCAGAGATTAAGAGAAGAGACAACACAACGTATACTTCTACCTAACCAATGTATACTCCTACCTAACCACGATTAAACTTCTGAAATAATACTTTTTTATCTTTCAAATCTTTATTCTGCTATGAATTGTGGAAATGTTCAGAACCCAAAACTCGATTTGTGCATCATGATACAAAAACCATGTAAATATGTATATAACCATGATTTTTACTCTCTTCTTGCATTACATTCGTCTATATGCTATTCAATTTTCTAATCTAAAAAAAAGATATTATTCAAACACTATCAAAGCAATATAATAATGATCTTGCTACCTTCGTTTCCCTAAAGGCGAACCTTAATAATAACATCCACATACTACAATAAAATAAACTGCTAGCTACACATTTTGGCATAGTAATCAAAACTAACTGATACGAAAATGCTACGTTCAACCACATTAAAAAATAGACATCGGTAGAAAATGATGAACTAATAACACAAACACATAACAGGTCTACATCGACTAACTCATCGGATATAATAGTTACTGATAAATATCAATGTTGTTATTCTTTATTACTGAACTTAAAGCGTTGGATATAAAAAAATTTTAAAACCAAAACCAAAAATTTTACAGCCTCATTTCTTGTTTAAAGATATGAAAGTTGAGAAAATTTGATGAACTTTTGAACGCAAAAAAACATTGCATTGCGTTCTCCTTCGGGCAGCTTTATGATGTCTTCCTTAAGGCACAACACTCCACGAAGTAATAAAACCCCGTAAGATGGACCTAGAGATTCCTCTAATGGGAGATTCCCCCTATACTAACACAGAAAAAACCAACATCCATTGACGAACTTCCCGAGAAATTTTACCTAACATTCTTTCTTTTAAAGTTAGGTAAGAAAAAAGCAAGATTGCGTATTAGTATAAGAAGATATTGTCAACTTTTTATTGCATCTATCGATATTTTCTGTTCTTAGAAACTTCCAAACAATGGTACATTTGTTCAAAGGCAATATTGGAACAGGAATTTTGAGTCTTCCTGTTGCAATTAAAGATGCTGGACTGATAGCAGGACCATTGATATTACTGGTTGTTGCCTTCATGGCAATACATTGTATGCATTTACTTGTGCGCTGTTCTCATTACTATTGTCGCAAGTAAGTTAACTTGACTGGATTAAAATGTATATACAGAGTGACTTTAATTTTGTAACAATGGTATTTGTAATTGATATTTAGATTAAAGAAACAAGCGCTTTCTTATGGTGATGTTGCTAACGAGTGCTTGGAACCTGTTCTTGGTGAAAAGTCCTATTATGGGCAGTAAGTTCTGTTCAACATGTTTGGGTGTCTATCTGTTATAAGTGGATGGAGTTGCTTTAACCTTATTCCTTTTTACTAGATACATGGTGAATGCTTTCTTGGTGATTACACAATTAGGATTTTGCTCAATATATTTTGTGTTTGTTGCATCAACCATTGTTGAAGTTGCTGGACTTGAAGAAAAATTTGACAAACGGATAATCATCATCATTTTGGCCATCCCTGTCATATTCTTTTCGTATATAAGAAGTCTCGAAAAACTCGCCTACCTTTCTATTGTGGCAAACTTTTGTTGTATCGTTGGACTTATTTTTGTTTATCAATATTTAGCAAGACATGACAAAAAACCTGATTTACCATATTTTGGTGGATGGGAAAAATTTCCGCTATTTTTTGGAATGGCTATTTTCTCGTTTGAAGGAATTGGAGTGGTAAAAACGATGTGTTTTTTTGTCATTTTGATTGTTATTTTGATGAAGGAATTCGTCATGTTTACTGTTTGGGCTTGTTGCTTACTTCTAGGTTTTACCATTGGAGAATGAAATGAAAAAACCCGAAGATTTTGGCTGGGTCCTAAATGTTGGAATGGGTATTGTTACTTGCATGTTTGTTGCCATGGGTGTATTAGGATACACAGCATGTGGAAATAATGTCGATGGAAGTATCTCATTAAATTTGCCAGATAATGTGTACGTTTGTTTCCTAAACCATTTTTTCTGCCACTTTGTTTGCTATCTGATTTTTCCTCCTTGTTTCTAGGAAGAACTTTCTTGATTTATACCACTGTGTGGAAGCCAACCTTTCATCTCTTTTGTTCCTACACACAATGTGACATGGTGTTATTACGATTAATTCTCTCTTTTTTTTAGGTTATATGATGTCGTTAAAATTTTGTATGCTCTGGCTATGTTTCTGACATACTTCCTACAGTTTTATGTGCCTTGTCAAATCTTACTGCCGCCATTATTGAGCAAATACCAAAGAAAACATCGCACTTGCTTCGAGTATTCATTTCGTACATTTTTGGTGTTGATAACTAGTAAGTTGATGAAAAATAACTCTATCTTCTATTTCGTAGATGAGTTGTTTAAAAATCCGGTTTGGGTAAACCAAATTTAGCGATAAATAAACCGAACCTAAATTGTTAAAGAGTCTCTCTCTACGGATGAAAATATAGTATTTTGATCACGTGTTCATAACATTTCTTTTCTATTGAAAATCATAACAAAAAATGAATGAAAAGAAGGTTTGGCATTCCTTTTTTTCTATATATTTTGATATGAGTCATTTAAGATTTGTCCATAAAGTTAAAAAAATTCTTCTTCGCCAATATTCATACTCGCCTTGATTACCCACATTAACAGAACAACAACCCGGTCAAAGAAGTCTGATTAAAGGAGAAGCAGAAATTAATCAATAGATTTCATCCGTAGCGAGACTCTTTAAGATCGTCTTTGGTTTAATGTTTGTAGCTCAGAAAATTTGAGCAGATCTTAATTTCAATGGCTCACTACAGTTATGTTTGGCAATTCCCCGCAAACGAAGCCTTACTTTAGTACGAAACTTTATTGGAACTGTGGGCGTCCGGTTTGAAGTACATTTAAGGAGTAAAGGAGGAGTAAAGGAGTTTGATTTCACAGAGGTTTATTCCTTTAATTTCGCGATTATCTCCACTCGAGAAGTTTCTTCCGTAAACGTTTTTTCCTTTAAAGTAGTTTAAAGGGGCTACGACATGAATCACGTGATTATTGTGTTTGTTTACTTTTTTTTGCCGTCAGTCATGTTATTATCGCATCTCTCACCTCAAATTGATTTTTGGTGCTGCAGCATAAATCAAGATCATGTGATTCGTGTCGTAGCCCCTTAAAGCAATGAAATATCATCATTAATATCATTCAAAGGTTAACGTGCACTTTCAGTGACGGATAAGTGAAGATACTGAATATGTTGTAATTGATTTCCCATCTGGGTTTGTTGTAGCAATTATATATTTTGTATGTGTTTTTCACTAGGTGCCCTTGCAGCAAGCATTCCGCAATTAGATAATTTCATCGCCCTCATTGGTGCCGTTGCTAGCTCTGCTCTCGCTATTATATTTCCTGCATTTTTTCATATTATGACATTCCGAAAGAATGGATTGACTCGCTTGCAATTTATAAAGAACTGCTTCATCATTCTCGTTGGATTTGTTGCATTCTTGGTTGGTGGTTACTCTGCTGTCAGGAACATTGTGAAAGGATTCCAAGACAAATCACCTGCACGCAACGCCAACGCTACCTTATGTTAAATCACCGGGATTGTGCGTGATTTACCTCAGTTTTAATCACAGCGCAATCCTTTTTACAGTGAAATGTTATTTTTTTCGACGAAAAGTTAAGTTTGTTTTCTAGCTTAAATAGTAAGTGGAAAATCACGCGCTAGTCTAATAATTATTTTAAAGAATTATCTAAATAACACGAGCATATATTAATATATAGCTAGCTAGCTTAAGGGTTCCAAATTTCTGCTTGTACAAATTTTCGCAGATTTTGGCCGAATTTGCGAAAAATAAATATCCTTAAAGATACGATTTGCTACCCGTAAAAAAATCTGGAAAGTCAAAGATCTGCGAAGTTTTACTCAAAGAATGACATTTTAATCAGAAGTAGAACTATTCTTTCATCAAGTTTAGTCAATTATATCTTAGGGGTGTTTCGTTTTGGGATTTATAAACCTTACATACCCAAAGTTCACGAAAGTATTTAATAGCACTTTTACGTGATTCGCCAAAATAAATACCCGGGAAATTTTCAAAATATGACCATTCGCGAAAATAAATACCCGCGAAATGTGATTTTTTTCGACCCGCGAAATTAAATCCGCACGAAAATTTCTATTCTTCAGGTACACAACACCCGTCATTTGTAATGTATTAATCTCACAGGTTCTATTTTAGCATACGTTTTGAAAACGTAGATTATAAATATGCATTTTTATAACATATTTTATACTTTTTTAACCAATTGGTGTTGTAAGTTAGAAAATATTCAGCAGACCTTGTAAAGCAAAAAAAATAAATAATAATCTAAAAATCTATGAAATAATATTTTTCTCAACTGGACACGTTTACAGAACCTCTGTAAATTCGTCGCAATTATGCTTATTTTGTTCAGAACAACTTGAGCTTCAAAATGTGGTTATCATAAAATACTTGTTGTTATCCACTTGCTGTTATAGTTCATTGTTGTTGTTGTTGTTGTTGTTGTAGTTGTTGTTGTAGTTGCTTGTTCACCATAAAAAACATGTTTATAGGGTTACTCGATAGGGATTCAAGCGCATTCAATTTTTTTCCGACTGAAAACATCCGAAATTAAACACAATTTAGCCCATGTGGCGATTGTGCTGTAAAGTTGTAAATGGACTCCAGGCTACTCTTATTTCATTTTTACTGATTACGGTATCTGAACCTGAAGTATATAGTTAACCAGCGGCGGATCGAGAAGCAATTTTGCTGGCGTTAAAATTATGGAGAAGAGTGTGATCAAAAGGATAATTGCAATTTAATTGCCAATTCTTTTTTAGAAAGTTCTCCTCCAAATCGGCTTACACCAGTTAAATTTCTGCTAGATCCGCACTGTTAACCTCTGTCCAGCCTTATTATATGCAGAGTATATATGCCATTTTGATCAATTTGGGTCATGATATGCTCACCCCCTTTCTGCTCATAGAAAAGGTGTAATGTTTTTGGCTGTTAAGCATTCTTGTTATCGTTAAACATTCCTACCTCATGACTATTAGCATTATTATTGATGATTTCCACTTGACGAAAAACTTCCTGTCACCGTGATGAAGCTAATGGTAGACATAAATTGTGACGTAGGCCTTATCTGGCAATGACTTAAGATATATAAACGCGTTCTAACGAAACTATATACAATGTTCATAAACCCTTGAATTGTTATTAAATAAAACGATTTAAACTAACGTCCAGTTCGTCTACCGATTTCTAATCAGCTATGTGTGTGGTGTCAACCTTGTTAAATTGATCTTGGTATGTGAGCGTAAGATTCATGTTAAGCTTGGTTAGAAATCCGTAGATGTATACACTCCTAACCTGCATAGGTATTGGAAGATGTAGTCGTACCAACCATACACAGATGATCTGACATTTTTTCCTCACGTCATATTTGTGCACTAAAGTAAAGTGTGCCTTGCTTATTTATTTTTTTAATTTCTCGGCGTTGCCTTGTGAATTATCTAAATTTAATTCCTTTAATAAAATTCAAACCCCGTCTTTTTTTCGAAACATCATTGTTTTTCGTCGATTTTACATTTTTGGTCTTATCGAACCCAACTTTAAAACTTCGGAAAAAACTGTAAACATTTTTATAGTAGTCAGAAAAGATGGAAGTTTTTAGCATTCCAAAATGCGCTGCGTACGATACTTAGAAATTGTCAGAACCTTCGCATCAACATTTACCTTGCCTGGACCTGAATGGTTGTGACGTTAGCTAACTTTTGTTGCCTAGATACAATTGAATGAATACCACTGGATGATAGTTTTTTTTGCACTGTATTCAAAACAACAAAATACAAAACAAGTGTTATAAGAGGAGTCTTCTTGTCTGTGGTTGTATTTCGTTTCTTCTGACAAAATGGTTTGTAAGGGTGTCAAATAAAAATAGAAGTTTCATTAACATAAACTTCTTCAATATCAAATGGTTATCTTTTGCCTATTCAACATTATTGGCAATGTATGTCTGTAATCTATCCATTTTATATGCACTGCTAATAATTCTTAAGACTTGGTCAGGGTTTGATCAGGCGATTTCTTTCGAATGAATAATAGAAATGGAACCGTTATTGTGGAAGTATTCACTTTTAGTTTTTGTTTCGTATGCGAGTTTTTCGGACAACCAAACTTAAGCTACATGACAGACTGCTTGTTTTGAAAAGCATTGCGTCAATCCGGAAATTTTAAACCATTTTTGAACGTGCTGTTAATCACCAAGAAGGAAGAGGAATCATGTCCCCACAAGAACATTGTTGAAGTTGACCTAATTCATAAACTCAAATTTCTATAACATAGTAAAAAATTTTATCGAGGTATCTTTGAAACGTTTCTTGGCATAAATTCTGCTATTATAATAAACGTTTAAAGTTCACGTGGAAGCAAATGTTTTCGCATTATTATAGATTATACTCTGTGTTGAACATTTATAACTGGAACCATCTAGAGGATAATCAATAGCTGGGAACCATACAAGCTTTGTTTTATTTATTGTGTAAATTGTGGACCACCTTGAGGCTAACAAAACTAATAGTCTGCGAAAGGGGAATTCAGAAGTCATAGCAACAGGATATTTGGAATCATCATGACAGCCATAAGTAGCGAAATTTAATTATTTCAAAATAATTAGTGACGTAAGTCGGTACACAGAATACACTGGTTTCACAGTATGCTCTAGCTATGGATGAGTCTTGTTCAAAATGGCTAATAGCTTATCAATTAAGCGGCAGAAAAACCTTAGCATCGTATCAAAAACCCAGAATAGACCTTCTAATGTACTACTACGCTACTCAAAAACACGTGTCGGCTTGTTGTTTATTTTTATTGTTTTTTACGTATTCACATATTTACAAATTCACAAACAATAAATTTACAATTATATCAAGCTTGTTAGATTTAAGAAAGTCCGATAAAGAGCATGTTATGAAGACGCGACCAACCAAACACCTACTTGTTTTCTGTGATCTTCTAAACCATCAAACGTGATTTTAAGGCATGTGAATTAGCTTGGAAAAGTCGCCAACTAACACGATTATGCCTCGCTAATTGGGCAGATTTAGATACACTTTTCTAATGTCTCGCCCAAATTTATAATAAAGTTTTCGTTTACCAGTTTTACTTATCGATGAATCACTTTCCAGTATACCTTTTTTATAATAGTGTCTGAATGAGCGAGCAAGCTTTTCGTAGTTCATTGTTGGATTGAGTTTGACTTCCCCCCATTTTTTGGCAAACGAGTCCGAATCAACAATTTTAAACATTCCATTTTCTCGAGCAACCCATATCACACAGGGATCATTTTCTTCTAGCAGGTCGATCAAAAATTGGTACAATTTTATGGTTCTTTCGTATTTCGCTTTTTCTAGAAAGAGAGAGAGAGAGGGTTGATTACGTAGATCATTGATTTTTATATTGACAACTTACTAAGAAAGTATTGCAGTGTTTGAGAGTAACCATTTTAAACATAATAAAATTCTTACCGAGCTCTTTTTGATGCCTCTCATTTGATATAACGTTACTGTCCAAGTCACTAGCAGAATCACTTTCTATCGGTGAAACAGGTCGTGATGATAGAGTTTTTGGTATCGAATTGGATTCAAAATGATGGTTTGGTATCTGTTGTTGTTGTTGTTGTTGTTGTTGTTGTTGTTGTTGTTGTTGTTGTTGTTGTTGTTGTTGTTGTTGTTGTTGATTTAGATTTCTTGTTGTTCTATCGTAAAATATAGTTGTTGTGTTTTGGTCGTTGGGTGTGAATTTCATTCGTTTTGTTGAAATGTAATCTTGCAATAGTGGACTTGTTGGATGTCGTCTCTTTAAATTTTCTGTTGAAAAAATCTTTTCACTTACTTTTACCGGCGTGAAAATTTTGGTTTTTGTTTCATGTCTCACTTGATCTTGTGCAATTTTTTCTAAACTCGATGTGGGCATATGATGTTGGTTTCTCCAGCATGTTGAACAATCGTGGCAAAATTGGTTTTGGTGGTCCATGACATAGATGAACTCATAAATTGGCAAATATTTCTCCCCAAACATTTGTATTGTCTTTACAAAAAAATTATTCTTGGTGTTGTTCTGTTCACTTCACAAGTCTAGATATGCGACATTTAATCTCAAAAGTGTATATATTTGGTTCTAATATGTTTGTAATTGATTACTTTCGAATTCCTCGTAGTCGGCAGGTTCCGCTATATGTCTTTGGTTGTTATCTGTTAAAATAAGTTCCCTTTGTTAAATCAATGCGTCACTTTTCCTCGTTTAATTGTATTTTAATTGAAGAAACCCCCAACTACCTCATATCCGGTTTCGTATACTTGTTAAACTCATTTGTTTTTAACGGAAATACGCGATGTATGCATGCATCAAATTCTTATTTGCAACATCAAACATTTATTTATCTGTCAAGTTTCTGTCTTTTTCTTACTAAATAAAGATAAAAATATGTTTCTCCATTTACACAGAGGATATTTAAAAGGTTACCATGTTATCATTCAAGAAATTGATCTCTTTTCAACAGGCAATTAGTAACTTTCGATTCACTCAGGATAATTAAAATTCTTAATTAAACAAGATTAGTAATAGTCCTTTGAATGTTTTGTCTTAAATTTTTGTCTTTTGTAACATCTTTATGGCATCATCATTTTATAAATAATGCCATTTGCGTACTAACATATTGAAGGAAGTATTCGCCTTAGCAAAATAAAAAAGATGGTCGAGTGCGTAACGCGTGTAACTTTTAGCCAAACAAAATAATAATTTGGAATATGAGAACGCAATAAAATCTTGTTGTGGGCGGTATTACATATTTTACTTATTTAAAACATACAAACATTCGAATCATTTTCAACATCTATAGCCAATCACTTAATTGTTTATATTCCTCCAACAAGGAAGTTCGTTTCGGAGAAAAGAACGTTTTGCGTTTCGTTCACAACGAGGTCATTAGTTCACGACAAGGTCATTACACATACGCGAACAAAACCTATTGTTCTTGATAAATACGTGACAATATGTCCTTTACGCTCTTTATCTTCCAAATATATTTAAAAGAAATGTACAAGGAAGTAATTGGCTTTTTTTATAACTTACTCAAACTACATTATTCTTTTAAAAATAGCAATCTTTTAAATAAATACTCCAGTGTACATAAACACTCATCTAAACACAAAAGTCTACCGAAGATGTTTTTGTATAATATCATAATGATGTTCAAAACAGGCAATATGTTTTTGGGAATTTGTACTTCCTGTCGTTACAAATGATTAAAGTCTGTTTCTCTACAAGTGAGGTTTACCGAGTAAAAGCGGTAGTTTCGCTTGGTCACTTCGACTGTGTGAACAGCTGCAAAGCCTTATTAAAAGGTATTAAAGCCATATTTTAAGCCTAACTCCCATTTGAGGAAAATACGTTTGTTGCACAAAGAAATTATCGTCTTTCCTTTGTAACCGTCAACTAGCTTATTTGTTCGTTGCCTATTCTTCATAACTAAACGTTTTTGATGTTGAAAATAGGTTCGTGGCGTATAATTTTGTAAACCTCTCATCAAAAGTTAATAATCAAAAAGAAAAGCCGCCTTGATTCATCACAATACACAACAAATTTTTGAACTCACCGATTTAAAAAAACCTCGAAAACATTTGTTGTACAAAAGCAAGACGGTTTCTGCGCATTTCCTTGTTCATTTTACTATCCGTTAACGTGGAAGCGCAAATTCGAAGAAGGCATGGATTTTTACGCACGCGTCCGCCTGGATTTTAACGGGACGAAAACGTATTTTCCTCAATTGGTAATTAAGCTTAAAATTCCTTCATTCCAACAGGGAATGAAAATGAAGGAAGCGAGAAATATTAACTTCATTCCTTATTTTAATTTTTAGAATTGAAAATATTCTGTTATTTCGAAAATGATTCTAGTAAATTGTCTTCGAAAACGACGCCCTCTCTACTGAGTAAAAACCCGCCTACAAAACTCGTTATGCCACAAAAATTGCTGTAATTACTAAAGACAATGTAAATAAGGATAAGCAAAGTCGATTAGTTTGACTCATATTCGTAATCCAAGCATAAGTAATTCTGTTGTTTCCACACCCTCTTACTCCCACGAAGGATATTGCGAGCAAGAAATACCAGACGAAACCTGTTCTGCTTGTGTCTGATAAAGAAACCAGATACGATGCTTGAGATATTTTATGAATATGTTGTAGTTGGGGACAACATTCCTGTTATTTTTACTCAATAACAAAACGGAAATCATTCAAGCATAAAACATCTGTTAAAGATCTGCATTGTGATTATTCATCCTGATTATCCACTTAATCTAATTTATGCACATTCGTTGCATTTTGTCCTGATATACAGTATACATCTTTCCATAATATCACGTTGCAACAGCTGAATTTAATACTTTCTGCAATAAGATGCGGCAGTTAGATAGTCTGTACTGCAAATGCCGTCTCTGTGCTACATATATACCAAGTTTAGGTTATATAAATTATAGTATATATATATATGTACTATGTACTATGTAAATTTGAAGTCGATTTCAATTAGACCTATTGGGCTAACCACCTTCCCTCCCAGAAATGGTTAGATCAGCCTAAGTTGATTAATCTTTTTTGGCAGGGAAATGGTTCATATTTTTTAAATTTTAAAGCAAATTTGTATATTTTTTATCGGCTATAAATAAAGTTATAAATAAAAAATAAATAATAATAAAAAAAAATATGACCCCTGATATGACCCCTGCATACACCTGTCCTTGAAAAATAAGGATGGCGAAATAGTTTCATAATCCCTCATTGCATAAATAAAATAAAAACAACAAAAAACAACTATCGTTTCGTGTTGTTTATTGGTTATTGTTTATTTTTGTTTATTTTGCGATCACCTTTTTGCATTTCATTCGTGTTTTGTTTTATCTTTTCGTATTAGTGACGTTTTTTGCGGAACAATTTAGAAAATGTTGTTTGAATGATGAATTCTACCGGTTTCGGTTCCCTGAAAAATGTTAGCGTTATTGCAGTTGAAATGCAAACGGTTTTGAATGTTTTGATGACAAATAACACCGTCTTTTGCGATGACTTCCTTATCAATAACAAGATAATTTTTGGAGAAAAAAGCCCTATATAAGCTATTAAAAGTTCTGTCGCACAAGCTTTACCCGTTGGAAATGTAGTTTTGTTTCCTTATGTAGAAGGTTGCTATGTGAACAACGAAAGGAATTATACCTTATCAGACAAAACGCTGTCGTGTGCGCGTCAAAACACGCTTGGTGATGAATACGGCGGGGACCATAGATTATTGAAACCTTGCGTTAAAACAACCAAGCAACCCTGGAATGAAAAAGATAATTATCTTGAATAGAAAGATTCAACTTGTTATTCCACTAACCAATAAAAAGTGATTTTTATAAATTTATCGACTTATTGAAGAATACACAAATTAGACAAGGAAATTTTCTCTTATTTTGAGTTGATGTTGATGTAGAATTTGGAATGCTTACAATATCGTCGGCGTTTTCACAATAACAATAGTATACCGTAATGCTTCGAAAAAATGCCCTACCTCGAGAAAACACCTCCCTCAAATAAACAACCCTTTTTATCAAGTTATTTTATAAACACCTCCTTTGTGAATAAACGCCCCCTTTTTTGAAAAAGGAAATTAACGTCCTCTCGAATAATAAACACCCCCAAGAAATGAAAAAGGTGATTACTCTTCCTCTATCAATCTGCAGTGGCGAAACTGGGAATTACCAGGGTCAGATTAACTCTTCGTAGAATGGAGGTTGGAAAATCATAACGGCATACTTCCACCAATGGCAACTGCACATCTATCATAGAAATGACAATTTGACCATACTTATCAAAACGCACATCGATATCATTTATCAGATGATCCAAGAAAACCAAACATACATTAATACCTGTCGTTATAACCCCCTGGTAAGTATGGAAAAGTGCCGATGCTCTTCAATCTTTAATCCAAAAATGTTGCTATGATCATCATTTTTTTCAAAATGGCTGACAAGTCTTACATGCGGGTTACACGCAGCTTCACATGTACATTTTAGATAAACACGTTTACGATGGACATAACGTATGGAAAGATTTGATTTAAAATCCTTAGCTTAATAAGATAGCTACCCTTGTGCACATAAAAACAAGAGTGTCCAGAGGAGGAGAGAGCAGACACAAGAGAATAGACACAAACAAACACACCACCCAGGATCGAGTATATCGATCATAGATAGGGGACGATTAAAAATAAAAAGCCGAAAGATTTTCTCTATACAGAAAACATGATAAGTATCTCACAAAGAGAATCATAATACCACTTTTACATAGCTAGGTAGCTAGCCAAGTGATGTGTTTTTTTGTACATAGCTAGCGATGGTGTGCGGCGTGTTGTGAATATTATTATTATGTAACTCACAGCTATTATAATTTCTACCATTTTGAAATTTATTATAGCAGAAGGTGCCTAGATTTTGGACAAATTTTAAGAATTATAAGTGTCATTAGTTAATCTTAAACAAAGTTCATAGAATAAATAAAACTGGGTGGGAGGAAAGTATATAGCTATTTAGCTATTAATAGCTAATAATAAATCCTCAATCAGCTGTATGTATGATATGATGATGTTTTTTTGTTGTTCCACCTTAGGGTGTGTTGTTATATGCCCCTCCGTTTGTAATAATGGCCTCACTTTGTAGTACCTGCCCCTTTTTGTAATAAAATTGCCCCACTGTAATATCTGCCCCACTTTATGATAAAATTGTCTCTCTTTGTAATAAACTTTGCCCCACTTTGTAATAAGTAAAAAGCTGCACACCCCCCCCCCCCTCCCCTCCCCCCTCCCCTACACTTACTCCAAGACACATGCTGCAATAAAGATGCTTTGTTTTGTAATACAGAACTAATAATTTAGGGTGTGTTTTTTTCATCCCAAAATTTAGTTATGAGTGCCACAAATAACCTGTTTTTTAAATATATTCCATTTTTTTTTTCATCTTTTAGTGGTAAAAGTATCTGTCCTACTGTGGTATTCGTGGTACTTGTAGCAACTTCTATGATACATTCGAATACATTCAAAAAAACATTTTGCTGAGAGCAGTGGGAACATTATTTTTTCCATTTGTTTGAGGGCAGTACTGGCAGTGCTGGCAAACGAAGCATGCTAGCAAGTACCAAACAAATGGACCCTTCATTTATGCTTATGAAGCATAATTTTTTCAAATAATTATTTTAATAATGGCTACTACTTTGTGGTGTTCATATGATGCTACGGACTGTTTTTTTTTTCAAACAAAGGGCACTGATGGTACTTGAGGTAGGCAAATCTGAATACTAAGGTATGAAAAAATGCACCCTTAGTACCAAGTACTGTAGATCTGGACTGGACTGAGGCTTGACCTATGGACAAAATTGCACCCTTATAACTACTATAGCTATAATACTGGACTCCTGACTTGAGCCTATTTTTAGAATAAAATTTCAGTTTTTAGAACATTTGACCTAAATTCATGAACAATGTTTCTTTTGGTTCTTTATGTGGACTAAACAAATTATGTTTATTTTAAATTTAATGTCTTTTTTAAAAGTTCAACCCCAATTAGCTTTTTTGGTATAATACTTGCAGTCAAATATTGAAAAATGAATATAAAAATTAAACATTAATAAATAAAAAAATTATGTTCTGATACAGGTCCATCTGTATATCTATTACATTTGGATTCATTTAGTACTTGTTCAAATGAAATTTTTGACCATCCCCTACCTAACATTGTAATTAGATAATGTTAAAAATTTCATATTCCCGAAATAAGATACCAGCAATGATTAGTAAGTAAGTAGAGTCCTTGTGCTTCCATCCATAGTGGCTGGCTATTCTGTCATCCGACTTGCAACAAGGAAGTTGACGGTGAGTCTATTCATAATAATATTCAAGGTGTTAAACGACAAAATATAACTACTAACTACAGTCAAACCTGTTTTATCTGAATTTTATTGTTCCCAATTCCCTTTTATTTTTCAAACAAAAAATTCACTTTTCTCTACCAAGTAAATTCTAAAAATTTAAAGGAAATGGAAAGATCAGCAAAAGATAATTCCCCAAATTTATGGTTAAGAGGCGGATACGCAGAAAAAAATTCCACAGAAACTAGCAGTTTTTGGTACCTTCATCTACCAAAATTAGTTCCACAAAAAATTTCTTCCCTTCAAGACATTTTCTGGTTTCTCCTGCATTTATAAAATTCTGTTTTGACCAAAATTATGAAAAATGATCACTAAATTTGAAATCTGCACCATTGAATTGTGCTGCATGCAAATTTCATACAAATTTAAGCACTTTCAAAATTTGGTCCAAATTTTGCCCAAATTGCCGTTTTTGGCCAAAATATGAAAAATAATCCCCAAATTCTAAATTTGCCCCATTGAATTGTTCTACATGAAAATTTTCATGAAAATTGAAGCACCTTCAAATTTTGGTCCAAATTTTGCCCAAATTGCCCTTTTTCTGCAAAATATGAAAAAGGATCGACAACTTTGAAACTAGCACTATTATATTGATCTACACGCAAATTCTCATTAAATATGAAGCACTTTGGAAATTTGGTCCAAATTTGGCCTGAATTGCCACTTCCATTATATACATTGAATACATTTATCTCAGATATGTTTTTGTTATGTGTCTTCACTGGGAACACATCAATTAATGGCTAAGTGTTATATTATTGCTTTACATTGGCCAGAACTTGCAGAACAAACACTTTATGTATTATATTATATATTTGATAGCTAGTCATGGAGAAAGCCCAATGGCCAAAATCTTCAAAAAGTTGTCTCTGTGTTTTCTGTAGGAATGGCAAGCAATATCGTCTGCTGTTTCAATGAAAATACTCCTCCACAGAGACTTTTTGAAGATCTTGCCCACTGGGAAGTACATCACCACTGAGTCCATCTATTGGATATATTAGATAGATGATACATATGTGGAAGTTGAGAACAACTCAGATGGAGAGGAACATTGTATTGTACTTCTCCATCTTTGCTTACCCTTGCTCTACCTCCAAAATGTTTTATTTATTTTTAGTTGATGAGTTGACTTGACAAAATATCATGTGGATACATCACTTGAACATTACCTGTAAAAATATAAATACTGCCAAATCAAAGTTCTTGAGTCTTTATGGTTTTGCATGTTATGGGAAAATACAGAATGCCTATCTTCAATGTTATGTATTGAAACAGAACCATATGTATGTGACATTAACTGAAAATGAGAAGACGTTAGTGGATACCATCGATGACATTGCTTTTTCTGTTGATTCGGTGCATGAATATTGTTCAAGAGATGAAAAGAGTATAGTACAGGGACCTGTTGTTCTTGATTGTAAAGGAAACTTGATATCTGACAATGGTGATAACCTTTGCGACTGTCACACATCGCCTTGTCAGAACTATATTGAAGTAGCGAAAATCAAATCACCTGTTGGCAACTTATATCACACAATACTAAATAAAAGAAACTTCTGTGGAGAGTTTTTTCCAAGTTTTGTCAGAAACATGGAGATAACTTCATCTGTGGAGAGTACGTTAGATTTTATAGACCATATAGCACTTGCTGTACCTTGTGGCAATTCACTATCTTGCATGAAATGGTACGAAAGTAACTTGAAAATGTTTCATTTTAAAACGACCTTGAAAGAAAGCTCAAATGGGATTGTGATACGTGCACCTCATGGAAATGGCATTCAAATTCTGACACTTACAGGCCATCCTTGTTCAGACAATTCTATTTCATCTAAGCCACAAGAACTGGAGTTGTCCGGTGATAGTATTAAGTTGGTTTTTTGTGAATCTTTGATTGACAAAGGTATGTGTAGTAATAATAATTTGATTATTATACTTTAACAGTGAATTTTATATGCCAGTTAGGTTTCAACAATATATACGAACAAATCACAGGAATGAAAAGTTAGATAAATATGTGAGGAGAGGAGGCGAAATTATTTTTCAAGAAACAACAAATTCCTCAATATTTTTAAGCTTTCACCAGTGAGCATTATTGAAAGGATAAAAAAATAAAAATCTTGAGTTACATAAGTATTCCAAGCATTTCTCAGTTATGTATCTAACATTAGGCAAAAAAGTGGAGGAGTACATGAAATTTTAAGTATAGATTAGGTCATTTGCACATTTTTCTTTTATACTCTAAATAACCTTGCTCTCCTCCATAAGTTTTCTTAAGTTTCTATCCTATACATTCATTTATTAAGAAATTAACGGTTTCTGATTTTAGTAAGGTTGGAAACCCAGAACCATTATTTTTGTTTTCAGGAAGTGATCAAATTCAATCGTTCTTGAGGACACACGGTGGGGCTGGTGTACAGCATGTAGCTTTCCATACATCACAGATACTAAACCAAGCGCATCGTTGGCATTGTAGTGGTGTAACATTTATCAAACCTCCTAATGCATACTATAACGAGGTAAATATTTTGTGAGCTGTTGTTATAAGTGTGGTATTTTCTAATTGCATATAATTGGTTATGTTCAGATGAGCACTCGAATTCATACAGGGTGTGGTGTATTTGGAAATCATCAAAAGAAGACTCAACCAAAACCTTTAATCACACCCACTTGGATTATTTGAGAAATTCATTTTATTTTAATGTTATTCTGTCCTGTTTAAAGGTCTTGTTTAAAGGTCTTGTTTGACGGTAAACTATTAGGTAAATTATGCGCAAAGAAGAAACTTTTCTTGTAATAGATACTATTTTTTTCTTTCATTTCTTGACGTCAATTGATTAATTTTTTGAATAATTCAGGTAAGATACACAATAAACTATTCTGTAAACTAATCTTTTTTAAGTAAGTTCCGAGCAACCGTCTAGCAGGACCTTCATACGTTTTATTGAGAATAAGATCTTTCAGAAATCATGCTCACCAAATGATTACTAAAATATCAGAGAATGAAGTTCTCATTTTTTCAACTATTTTTACTTTGATCTTTCTGGAGAACTTCAAAGCTGATGAATAATATTTTGTTTTAGATCCGATCCACTTTACATAAACTTCGTTCCAAGTTGGACGTAAACGATGTACATGATCTTGGAATATTGATTGATGCAGAAAAGCGTGTTGTGGAAGATAAAACAGAACAAGAAGGGTGGGTGGAGATTTTTCGCTGGCCTTATTTTATTTTGGGGTGGGTTAAAAAGGTGTTAATTTACTGGAGATGTGTCCAATTATAATGGAAAGGAGGAACTAGGAACACCTCTTCCACACCTGCTTTTTCTTCTGATCATGATCTGTATGTTTTAGCTGATTACATTGTAGGTACCTTTACCAAGTGTTTACAAAACCAATCTTAGAAAGTGGAACGTTTTTTTTCGAACTTATACAACGTGATAAAGCAAGAGGTTTTGGCGCTGGAAACGTGAGTGCTTTATGGAGAGCCCTTGATGAACATTTGAGAGCCCCGAGCAACAATTCGTATTGATTGCATCTACAAGTTTAACAACACCATTATGTACATAAAATAATTTTGAAATGAAAAACGAAATCGATATGTTTTATGAAGAAGATTGTATATGAGATCTACAACACGCATTTTTTTGTGCTCTTCGCATCATTGCTGTAACAATTTCAGTATTGTAGCGTCGTCTTTGGCGGCAGTTACAAACTCCTCAATCGTTACCTCTCCGTCACCGTCTTCGTCCATTTGCAAGAAAAGCCGCTCCGCCAGTCGTTCGGCGTTATCTTCTTCTGTTAATTCGGCGTCACCTTCTGCCATCATGTTGTATATTGAACGAATTATCTCCGTTAATTCATCTTCACTTATCGTTCCTGATTTATCTATATCGTACATATTGAAGGCCCATCTTAATTTGTCTTCCCGGCTGCCGTGACAAGTAATAGACAAACCACAAATAAACTCTCTAAAATCGATGCTCTGGTCACCATTTTTGTCGAATGTTCGGAACACGTGACTAGCAAACTTAGAAGCATCGCCTTCCTTAAAAAAATTTTTGTAAATATTTTCGAATTCTTTCTTGGTCATTTTACCAGTAGGACAATCTTTGGTGAAGCCTTTGTACCATTTTCCTAACTCCACATCGCTAAACGCTGTACACTGACGTAACTGAGCAAGTGTCTCTGGTGGGATTTTACTGTTCTTTTTCCCCATTCTCTTCCAAATATATTTGTCTAATTTCCTGATGAAATTGCTAAAAATTAAAATAAGTGAACATTATTAGTTTTTTCTACCTGAAGTATAACACAATTACATTTAAATCGATCGGAAAGTAACGGTGAAAAAAACCCAGCATGTTAATAATTTTTCTCGAAATTTCATCAAAGATGGAAAGTTCTGGTGAAAATAACAATCTTATTTCTTTCTTCTCTTTTTTTTTTTTTTTTTTTTTTTTTTTTTTTTTTTTTTTTTTTGCGCCATAAATATTTGATGTCGAATGAAATGTGTGTATGTGCAGATGTGAGAATTTTTGGAATGGAAATCAAAGAACAACCAGGGGAAAAATTTTTTCATTCATTTCTTCTTGTCTGATATTTAACGATCTCTCCAGATTTCCATGTCTGTGAATCAGCATTGCTGTTCTTAGGGAAAGAAATTTTAAACATACGTGTTGATCGTTGTGTCTTTTTGAACTTTTGAACAAAGCTTTGATTAACTCGATTTATTTTTCCATTTTGAATAATTGGATTTTTTACGAAGCAAGAAATACATTAAAATCGTCTTTGTTTTTTCCCCTCTATATAAATCCAATGATGGGTTTGATAGACAACAATTGTTATGTTGTGTTGTTATTGTTGTTGTTGTTGTTTTTTTGGGTTTTTTTACCTCTCATCTTGAGTCAGACTTGCTCGTCTTATCCTGTAGTAACTCTACACTTAACAAATCCTGTAATAACTCAACAATTAACAAACTTACCTTGCTATCGATGCAGACCAAAAAAGAAAATGATTTACGTTTCAAAATGAAAAGTGTTCATGCCAAAATGGCTAACTCACTGATTTTATTCTGTTCTTTATTATTTTTCATTGAACAAGTTCTTTTTATTTATCACATCTTAATCTTTTTTAATTTTCATTTTACAGTCCGTCCATTCAACAGAGAAGAAAGTCGAGCCCCTTTCACCTGCCGCACATGTTTTATGATTTTATTTCTTCATCAACACAATACAATCTATTCAATCGTTCATCCATTACCGTGAGTTCGCATCAATCGATTTTTATTCTGCTGTTTTCCCAATGTAAACAAAGTCACTTTGTGTTATGAAAACAAACGTAGAAACACTCAAAACATTCATTTTAATCAAAACCGAAATCTTTTCGATCTCATGACAAATGGAAAAGCAGATATAAAAATTTCATTCTTCGCGTTATGAAAACGAGTTTTTCCAATACTTTCATTCACCGCAATCAAAAAGAATTTAGTTGGCAAAGATAGATAGTCATCATGACGGCGACCAAAAGTGCCATGTTTAAAATCACTTTTAAAGTCTACGCTCTGAAATAGCAGGCGCCTTCCCCTCACTGATATACAAGATAAAAAGTATTTATAGAGTTGTAAGATCAATCCTATTACACAATGTTCACAGTAATTTCCCGCAGAAGTCAACAATTTGCACACAAATGATGAGCATATTTGTAAACTTGAAAATTTCTTTTTTCTGATTGTTTATGCAGTTTCTGTTTTTGTTATCGAATTATTGCAAAAACAAACCATATATGGGAATTATTTTTCATTCCAATTTTGTCTTCATTCTCTTATCATTCTTTATCTTTTTCCTTTTCATTTCTATTTATTATCATTTATATTGCTGGTAAGATTTTCGCAGATATTTGGTGACACCTCTCACATGTGTGTTATCTTCCCTTCAATGAGATTGTAGGAAACACATTTCTGTAAATTCAACAGATGTCGTTTTAGAAATAAGCCACTATAAATGGGACATTCTGTGAAAACATATTCATCGTATTGGAGATATGTTTTTGTTTCGAGAAAAAGATTTCTATTTTTCGAAAAAATTTTCACAATAACCTTCTAGATTGTTAGAGTGTATTTACACGTGAAATCTTGTCCCGGGACAAAACTCAACCCGGGTTGAGTCGATCCCTGCCTCTGATCAAACCCTTTGTACTGTGTACACATAATAGGCGGGATAAAATCTTAACCCAGGATGAAAATGCGTGTAAACACAAATTTTATTTCATCTCGGGATGAGAATGCTCAAACAACTCATTTTTTTATGATAAATGACATTTTTGCATGATTTCATACATCTTAATTAAATCGGAGATGATTTCTCTCCCTTCTTTCCTTTTGAAAACGTGGAAAAGATTACAACGAAAATGAGAAAACGTATAAAAAAGTACGTATTCCTTTTTTCTTCTTTTTCTCTTATGCTTAGGTGGTGCTTGTCTTTTCAGTAAATTTGATCTAAGGTGGTGTTCATAAAGGAAGAGAGTATCTTATACTTCAGGTATCAGATGTTGCAACTTTGTTAGGAAGATCAGGAAATCTCAATTCAAGTGCTCCAATTCAATAGAGTCTGACATTAAATAAGAATTATTATTACGGTAGCAGCGAAAGCGAATACCGTATTAAAACACCCTTGGACTACTACTCCTCCGGCCGAAATGGCAGTTTTTAGCCTGCGCTTTAGAGTCTGCGAAACTCCCTTCACGAAACTATATAAATTATAATGAACGAATCCAGCCTAGGAATTTTAAATGGCTTTACATCAAAATCAAAACATTCATATGAAATATATATGAAAGGGAGCATTTTCAGCTACTTCTAACTGAAAACATCACTTAAACATTTGAAATTTAGCCATGTTAGTATTGCCTCGTACTTCGAAGCCTATCAACAACAGTTAGTAAGAAATTTCATCAGCTCTCAACTTAACTCTTTCAAACCTTCTTATTGCCCCTTTCTCGTTATTTACACGTTTACACGTATTTACACGTATTTATTTACACGTATCGTTTACTTGTAATTGCAAAGATCTAGTTGAAAAAGCAGTATTTCGGATGAATTTTATGAAATCATTATTTTTTTTCGTTTATGAAATCATTATTTTTTTCGAAGAAGGCGCGTGTTTTTCTCCTTATTTTTTTTTTCGATTTACAAAAATTGATTTAAAATATGTATCTATAGTAACAGCTCATGCACGTATATTTCTTTTGTTTTAAACAATAAGTTTCTGGTTTTTCTTAATTAAACCTTGTTCACACTTAATAATCTCTTTTAAATACACTTGTGCTGTCAGTGTAACTTAGACTTTGGAAGATAATGATTTGATATGGCTTTAAAACGTTTTGACGCCTTTGATGAAATTTTTGTTGTGTTCGCTGACTTTGGGTAAATTTTCTAAAACAGTATTGTTACAGAATGACTGATATATATAATATAATTACGATTTTAAGTGACATCAAGTACGTCTGCTGCTACCGTTTTGCGCCATCTGGCTCTTGTTTAAGAATAGAAATATCGTAGTTCAGAAAAAGTGAAAGTATTCTTATAAACAATAAAAGTACTCTCTGTTCATACACAGTTTTTACCTACCTCGGCAATATGCACATTTCAACCTGCTGGATTTTCCCTTCGCAAATTAGCTTTAACTTCGTCATCTTCTTTGCTGTGTTGTACACCATAGAATAGATAAATGCTCAATCCTAAACCAAAGGAGACTCTTGTATAAATAAACCCCTTAAAAACAACACTATTATAAAAAAATAAGAAAATCTTGTGTTTTCATAAAATGTCACGGACCTATACTCATCCAAACTGCGAATCTGGTCCAAGTAAGTGCAGATAGATTCATCATGAGAAATATGTTGATGCATACTGATAATATCGGAAGGATTGGAACAAAAGGTGCCCGAAATGGAATTTCATATTTATTTTGTGGCTGTAATACAATAATCGTCATAGCAATGGTGAAGGCACCCAAAAGTGTAAAGAATGATACAACAGCCCAAAAAAATCCTTTAAGAATGTCTTCCCCAAAATTAATCAGAAGGCTTGAAAAAAATCCGGCAACGATTATAATGACGAACATAGACAACTTCACTAACATATATGAACGACGTGTCGGCGACATTCTTATTTTCTCTTTCTCCGTTACCAGAGAATCGCTAGAAATAGGTTCAAATCCGTTGTCAGCTAACTGAACCATCCCAACTGGATTGATCTGATATCTCAAAAGTAGCACACATGTTGAAACAATCGTATAAGCTTGTAATGTGCCAATGGACATCATCTCAACTAACGTGGATAATTCAAAGTACATAGCAAGCCATCCTGCCATAACACCAGAGAATAAAGTAGCAAACGTTGGCATATTGCTGAACGTGTTCAGCTTTGCAAATGGTGAAAAAATCAAACCATCATCAGCCATTGCGTATAATAGACGTGGTACTGGGAACATACTCCCTACTAAACTGGAGGTAAGACCAGCTAACGCCCCAACAGCTATTACGTATCTCGCCCAAGATAAACCACGCTGATGGAACGCCTCTGGTAATGCAGCATTTCTCTTCAGCTCGTGGTATGGCACAAGCATAGTCAAGGTACAAGCCACACTAGCATAGCCGATAAAACAAAACAGCAGTGTTGAAATGATAGCACTTGGGATAGACTTTGCTGGATTTTTGGCTTCTTCACCGGAGGCTGCAATGACGTCAAAACCGACAAAAGCAAAGAAAGCAGTAGCGGAACCTGCCAAGGCTCCTGAAAAACCATAAGGAAGGAAAGGTGTCCAATTACTTGGTCTGGCATGAAAAAACCCAATCAAAACAATGAAAGCAATGATAACTAGGTTAATGCAGGTCATGGCAGTATTTAACCAAGAAGAGATTCGTACACCAAACGCTAAAGTGACGGATGTTAACAAGCATAAGCCAAGTGATAGAAAATCTGGATATTCACTAATTCCTGGCGTTTTCCATTTGGCAACGTGTTCCATTAAACCATGAGTGATTGCATTATTTGCTAACGAATCAACGAAAGATGTCCAGGCTCGTGCAACAGCTGCTGCACCAATCATGTATTCCAATAAGAGATTCCAACCGACTATAAAAGCAACTAGTTCACCTATTGTGACGTAAGCATAAACATAAGCTGAGCCAGCCTTTGGAACACGTGACCCAAACTCCGCGTAACATAAACCGCATAGTATTGATGCTACAGCTGCAATAAAAAACGATAAAACAACGCCCGGTCCAGCAGTATTTCTGGCAACTTCTCCAGTGACAATATATACGCCTGCGCCCAATGTACTACCTATTCCCAGAAAAGTCAGATCGACAGTATTAAGTACCCTGGGTAACCCTTTAGATAGATTTTCCTCCGTTGCAAGGTCTTTCCGACGAACAAAAGCATATAATGCTGCTCCCATGTTCTTGCTCTCATAAGTTCTACAAAAATATACATATCTGAAACGTTCGGCATAAAATTTAAAATCACTGAACCTAAACTGTACATGCGCAGAAGGGGGTTCATCACAATGGAAAGATTCTGAATAAAAAACAATTTCAGCATGTAACAACTAATAGTTATATTGCAGGAACAAGTAAAAAACGATCATTTAATTAGCAGTAACTTCTACGATAATCTCCCGTTCATCGAAATTTCCTTTGTTTCCTTGAATATTATCAGCTGAACATTTATAAACGCCTGAATCATAGGTTTGAGCATTTGTTATTGTGAGTTGCAATCCTGATACATACTTGTTCCCAGTCGCTAGTGGCTGAAACATCGATTTTCCACGAAATGACTCTGGAAGATAGAAGACGAAAAGAGAAGAATATTTTTTTATAATATCTTTTTATAAAACAACAAACATTATTCTAGAAAAAAAGAAACTTATAATATTGAGATACTTGATGCAGGATTTTTGCTTTGAAAAAATGAGACTAACCGGGAGCGAGTTGTGTTGTGTGTTTTATTTCGATGAACGGGGCTGGCTTTCCGGTGCCATAACATTTGATAACGATTATGTCACCAACAATTTTAGATATTATCGCACTTTCGGGTATGATTTTTGAGACTCTGGCTGGTACTAGATAATACATGAACGAAAGGTAAATAAGTTTATGAAATTATCTTACCCAAGCGAAACGACAAAATCTCAATTGACTGAAATTATATTAAACTCCAATCACTGCATCAACGAATTAAAAAATCGTTTGCATCCATAGCCAGCGCCTTATTAATACTTACATTTGCAATCACCTTCAGATCTTGCACCTTTATAAGAATCACCTCCATTTGGACATAATTTGCAAGACTTTCGTCCATACGAGTCTTGGTATGATCCTGCAGGGCATCTAATACAACCACTACCCCCGTAAAAACCAGTTGATGAATATGTTCCCGGTAGGCACAAAGCTGAAAAAATGTAGAATGGTGGAAGAAAAGAAAGAAACGTGAATGAAAAGATTATGATGCAGCCAAAACAATTGCTGTATTTGAATTCCCCTTTAAATACTTTTTTTCAGTTCCAATGCTTTTAAGATATTTACCTTGGCATTGGCGAACAGATTTGGAGCCAGATACCACTGACGTTGTGCCATCGGGACATTCTTTACATGAAACAGCTCCTTCTTCGTCTTGATAATAACCAACTGGACATTGTTGGCATGTTCCTTCACTAGCGTTTTTACCCGCTGTTCCTTTTGGACATTTTGCTGCACCACCAAGGAAAAAACAGAAAAGGAAAATTCAGATTAGGTGATGTTTGTTAACAGCGAAATCAAAATGTATGTAAAACTGCGTACCACATTTTCCTGTTGTGGAACCAAGATCTAAAACTGTAATGTGACCAGCCGGACAAGTCCCGTTCTTGGGGGTGAAATCTACACAATCTGGTACATCCTGCCATATTCCTTTATCACAACTAAATATTGGAGCACTTGTAACATTTGCTGATAATGTTTTTCCATTAAGACAGGTTATAAATGCGCTTAATCCATTAGATCCACGTGGAAAGAACACTTTAGTACCACCTTCTCCTCCTGGAATATTGTCTCTTGAGCAATATCGAGCTAAGAAAGAAAAAAAATATGTAGTTAGTAGTAACTAAAACACTCTATTGAAAGGAAATATTATATAGGATTTACCTTTCACGTGCACAAAGAATCTGCACACATTTTCATTCCCATAATTATCTCTAGCTGCGTAATAAACGAAATATACTTGCTGTGGTAACACATCATTATTTCGTATATTTTGAATCAATTTCTCTACACCGACGTTATCTTCAAATTTTGGTTCTGGCCAAGACACAAGACCTCTCGTTCCAAGAACGGTAACGTATATATCTTTCGTTGGACAGTTGATAACTTTTGGTGGTTCATTGTCTGAATGAATGAATAAATGAATGAATGAATGAGATGTTGATATAAGGGGAACAAATCATTTCTGATGACTTGGAAAGAAGACACTGAAGCGTTGATGGTAACCTTACCTTTTACAATTACCAGGAACGTACAATGTTCATAGATGAGAGATGTTGAGAAAACCTGCACTGGTTCTGATCTGTGTTTTGCTTGAAATTTGTGTTTTCCAGTTAGAACACCATCAGGAATGGTTTTGTATTTAGTAGAATCAAGATGAATGCTGAGCTTGGAAAGTGGCAAAATTGTAGTTTTTGCACCCAATGGTAGCGCCAGAGTAACATCTTTTGGACACTGCAAATGTTTTTCTAAGGTTTTTTAAAAACATCGATGTAGAACATGTTTATACGACCAAATTAATCAGTAATTAATTGGGCTTCATTGGACGAACGAGAGTTTGAAATGCTTTCTGTACTTGACAAATGTGATATTTTACGTTGAAATGATAATCGTTATAAATCGCAATAACATTAAGTTTTTTTCCCTTCAATATGTTTTAACAAATTTCTTACTGGGCAAGCATTTTGTGTTTGCAAAGCTTCCATCATATGATCCGTTTTGTTGACATGTAATTCGACTTGTTCCAGTGAGATGGAATCCATTGTCACAATAC
This sequence comes from Turritopsis rubra, assembly GCA_039566895.2. Classification (NCBI taxonomy): domain Eukaryota; kingdom Metazoa; phylum Cnidaria; class Hydrozoa; order Anthoathecata; family Oceaniidae; genus Turritopsis; species Turritopsis rubra. The sequence goes on along the minus strand of CM077625.1, from coordinate 13,552,191 downwards.
ATATTGCATTTTTCACCATACTCTGCACCCAATGTTCTGCATGTCGATGGTACCAAGGAACCGTTTATTACTTCTTGTACTTTTCCACAGCGAATACCTGGTAAACAAAATAGCGAGACAGTTGAATATCTTCAGCTTAGAAATCAGTTTTCTATGAAAAACTATAATATGTATTATATGGAAACATACGTTGACAAATAGCTTGGTATCCGCCTCTCAAATCCCAGTTTCCATCTGAGTTGCAATACGCTGTTCGGACAGATTTATCATTAGGTTCAAATCCAGGATTGCATTTAAATGTACAAACATCTCTGTAGTGTTTTTGGCTTCTTCGCATGCAATCAGATGGAATAATGTAACCATTTACTGCACTTTGTAATGCTGGACATAATTTTCCTGTCATTTGAAACAAATGTTAAATAAGCCAAATCTGGTAAAAATGGTGAAAAATGCCAAACTGTTCATATCCAATTGGTGATGGTTGATATAATTGTGATTGATTACCTATGCAATCGCTAGTTTGCTTGTTCTTTATGTAGCCTCTTTTGCAATGACATTCAAAAGAACCTGGCGTGTTACTGCATATCGAAGTTACGTTATCGCAAGAATTTTTATTCGTAAGGCATTCATTAATATCTAAAATGTGATTATCAATGTACTATTGCAACATGCAACAATGTTACTATCTGAAGTTGTTTCATTTCGAAACTGAAGAAATGTTATTTGTTTAATTTAAGTTTCTCCATAAATAACATCATTAAAATGTTAAGGGAAAATTGTGGAAGAAAGAAAAAGTATCAATCATCACAATTACCTAAGCAAGAACGTCCATCAGGGGAAAGGTTGAAACCAGGTGGGCACAGACAATCATAAGAGCCAATATTATTGCGACATGAATGTTGACATGGCCCTTTACCATTATTCATCGAACATTCGTCAATATCTGAAAATATCGTAATTCAATTGTTGTTACTGCATTTTAACGAAGGATAAACTATTTTTCATGAGATTTTTAAAAATTTATTGAATTGTAAATATTGGTGCACCTTTACATGATCTTTTATCGTCATCCAATTGAAAACCTTTCTTACAGTCACACGAATAACTCCCTTGTTGATTTTTGCAAATTTGCTGACAATCGTGATGCCCATGTTCACATTCGTTCATATCTGGTAAACATACAGAATCAATTTATAAACGGCAACAGAAGTAGAACTAGAATCATGTCAACAATTTGCATGAAAATTCGTTTCCCAGTGAAAGGTTGGGCTTTAGTTTATTATACTTGCTCAAATTTGTATACGACTTCCCCCAATTTGAAATAATTCATCAGTAAATAAAGAGCCCCTAAATTTTTACTCCATTTTCTCCCTATTCTCTATTTTTACACAGTAACAATTTAATGTAAAATATTGGCTCCCCCGCAATAAACAAGACTTTGTCACACATTTTTGTTTATTTTGGTAGACAATTTTATTCCAACATTTTCATTCTCAGAAAAAATTATATCGTGTTAATTTTCGAGAATTAGCATATCTGGTGATTTTCTGGCGAATATTTGCGAATTGGCTATTTCCACCAACAATTCCCGTAAGATTCCTTCCCTTATAAGCTTGTTTCCACACCACGAGATTTTGGAAAAAATAGTCTAAATAAATGTTTCCGACGGTTGGTTGTTTGGTGTTGGTTGGTGTTAAGCGGCGATTTTTTGACGCGTGAAATCAAATCTTAAGGTAACAATATTCGTGAGAAATATCAAATATTGCAAACAGGACAAAAAGGAAAGAAAATAGCCATATGTACGTAATAATCGATACATTAATAATGTTTTTAGAACTTCTTCTCTAAAATTTGCCTTATCTCCCTTTGTAGAGATACCATCTGGAAACTTTTGATGTTGCAGATAATTTTCCACCATCAACGTGGAAAATTATTTTTTCTTCGGCCATTTTTTACATGGTAGTAAATAACGACAACATCAACAATGAATTTGTACAACCATGTGGAAATCTTCGAATGCAATATCGAGTCAGGCGATGAAGGCATATTGCATTTCAAGGGAGTCGTTATTTACCGAACAAGTCATTATTTACCGGTAAATTTTGGCTGGGGAATCATTATTTTAAGGGAGTCATTATTAACCGTTACACCGGCCTAACCGATAGTTTATACTGGCATTATATTTGAAAAGATCACGGTTAAAGCTTCACAGACAAACATCTAACGCTGGCCCATTTCAGTTTCGATTTTTCTTTTAGATTTCCTTTTTAAGAGTTTATAGAAAAGCCTATTGCAAACCACACCCAATATTTGTTATGGGCGTTCCGGATCGTTCAAAACATACACATACACATAAACCATATCATGTAAATGCAGACAACAAATCTTGTAAGATAATGTTATGAGAAAGAAAGAAATAGAACTCTTGACGCTCTTGATCATACCTACGCAGGTGTGTTTGTCAGCATTGAGCTTTAGTCCAATTGGACAAGAACATTTATATGATCCATGCAGATTAGTACAAGATCCATTACATCCGCCATTTTTAAGTTTGCATTCATCAATATCTAGAAATTAGACACGTGGTGAGAAAAATACACTGAAGAAGTTATTTTAATGTATTTTCACACCTGCACATTTAAAAGACGTGATTGGTTTAAACCCTGATAAGCATCTGCATGTGTACGATCCAGGCTCGTTTGCGCATGTAGTTGTCGTTAGATCGCAATCGTTCTGTCCATTACTGCATTCATCAATATCTAGAAAAGGTTGGGAAGTGGGAAGAAAAGGTGTTTCTACAGAAAATCCTTTTTATCGTTTCTTACCTGAGATGGATTGATGATTGCGAGTGGAATGAAAATTGATCTACCATATTCCATAGTTCATTACCTACCTTCACATGTATGATTATCACGTGCTAATTTGTAACCATGATTACAAGAGCATCTATATCCTATAAATTGGTTTTCACACAAATGTTGGCAGCCGTCAGTCTGTTGTCGACATTCGTCTATATCTAAAAGATTGGTAAGAAATCATTGAAATAAACAACCCGCCAAGGTAGATAGATGCAAACGAGTTATTGCCGGAAATCTATTATTGCGGGATATTAATAATATCGGATTAAGAGTTAATCAAAAAAAGTGGTGGAGTACAGTGTCATGAAATTTCTGTTAAAAACTTAAGTGTTAATTAGGTCATTTGCACGTTTTTCTTTTATAGTCTTAATGACCTTACTCTCCTCCATAAATTTTGACTAGGTTCTAGATCTGCTTCTGATTATGGGATGGTCATAAATCTCCAAGAATAACAAAGGTTATATTATTACTGCAAAAACATTTTCTGAAGTAAAACCCTTTAATTTCTGTTTTTAGGAATAAACAAATGTTCTATCAATGCATCATGTTCAAGCCTACATCACCATACATGAAAAGATGTGCCATAAAACATGTTTCCTCTGGGTTGATGAAATTTCATTAATCACGGCTGTTGCAGAAAGCAGTTTAGATGGGCCCCTTACTTGCAAATGCCTTAAATATAAAGGACCAACTTAGTGAGGCTAGCTATGCAAAATATCTAAATGTTGTTTACGCCAGACGATAGTGAAAGAACTGTTGTCACTGGTCAACCTCATTTCCATGCCTTTATGCGAACAAACCAAGCCGCGTTGGTTTGGTTTCTGTTTTGGCATTTAAATTGTGAACTTCATAAAATCGAAAATATATTGTGATCCAGGAAGAATGCATAACAATTTTCTTGATTTGGCGCTTGGCCAGAGGGGAAAATAAATTGATAATGCATGACGTCACTATTCTGTCTGCCAATATTATAGTCAAATTGTTTCTGCAGCTTACCAAAACAGCGATAATACTCAAGTTTTCTTCTCTGAAGACCAGGATGATTACATTCGCATTTATACCAACCAGGAGTATTAACACATTTAGTTGTTAGCACCTGACAATTATTATATCTTTTACTACACTCGTCGATATCTAGATTATAGAATGGTAAGATTCAAGTTCCATAACTCTGCTTTGTTGGAAAGGTCAACAGGTCAGGTCAACATGTGCAACCACCTGTTACATATTCAAATTGCTTTTTACTGTGGGGATTTAGAGACTAACAAATTATCTAGTTGAGCGGCTGAAGCAGACATGCGGCTTCCGTAGCACTAGTGGGGGCTCTAGAACCACCGACGCAGGACCCTCATTGATAACAGTTCGATCAGAACTGAAGTGGGTAAACATTTATAAAATAAGTAAATAAATTTTTTTGGTACTGTGGTTAGCGGGGATACAAAAATATCTGATCACCTAAGAATGTATTTTTATGATGGTAGAATTTTGGGGAATCCGAATTATTTTTGTTTGAGCCTTTCTTACCGAAAGGAAGTAGGAAGTAGGAAATCATAAAAAAGTTAATTACATAAAGAACAAAAAGTTTTGTCAAAGGAATTTCGGACGATAAACTTCGGACAACTCTGATGAAAGGAGTTTATTTTGCTGTTAGGGAAATCTTATTTTATGATGAGATCTGACAGACTACAAAAGTTTCGCAAACATAAAAAGAAAATTCTTCAAAATTTTAGTGTACTATATAATACGACAGTAGTTAATGCAGGCATTACAGATGGACATACATTTTAACGAATTTGTCGGACACAAAAATGAAATTTTCTTGAGGTGACGAAATTGTCCGAAACATTATTCGTCCGGAATTTTTGTGGGTCCGAAAGTTGGTCGCACCGAAACTTTTCGTTCTTAATGTATGCGATTTCGGGCCAAAACGGGATAAGTACTCATAAGTACTTTTGCCGGTCTTTATATTGGCGTTATGTTTGAAAATTCCACGGCGAAGTGCTCTAAGTCAAACATCTAACGCGCTGGCCTATTTAACACCAAGTCATGAACATTAACGCCAATTAAGGGCCGACGTAAAGAGGGCCAATAAGGTTTCTTAAATCTACGCCCTCTGGAACAAGTCCAAAAACAAATGAACGCCCCTGGCCCCTTATCAGAGAAAAATAAATCGGGGTAAAAAATAGTCGGGGGGAAGTGAAGTTGAGGAAAAATTTCCCTGATATATATTACTACTACACTTTAGATGGATGTCAATCAAGTGCAATAATTTCATTTTACTGCTGAATAAGTGCTGTCATTTATATATCAATTTACAAGGTAAGACCATTCTTGAACTTCTGTTTGTAAATACCGTATTATAGCTTAGTTACCATGTTCCGCCTCGTTTTCAATATCAAACTTTAACATCTCTACCGGGAATTGACTATTTAGTTATAAAATCAGTAAAACAATGAATTGCATCAAAACGAAGCGGAACATGTTTATTAGGCAATAGTACAGTGTTTAAACAGAAATTAGAGAAAGGTCTATCCGAAAAAAAATAACAATAACATTTTCAACATAAAAACATTAGCCAATATATCTCAGCCAATTTTGATAAAGGCGTACCCACCACAGCTAATTCAAAAATTCATTTACACATGATGATATGAATATATAAGTCATAGAAATGCTTGCCAATCATTTACCTGTACAGTTCCTGCCATTCTGCGCTACTTTAAAACCAGCTTGACACAAACAAGCAGGTCCTGTTGGACGATTGACACACTTGTATTCACAAGGATTCTTCTTTGCACAAAAGTTTTTTTGCTCTATAAACCAAATATAAAAAAGACAAGAATAAATCATTTTTTTCGTATTAAAGCAGGAACGTGTTTTGTGAACCATGGGTACCTAAGCATCCAAATATTTCCATTCTTAAGCAGGCCCTTAGGAACCATCCACGAGATGTGATTTTGATCAATATACTCGATGTGATAATATTGACATTTGCTCGACTTATATCATTTATGTGTTTGGGACCAGGAAAATCCTAGAAAAGACAAAAAAAGAAACTGTTCGAAAGATATTTCAAAAGTAGCAATTTCCAATTATTTCAAACTCCTCAAAACTCCTCCCCTTTCTTCTTGTATTGAGCTTCTGGATTAAGTTTTACATTTGTTTTTATGAGTATTTTTCACTTACTCTGCCTAAAAAAGGTCTATCGAAACCCAACCAATCATAAAAGATTTCAAATCTTGATATATGTTCACCACCACCATGCCTTCCTTGAATAGCAACCTGTGTGATTCGATATACATCACTGAGGTTGACCTAATGAAAGAAATTACCAACATTATCTTAACTAATTTTAGTTACGATGCAAGGTAACAGTATGCAGCCCTTTTGTTCTGAAACTAATAAAAGTACAGCAAACATACCCTGATCCAAGGATAAAAATCCCACAAACTACTGCACCATGCCCCACCCGCGCTGCTTTTATTTAGCCGTGCGTAACGAGGTTCGAAATTTCTAATGCAGAAAGCAATCTTGTAAGTATAATGAATCACCATAGAAAAGAAGAGTAGGGAACATAAAAAACGCACGTCGTGTGTGAAGAAGCTGAGAGTTGCCAATCTTTGATTCTGCCATCACTAATACCTAAAGCTTTTGGATATGCACAATCTACAGAATAATTGATGAAGAAATAATGATGTTATTTCTCAGTCTACTTTAAAAAACAATGGACAAATGATGCAAGTCCAAGCATATCATATATATTTACCTTTGCAATGAATGTCCACAAGAAAAAGTACAATAATAACTAGCAGTTTGGTAATCCAATACATCGAGATATAAAATGCCATGACAATAACGTTTGTATATTTTTAACGTGAATTAACAGATTCCCAAAAGGAATTTTCGTTTGTTTAGAAGAGATTAGATAAAATGGCGTGTTGGTTTCATCTGTCAGCTGGCCAAACAGAAATGAGGATTCGAAAAATAATTCTTTCTTTGTATACTGAGGTTCAAAAGTTGACAACCATATTACATATTGGAAAAAAACAGCGGCAAGAGTTCACTACATCAGAGTTCACTTCATTTAGAGCCGTTCCAATATTTAAATACCGTACAACTTGGAAAATTGTTACCCGTTTCATCGTCGTCATGTCGCTCATTGAAGTTATAGCAATGATAACAGTAAATAAAAAAAAAGAGGTTTATTAAATATATTGGACCAAAGATTAAAAAATCTGTTCTTATGGAACGTTTTTCGGGCACGCTGGAGGATAAGGGTATCAGAAAGGTTTTTTACAGAGTCGACTATTTTCACATGGTGAAGGCTCTATGATAAGTTAAAAAGGCGTATGTTTTGAAAAACACCTTTTGCAGGATTGAAATATTATTTAACTAGATGCCCAAGTAAAAAGTTTTTACTGGTTCATTCTTCTGTGAGTTACATTTGCGACCGTGCTCCTCTCAATCTCTCGAGCTCGACAAACTGTTGACGACCAACACTTACGGAGATATGATCGTTCAAAGATCATACTGCCGTCATGACGTCACAAATGCCAGTCCCCAATTATTTGCCACATATTAGGACACGTAGCCAAAATGTAAAACTCCATCTTGCCTCAGTTTTCCCCTTTGGTGTTATCGAGATTTTTGCCTTTAAACTTGGATACTTTTTAGATATGCAATGCAATGGTTTCACAATGACTCAAGAGTATACCATGTGTGTGTGGACATAGATGCGCATCTATGCGCGCTCCTTATGAAGAAAGGCAACAACGCGATGTTTACGCGACATTTATCGTGTTTTGCGTAGCTTACATCTATGAAACTTCAATAAGAATTTCGTTTTAACTTCAGATCGAACTAGCAATTCCCTAATTGTGTGGTAAAGCTGAAATCTGAGTGTTATTATTTCCTCGTGATTTTTGAGAAAAAGTCCTGATTGCAAATATTTCTTCCATATCTAGAGGAGAGGCGAGAATTTTTGATAATTTCAAAATGCAATAAAAACAAGCCGCCATGCATTATTTTGAAACTGTGTATTACCTCTCAAATAGTTTCATTTCCTATAGGGATTCGATATCATGTTTTACTGCCTGTGTTGTCTAAATATATGAATACACAAGAAAGTGAAATTTAAGGTTACTTTATTTCATCGTTCATTTAGTAGAGACCTCTACAATAATCTCCCGTTCATCGAAATTTCCTTTGTTTCCTTGAATATTATCAGCTGAACATTTATAAACAGCTGAATCATAGGTTTGAGCATTTGTTATTGTGAGCTGCAGTCCTGATATATGCTTGTTCCCCGTCACTAGTGGCTGCAACATCGATATTCCACGAAGTGAATCTATAAGGTGTAAAAAAAGGAATATTAAAAGAATGGACTACCATCCTTTCTCCATTCCCCATCCATCATGTGCCTACCATTATGGAAAACTGGTTAGAAAAGGCATAATTCAGTAAGATCTTTTAATTCAGTTCATTAAGTTATGTGTCTAAATCATGACAACAATTCCTATATTATTGAAGCAGTATCCAATTAGAAGTGAAAAAAAATTCACATCTACTTACCTGGGGCAAGTTGTGTGGCATTTTTTATTTGAATGAACGGGGCAGGATTTCCAGTACCGTAACATTTGATATTGATTGTGTCGCCAACAATTTTAGATACTATCGCACTTTCGGGTATGATTTTCGAGACTCTGGCTGGTACTAGAAATATGTGAATAGATGTAGAATCCCAAGAATAGGAAGTGTTTTTGGTCAAATCAAGGATAGTCTATCTATAACCTCAAAATGACGAGTGCCATCCAAGAAATGAAAGTAAATATTACAATATCTGAGTGATTCAGAATTAGATTCAGATAATCGCAATTTCTCAATCTTTTTTAAATACCACCACAACGACAATATGTCCGAGCTATACTTACATGTGCAATTGTTTTCAGATTTTGCACCTGTGAAAGAATCACCTCCATTTGGACATAATTTACAGGATCTTTGACCATGCAAATCTTGATATGAGCCATCAGGACATGCAGTGCAACCCGTATCTGGATTGACGCCGTATATTGAATAACCACCTGGTTGGCATAAAGCTGCAATATTAAAGACTTTTTAATTAAATGAAATCGCCTACAATCAAACACCACGTGTCATAAGATTTCGTGTGGCAGCCATACCTTGGCATTGCTTCAAAGACTTCGAACCAACCATTGGTGAGGTTGTACCATCGGGACATTCTTTACATGAAACAGCTCCTTCTTCGTCTTGATAATAACCAACTGGACATTGTTGGCATGTTCCTTCACTAGCATTTTTACCCGCTGTTCCTTTTGGACACTTTGCTGCACCACAAGAAAAAAACAGAAAAGGAAAATTCAGATTAGGTGATGTTTGTTAACAGCGAACTCAAAATGTATGTAAAACTACGTACCACATTTTCCTGTTGTGGAACCAAGATCTAAAACTGTAATGTGACCAGCCGGACAAGTCCCGTTCTTGGGGGTGAAATCTACACAATCTGGTACATCCTGCCATATTCCTTTATCACAACTAAATATTGGAGCACTTGTAACATTTGCTGAAAATGTTTTTCCATTAAGACAGGTTATAAATGCGCTTAATCCATTAGATCCACGTGGAAAGAACACTTTAGTACCACCTTCTCCTCCTGGAATATTGTCTCTTGAGCAATATCGAGCTAAGAAAGAAAAAAAATATGTAGTTAGTAATAACTACAACACTCTATTGAAAGGAAATATTATTTAGGATTTACCTTTCACGTGCACAAAGAATCTGCACACATTTTCATTCCCATAATTATCTCTAGCTGCGTAATAAACGAAATATACTTGCTGTGGTAACACATCATTATTTCGTATATTTTGAATCAATTTCTCTACACCGACGTTATCTTTAAATTTTGGTTCTGGCCAAGACACAAGACCTCTCGTTCCAAGAACGGTAACGTATATATCTTTCGTTGGACAGTTGATAACCTTTGGTGGTTCATTGTCTGAATGAATGAATGAATGAATGAGTGCTTACTTCATTGCATTAAAACATATAACTTCGAATAAAAATTTCCTCAAAGTTATACTTAATACTATGCGGAAAGAAAATCTGAAGTTTTACCTTTTACGTTTACTTGGAATGTGCAAGAATCGTAGAAACGTGATTTAGATATAACCTGAACTTGTTGTGATCTGTGTTTTGCTTGGAATTTATGTTTTCCAGTTAGAACGCCATCAGGAATGGTTTTGTATTGACTAGCGTCAATATGAACACTAAGCTTCGAAAGTGGCAATGTTGTCTTACTTGAACCCAATGGGAGTACCAAAGTCACATCTTTTGGACATTGCAATCGTTTTTCTGAAAAGAAGGTTTATAACTGAAAGATAAGCTTAACCCATTTGAATAATGACTGCCCGAAGGAAGTCGCTTTATCTAAAGTAGCTTATCAAAATTAAGTGTGGCAATTTCTGAATGAGAAACAGAGAACTATGTAATGAAATCAGACGAGCAAACGCATCAATATCCAAATTTTTCTTCACTTCTGTGAACTAATCAACTCACCGAAGACTATTTGAAGTATTATTTGACATGATGATTTTAAGCTTAGAAAATAAGCTCGAAGGAGGAACGTCGAGTCAATCGTTCGTGATAGCAAAAGTTTAACTTAGCCATTCATTACTGCGATGTTATCAAAATTAATTTTATCTTACTTAGCAAGCATTTTGTGTTTGCAAAGTTTCCATCATATGATCCGTTTTGTTGACATGTAATTCGACTTGTTCCAGTGAGATGGAATCCATTGTCACAATACATATTGCATTTTTCACCATACTCTGCACCCAATGTTCTGCATGTCGATGGTACCAAGGAACCGTTTATTACTTCTTGTACTTTTCCACAGCGAATACCTGGTAAACAAAATAGCGAGACAGTTGAATATCTTCAGCTTAGAAATCAGTTTTCTATGAAAAACTATAATATGTATTATATGGAAACATACGTTGACAAATAGCTTGGTATCCGCCTCTCAAATCCCAGTTTCCATCTGAGTTGCAATACGCTGTTCGGACAGATTTATCATTAGGTTCAAATCCAGGATTGCATTTAAATGTACAAACATCTTTGTAGTGTTTTTGACTTCTTCGCATGCAATCAGATGGAATAATGTAACCATTTACTGCACTTTGTAATGCTGGACATTTCTTCGCTACAAAGAAACAAATGCATTTGTGAGTTTTGGGACTTTACTGCAATTAAAATGGAAGTTTTAATTTGTGGTCAGTTAAATAACGCCCGAGTTTTAAATGAATTTACCCGAACATAAACCGGTTACAGGATCTTTTTCATACCCAGGATTGCAACGACATTCATAGGAACCTTGAGTGTTGATGCATTTTGAAGTTCCGATATCACAATCATCAACTCGTGTTTGACATTCATCGATATCTAAAGATGAAGCATTAAAAATCCAAAGCGGAAATTATCAGTATTTACTTGTCGAATGTTTTAGAAAGATATTTTCAAATTTACCTAAGCAAGAATGTGCATCCGGGGAAAGGGTAAAACCAGGTGGACAAAGACAATCGTAAGAACCAATATTATTGCGACATGAATGTTGACATGGTCCTTTACCATTATTCCTCGAACATTCGTCAATATCTGCAATTGAAATCCAAGAGTGAGTGATAGGCAAAATAACGGAAATGTCACGTTTTAGCATAATATCTTACACATCAAATGAAAGTATACTAAGATCTCAGCTAAGTTATAAATATGTTCCCTAAATTCGGTGATAGATCATTTATATTTGAACGCGAAATATTACAAACTCTATTGGTAGTGATGTCTTTATGTCTACAAGAGCAACTGGGAGCAACGAAATAGCATTCAATAATTGCTATTTTTCATACCTTTACACGATTTTCCATCTTTTTCGAGTTGATACCCTCTGTGACAATCACATGAAAAACTTGCGTATTGGTTTATGCAAATCTGCTGACAGCCGTGGGATGGTTGTGAACATTCATTGATATCTGTTAATTATGATAAATATATATATTTTATAATTAATTGCGTGTATCTGTTTGTTGGCATTTCTTGACGAACAGTTGCCTTATGGAACCAATGTGAAACTAAGTATATTAGTAACCAGTTTCCAAACTCTACAAGTAACGGATCGAGGGGGTGGGGTGGGGTGGAGGGTGGTGAATTAAAAAATTGCTTTACCTATGCATTTATGTTGGTCAGAATGCAATAATGTTCCAGCGGGACACGAACATTTATAAGACCTATAATTGTTGGTACACGTTTCTTCACAGCCGCCATTTTTTACACTGCATTCGTCGATATCTATATAACATGAGGTTTTTCATTGTAAATAAAGCTGTTCAAAGATGAAAGAGACAAAACAATTTAAAACTTTTAAACATTTTTATGTGATCATGGCTCACGTAAGAATAGAAAGTATGTCTGTAAGAAGCTTTCTTTGTTATTGGTATTTTGTTCAACATGTCAAGAATTTCATGTTTTAAAACTTGTTATAAAACTTGCCTGTACAATTATAGGATGAAATATGCCTCAACCCTGATAAGCATCTGCATTTGTACGATCCAGGCTCGTTTGTACACGTGGTTGTTGTTAGATCACAATCGTTCTGTCCATTACTGCATTCATCAATATCTAGAAAAGGTCGGGAATAAAAGAAAATGATATAAGGAAACAAGCTAACCTCGTAAACGGGGATTGGGACTAATACTAACCTATGCATGTGCGATTGTTACGTGACAGTTTGAAGCCATAGTAACAAGAACACTTGTACGTTTTGTAGAGGTTTCTGCAAATGTGATTACATCCACCTTTTCCATAACTACATTCGTTTTTATCTAAAATAATGACCGGTTGTTAAGCAATATCTCAAAGTATACTTGAAGCAAGTCACAAATTGGGAGTAAAGAAAGAGATTTTCTTGATATTAACTAAGTTACTGTTGCTAAGGTAATATACTTCCAGCAACCATTCACATATTTCCTTCCAATGACTTCCCTAAAAACTTAAGTCAAACTGACAATTAGAGAACACAAGCTTACCAAAACATTTCTCAAAATACGGATTTCTTTTCTCGAGACCAGGATGGTTGCACTCACATTTATAATAGCCGGGTGCATTGACGCAATCTGTTGTTTTGACGTCACATCTATCTTTCCCTTCTTTACATTCATCAATATCTAGATTGCAAATAATCCCCAAATCAGAAATTATAGAATACTTGTTCGTAACTTTAAAAATATAATATATGTAGGTTCAGTTTACACGCTTTGTTTTAAATTCACTAAACCATAAGAACCAACGTACGTACGTTTCTTTCTCCCTCAAAGAGAAAGGTAGTTATAGGGAGTTATGAGGACTTTCTGTTTCCTTGATATATCAAAATAGCATCACTTAAGCACCAAAGTATGCTCAAAATGGCAAAAACAGAAGCACCAATTGAGCACGGTCGATTTCACCGGTGACTATAAAAAAATCTTGTAAGGTCAAAATTCTCATGTAACATCCCCTATCAATGGCACGCAGTACAATGATGTGTTTTTATCAAGAACTATATTAATTTTTTTACCTATTGATCAGACGATAGAAATTTTTACGAATAAAAAATTCAGCAAAGAAAACTATTACCTGAACAATGTCGACGGTCATTTGCCAATCTAAAGCCTGGTTTACATTTGCAAACAGCTTCTGTTACACCATTGACACACATGTGTTCACAAGTATTGTTTTTTGCACAAAAGTTTTCACTGTCTAGAAGTAGGAAAAAAGTTCTTTAGTAAATAGTGTTGAATTAGCTTTCACCCAAGGAGTTATCGTTTACCTTGGCATCCGTAAATTTCCATTCTCAAACAAGGAATTTGATGCCATTCGACAGGTTTTATAACGATAGCGGATGTTGTTACCGAGATTGTTGATCGTCTAATATCCGTCGCGTATGTTGGACCACGGAACTAAATCAAATATTTTTGTGTATAGCTCATAACATTGGTTTCAACCAACATCCTTTACTTTTATTTTGAAAATTTATTTTGATATATTTGTTACACTTACGAGTTGCTGTCTACCTGTAGTGATAAAGTTTTCCATTTTTTTCATACAAAATCTTGTAGCTTTTGACGTATTGACCACCGTTGCTACCCTTTTTGCCCTGCATGGCAATCTTCGTGATGCGAAAGGTTCCGTTTAAATTGATCTAAAATGAAAAGTCATAATTCCAAAAAAATCATAATTATGACGTCACACTAAATCGAGAAATTATAAACCTTACACCTTATTCGCTCCTCACGCCAGCTCCTTTTACGCCGGTCTTTATTGGGCGTTATTTTTGAAAAATCACGGTCAAATTTTCACAGACAAACATAAAGCCGACCCTTTTAACGTCAAGTCATGAAAATCAACGCCTTTAAGATCCGGCGTAAAAAGGGCCAAGAAGGTAGTATTTTCCCCTCACCGCCGCTTTCGCTACGTTTCTGATCTAATAATTACGTGAGGCATACAACCGTCTTACAGCCGCATAAGCTCCAACCAAGATGCTTTGAAGGGATTATCGTAACGCACGAAATCGTCAGATTACCTCAGATGATAAGAAACCATTTTAAACACTCACCTTTATCCATGGATTGGTATCTTTACCATCACTACACCAAGCACCACCACCAATTTGTTTGTTCAGACGGGCATAACTAGGTTCGTGATTTCTAATATGAATGCATGTGTGGAGTTTTATATAACAAGAACTCTATGTAACGTTCGTGAAATGATACTACTAGAAAATTACTTTAAAGACGACGACGCTATAAATTGCCAATCTTCTATTTTTCCATCACTGATACCGAGAGCGTTTTGAAACACGCAAGCTGAAAATAAATAAAAATGTCAAGAAAATCTACCATGAAAAGTCAGTAAGAACGGCAACTTTACTTTTAAAACTAGGAAATCCTTACAGACAGAAGGATATCTGCATATCAATAGACAATATAAAGAAGAAGAGAAAGCTTGCTTTTAAAGACATTAATGGCCTTGTACACTTTTATGTAAGGAATGCAGGCTAAAATTGATCACCTGGAGGGTTTTCAGATTTGTAAAACCTCTTTCCTTCACCCTTCCACCTATAATAGACTCATTTAGATGAAAAGAACCATGTTGTTCATCATAAACACATTGTTAGCCCGTTTTAAACCAACATGATTGGAAGAAAATCCTAAAGTGCCAAGCAACTAATTAAGCAACTTGACGTCTGAAAAAAGGTCCTCCTCTCTTAGCAGTCTAAGGCCTGATCCTCACTTTAAGGTTGTTTATAAGAAAACGTATAGCCTATTCTTTAGTTCATCAACAACTAATTAATATCTGTCCGAAATTATTTCCTGCGGAACGTTTTCGAATAGTATTATTTATTATCATTTTTTGCAGTAATTTTTATGGAAATAAATTTAAACTGCGGAAAATAAATCCTGTCCCGCTTTGATTATTTCATGTAACCTCGCGGGACAAAAAGCACCCTTAAGAACTTTTGTCTCCTCTAAGCCTGTCTTCCATATAACCAACCCCTAAAGGTGTCAAAGTATGCGATAAACTTTGAAAACACAGGCAAGGTATAAAGAATAACATTAGATTTATAATAAAAACACAATTTCTTTCTGTTCCTATAACGCATGAGCTTTTTCCAACAAATTTAGTTCCCAGCTTCAGTACGCAATCATCAACAAGAAAATGATTATTTAGTAATGAAAACAAATATTATCAACAATACTTTCAGAAAATTGTTGCTTATCCGATTATTAACTAAAGGGGGAGTCTACACGGTATACGATTTTTGTATTAAGAACAAAAAACACTTTATGACGAGATCTGGACAAGCGTTAAAAAGTGGAAATAGTCAATAAATCACAGATTGGAATCGGTAGAAAGAAACAAACTGAAGTTACAAATAGGGTTGGGTTTTTTTGGCACAGAAAAGAATTAAATTTTGCAACAATTAATTTTCCCATGAATGACCATGACACACTTCAGTTTGCAGACATCGGCATAAAAAAATTCTTCAAAATTTTGGCGTCAGTCAATCCCCTTCAAGTATACTTTAAGGACAGTGCAAAAATAAAAAGTTTGGGCATGACAAACTTTCGAACACACCAAAATTTCGAGGAATAATGTTTCGGAGAAATTTTTCAGTATACGAATTCAGTATACTACAAATCGTATCGTGTAACACTTAAAATCGCACAGAAAACAGTTGCTACAAATCGCATACGATTTTTCAATGAGCCAAAAAATGATAATTTCACATGATTACAAGTTGCACAACCCATCTGAAAATTTATAGTTGACAGATAGATAATTCGGGGATGGTTTTTCCAATATCGCGACACTTCTCCAGTATTTCAAATCAAACTTTACAGGAGTACGCCTGGTCAACGTTTATACGAGTTTGTGAGGCTTTTCATTAACTGATTCTTCAGCTATGTCGTATAATAAAATTCTTCTTACTTCTACCCACACCACCTGATTATGTCGATGGAGGTTACCGTTGGCTTCACATAAATGTGTGGGGATAGTTTCAAGTTCGGAAGTGATGCGAAGCCTTGTCGTTCAATCGTCTATTTCTTGTCAATTTCTCAGAGACAAGAAACCATGGAAAAGGGGCTGAGCAAGGCCCCCTATCCCTATCAGATAAAGAAAATCTCAAAAATCTAGAAACTTTAAAAAAAGATTCGCAATTTTAATCATGATTGTTGCTGATAAGGTAGGCTGCATTTCTCATGAGTCATTCGATTAAGCAGGGGGTGAGTCATTCGATTAAGCAGGGGTTGAGTCATTGATAAAATGTCAAGAGATTCACTTTTTTTCTCGTGAGGAACAACATAAAAACATTACGACATAAACTGGAAGAAGTTCGTTACCTGCTTAAGCGAGTTGATTTTATCGATTCGAGTAAATTTCATCCAAGGTTATTTTTTTGGTAACAAAAAAAAGTAGAAAGCATAGGTGAAAAAAAAATACTTGTTTTTCAGCTATTTACTACAGGTACTGCAGTTACTTAGATATCATCATATATATTCACCTTGACATTCGGCCAAAAGAAAATAAATCGCAAGTAAGCACGCAGTGATCATTTCTTCAATCTTTTACTTCGTACAACATACAGAGAACATTTGAACAACTATTATTCTCCTGAAGTATTTGGCTGAGCTTTTGTTTGTCCAGTTGTCCAGTCTACCGGCTTTTTTATTCTGTCCTCCAGTACAAACGCTCATGGTATTTTAAATTTAATGTTGACACCATCTGTAACCCTGTTCAAACATCCATAGAAAAAAAATAAATAAGGAAATAATAATTTATTGAACGTTAAAAAAAATATTGGAAAAGATTCGTTTGGCACAATTTACGTACAAAAATTCCACAGTGTTATTGAATTGTCGCATCTGCCTGCTACAAGTAAATCCTTTCGTGAGTGCATGCTGGAAACATCAGCTTTAAACGTATCCAAATTTTCAAGAAATTTTGTTTTTCTATCCGGCGTATATGCCCGAACACTGCCGTTTAAGGATCCGACAACAACACAACCCCGGTAGTTACATAGCGTTGTCACTTTATCTTTCTTCCAAAGTTGAGTTGAATTGAGCAGTGTAAATCGATCGTTGCTTGCGTCAAACATATAAAATGAGCCATTCATTCCACCTACTCGTAAATAGGCGAAGCCTTGTTCATGTCCCATGCTCATGCAAAGCACTGTCGAATCGATACGAATAGTTGTAAATATTTTTCCAGCACGTCTGTCATAAACACCTATTGTTTTATCTTCACTACCGGACAATATGAATTTATCTGTGATCTGAAGACACAACACAGACCTTTTGTGGTGCAATGATTGAAAAACAACAGAGTGTGAACGGGGATCAAACATTCGTACAGTTTTGTCAAAACAACCAGTGACGTAGGCATTATCATGAACACATAAGTCCAAAATGGCAGCAGGATGATATTTATAAACATTTTGACAAGATTCTGTGTTCAGATCCCAAGTTCGTACCGTATGATCCCATGATCCTGTAACGATTTCGTTTTCTTTGTTTTTGTCACCGTCCATTGTCCAAACCCAGCCCTTAAAGTTGATATTATATTAGATCCTTCCAAAATAATGCCCAAGACAAAAAAAAAAGAAGACTAAATTGCTCCCTCTACCGCTTACCTTGTGACCTTGAAGAACACTAACATTATTGGCTGAAGTTTGTTCTCCGTCATTTTCTATAAAACTTTTTATATCCCAAACCAAAACTGTACGATCACGTGATCCTATAATGTACATTAATAATGAAGTTATAACAAACTATTTTATCAACATAGCGGGTGTGCCAAAAAAAAAAAATAAAAAAAAAAAAAAAAAAAAAAAAAACGCTCCCAAGATAGAATTAACTTTTTGTTTTTCTGAATTAATACGAAAGAAATGTTTTACAACCAATTTCATGAGATTTTAGACAGAGAGTTTGGGACGAAAAGGTTAAAATATAAAAATATATTGACTGAGGTGCTGTTTATATGAGAAACGACCACCCGTTTGTGAATTTTATCTCGCGTTTATATGAAGCGAGCTGGCCCGCTTGCCGGGCTGAAATTCTTTTACGCACGTGGCCTTTTATTGTAATTACTACGGACACCAAAAAAATATTCTCACCCCATTGCCAATGTAGCGGACACCAAAAGGACATTGTTGGATAAAATATTGTTTCATTGTTTACGCCATCCCGCTTGTTAATAGTTTATATGAGAAAATCGCCAGCCCGTTTGCGGAAATCTCGGCGAAAACTAGTGAGATCTCGCTTTACGGGCTTGCTTATGTGGCAATGGTGTAGTGGCGGCACCTTCGGTTTTCACCAGTGCGGTTGGGTTTCAAGCTCTGTTGCGGAAAATGGAATCGATAATCCACTCCGATGCGCTTTGAGAGCAGCGTATTCAGTCCATTGGGAGCCATTGGCTGACCGCATGCTTGCCAGTGCGCAAGTTAGAGCAATGCTAAACGTATCTCTAGCGGTAAGTTAACTAACAAGTTGACTGTCGGAGGGGATGAAGAGCCATTGAGATAAATGGATATGCCACAAGGACATTAGAACTTCCCGTTACTTACTTACTTTAACCCGCTTTTCCATATAAATCCAAAAAAAACTTTTAGTTGAAATGACCATAAAGCTGAGATCTCACTAAGCGGGCCAGCCCGTTTCTCATATAAACAGCCCCTAAGAACAATGCTCTGCCTCAATCTAATTGCCCTTTCCATTATAGTCTCTCATTAAATAAAAATAAATTTGAGAACGCAAAAAAACATGCCGCAAAGACGCTTAAAATTACCAAAATCGCAAAAATAAATGTCGCAGTATTCGGAAATTTCGAAATATTTTTACGTGACGGTTGTAAAACCTGTAAAAACTTGAAAAAAGAAGATTTTTAGACGCGACACTTTGATTAAACATTTTGAAAAGTTTGAGATTATAGTAAAAATATTGAAAAAATCACCACTTAAACCCTCTCGTGACAAATAATAACACAGAATAAACACAATCAAAGGCACCAAATGCAAAAAAAAAAAAAAAAAAAAAAAAAAGGCGCAAATGTTCTTGACTGTGCATTTCAATAGTTCTGAGGAGGCGTTCATTCACAAACATAAATGGCGCAAATCTGTTTTTGTTTTTTTTTGACTGTTGAATCGCATTTATTCCTGCCCGCGAAAATTTATATCCTTCAAGTACTCAGAATTTCTTGAGAATACCGAGACTCAGCTTAAAATATATATTCTTAGATTTCTTATAAAAATAATGATATCTATGATATATTTAACATATAAATACAAACTTACTACATTAACTGATTGCATTACCTGATACACATACACAACCAGAAACTGGAATATGCACTGCATCAACAGAACCATAATGTCCAGTTAACTGTTTGGATTTTAGTTTCACACCTTTCTTTTCTCTATTTGTCCAATGTTTATTAATATCTTCATAGCTGAAACAAACATTTTTCCAATCGTCAATATAGGGTAGATCATCAATTATTTGATGTTCTTTCCACTTCAAACCAAACAATGCCTTCCAGATTCCATCAACACAAAGAAACTCGTGGAATTGTTTACATGTTAAAATTACAGTTTGGTATAATGTTTTAACATCGATGAAACTGAAAATCTCGAGCAGTACTTCTGGTGGTAGGTCAAATATACCAACTGATGAACTAGCATCATTAGACATTGTTAACACCTCGTTAAACTAAACAGTCATAACCATCTAAATTTAATGTGTATCTGAAAATAAAAGCAATAAATTGTATCCTTGAATTAAAAAAAAAATTATCAGAGATAAGGAACCATGATGAATATGTTTACTTTCAACATCCAAACATTTGAGACAAAAATAGAACCTGGAATTTTTGACAGTTGTGAAGTTTTTGTCACAAATATAAACTTCGTGTTGACACCATGTTGACAAAGAACACAACAGTTTCAGTTTCTCTTCCTTGCTCTTAAGAAATAAGAATAAGAAATAAGAATAAGAATAAGAAATCCAGTAGTGCGGTTATTCAACAAACTCAGTCATCCTCGGTGAACAAGGATTAAAAACAAAAAGTATGCCTTCTTCTCTGAAAAATATGTCTGAAAACATAATCGAATCTGGTCAGACAATTGATAAACAGCTGGTACCATCCCTTAGTGTCGGTAATCTGATTATGTCAAAAATTTGATAAGTAGAGAAATTTATCAACTTATAGGTTCACATGACCGACCACCACAAAAACGTACTTCATTTTAGATGGTTTGCAGCAAAACAGTACCTTCTGTGTGGCAAATTTGAAAAATAAAATTCATTTCAAAGAAATTTTTCCCCATTGTTTAAGATGCATCTTTAAAGGTAATTGTAGTTGTATAAAAAAAATTAGATCATGTATGCCTTGAATGATGGTAAATGGGGTTGTAAAATTTAAGTGATGCTCGGGGAAAACTGCTGAAAGCCAACATATGTCATTATTCATTCGTAATAAGAATAATTAAAAAAAAAGAAAAAAGATTTATTTCTTGAGAATATGAAAATTTGACATTTTTTTATCATGATTTTCATGCAAAATGTCATTTTTCCTTTAAAATCAACCTTCCAGTAGAGTTCTTTAAGCAAAAAAAACATTTTATCCAATTGCTAAATAGTGAATTGGTGATCCTATGCAAAACCAGATAAAAATGATTATTAAACACATAATTAATTTCAGACTGGAGAACTAACTAAGAACCTAAACCATTACGGGTGGGACTTTACTCTCCTATTCTCTTGCATAGTAATACTTTAATGAAAAGTAACATAAATATAAATGAACTTGGTACAAAAAGTATATATAATAATTTTGAAAACTTTTTTTATTTTAACAACTATTTCTGTCTACAGAAGTTGACAAAAACTGGTAGCATTCCAACTCTAAATTACCAATCAGATGTCACTCAACAATTATCTAAAGTTGTCAGGAAGATAAATCTTAAAACAGAAAGCCAAACTGTGGAATGTTGTAATCTATTCAAACTTGCAAACTTGAAAATAAGTAGACATTTGTAAAAACAATACATCCTTTGGAAAGTGCATCCATGTCCTATCCTTGATAATTGCTGACGTTTCAACATGATATTAGACTCAAGCATATGTATTATATAGCTATACGCAACTCTGGAACTAATTTAATGCTCTTTCTTTATACACTTCAAAAATTTTTTTACAGTTCTGAGGGGTCATACTAACAATTCTCTGATTCAACAATTGGTTGGGTGCCCCCTGGAATTTTCCTAGCAAAATTTTTTGAAATGCATAATTATTTCAATGAGGAAGCTAATACCAAGGAAAGAATTTACTCTCTGCTGAGGGTGGTACAAGTCAAGAGAGGTACTTTAAAGCAGTTTCCCTCCCCCTCTCTCCTCCCATAATTTTTAATGATCATGTTTATATTAATTGGGACAAGAAAATACAATAATAGAATTTTGGCACTTGTGAAGACCGTTTCCTTTTTTTCTTCATCTGTGTTCAAAATTCAATCTTTCATCATTCAAATGATTCTTGATGAATGTGGCTCTACTTAAAAGTTGATCAAAAAGATATATTTATTTTAAGGCCATTTAAGAGATCCTAGAATTCAAAATTTTCTTCGTCATGATTAGGCATTATTACATTTTTATTTTTTTGGTATATTGTGTGTGCAGCGGTGATGATGACAATGTATCATCTTGGAGAGAAAAACAAAAATAAAAAATTTGACTCAAAAATGTGGCACTACGATATAAGGTAGTTTCAACTATGCTGGACAAAACAACTTTAGAATCCAATAAATGAAAAAGGAAACCTAATTTACGTTCAAAAGGATGTAAGATATATGAAATAAAATATCAAAACAAGACATACATATTAAAAGGACCACTATTAGACCTACCATTATGAGAGTTGACTCGAATACCTCATGCATGTTAATTGTTGGAAACAATATGCGATCGATTGATCGAGTTTATATTTTTTACAATTCGTGCGAATTGTTCTTTTCCATTTCTTGCGTTACGACAAGAAGACGTAAGTTCCTCTACTAAATAAAATCCAAGCGGATCCCTGCAATCAAGACTCTATCATGGAGCAAATGACTTTACGCGGAACACTTAAAGGCCATAATGGTTGGGTAACTCAAATAGCCACCACACCACAAGACCCAAACCAAATTCTTTCAGCTTCAAGAGGTATGTAGAGAAAATGGTCGTTACAAAAACAATCTTAAAAGTTAAACTTTTTATAGATGTTGCTAATAACTGAATTTTTTGCAGTGTGTAACATTTTTTAGATAAGACACTTATCCTTTGGGAATTGACAAGAGATGATGAGATGAACTATGGTATTCCAAAAAAATGCTTAACTGGACACAATCACTTTGTTTCGGATGTTGTTATGTCATCTGATGGCCAATTTGCTTTGTCTGGATCATGGGACAAGACCTTGCGTCTTTGGGACCTCTCTGCGTGAGTTCAATAATTATTTATATAACAAGTATATAATAGTGTATACATTTTTTTACAGGTTCATTTACCCCAATGTTATTGCCCTACCCCCACCCGTGGTTCACCTCTCAGAAAGATTGGCGAAACTAAAATCACAGAATTACACATGGAAAGTATCACTAAGTTATATAGCTCGAAATGTTGATAAAAAATGTATGGGATCACATGTTGCATCATGGTTGCCACACTGTCCTGGGTTGTCCTGGATTTTGGGGAAATTTAATAAAAATCCTGGAAAAGTCCTGGATTTTTATCACATGCCTCAGGAAAGAAAAACTCTTGATTCTGTGTTAATTAAACCATTTTCTGTTAAACTTCTTTTCAGTTTTATTTTACAATCATGTTGAACCAGCTCTGCTATTTTTTGTCTCCAGTATATAAAGCCTGTGTGACTTCAGTCTTCAACAGGAATAGACATTTCTTTTAGTGTTGCTTGTATCTATGTGAAGCATACTTGTATATGCACAGATAAAACAAACAGATTAAGGGAGAAGGAGGGAAAAGGATTTGCAAAGAGATTTTAATAATTTTAAACTTTCTGTTTGATGGTTATGGTAGAGATATAGTTTCACAGTTTTTCAAAAAAAATTATTGCAGTCTTAAGCAAAGTTTTTCAAAAAAAATTGGAAATGGCTCTGAATAACTCTGAATTTTATTCTTTTGATTCCTATAAAAAAATGAAACAATTCCCAGTTACGCATTTTTGCGCTTTTTATCAGATACATCTTCGTTGTTTGTTTGATATGATTTGTTCATTTTGATTCTATTTGGAAGTTGTACCTTGTTTATGGTTTTGTAAACAGTGACCCACAGATTTGTAAACGGTAAACTACAGCAGAAATGATAGACTTGCTCTCCTTACTCGATTAGAATATACCTGTGAAGTGGTTGTCCTTCAATAGAACATTGGTTAATTGTTGAGTGTTTATTATTCTTTTCTTTATGCTATCTGTTGGCTTAATCACATTTAGTATCTGTTCATTATTCCATGTTCAAATTAAGTTCCATGGTGTTTTAACATTCAAGGTAGTTTTGTACACCCTCAACATTGTCTTTGCCATGAATTACACGTAATCCTGGAAAGTCCTGGATTTTTTTTAAATGTAATTGTCCTGGAATAGTCATGAAAATTATAAGTTGTCCTGAAAAACTGTGGGAAACTGTTTTAAACTTGTAATAATACATTGCAAGTTGTGATGCACACAGCTGTAGCCCATATATGGCTATTGACTTAAAATAAAACTTGCAACATTATATGCACAACTACTCACCGGGATTGTTAATTATGGCAATGCTGGCCTTTGTTGATGCAACACATTTATAATCTAGTAAAACTTTTCATCCCAGTAATTTTCCCAGGTCATATGTATTAAAAATTATCATTAATTGTCCTGAAAAACTGGAAAATGTCCTGGAATTTGATTTCAAAATAATAGTGGCAACCATGTGTTGACGACCAACCGCTACGGGGATATCGACATTCAAAGATTTTGTTGATGACGTGTGATTTTTTGCACATCCTCGGAAAAGAACTACATTACACTTACAACAATTTTTATTCTAAAGCAAAATAAGAAGCATGCAAGCAGGCTGCGAACTTATCGTATTAGTATAAGGAGTTGTTTTAAATGTAAAAGATTTGTTATTTTGTTATTATTATCTTTTCAGAGGAGTGACCACTCGACAATTTGTTGGACACACCAAAGATGTCTTGAGTGTTGCTTTTTCTGCTGATAACAGGCAAATTGTTTCTGGTTCACGTGATAACACAATCAAACTTTGGAATACTCTTGGACAGTGCAAATACACAATTCATGATGAATGCCATACAGAATGGGTTTCTTGTGTCAGATTTTCTCCCAACACACAAAACCCAATAATCGTGTCTTGTGGATGGGACAAAATGGTTAAGGTAAGTTTAACTTAGCTATTTGTTTCAAAGGAAGACCTACGAGATAACACGTAAATTAATTCTTTTGTGTTTAAGGTTTGGAATTTGACCAACTGTAAATTGAAGACTAACCACTATGGACATTCTGGCTACTTGAACACTGTCACTGTTTCCCCTGATGGTTCTCTGTGTGCCTCGGGTGGTAAAGATGGCAAAGCTATGTTGTGGGATTTGAATGAAGGAAAACATCTTTACACTTTAGATGGTGGAAACATCATCAATTCATTGTGTTTCAGTCCTAATAGATACTGGCTTTGTGCTGCAACTGGTCCCAGCATTAAAATCTGGGTAAGATACTTCGTTGTTTTTACAAAGTGTCTGGATGCCCGGAAGTTTTTCATCAACGGCGGTCTACCATTTCAAACATTTCTGTCGTTCTTTAAAAGGCAAAAGTGTGTAACCAAGTCAACTGTCGTGCATGTATAGAAACTGACGTGACATGACCCTGTTTTAAACTTGTAACAAGAAGCTGAGCAGGATGAAACTGGAGAGCGAACAGGGCTATTAATAAAAATGCATATAGGAAGCTGAGTGAGGTTTTAGCATATTTAATAATTTCAGAAAAAAACTAAATTATTCATTGATGTTTCTCACCAAAGAATTTGCAATTCGCGGAGCTCTCCTGTAATAATGCATTGCAAGTTGTGATGCACACAGCTGTAGCCCATATATGGTTATTGACTTGAAATAAAACTTGCAAAATTAGATGCACAACTACTCACCAGGATTGTTATTTATGGCAATGCTGGCCTTTGTTGATGCAACACATTTTTATAATCTATTATTGGTAAAATCCCAGTAATTTTTTCAGGTCATGGAATTGTAGCGTTCATTTTTCTTTTTTAGGATTTGGAATCCAAATCAGTTGTCGATGAGTTGAAACCAGAAGTAATCAGCATGAGTGCCAAGGCTAAACAGGCTGATTGTATTTCATTGGCTTGGTCCGCTGACGGTCAAACATTGTTTGCAGGGTATACTGATAACTTAATTCGTGTATGGCAAGTAACACGAATTTGAATAAATAAGAAATAAAATGCGTGGGATCAAATTGTGGTTCTTATTTGTCTGCCAAGTTTGCACCTTGTGACCCAAATGTATTTGTTGACCTAGTGAAAATTAATCCATTTCCGTTTAAGATTACTACTAGGAAAAATAGTTCAATTAAGTGCACACTCTAAAACCTTGTTTTGTACTTGAACTTCAGAAATTTTTGCGAATGATGAAAAATAAAACATTACCGTAACTGACGTCACGGAATTCCAGCACGAATATACTTCTTTGGCGTAGTTGCCACAATCTGAATTTAGACCATTAGGTTTCAGCGTTTGCAACTTGCAAATCCAGCGATCTTCTGTTATTTCTTTTTCTGATGCATTAGAGATGTTAGATTGAAGGATGAATCTCTCCTGGTCTTTTTGAATATGGTGGTTTTTCTGATGCATTAGAGATGTTAGATTGAAGGATGAATCTCTCCTGGTCTTTGAATATGGTGGTTTTGGTGAAAAGTCGTTATTGAGCGGTCTTTTCAAAATATCGTATTTTTGTTTTGAGAAGCGTGTACTTAGAGATTGTCCAGTGGTGCCCTACGTATATAAGTTGTTGGTTTTTACATCAGGCTGCGTAAATGACGAATTTTGGCAGTTACGTTAGTTTTGACATTTGTGATGAAAAGGTTCTGCTTTATGAGAGGGCAAAATTGACATTTACCACGAGGTTTCGTAGGTAAGTTCTTGCTTTTGAGTTGGATGTCATGTCGAATCAAATGGTTACCAAGATTTTTCTTACGTCAAAAGGCTACGATTGGTGGGGTGTTTTGAAGCTTTTAGATAAATCTTTGTCCTGTTGGATGATATAAAAGTTCTGAATAGAAGGTAAAGGATGACAAGTGCACACGAAAAAAACGCTGAACCCACAGATCCGCAATCTACTTATTCATTATGACCTATACCTACTCTATTCTAAAGCAGAACTTTCATATCATCCAATATTCTTCGTCGTTTTTAATCAAACGTTAAACAAAGCTTGAAGATGGTGGAAGTACCACCGAAACGTCCTTTAAATTTGTGTAATGTGAATTTATTTTTGCGAATTGAAGAAAAATATTTTTTTCGCGGGAATTTCATTTCACGAATCGGATGTCCATTGGCGAAATTCGGAAAAATTTCTGACATTAAAGTAGATAGCACACAGTGAGAAGAAGCTCTATGATTGTAAATTGAATAACACTGGGATCGAGGTTAGGTTAATCACGTGACTTTAAGGCGTTAAAACTTACGAAATTTAAGCCTGGTTTTCAATAAAACAAAATTGTCGCACAACATTTGCGCAATTTTTGTTTTTCAACTGTTGTGCGTCATTCTGTTTCCATTGTTCGCATTAAGGCAAATCTCCATTAGGCGGAAAATATCTCGGAGGGCGATTTTTATCGTTGCAGCGAAAAATAGAAATGGTTTCTACATTTTCCTAGGCAGTCGAGACTCGGCTTTAAGCTGGTTTTCCACTTAAATTATCGCCGGCGAACATTTTTCGCTTGATCGCCAGAACGGCTAAAATTTTGTTCGCCGACTTTGTTCAGATACTTGGGGAAATTTTCTCTCTTGGCGATCTTTCCGTTAACCGATCGGTTTCCACCACGCCTCAAAAGTAAGCGAATAATTCTCGAATCCGTAAATTTTGAAACCACGCAAAATAAAGGCAACTTTTGCTCAACCTTTTTTACTTATTAAAAATATTGGGAATTTCTGACACAAAAAGTTGCGAATAAGCTCATAGTTTCATAAATTCCTGGAACAGTGAAAGTTTTCTTAAACCAAAATGGAGTGTGCATCTGAAATTGATTTCTGACTCATTTGTGCTAGTGAACTTGTGCTTGTGAACTCTGTCAAAACTTTGCAACAACTCAGCAGAATTTGGTGAAGAGTGGAATCCAAATGATTTTCAATGTTTTGTTTATGTATTGATGCCACATAGCGGTTGTTTCAGTGGAAATCGAATTTTCTCTGAGACGGCTGGCGAAAAGTTAAGTGGAAAACCATCTTAACAGAACAGATTTTTGTGTTGAACAACTAATTGTCAGCTTTCCAATTTCCAACAAAACAAAGAAAAAGTTCTATCTTTGCAACATAAGAAAATGTTGAGAACACAACGTATTCTTTCCCCGAAAATTCATTGAAAATTTATTTTATTGGAAAGCAGGTTACAGGGAAAACAACGAACTTTCACGCCGAGCTTTTTTCTCCACTCAAAAAATAACTTTTTCAATCAGAACAACTTTTTCAGGCGATCGTAACAAATTAAATTTTGTCAGTCACCTGAAAATTTGATGGTGTCGCCACACATCATTTATACAACTGGTAACATTTCCATCACTAGAAAAACATGTTTGCCTTTTTTGTTTGTTGCTTTTTTAACATTCAGCAGAATTACTGCATTTTGAGTGGCTGCATGGAAAAGTATTGTATCTGATGTTACCAAAACTGGCGACACAGATTATTCCTATCATTCAAACATTTTTAACCTCTAGTAACAAACAAATGTCTAGTGGAAATGAAATCTTAAATTCCCGCGAATATAATCCGAAACCAGCCTGACAATTCCGCTACTTAGATCATCATCAAACCATTCTCCACTAGGGAGATTTTTTATTTGTAATTACACAAACAAACGAATGTCTATCATTTCCGGATGACTGGATAAAAAAGTGCGCACTGAAGTAACATGAAAATTATCCTTCATTGAGGTTGCGCACTAAATAATTCAAATCAAAAATTATTTAAAACCTGGTTCGCACTAAATTAGGATTATATACGGTGTACACAATTATGCAGGGATCTTGAATAAACCCTGATCCGATTCACTGCTAAACCAATTTTAATATAGTTCTGAATAATTATATTCTGAAATGAACAATCTATCATATATTCCATTTCTTACGTTACTTTATGTTCAGGAGGTTCGTATGGTATCACCACACGTAATTTATCTTGTTTGGTCAAACGAGTACGTTCGATGGATAATCCTGGACGAAAGCAAATCGAAGAAGAAATCTTCCTTGAAGTGTCTGTGTCAATTGGCGTATTCTGACATCTTTTAACCCAGACTTCTGTTTAAATGTCACCTTGTGTCTTCAAAAAGTGTAAGAGTTGATGATAAACAAAACGTCTTCTTCTTTCTAAAATATCAAAAACGCTGAAATTACTCAATTTCAAAATGCCTCAAAAACAACAAGCATGAATTTTAACCTTCATCGAAACCAAAAACAACACGGGCGACACTCGAAACTAAAAAGGTTGCATTGAATTACCCTTTTGATATGACCTCCTAAGTTTGAATGACAACCTCCTCCCCTCCCTCCCTCCCTCCCTCCCCTAAAAAGTAAAACATTTTGTAAACGCCCATATTCGAAGTAATACAGTACCCACTTACTTTAATCCATCTCAGCAATCGGTTAATGGCGGCGATAGCGTCAGATTTGGTGGTTATTGGACTAAAAGTTGCATATAATTCAAATCCAGACGTCACCCAACCGAGGATTACTTCGTGATTGGTTGAATAGCAAAGAAGTTTTAGAGGTCTGGAACTAGAATGAATTCTGTGATGGACATACATATATAAGCCAAATAACCTGAAAAAAAATAAGTAATTCATACAAATAAATACGAAAAACCCAGATAAATAAAACAAATAAACAAAGGGATATTTAAAACCGTACCTTTCTTGTTCTTCTTTTGAAGTATAAGGATGAGAAACTTGGGGAGAGGTAAACTGAGACGTACTTCTAGATTTGTAAACAAAATGCCACAAATCTGCAATTCCAACTTTGTCTTCAAGGAAAGCATAAAAACAAAAACTAAACGATATCAGACAAGTTGAGTTATTGGCGCTCATTTATTGTCAGGATCAAACCACCATTCCACCGCCGGAGGGGGTTCCACTTTATCATAATCGTTGTGTAAAAAAAAGAGTAGTGTAAGCTTTAATTTCTGAGTAGATCCGACGGGTGCCTAAATAACGTGTTTAGATACCTATCTCGTAATCTCCTCTACTAGCAGCTCTTGTTAAATGTTCCATACATTTGTATCTTTCAAGTTTCTGTGGGAAGAAAAGGACTGCTTTACAATATAGCTTTTCGGTTGATATTTTCCAGCATCAATTTATAAGCCTTGTTTAAACAGTTATGATGTTGGAAGAAAGATATACAGAAGTATTCACCTCTAGTATTTTCTTTTTGCATTCAGAGAGTGTGAAGAATGCGTTTCGGTCAGTTGATAACAGTAACAAACACGCAGGACAATTATCATCCAGATATGACACATGTGCATACAAGTATCCGCTATTATCAAATCTAGGCAAACAAATAGGTGTCCAAGATTCGGCAGTGTAGAAGGCGGTTGAACCACTAACCAAATTGAAAATAAGGTGAATATCTAAAGGAGTGTGTTGATGACTAATGAATAATATTGTTATGATGAGTTTATGATACAAAATTATACTAAGCAAAACAAACCATAGATTGACCTGATGGGTGAAGACTAAATTTTTTGGGTCGCACCATCGTAACTAGTTGATTTTGAACAACCAATATTGCAAACAACAACTCCTATATGCAAGAAAGATGATTTGACAAGGATGATTTTTGAAATGAAAGAAGCAAATAAAAACAGAATGAAAAAAAACCTTTGATTTCGCATGTTGGAGAGATTGACTAATTGCATCACGAACAGTGCTTGATAATGGCAAACATCGTATCTGAAAAAACATTTTAAATGATAATGTAGTTCACATTTTAAATTGACATTTTATTGTGTCATAAAGAGACATTTATACAGAACTTACTGATTGTAGTATAAAACTGGGATCATGACTCATCAAATTCAACAAATTATCAATGAATTTTTCCGTTCCTAAATCAGAAAAATAAACATTTCCATTCAGTCGAAAATAGTTTAAAATCAAACTTTTAAAAACATCATGATTCAATAACAGAACAACAGGCAAACCAACTTACCAGATAGTAGCTTTCGTAAATCGTAATTTCTTCTGTGTTCAAAGATCTTGGTCAACTGAGTAAACGTTAACACACTTAACACTTGGTGGTATACATATGTTAGTTGTTGCATAAGCTAAAATCAGTGACGCAAAATATGGATTCTATTAGGCATAAATTTAATCAATAATTTTTTTCAGTTTAAGAAAAGTATTAAGTACAAGGAAAACAAAAACAAAATTTTATACATTTAATATTGAAAAGAAAAACAAAAGCAAATGGTTTACATACTTGAGCTTGTGAATCCTGTAAGGAACAAACAGCAACTAGTATTATTGGCCCTCGAACAAGAAATACAACTTTGTGATTACCAGCAATAATACACCTACAACAACAACATCAACAACATTAGAATTTACAAAAAATATTTCAGTTATATTATGGTATCCTTTCTATTCAGCAGCAGCAGTAACTAAGTAACCTGATGTTGTCTTTACTGTCTTGAACAAATGAAACAATAGCTTGCATTAGACCCATCATTGTCACTAAATTTTCCTCATTACCGTACCTGCAACAAAATACACAAAAAAGGTTTTATCGTATTATTGATAAAAATACTACTAATATTATTATTGATAAAAATACTTAAACATTTTTTATTATTAGTCAAGTTACTTCTTGGTAACAGAAGTAACTTGATTGTAACAGCTCATAAGTAATAAAAAAAACCCTTTTTATGTATGATTAACATGCCTAGTATAAATTGGTTTTCCAGCTTCACTGAGTATAAACACATGTTTTTTATGGGATTTCCACTGAGGATCATTCATGTCTTCAACTGAATTCTGCCGTTCTGGTTCAATAATTGATTCAGCACGTTTCAATCTGGCTTCTAAAATAATGGAGAACTTCAATGCATTGTTGACATTGGCTTTTCAATGCTTTTAAGTCTCACAGAAAGTGACTTTTCTAACAAGATCAGGAATAAGAATTTATTTCTCGAAAACTGTTTCACAACTAACAAGTAGACCAAGTGCCATGAGAATAGAAAAGAAACATTTCTGTTACTTTTATAAATCTGTTAATGAATGACTGTCCTGCAAAAATTAACAAAGGACAAACTTTTTAAATTTTTTTTACTTAAAAGGTTACATTATCATTATATATCAGAGATAAAATGTTTCTTAAGATATAATAGACAAAATGTTTTATGAAGCTGAGTTGTTTGTTAGACAGCAGTATAATATAGAAAGACTTCCTCTTCCGGTTCTTTGTTGTTGTCATTGGAAACATATCAGAGAAAATTAATATATTTGACTTTATATTACATTAACCTCCGTCATGATGATAACAAAACAAAAGAAAAAAGAATTTTTCACCATAGATTGCTTCTTCTTCAGCATTTTCAGCATCTACCTTTAGTGCATCAGTGGCTGTGTAGTTACTTTCAATTTCATTTTGAGGAGACGAATCTGTTCCAAGATCCGTTTGATCAACACCTTAATAAGTTTATTGCATAGTTTATTTTCTGTGCTTCTGTATATACATAAACTTAAAAACAGAAAATCAGAATCATAAAATCTATTTCACATACCAGCAGAAGAACTCAATGAAAATGTCCGACTGGAACACTGACCATCAATAGCTTTGATGTCATTACTTAGATCTTCAAATGAGTCTGCCGCAAATAATGATTCATCTAAATTGCTAACAATAACATTATACAATAATTTGAAAATAGTCAGATATATGGCATAATTATTATAAATTAGAAGTTTTATCATCTGAAAACTAATCCATTTACCATTAACTTTTTACATGTATACTCACCTTGCACCTGGCTCAGTACCCACTAAAATATCATCAACTTCCTCTTCCGATATATTCAATTCAGTTGGTGCAGTTGAATTTTCCATGATGACAGCATTATTTATTATTGAAAGTATCTGAAAGTTGTGTATTATAATGACATCATAAATCGATATTTCAAATTATAAACATGTGCGCTACAGCCTGTCGTTTTGCCCTAAAGAGCCATTTTATAACTCTAAGCATGAACAACTCTCAATGGGGACTAAATATAATGTTCAAATTTAAATTGAGTTTTAAATTTAAATTTAAATTGAAAGTTTAAATTGAGGGACGTTGACTAACTGTTATTAAATTTTAACTGTAGAACAGTTTCAAGTTCTTGGAGGCTTTGTGTTTGCCTTTCAAAGACTTTTCACTTTACACAGTTTAAACAACTTTATAAGAAGACCAAGGCTTTATAGTAATAAGAAATCGAGAATAAGTTAAGAACAAAGCCATTCTAAAGTTTGAACAGCAATGAATGATTCAAAATCATATTGAAGAAGCTTTATAGAGATAACGAAAAAGGCTCTATTGCAGTTCAGTCCCGAAACCGTATCTTGTCCTGCAAAGAACGAGTTAATAATTTCAATAATTTCGGGAGTGAACTGCAACTAAGCTACCAAAAAAAGAACTATAGAACTATAAAAGTTTTGCGCAGTCACTATCAGTCACTAAAGAACAAAGAGGGTTATCAAAAGATTAATTGATAGATAATTAATTGATAGATAATCCGGCAGTTTCTTTTGTTTTCTTAACCTTAGGTGTCCGGCAGTTGATTTGTTTACTCTTTTACTTTTCTTTTAAAGAAACACTGGTATACTGCCAGAGACAAAAAAACTAATAATATTTTAATATTTTAATGTGCTGTTGGAATGGCCAAAAAACAAGTATACACAAGTGTGCAATTTAGAGAAGGGGAATTTAAACATCTATCGTCATCTACCATGTGACGTATTCAGGTTATTTGGGTGTGGGCTTGGCTATGCTGTAAACAGTGAAATGGGGTTAAAATAGCACTGCTCATATTAAACTGACTATTTATCATTTATTTATAAATATAATTCCACAAGAAAAAGCTGACAAAGTTGTTTTGTGTGTACACAGATCAGATCAGACATTGAATGACTAGACACACAGTTTTAACCTGTCTGCTTAACCCAACCTTCGTATCCTAGTTTAATTCTCTGCCTCACAGACCCACCAATTGAGTTGAGTTGCGTGAAGCAAACACACCACCCTGTGCTGACTAGTCAGCTTTGTAGATCGATCTCAATAATTAATGTAGCTAACTTTGTCCCTTAATATAAATAATTATTAGTAATTATGATCGTACTCTATACGTACTCTGGAAAGAAAAAACCCCATTTTTCACCCCCTCCCGATGCGCTTTTTTGAAATTAGACAGGCTAAAAAATATCAGTCATCCGTGGAGCGTACTCCCCCCTACCCCCACCCTATATATGTAGTTAAGCAAAACTCTTAATCGTTCTCACTAAATCTACCACAAACGAATACTGTGGTGAAGAGATGAGGCTGCTATCGCAAAAAAACATTATGCCTGAAATATTTGGACAAGAGCAAAGCATAAAAATGCACAGAAAGTGCAAAAAAATCTTATTCTAGCTTACAAACTTGTCTGAACGAACAAGACTATAAATAACTCAATTATCCAAATTTCTTTCCGTACCGTGTGCGTGTGGTATAATGTACCGTTGCTGTTTTAGGACAAAGCGGTTTTGTTCTGTCCCGATTGTAAACGTCATTATCATGATTTAAAACGCTCAGTCGTCCCCGTTTGCAAAAGAAGAAACGCGTTTTGAAGCGGGTCAATGAGATTGACTGAACGGTTTTCAATCCGGATGGCCTGTTTGCAAACGGGACACTAATGAGCAGTTCTCGGACGCACTTCGAAACCGGTATAATTGGAATATACCAAGGTTGCCATCAGAATGTTCATATGTGTATGCCGGTTCGACCTCTCACATGCCCTCTCTTGCAAGAAATTATGTCGAGATGTACGATGTGAACCTAGACTGCTGGAAATGAACGGTGAACAACTCAACCGCAAACCAACCAGACAAGAGAAACGCGTCTCGACATCAGCGCAATTGGGTGCTGGATCCCTGGTCAAAGGGTATTTTTAGATGTACGGATCTTTGACCTAAACGATCAGAGATACAGGGGTCTGGAGCTAAAAAATATTTCAAAAAAATGAGAATGAAAAGAAGAGAACGTATAAAGAACGTGTTCTACAAGTTGAAAACGGAGCATTCACAACGCTTGTCTTCGCGACAAATGGGGGAATGGCACGAGAGTGTCAGCTTTTTTATAAGAGATTGCCTGAAATGATTGCGGAAAAGAGAAACATAACAACATCATCAGCATCAAACTTTATACCAACGAAAAAATCATTCTCTGTTTTGATATCAACCCTTATTTCTATTAGAGGGTCAAGGTCGCCAAAAAGGGAAGTTATATTGACAGACATTGAATAATCAAACATGTGTTCACCAATTCGAGCTGTTTAGATCAGATATCATATGTCATATGTTATCATATATATACATGTATATTGTTTGAAATTCTTAGTATTTTTTTTCTCTGTAAAATTTATTACTATAGAAAAAAAAACTATATTAAAAAGCAAAACAACTTTGGATCCATCCGGATTGAAAACGGTAGGTTTTTAAATTAACATTTATCTCTCATTTCGAATTTGTCTTTCCTCATTAGCCTGCCAATTCTCTCATTAGTCGGGAAGCGACAAATGAGAGTAGATCAATAATGTTTTAATACATAATACATAACCTACATCATCCGTCTTGTAGACTGAAAATTTACCTTGTTTGGAATCTAAAACTGCTCATATAAACCGTGATTGCAAAGTGCATCGGGTTTGTGAAATATGGTGTCAGATGTTATCTCATATTTGAGCTGTTAAGTGGTGGCTTTTCCGCCTCGTTGTTGTGCACAATTAATGTGGATTGCGGTCACAAAAATAAAAACATTCCTCCGACGGATTTAGCCAATAGAAACCCATTGCACATAATCTAAATGTCGACGTTCTAAATATCGACGTTTAATTCAATTTTTTTTCTTTTCTTTGGGAATTACCTTATCAAACGGTTTTTAATTTTTCCCAAACATTCACGCTGCCATGGACTTCTTTCTCAATTTTATAAGACCTATAATATGAAAATAATACTTGAACGCCCTCTTTCTTTCACTCTCGAGGTTCATGTGGTAACTACCTATCACATAACATTAGAAATCATTTAGAGAATATAGAAAGTATAGCATGAGAATATGGTCTAAAGAAGGAATGAATCGATAGATGAAAAAAAGCCTTGTGTATTTCAATTAAAATTGCTTACAGGAATATACAAGATCGTGCAAGAATAGGACGATATTTAGAATTATTTGCAAAGATTCTGCTTACAATACACACCGCATATCGGTTATGTTTTGATTAGGGTACATGGAAATTCCAGAACAACTCCAAAAACGAATTTTCCTTTATTTTACAATTTAAGTACTCGTCGAAGATTTATTTCAAAAGCAGTTTTCAAAGTTACTCCATTTAGTTCTGTTGTTCCATCTTCCTTTCTCTGTTTAATTTTCGCGTTGGAATCATCAACAGTACATATATTGCATATGGAACTATCATCACGGTACTAGCAATTGTCTGAAAAATGAAACCAAGCCCCTCTATTTTTACTTCTGACTCTGCATTACCATATTGAGCTAAGAAGGACACACCTGCCGGCCATATGTCGCTCTTTTTGTCTGCGGCATACGCGATAGATGAAATGCCAAGGATAACTAAAATGGAAAAGATAAAAGTTTTCAGATCCGACTATCATATATGTGAATTGAGTTTCTTACAGAACGAAGAAAAATGTAGCTAGCCTAATTTATCGGTATCATAAGCTGATGTGGATTTAGTTCCTACCATCAACCTCGTCCACAGGACTTCTTGCATCGAAAAGGCAGGTTGTTCTGCCATAGAAAACAGAAAACATGAAACAATACCTGCCTGGCAATATTACGCTGACCTTACTGGTTAGCTTTCTCGTAGCGAATTCCTCTATCTAAACTTTGTTGCGTTATATAATAACGCCATAGCTACTATGTTGTAAATACATAAAAAGTCAAATTTAAAGAATACTTACGAGATGCGAGGGTCAAAACAGATTGAATGCAAACGGTTTTGTAGATTGCTTTTCCAAAAATTGCTTGGACAGTAGCAAAAATGGAGACAATTTCGGACACCCCACATAACAGGATAAAGGAGAACGATAAAATCCAAACGTTTTTGCTTTCATTCGTCTCTAAAAATATTATTGACCAAAAATATTATCAATTATATAAATGAGAGAGGCGTAGTAAGAGCTCAGCCAAAATTTGTGGAGGAGAGTTTGTGGAGGAGAGTTTGTGGAGGAGAGTTTAGTCATTTAAAGAAGAAAAGAAAAACGTGCAAGTAACCTAATCGACACTTAAGACTGAAAAGAAAGATCATAACGTTGGACTCTTCCACTTTTTTGACTGACCTTGAATACGCCTATGGCAGATGCTAGGGTTAGCTACCAACAATGCAGATTATTTCAAATTTGTAATTATCATACATCTGCCAATTTGAGATCATCAAAACTTCATGGTGAAAATCTTGTTACATTTGTTTGAGTTAGCGAGCATTTACGTCACGTGATGCCTCGCTCTTTTAAACGCTTTTATAACACTTTTCACCGATGGTCTCAAATTGGCACATTAAACAATCGTATAGTGAACGTTGGCAAAAGCTAGCAAATTTTCACCTGGTTCCAAAACCTTCATTGTTGACACAACAGTAGGGCCAGCAGTATATTCCATTAATAACAACATGTCTGCATTATCGAAGCGATAGCATTTTTCGTCGTTACCATCATCACTGCAAAATCGATACAAGCCAAAATAATAGTCATAATTATCTTTAGAATTCAGTTTCCACCAAGTAGGAGATGCTTGCGCTACTATTGCAGAAGCTAAACAGAACGTCAGAACAACACATGCTATACCAGCTCCGATAGGAATAAGTTTCCCCATTTTACAAATAAAAACACCAATGTAAAAAAAAGAGTGGAAGTTCTCTATTATTTTGTAAAGATTCAAAATCTTTCGATATCCTACACACAAACTGACCAATCACGTGCACGGACAATTAATTGATCTATTAGAAGGAAAGACAATAGTGTTTAAATCAGATAGCAAAGAAATAACAGTATTATCTATCAAAGATTAAAAAGGACTCTCATTGGATTATTATGTATTGAGACCTGGTTTTCACTGTGAAAACCATTAGGTCGTTGGTTCACCCTCGCATGCAATAATAAACCTTTCCTGAGTTTCTGTTTAAACGCCAATATTATATCAAACTATCACACTCCGCCTCGTTTCGATGTGTTTTATTGTTTCTTGGTAATTACTTGATTATATATTTTGATGAACTGGAATTCGTTGTGGGACGATTTGTGATAATTTTCATCAAATTATCGCATCAATACAAGACGGGGTAGGATATTTTGGCAAAATATTGACGTTTAAAAAGATATTCGGAAGATTATTATTATCATAGGCGTATTCAGGGTCAGTCAAAAGAAATGGAGGTTACTTGCACGTTTTCCTTTTTAACTTAAAATGACTAAACCCTCCACCACAAATTTTTACTGAACTCTAGCTATGCCTCTGATTATTATTATTAATGTTTACCCAGGATAGCCTCTTCAGTTCTGATAGAACTGTTATCAACGAGGGTCCTGCGTAGGAGGTCCTAGAGCATTCAAAGCTCCCATTTGGGCTGTGGAAACAGCAAGTATGCTTCAACCGCTCAACCAGACAACCTCCTTAGATATCAATCCCGCTCTCAAGCTGAGTGCTAAGCTGAGTGGATTCACACTATAGTCCCTGGCATGACTCGGCCAGGATTTGAATCCTGACCTCCCTCACTGGAAGTGAGCACTCTACCACAAACGGGAACAGAAAGACATGGTCGGGA
This sequence comes from Turritopsis rubra, assembly GCA_039566895.2. Taxonomy (NCBI): domain Eukaryota; kingdom Metazoa; phylum Cnidaria; class Hydrozoa; order Anthoathecata; family Oceaniidae; genus Turritopsis; species Turritopsis rubra. The sequence continues at coordinate 13,513,389 of CM077625.1, read as the reverse complement.
AAATCAATTTCCTTTCGAATAGTGGGAATTGAAATGGCCTGATGATACAGACAAATCCCTGTCTACAGAGGACACGTTCGAGACGACAGAAGTGTCCGATATTATAAAGTGTCCGATCTTATAAGGTGCCCGCTATATAGAAGAGGTGCATGAGTTAATTATTGATGGGAATGGACTATATATTATTCAGTGACGCGATCAAGAGATATTTTTTTAATTCGAGTTTTTTTGGTGTTGTCCGCTATTGACAAATCAATCTTTATAGATTTTTCCCACATACTCTAAAGATATGTTCGCTATACACGAAGGTATTCGCTTTACGGGGCATTTCTTTAACAAAAATGCATCCATAAAACTTTTTCGTTGAAAGTCTCTTTTTTTTCGTTTGTAAGGACGAGGCATTGCGTAATAATATTCTCGTTAACCCAGACTTATTAGACACACCTATAGAAACATTGGTTTCCTATGAGCGTTTGAGCGTCATTTGAGGAGCCCTTAAAAACACTGTCTGATATATTCGGGTATCCGCTATATAGCGCATGAATTAACCTTAACACATATGCTCCATGGAGGAGGGCCGGCCTTGAGAAGGAGTTTACTTCATCTTATCTGTAAATCCCATTAAATATTCGATCCTGTCTTGGTTGCTTAAATCCAATAAGAAAAAAAGGATCTCCCTCACTTTGTGATTGTGGTACTTCTCCTTATTAATAAAAAGTCACCTTTTAATACCAAGTAGTTAAACAAAATTTGAACCAAAAATATTTGTATTTTCTATTTTTGGATGATTTATAAAGAATTTCATTTTTTCTTTAAAAAGTCAAAATTGTCATTTTCGACTTTGAGATCAATATATTCATCGCCTTCGTCATCCATATGGTCGTCACTGGGAGGGACGTGGCCACGCAGTTTACCAGCAGTTTTTGTCTTTTTGAATGTATCTTGGGCGTATTTTGTTAAAACGATAGTTTCGTCTGCCGGTAATAAGTCCAATTCGTCCTGCGTGAATTCATGGTCATTGCTTTTGACTTTGAAGACCTTGTGCTTATACTCTGATTTATGTTTTGCCTCTACTAAAATAGAAAATAAAATGAAAATTAAAAGATTCGGATTTAGAATTTTGCTGAAATAATTCACAGGACAATCAAAATGTTTTCCTATCAACCCCTACAATAACTCAAAGGTTAAAAAAGCGACACTTGTTATCATAAGCCGAAATATTAGGAAAGGCAGAAAAACGATCGAAATGAAAAAAGCAAAGAATAATCTATGATTGTTATCTTGATTTTCCAAGTGACGTATTGTTTATAAATATACATGTTCTTTGCTCAATCACTACTGAATATTTCAACATGGAAATATTAATGATCAAGTCATGTGCACCCATCTTGATTGGTAATTTAAATGTTCTTTATACACTTTGAACAACTTTCCGTTCATTTGTCTCTCCTGAGGAGTCTTCAATACACCTTTCCCGAATTTCTGTTTAAACGCTGTGTTTTGGCGTAGTTAGTACATCCAACCTCGTTTCAGATATCAAAATTTCTACTGGGAGTTTAAGTAATAGAGATAATTACTAAGTAATAAAGTTTAAACATTATTGAAACAATAATCAATTTATATAGACCTCGTTTTGATGCGTTACATATCGTTTTACGGCTGTACTTGGCTATACATTTTTGCTTGACTGAAAATCCTTGTGGGACAATTTTAGTAATTTTTAACACAGAAACGAAGTCTGCACTGATAACCAATTCGAAATGCGACGTCTAAACATAGAAACCCTGGATGTGCATTGCAGGAGAAAATGTGGTCGTCCGTTCTGGTTTTACTTAAACAAAAAATAAACAAAAAATAAACAAAAATAAACAAAAAATAAACAAACAAACAAACAACCTAGATTACAGGTTTATTCGACCCTCCAGAACAAGAAAACACCGACATCGAGGTTTTATCGGAACTAAGATCGTTATGTTAAAACGATATTTGCAGAAATTCTCCTAGAAAATGCTCCTAAAAAATCGTCTTGGCTCTTGACTTTATTCTTAAGCACCTGATTTATGCTTCTATGTTTTTCTGAATTTTATCTTGTTTTCTTCATTAAAATTTCTGAGAAATGGGCGTTTAAAATTTCAGCATTTCAATAAAATGGTTTGAAAAAAGATTGGTTACATATTTCGAAGAGTTGGATCTCTGAGAATAAGTTCGCTCCATACTCGCGGACCTCTGTTACTCAAACAGAAACTTCTTTTTTTAGTTTGAGAAAAGAGCTTCATAAACTTGATCTTTTGTCCCAGTGATATATTTGTTTTCTCTTTTCGGAGTATAAATATTATGAAATATGCAAATCGTAACGCGAATTGCATGCTTTTGTTGGCAGAAGACAGAGGCGTAGCTAGAGCTCAGTCAAAATTTGTGGAGGAGAGTTTAGTCATTAAAAGAAGAAAAGGAAAACGTGCAAGCAACCTAATCGACACTTAAGACTGAAGAGAAAGATCATAACGTTGAACTCCTCCACAAATTTTGACTGACCTTAAATACGACTATGGAAGAGATGATTTAAATGTACTTCCCCAAAATATGTTACAGCACAGTCATTAGAAACCAGTTATAACAACTTATTGTTCATTTTTGCTTTAATCTTTTCAATAGGCAAATTTAATCTTACACTTACGTTGATCACATGACAAATTACAACCAATGCACAGTAATTATTTTCTATCACGTGATCAAAACAAAACAAAGTACAGTAAGATAGTTTAAGTTAAAAATACAGACCATAGAACTTCGATAATAGACTTCCAGACCAGAGAATTTTCTAATGGTTATGGTTACAGTACAGTGCAGTCATCTACACAGGTTTTTTTTATAAGAACAAAGGATATAAGAACATAAGGCTTCGAAGGTCTAAAAGTTAAGAACATGCTAAGAACAATCGATGCTTAGGATCGTTTGTTCTTAAGAAAATATTTTTACATTTTACAGGAAAATTTTATTATAATAGTCAAACACAAGAATGCTATCATCATGTTGTCTGCAAAAGCAGCTTATAGTTGCAGTTGACGTAACGTAACGATTATCTTGTCCTGCAAAGAACGAGTCAGAACATAGTGAATCGTTCTTTGAAACCATTGCAAGTTTATGGAAAGGATCAGTAGTAACGGGACTCAACTGCAACTAAGCCCAATAGTGTATGACTGAAGAACATATATTAAGAACATTTTTAGGCTGCAAAGTTGAGAAGTTAAGAACATTCGAAGGTTTCATCAAAGTTGAGCGTTCTTATAAAAAAAATGTGTATAAACGCAAAATAAAGTTGTTTTAAACATGATTTAGGCAAATAGTATCTGGCCTATGTTTTTGGATACATTTTCAGAAATAAAGCATAGATATAGCTTCCACGTTAGATTTTCAACGACTTGCACACCTAAGAATTTTGTTATTTTACCTCTTCTTACTTACTTCAACGTTGTCAATTTTCAGTAATGGCAATGATTCAGGCATTTTTTTCCTAGTAGTACGAAAAACTGTATATTCATTAGTTTTAGATACATTTTAGGACAGTTGCTTAGCCCTGAACCATACTCTTACCATACTCATACGATTCATTGAAATGAGAAATTAAAAAATTCAGTTCTTCTATCCTTTCGCGCCAGTTTCAAAGCAGCTAACTTCTCCAGCGAGAAGTCTTTTGAAAGAACCAACGACCCAAACAAATTTAACCAAGTTTACACCACACTCCACTTTCTGGTCAATACACCACACTCCACTTTCTGGTCAATAATCTCGTCATTCTTGGTCATCTGCGGGTTGTTTTCAAACCGAGTTTGTTGAAAAAAGTGCCCAAAGAGTGTCCAAAGAGTGTGAGTGGAAATAAGTCTACACCTATGGAATACGATTGTCACATATTTTCAAAATACCTAATTAGACTGAAAAAATCGAAATACCTGGTATTTCGTGTTTTTCACACGATCATTTTAGCAAATCTGTCCACGCTTCCCACAAGAGGCCTTAAAAAACAATTTACTCACTAGACCTTTGGGCAGGACTACAATGTATGGGGTATTTTCTGTTCGATTTGGAATGGTATACAGTGTTGCGTTCTGTTCAAAACCTGCCCTTAATGAAATTTTCCAAATTTAAAACCCAAGTCATGTCTTATCTACAGATACAAATTTTTAGTTACATTTTTATTTTTCTTCTTCGATTCTTTTGTTGTTTTGTTTCTTTAGTTTGTTTTTGTTTTTTATATAGCTGATCTCGGATCTAGGAGCAGTCTGTACGTTTCACAGGTGGCCACCTCCTTAGAAAAGTTTTGTCACTAAATGGGATGGTCTCCTCTAGTCTAATTGCAATAATTTGTTTGTAACATACTTTTTATACCTGTTACTGTTGTATGCAATTATGGCAAATAAACGAATAGACTAGAATAGAATTGACTGACTGATTGACTGATTGATTGATAGATTGATTGATTGAATCCCGGTATTTCGATCGAAATCCAATAAATACTACGATTTTCGCTTGAAATACCAGATATATGTGACGGCGAGATAGGTATACCTAGTATTTCGCTTCTAAAATTGAAATTTGAAATCGAAATCTTATATTTCGAAACGAAATACTCGGTATTTCGATTTTTTCAGTCCAAATACTAGGTATTTTGGAAATATGTGACAATCGTATAATCGTATTCCCTATACACCACTAGATATAAATACTAGATATAGTTTTAAAAGGAACGCATCAATTCATAATACAAATTAAAGTGATCTTAATATATAAAAAAAAACACTCTTCAGAAAATCTCAGAGAGAAAAAAAGCATTACAATGATCATAGTAATGTTTACACTATAAACCTTTGTAAACAATATTTTGTAATTCTCAAAATTGTTTATTTACCTGTTATCGGTAGAGCAACTATTATGAATATCAACAGAAAAATCTTCATCTTGGTGAATAAGAAGAACTCTAACAGGCAAAAAAATTATTATTCTTTAAAATTTGTAATTACGGCAATAAAAAAACAATGGAATGTTTAATTAAATTTATAATCACCAATGTATCATTCTGTTAAAGACGCATTACGATAGAAAATAAAGAAGGAATATGGTAATTAGCGATTGAATTTAACTTACTGTTACTTTAGCACATGGCAAGCTAGGAAACCTGACTCCCTAACCCTTTTCCTTATTATTTTTATAAGCTGAGATATTAAAGACAGGTTGCCTAGCTACACATGACGCTGTCATTATCCAATCTTTCCAAAAACACGCGAATATTATAGCAACTGTGATGAGAGTGACACCAACAAAGAAATAAAAGCTATGAGGGTGGAGGGTTCAATCATATTCATGGGCTGGTTTACATTTTACGTTTAATCCTTCTCACCATAAATTAATGGTTTTGACGTTGCTAAAGATTACACTATGTTTGATTATTTGTTGCAGATAACGTTAACTTAATATTGAAATATTTCAGAGACGAGTTTGTCCACAGCATTTAAAAATTAATTCCAATGGCGTGTGCAAAGGGCCATAAAACCTAATTTAAAAAAATGTAAACAAAACTTTCATTCATTCAAGAAAAAGTTTAATTCTTAACTGATCATAAAAATGTCTTATTTTGATGAAAACACTCCTGATCTAGTTCTTAAAAGTTTATTTTCCAAATACGACACTGATGGCAGTGGTTTTCTTAACAAATCCGAATTGCCTGGTCTACTTCAAAACGACCTGGGAATGACCAGTGAAGAAGCAGAGACATATACACTTCTTGTTGACAAAGACGCAAGTGGAAAATTATCATTTGACGAATTCAAGTCTTGGCTGAACAGTGGGGAAAAGCTGAAAAATATTACTGATAAATCGAGATTTTATGTAATGCAAAAAGCTGTGGAATATTTTAAAAAATACGATGTTGATGGGAATGGAGCGTTAGATCGAAATGAATTTTACAAACTTCACACTGACATTGGTGGGGGACCACAAAATCTTGATGCTGCCTTGCTCGTTCTTGATAAAGACGGAAATGGGAAAATTTCTTTCTACGAGTTTTTGAAGTGGCTAAATTGGCTTGATGTTTCAGAATTTTAATTAAAAATGTACAAATTTTATTAGCTTGAAGTACACCGTTTAGTTTTTCTCATAGTGGTTTTCAAAAAGGCGGTGGGTTGACTGTATCAATGTTTCCTCTTGCACATCTTCCAAATATAATGATAGGCGCTTTTTATGGTTTAAAAGTGAAAAGTCCTGTTTACTTGAGTCGATTAATTGCTTTCAACTGAGTTGAATTTTTCTTTCAACGATACGTTTTCAGACAGAGAAAAACGTTGCGGTAAGTGTGGTTATTTTAGAGTTTCTCCGAAAAATGTCCAGAAAGACAGATTTGGACTGAGCCCTCTTAAAAAGGGAACTGGAAGGGAATTTAGGCTAGAAATTGTAGCAGACTAATTCGATTTTCTCTCCGTGTGGATCCGTTAGTATTTAACAACCTCATTGTATCGGAAAAAGATGAATTGACCAAGTGATATACTTTTTTCTAACTTTGTTAAATCAATGTTCTACATTCGCTGCATAAAATCCAAGCATTTTCATTTTGGTCGAATTCGACTCTCCTTTACCTGTCAAAAAAATTTATTTTAGTTAAGCATGCGAAGATCAATTTCAATTTGAAAAGAGTTTCTATTTTGAGGATAATTTAGTGAAAAATGATGTAAAGGGCGTTGTCCAACATGTGCGTCGTTGATGGGAAAAGACGTTTATAATAAATACCGTTAATGAATGACTTAACCGCCTGGGTTTAAAAAATCTTTCTTACTTTTGGTACGCAAGGGGCGTTTGAGTTCTGGGCGTTTAGAAGAAGAAAGTTAGAGGGGTTGAGGTCCTGACTATATATTCTCTTTATTTACAAAATCCAATTGTGATCAACTTCGTTCTCCAATACAAAATATATTCTCGACTCCAAAGAGACATCTTTCGAAGCGAAAGATGTTGTGTGTTTGCTTGAATCCCTTTCGAATAACCAACTAACTTCCCCTGTGAAATATAGGAGTGTTTGAAACAACGAGTCACGACCTTTGGTGTTCTGAATATGATAGCTGTGAATGAACTAAGTTTTTGAACAAACAGAAAACAAGTTTATATTACATATTCAAATCCAATCGAACACAAAATTTTCTAAAAATAAATCCACATAATTTATGTAATAAAAGTCTAAAGGGCTAAAGGTGGTGTTACACCTGTTTGAGCATAATATATCTAATAGTTTACCGTCTAACAGGACTTTAAGCCTATCCTATCACTCGTAAGAACTCGTATCGCCACACAAACACTCGTAAGAACTCGTATGAAGGCAGATTTTTTATCTTTGGGAATATTAACAAAGTGGAGATTGGATGGACCAAATAATCGAATGTAGGATTGGCGGGAAACCATAATATATACTTTACAAGTAGTATCAGAGAGTGATAGTGAAAAAAATGCTTCAAAACGACTTGATACAAGTCTTTGCTTTTATAAATGACTTTTCTCGTCATTCCAGTTCTGTTCCGAAGTAACGGTTGCCGAAATTTCCTAAAGCAAAACATATTACACTCATAAAAAAAACAGTAACATCAGAGAAACCCTGGGTTAATATTACAGCTACGATTTTAATATGATTTTACCCACTCATTATTTGTAACACGAATAAACGACAAAATTATATTATCGTTATCATTGAATGTTAGAACACATAGTAAACAATAGGCTGTCCTCGATATTATCAATCGTACAGGTTAGTTGAACATGTATGGGACCTTTTCTTACTGGGCACATAATCCCATTATGCAGTATTAGTGGTGAACAATGTGAAAGGTGCCTGAGGGGGTTAAATAAGATAAAAATGGAAAATGCACTAACCTATTCCTGGTATGATATGAAAATTCTCATTCATATCCGGATCAACAGACGCAGTGACGATTTTCACTTGTGGAAAGGCAGAAGAAATGGTATGAACGCCAGTTTGAGCCATGATCAAAGAAACAAAAGTAATATTTTTCTCTTCCACATCATGATCCTATGAAAGGTAAAAATAAGAAGAAAGAATCATATATGAATGAAATTAGAAAACACGTGTTAGCTATGTATGAATGGAAAATGTAATCTTACCAACAAGATACGAATTGCCATTAATGCTGAAATAATAAAAAATGTATCATTCTATGTAGTACACAAGAAAATGACAGGCATTTATCAAGTCTTTAAATTAACCAGGTGTCAAAAAAGTAGGGCGAAGATTCTTTGTCTTCTATCTTACAAATTTAACTGAACTGATGTCAGAACACAACCATATTGAAATATAACAAAATACATCAATTTGTAGGTGAAATTCGGTCACCTGGGGGTATTATCCGAAAAAATACAAATATTCTTAAAATGTACCTGCAGCTCCAGTAGCAACCGTGGCATCCATGAGAATAACTTGATAATTTTCAATATCACGTGGAAGTCGAAGGTAATGAAGCTGAAATTGAAACAGGCTTTGTAAACTCCATAATTCTGATTTAAACATGGCTTGTGATTTATGATATTATTATCTACCTCAGGTTCTGCTGTTCGTGTATTTGTTTGAATCAATATTTTCCCAATTCGAACGTCTTTACACACTGATACTAAAGCATCTTCAAGTGCCTCGCCAGCTCGCAGTATAGATACGCCACATAACTAAAACAACAACACATAATGGTAAAAATCTCTTTCAAAACTAGATCCCCTGGACTGGAGTAAGGGAGTGTCCTTAAGTGTAGAAGGTGTTCATGACACGAAGACATGTTTCTCTTACACGCTCTTTTCAACTCCCGTCATCAATGTGATTAATCAGAGAGAAAACATTAATGCATCAAAACCGTTTGTATGGTGATAATTTTGAACAGACCACAATTTCCGTTTACAAACAAGTACGAGTTATTTTGGTGTAAACTACACACCCGCACAACTTTAAATAAAATAAAAGTAGGTAGATACATACAGATCCTTTAAATTTCATCCCTGAATAGGTTCCTCCTTGTGGTGTATCACAAACATATTCCTGTCAACAATACACAATGCAAGAAAGATAATGCTTGACGACAGTGAAGCGAAAAATAATAACAACATGGAAATATTTCCCTATGAAAAACGATTCCAAAAAACTCATTGACACCTCAGCTGTTGACCTACCTCAAATGGCAACAAAGACATTGTCTTTTCCATAAGGATTTTCATCAGTCTTTTTGAGTAAAATATGAAATCATCTCGATGAGCATTGACATCCCTTTAACAACAGGAATACAAAAACTATTGACAGGTAAAACAAGATGGCAGAACAAGATGTTGAAACAAGGAAGGCTCTCATGTTCTCTTGACGGCTTTAAATTACCTACCGTATGATAGCTTGTAAACCACGAACCTGTGGTGTATTTTCAACTTCATACAAATTAGGGGGGAGCGGTTGCCCCTTTTGATATAATGTTAACTTTGATCTACAATAATAAAAAGCTCAAAAATATAGACATGACACATTCTCAGAGATCAATCAAGGTGAATTGAGTAAGAAATCAAAAGTGAACTAACCTGAAGTTAAACCCTCTCTAAAAACAAAAAAAAGTTTCACTTATCTATTTGATCAAACTCCAATGGGAAAGTCGACATGATGACAATATTTCCACAAAAACTTATATTGAAACAGACTAAAGATTAACCTTTTCTAATTGGTTGGATACATGATGAACTATCAAGTTGATTGCAACCATATTCATACCCTCTATAATGACACAAATGATGGTTTTAGTTTTTTGTGGTGTACCTTAAGGAGAGGAATGTTTGCGTGGATTAATTTGCATGAGTTATATTTTCATGAATTTCACAAATCTTTCTTCAAATACTTTCGCTAATCAATCCTCCGGGAAATCGCAAAAATTTCACCAGCAAATAATTTCTCTCCTAAAGGTATATAATAAATCTTGACAAGAACGTCTACTAACCCCAAGGAACAACAATATCTGCTATCTTCATAGTTGGAGCAATAAATTTTTCAAACATCTGAAAATATAAACAATATTTATTAGCATTTTGACACTGAAGTCAGGATAAATACGGACAGTACAAATATTCATTTTACTTACCGGCTTCACAAACTTATCATACTGCTTTAGCACACTGGTAACATCTCGATTACGCTCTACAATGTCACGACGTAATCTACAAAAAACAGACTAAAGTGTATAACAAATATAAAAATTATAATTATATTATTCAAATTGACCAATCAATCATGTTGAAACATTTCAGCTACTTTCACCATGATGTTGTTCACAAAATTCATTATTTTATGATAACACTTAATCAATAATCATTTCTTAACAAATGTAATACAAACAATCCGTTACCTTCGAGCTAATCGAATATCCGAATCTGTATCCACAAAAATTTTCATATCAAATAACTAGAAGAAATTCAATATTGAAAGCTACAAAGTTTTTCTTAAAAATACATTCGGTTACTGCAAAATGCAAGATTTCAAAAAATTCACCTTTAGAAGTTTTTCATATGCAAATGTCATGATACCTTCAAATATGATAACATTGGCCCCATAAACAGTTTTCTAAAGAAAAAACAACAACAGGAATTGAAGGTCGGTAGCTACATTACAAAAAATTTCCTTGAAACCAAAAAACAGATTCTGATTCCACAAAATAGAGCATGAATGGTAGACAAATGGCTTGGCTAGGATAATAATGTGTGTGAGACATTAGTTTTTCGATATAAAAGTATATATATATACCTGTTTTGAAAGTCTACTATGTGATGCAAAATCATAAATGGGTATCTATAAAAATCAAACTGAAATATTCATAATGTTGTTCTTTTAAGGCTATTTTACACTAGGCAGAATGGTCCGCACAGAGTCAAGCAGAGTTGAATAAAAAGGGACGGTGTAGAGAAGTTCTACTAGACAGAATAAATGATTTCACTGTGATTATAATTATATCTATTATCAACATAAAATCTTCACACATAAACATTCAATGCATTAAAGAAAATGATTTTTCACAAGGTTAGCTAAAAGCTTGCGTGTTAAAATATGAAATCCTGTGCAAAGTGGGAAGCAAAGTGGACATGTTGAAATCTGCTTTCTCATCAAAATTTATCTCACTAGTCAGCATGCTCAAATGAAGTTGGAAGTGTTTCAATTCCTGTTTTTTGAACATGTCCTTAACTCAATGCAACTCTGTATGGACGATTCCATCTAATGGAAAATAGGAAATTTATCTAAGCTATAATGAAGTCACAGTGGTGAATTTAAAACACCTGCAATTTTAACTAATCTGTGCTTAGCTACCAAAGTCTGAAATTTAACTAATCTTCAGTGTGACTTGGGCTCATACATGTATAATAGTCAGAAGTAACCATTCTTGTGGGCTAGTACCTTTGCACTTTTTCCTTCCTTCAGCTTTTTTAATGTAGCACAAGCAAGTTCCCAATCAAAAGCGTCTTCATGATCAAAATTATATTCGGAACGTTCAGCAGCTTCATGCTGCTCCTCAGTTAAAACCTAACAGAAAAATGAATAAATAAATTGAATTGCTTCCTGGCAATCAGCTTTGCTATTTTAAAAACACTTACAGTACCTTGTAAAAAGAATCTAATGATATGATCACCACCCATGGTACACCAAGTTCTGATATGATTGTTTTTGCAACTGTTGTTTTTCCTGATGCACTCCCACCACATATTCCTGATAACAAATATTGAAAAGATCATTCCTGTTTTCATAAGTAAACATTATTTAGGCCATGATTAGTCAATCTTCCATTTAACATGTTAGATTTAGGATGCATATTATTTTTCTATTTCCAGATACCTTTTGGTAGTGAGAGAACAATCAAATCAAAGACTAGCCTTGAGAGAATTTTGTGGCATGGTAAGCCACTGTTGGAGCCCATTTCTCTGGACTTTTTGCTTTGAACTGTGATAATACAAATTTCTCAATAATTATTATTTTTTATGACTCAATGATTTTCTAAATTTTAAGAAATTTCATATGGCCACGCTTACAAGAGAGGTTGAGAACCATAAAAACAAGTTTGTAATACTACGAATGTTTGCCCAAATGTGTTATCACAGCCTGGGGTGTCACTTTTTAACAGGCAGCCTGGAAGTACTGAAAGTAAATTGTGGAATAGATGTCAAGGAGAATAAGACATTTAACTAATGGTGAAAAACATCGTCCGAAAGTGACATCAGAAAAGCGAGTGATGTCTGGATTATAAGGCGTTGGACTATTATGACGAAGACATTGACAGCACAAAGTTCTTTGTTGCAACGAATGCATTGGTTAAATGGAGTATTAAAGCTTTCTTGGATTAGTGTGCAATTTGTAGTCACATTATCTTATACACCTTACATGGATTCAGTCCGAGTCACGAGTAACTGCTACTTCTTAATCAGGTAGTTTAAAATCCTACTAAACAAATCTTATTCAGTCCGGGTCACCAGTGCAAAAAATAAAATTATGTCCACAAAGAAAAGTCCATAGAAAATATGACTACAGCATCTCTATCTAAAGTAGAAAAGACACATGTTTGGCATTCTCAAGGTTGAATGAATTGGACAAACTCCGTACATCTGGTGAAAAAAACGCGCACAATCTATGGACAAATGAAATGGTCCCAATGGAAATATGGTTTACAATGGTTCGAGAAGAGCCATGTAATAGAATCATTTACTGTAAGTAAGTAATCGAGAGTTTCAAGTCCTTGAGCTTAATACGTTCTTCCTCTTACTGCGTTCTTCTTCCTCTGCTGAATCGCAACTGTAGATACATATAGCTAAACTTTATTGAAGGTTAAGTGCAGTTGTCAGTCAATGACATCAAATAGGCTGATACACTGCTTTTAAAGCAAACAGTAGTGTAGTTGGTTTCAGTAAACACCAGAACTACTTAGAGTCACCCAGAACCAGCCAGGCAAAATCAATAAGAAGCATGCGTTGAACTTTTCCTTTCGCTCTTCACATACGGGCAAATTTTAAAATAAGACTAAATGAAATAATGCAGGGTTTTCCAGAAAATATAATGCTTGTTGTTCTCAAAAATCTTTAATCAACACTACATTGTATGGTCTGAATTTGGCCTCATGTAAATATACCTTTATAGTTAGAATTTGTTACCGCGGAGTGTGATCTTGCCTTTTAAGTGGCTTTGTTTGGCTGGTTATGGCTGGTTATGGTTAGTTATGGTTGATTTTGGGTGATTCTGGGTAGTCCCATTGTTTACGGTAACTGTAGTAGTGTAGTATCAAATACAACATAAATGAGAAACAACACTGGTATCACCATACACGAAAACTAAGGCCACTGAAAACCTAGAAAAATGGCCATATCACATAGTTATTAGTAGAGAACATTGGGGGAGTACAGCGTCATATTGGAAATATCTTTCCAATCTTTAAGTTTTGATCATTTAATTCGCACGTTTTTCTACTCTTATTAACGTTACCCTCCTCTGTAGATGTCCTCTGTAGATGTTTCCCAGTTTCAGATTGGGCCGTGTGACTTGATAAATTGGGTGACTTGAAGCAAATGGTAAAACATCTCAAGATTTGGTAAGCCAGGTGAATTTTTGGCAATTGAATTGAATTATTGTCTTAAGTAGGTGCGCAAGATTAAATCAAAAAGCGCAGATTTGTTTTTTTCATTTTCAACTACGTGATTGGGAAGTTTCTTCCCGATTTTGAACCGTGGCCTTGTGGTAGAGTGCTCGCCACCAGTGGCAGTGCAGGAGGTCAGGGTTCAAATCCTGACTAAGTCATAACAGTGTAGTACTACCTGATCGAGAAGTAACTGCGTTTTTGAGCTATAATGACCCAGACTGTTATTATGACATCAATCAGATAATATCAATAAAAGCATGAGAATATATAATAGAAACTAGTTTTATTAAATTATTACCAATAATAAAAGCTTCAGATAATTGGCCATTTGAATTATACCACGGTGGTCTTCCTAAAAAAACAGTTTCAAAAAAAACTTCAGACAAAAAAACAATGCTAACAATGCTAACTAACAATGAAAGATTATGGTATGGAGAAAAAATCATAAATTTTGACCTGCAAGTAATGTTGTCTTTTGCATGATGTATCTCATGACGATGTTATTATAATTTTTTATGAAAATACAAATTTCAGAAAAAAACATATGTAAAATAATACTTGCCAGCAGAGTAACAGACAGATTTCTGCTTTTTTTGTGACATGGTTAACCCAGTTTCATTGACAACTCATTGTTTAAGCACTCAAGATTGTTGGGAGTATTTACTAAAAAATACATTAAAGTAAACAATAATAAAATGAGAAATTGAGTACACCATATCAAAAATCTTCGTCATCAATAATATCATATGACAAATGAAGGAACTTTGCATATAACGTTAACATCTTTATTTTTTTCTTTTACTTTTTCAGCGTAAAAATATAGGGACCAAAATATCATTCTCAGAAGGATCAGGGTGATTTACTTGATGATTTACTTTTTGCGCAATTTGCCGAACATTGCTCAGTGCCCAACATTGTGCAAATGCCCAATATTGTGTAGAACACGGACACTCAACGAGTCACTGAGTTTGAAACGATGATGTTTATGATACAAAAACAAGTAAGATGTTTCAGTACATTATATATTGTTAAGAAATTACGAAAAAGGCGAATATGCCCAATTTCATTCGGTTATTTGCACCTGATTTCCATAACAACGTGATTAGAATAACCACGCAACCTTGTGCTTTTTATTGCTGCTGAATGATACGAAATGATAAGAATAATACGAAAAGAAATGTTTAGTTGTGACATATGACACTCTCTTGCAATTTGATGAAGTGTTCTTCATGTCAACATTAAAATTCGAATGTCGCGTAATTCCATATCTCATTATATCGAACAAAACTCCACTTCCCTCTGCTTTTGTTGTTGTCTCTCTAGCTCAACAACACACAGAGCAGAGACTAACTGTATGCACTTATTATTATTCAGATAATTCTGAATTTCTCCAAACTTGTTCAGTGCTGGGCTGCTCTATCCATGAATATGCATGCCCCCTCTTCATCCACAGAGCAGATGCAACTATTCTCCGTTCCGCGCAAGACTTATTTGCACGGTTTATTATGAAACAATAATTGCCGTGTTACTTGGCTACCATGTCTGCAGGGTAAACAAATGAAAGTAATCGGTGCTAGTAGTGGTAGAAAGCTGTAACGTGAAAGAAAGTTAATCTTATTTAAAGCAGAATATCACATAAATTTTAATTTTAAAACAGTTATTTTCATAACTACAATCATGGTCGTTACTTGTGCTGCGTATGGATGCTCTAATCACAATAAAATGGAAAATAAGCTTGGATTTTTCCGAATTCCAAACAACGATCCTGAGCTTAGAAAGAAATGGATTCAAGCTTGCAAAAGAATGAATAAAGATGGTTCACCTTGGAATCCTAATGGCAAAAATGTTTATCTTTGTGGAAGACACTTTATTACTGGTATTTTTCCTTACATATTTTTATAACCTAGTGCTGCTTTTATACACATTATGATGCTAATTGTAGTTCTTTTTTTTTTTTAAGGAAAACCAGTGAAAAATGACCCAAGCCATCCTGACTACATTCCATCAATATTTATTTACAATAAATCAGATGTTGAAAAAGATGAAAGAAAAGTTAAAAGATACCAATCTCGACTTAAAAGAGATTTAGCAGCAGCCAGTAGTCTGACATCAACTTTGGTAGCAAGTGGCAATGCTTGCTTGGAACCATCAGAAGTCAACATGGAAAATAATGACATAGGGTCGCCTATTACTGGTTTATTAGAGGCTAAAGTTAATTTCAATAAAAGGCTTTTCGAAGATGTGTCACCATCTCAATTAGTATCATCACCACATTCATCGCCACCACCTATTGATTTTGTTCTTTGTTCTACACCAACTTCTCATGAAGCTGCCAGCCAAACAGACATGACTTCTCTTGAAATTGAACAATTAAATTTCGAACTTCAAAGTTTGAGAAAGGAAAGGGATGAAGCATTAACCAGGCTTAGTAATGTCACAGCAAAATTCACAGCTTCATTCAGCCTTTGTGACGGAATAACATCAGCTTTAAAAATCATGAATGAACTGTCCTTCTTCTTTTGATAATAATAAACAGTTTTAACCCATCCACTCACAAATTGATTGTAGGCTTCCAAACTTTTCCTGTTTTTCATGGCTTCTCTAGTAAAAATTCCAGGTGAATTCACCAGATACTCTAAAACTTCAGGCCATTCGAGTTCAGGCCAATTTGTTGGACAATCAATCCATTCGTCTGCAGGCAACTGGTATGGGCAGGAGTCCATTTCAATCACTCTCAACTTCTCTCGATACCGATTTTGTGCTTCCAAATCTACATCATTGATGTTATAAGATGACATTTTTAGTTATGAAAATAACTGTTCTTGAGAAAATTGTATATATAATAATGTATTATGATAAGAATGATGTTGACTCGTTGTTATCGCTGGTTAAAATGGCGCTGAAAACTGATTTGTTTACCCTGCAGCAATTTCGGCGCATGCGCGTAGTAGCTCATCATAGCTGAGTGACGTCAGCGCGGAACGGAGAATAACTTTTTTGGATAATTATCTGGTTCCGAAATTCAAGATAATCCATACTTTTTTATTAATCTTTTCTCTACTATGACCTAAGATTAAAATTATTACAATTACAATTATTCAGTGTTCTAGCTATGATTTCGAGGACCAGAAGCGGCTAAGTTTGAATCAAAGATGCCCCTAACCGGGTCACAAGAAGAGGCATGACTTTTTTGTTGTTCTGAAAGGCTTTTAGTTTTACAAGTTATGCTTTTTAACAACAACATATTTTTTTGTGTGAAAAACTGTTTGTTCAGTCTTTCAGTAAAATTGAAAGTCATAGATTGCAGCTGAAAAAATGGATTTTTTGTTGCATTCTATATCCATTTAGTCCTATGTGGTTGAAATAAAAGAAAGTAATAGTGTTGTAGAGCAGGTAAACAAATCTTTTTAAGATCAAATGTTTTACTCTTTGCACTCTACTATAGAGACCGGACATAACTATATCTTCCTTTATTCAAGAAAATGATTAGTCAAGTCTCATAACACATCACCTGTCTGCTTCACATGAAACTGAATTTTCTTATTTCTTTTGAATCTGGTTTACGCAACTATTACATTACAGTTATAAATTATGTAGATTGCCAAAACAATATTATAGAACTCTATACCTCAATATTCAAAGGTGGATTTGCACAACAGAAATAACGTTTAGCAAAACAAAAAAGAATTACCTTGCAATCAAAAGTAGAGAAAATGGTTAAAGGTTCATGAATTTTTTATTTAGTTTTACTGTTGTTTCTCATAAATAAACAGACAGTCTAAAAAGATTTTATTCACAAATCTTTCCAGAACTTTGTTATTTTTTTTGCGTAATAATCATTTAATCCTATTAAATATTTTCAATCTTTATTTTTCTTTTCTGTAGCATTCGGTTATATAGTCCAGGTGCTGAGATGAAATTTTCTTTCATCTTGTGATACATATCTTAGAACCAAGATATTGCTTTGGTAACTCTCAGTTTATTTTATGTAGAATGCAAATCTAAAAAGCTTCTGTGTTAATTATATGCAAGTGGACCAAAAATTAGGATCAAAGTTAGGATCAAAGTTACCCAACATCGATGGGTAATGTGCTGTATCGAGACAGAACGAATGTTAACAAACTCATGAAGTTTAATATGCAGAATACTTATTTCATTATCTGCTATCCACCACACGACTCTATTGTATCACTCTGGAAAATAAATCATTTAATATTGCAGATTCAGTTGCAGAGCCACGCGTTTAAATTTCTCTTGAAAACTGAACTGCTTGCAGTGGAGTTAAAAGACATGTTTTGTGCTTTTTATCTTGAACGGAAATGTGGTTTAACAAGAAAATACAGAAACCTCCTTCAAAACTATAGTATCAAGAACAATTGAATGGCTTTCACTCACAAGGGATCACAAGGCTGTTCCCTCACAGAAGAGGAGAGAGAGAGCAGAATCTAATAAATACTTATTAGAAATTACAAACGTGTGATGATGAAGATAATTGAAGAGGTGTATATAAAGCAAGAGAAGACTTTTTGTTGCTAGCAAGCTTTTGGGAAGAACCTTGCTTAGAGTCAAAAGTGAATATTCTTAAACCAGCAATGAAACAAAAGTTGTTTCCAATTCCATTATCAGGAAAAGTTCTTAGCCATGCCACAATGTTGTTGTTTTAGGTGGCCATTTAGAGGACAAAGGTTCTTAAAGACTTGAATAATATTTTATAAACCTGGGCGTGCGATCAGCAAATCTTAATATAACGACTTATAAGAGGCACTCGTCATTCGTCCTTGCTGCGCTATGAGGACCGAATGTCAACGAAGCCAAATACTGATTAGCCTTGTCAAGTATGAATAGCCATCAACTGTTCTGAAACGAAACTTAACTCTCCTGTTCAACCTTACTTTTATTTTACTTTTGTGCCTTTTTAACGAATACAAACATGCATTTACAAAAATATTAGTCCCTTTCTAAAAATAACTAAAAGGGGAAATCCCATTTTTATGAAAAAGAAGAAAAAAAGATAAAAAGAAATCAATGAATCAGTAGAAATAAAATTTTGGGGCTGTAGAAGAGATCACCTATTGTTTTTAATGGTAACAACACATGATAAAAATACAGTTTCATAATATTTACAAAGAACTTGTTTGTAAGAGATCGTTGTCTACTTCTGCATCGGTCTTAGACTCTTCGCAGCCTGATTCGGAATTTTCCAAATCCAGATCAATCCGATCGTTGGACAGAATAGACCAAATATTGTGATCTTTTTTTTCCATTTAAGTAAGAGTGAAACCAAACTAATTAAAGATTGACCTTGTGTACAAAATGAAAAACCATTTTCTGTGATAAATCAGAAAGTGAATGTATAACCAGTTTTGACCCTAATGTGTCTGTTCAAAGCCAACCTGCTCATCCTGGCTAATTCACAACATTTAGTTGTGAAGGACTACAGTGACTAGATCTCATTAAATGATTAACAAACTTCTCACTTATATGCCAAATGGAATCTTCATTCAAAGTAATTCAACTTCACATCTCCTGAAGAGAAAGGTGTCATAAGACTTGAAGATTGCTGCAGTTTTAAGATCTTTCAAAATGCTGGGTTAGTTCTTTGGTCTTCTCACAGTTGATAACTTCTTAAATTTTAGTTTTGTAATGAAAACCAGCAATGGTGAATCTGGTGATGCAATCGTGCAAAGGTTGTGTTAATTGAGGTGACCATTTATTATTATTTATTAGAGTGTTTATTTAAAATAATAAACATTTTGTTTATAGCTAAACTCTTTCTATCTAGGACAAGGATAAAGGGAGATAGAAGTATACCAAACTACCCTTTACCCTTTATTTAAATATTTCACACAGTATTAACCCGTTTCTTTGTTGTTGCAAATATGTGAAGGTATTTCTAATAAACACCTCAGAACAGGAGTGTTCAAAAGACGACAATGCAATGATTTGTTGCCTGGATCCTTAGATCACTGATCAGTTTATGGATTTTCACTTTGGCGCCAATGGCTCATAATAGTTTATTTAGCCCCACAGTTTTACTTGTACATTACATTTCACTTTTGGGTGAAAGCAACTGTGTCCTGGCAGCGGCCGATCAAGGGTTTAAGTTTGATCTCCACTAGGCGGAAAAATGTTGAGCCGCAAAAAGTAGAAACACTTTCTACTTTTTGCTCTAAAAGTTTACGCCACTACCTTTTCCACCTAGCGAAGATCCAGCTTTACACCAAAAAGTGGAAGAGTACAGTTTAATGAATTTTCTTTTAAAACTTATTTGCACATTTCTCTTTTCTACTCTTAATTTGCTCTCCTCCATTAAGTTTGCTTAGTATCTAGATCTGCCTGGTATCCATTGCTTAAGTTAAATGGGTGGGTTCACATTCTTTGTGTTTCCTGCAGCATCCTTACCCAGATTTTCCTAAATTGTGTTTGAACCTAGTTTTGTGTACTGAAATAGATATTGGCATATGTAACCTCTATGTTTTCAATTCAGTTAGCAAATATTTACTTACTACTTCGTTCATATATGTATACGTTTTGCAGCAGTACTCCATAAGGAATCGATAAGAGAGATAAATAAATTGGCACAAAAAAAAGTTACAATGAGTAATAAATTGAACAAATATATCATGCTTATTGCTGTTAGAAACCGATTTATCAATAAAAAACGATAATTAACAAGATAAATTAAACAAGATTAACGATAGAAATCGAAATGGATAACAATACTTTTAACACCCAATTTCTCGCTAATTGCACAATAATATTGGAAACTCCTTAATTTTGGTTTTAAGGTATGTATCACAAAAGTTGTTTTCTAGCCACTTTTTTGCAACACTATATATAAGCGTCTTGACCATGTCTCCTCAATTAATTGTTTGGTTGATCCATGACCATAATATTATTTTATATAACTAATACTTTTCTAAGTTTGATAAGTATGAATTTCTTTTTGTTGCAGTTCATAGTGTTTTCTATATATTTTTACAATAAGTTATTTTGATGTCTGTTATGATATATATTTGCATGTTTCATGTGCAAGATGAAAACACAGTGAAGCTTTTTGTCTTCAGGCTTCTATACATCCCCGTTTCGTTTTACTTTGTTAAGATTTGTTATTATTTATTTTTGCAAAAGATAACTTATATGTTTTCTGTGTCTTCTTTGTCTGCATGAAAAATGGAAAAATTCATATAAGATTGTATAAGATGTTTATTTTTTCCCCTCCCACCTAATTAATTCATCCTGAAATTAGACAAACTTTGGTAGTCCGTGAAATCAAATCTAAAATCTAAAAGTGTTTGTTCATGCAAAAATAGTAGCTCTAAGCAAAGGGCTTTTATTTTCTTTAGGGTCATGTGACATGGCTCTTATTACTTGGTATTATAAAGTATCTTATTTCTTAAGATTCACAGTTAATAAATAAATAAAAAGTCACAACCTTTTGGTATTCATGTAACAATCACCCATCACTGGTTGATGAGCCAAGATTCAAACATGAACGAAATTTCAAGCTCTTGATTGACACATTCCTAATTGTAATTGTAATAGGTAATTGCTTTGAATTGTATTCATAAATAGAATGTTATTCATTTAATAGTATCTTGATTATCATATTGGGATTGTAGGAAAATGTCGTTTAAGAAAAAGAAAATAAGACCGTCAACAGCCGCTGGAATTATCCAAAGCTCCAAAGTTCCACACATTCTCGAGGATTCTCGTCCAAATACTGCTATAGGCCAGAAGAAAGAAGTCATTACCGGCTTAGAACCAACTTATATAACAGCACAACATCAAATTGGTCATAGTTATACACACAATTATACAGGTAAACAGGTTCACGGAGGTGTTGAGGAAAATACTTTCAAAGATGGATTGAGCAGAAGAGCAACGATTGGCCCTACTGAAAACCTTGGGTTATTAAATCTTAATGATCAACCAAAACGGCCAGTGACTGCACATAATAACAGTTCCTCTATGAAGGTTGGAAATTTCCTTGTTTTTTTTTATAAATTTGTTTTTCTCTGTATTACATCACTGTTCTTTCATGATTTTCCAGATAGAGGAAAGAATTACTTTGGAGCATCTAAACAAAATGAAACAAGCATTTGACGTAGGTCTAATTATGCAATTCTAGTTTGATTTTGTGCATATTTTAGTCCAAGATGCTTCTATTACTATGTTATGTGTGTTTGTATGTGTTGACAATCAAGGTACAAAATGTTTAGAATAAGAATAAGGAGAATGTAAAACACCCTGCT
This sequence comes from Turritopsis rubra, assembly GCA_039566895.2. Taxonomy (NCBI): domain Eukaryota; kingdom Metazoa; phylum Cnidaria; class Hydrozoa; order Anthoathecata; family Oceaniidae; genus Turritopsis; species Turritopsis rubra. The sequence continues at coordinate 13,491,461 of CM077625.1, read as the reverse complement.
TGTTAAATGAAAAGGTGTATTTCATTCGTTTCATTCACTCTTTTTGATAGGAGGCAGATGAAGACAGTAGTGGAACTTTGGATTTGGAAGAATTCAAAAGTGTGTTCAAATGCTTCTTGGGTTTGAAAGGAGTTGTAAGTTATTAAGAATGTAAAGCAAAATATATAATATAGGAATGGAGACTTTCACAAACATCAAAAGCTATCAGATTGAAAAGAAATTGTAAATATGTGTGTTCAGAATCTCAGGAAGCTTTGAATGCAATTTTCTTATTTGGTAGAGTGAGCAAGAAATGACTGCATTGTTTATGAAGATTGATTCAGCATCAGATGGAGAAATTAATTGGGTATGTTTTTTGAGTTGGATGGTCAGTCTATGTTCAGTTTGAATTTGTATCAAATTTTGCAAAGATGAGTATTGTTTGAGTACAAATTTTGACCTGATGAATGGTTGAAACTGGGACCTTTAATTTTCTTTTCCTATAAAATAAAAAAAACTTATTTCTTTATAGGATGAATTTTGTACGTACATGCAATTGGAGTATGCTGAAAAAGAAGAGTCATACTTTCGAGCTAAGGAGGTACATAAAAAAAAACAAGTTCCAGTGATTACCAATTAGAATTATTTTTTTTCATCCTCACCAAAATTATTGTTTGTTCCTCGAACTAACATTTTTGTTAAACTTCTATGCTGGTTCATCCTTTTGTTTATAATACCAATTTGTGTTTAGACAGCTTTTTATGTTCCTGCAACATTAGAAGGTTCACCACATCGTGATACTGTATTACGTATTTCACATACAAGTGATAACACTTTTCTAAGTATTGGTCAGGTAATACTTTCAGTTGAAGATTTTATTATAGAATTTCATTGGTTCCTTTCTATCACTATGAAGTCTGTAAAAATCTTATTTATTAACCTGATTATCAGATGCCAGAATGTGTTGCCACACTCCTTTCTAATCCCCATGTATAACTAAGGACTTGATTCCACACACAGGGTTATTATTGATTTCTTCTTGGATGTTTTTGTGCTCAGTCTCTCCTTCATCTGTTGGGTTTTTTTTCCAGTCTATTATATTCTTTATAACCCTGCAGTATAGAATCATCTCACAATAGATAATTACAATTGGTTAATTGACATCACATGACTGGTCAATATTTTCCCTTATTAACTGGCTCCATAAAAAATGTAAACAAAGAAATAAAATGATGAACTGTGTCCAGTCCATGATGTCACAATCTCACTTAATATTTTTCTGTATTGACCACCTAAACGGTTAATAAGTCGTTGGTATTACCAACTGATCTTAGTATTTTTATACTTTTTACATAATTTTCTGTCTATTTTTTCATTTCATTGGTTGGGTTTTTGAAATAATAAACTTTAGGATGGATTGGTGTCATTTTGGAGTGCTAGTATGCTTTTTAAGAGAACTAAGCAGATTGAAAGTGGCAGCAAAAAAAGTAAATGGATAACAGATTTTATAATGATGCCACAATACAACAAATTCATCATAGCTACTGGGTAATCATCTGTAAATGTTTAACCTTTTTTTCCAAACCAATGTTTATGAGTTATTTGTGGTATTTCTTTTGTTGCGTTTTTAGGGATAGAGAAATTCAGTTCCATGAACTATCAACATTTGAAGGTTACTGTCAAATTAGTGGTTTAGAAACTGTCCCCCTACGTCTTGACTATTGGTATTTAGTTTCTTCATTATTGTATCCTGTGTATCTAGTTCTTTGTTTATTTTCGAAAGCTTTTCGTCAGTAATAGTTCCATTAATTGTCAGTGATAAAATACTAATTTCAATTTATTGTTCATTATGTACGTAGTTTTATTCCATTTTAATTCTCTTCATATCTCTTTGGAACCATGTTTTTTTAGTTTCACTGGAACTGACGATTGTTTTCTTTTGTATGGAGATAGTGAGGTAAAGTTTTGTTTTATTGCCGAAAAGTGAATTTTCCAATATGATCAAGATTTATCATGCAACTCGTGCATCAAAAGGTTGAGTTTTTATGCCAAGCAATCACGTGCTCAAGTAAAATTCGGGACTCATTAATGTCGCTACTCATTTTTATCATCACTATACCTAACAGATAGAAATTTGAGATTCTGATATTGACACAGAAAAAAATTTTTTTTTCAGGGCTGTATAAGTATATTTGCAATGACCAATGTTGGCGAAATACTTAGGTAGGTAAATTGCATGCTTCTGTTATTCTTTATTTGTTTATATTCTTTATTAGTTTATGTTTATTTTATCTCACAACTAGATTGTGGAAAAAGATGCCCAAAGTTGAAGGAATTGCAAGTATCAGTATTGATAGGTAGATGAAAAACCAAATCCATTAATTTTCAAACAACAACATGGTACTTTATGTCCTCCATGAATTGATAACTCCTAGCGGCTACATGTATGCTATTAGTACTTGGCAGTGTAGAGTCTTCTCGCAATAGATCATTATGATTGGTTAATGTCACGTGGCCAGTCAATATTTTCCCGCCGGTTGCTTAATAAAACATGTAAACAAAGAAATAACCTTATTAGCCTGTCAATACTTGGGAAAATATGACGTCACAACCTTGATCAATGATATTCCCGTATTGACGCGCTTAACGGTTAATTAGCCATTAGTATAACCTCTCTATAGCTGACACCTCTTTATAGCGGACACATATTTTTGTGGTCCCAATGGTGTTCACTATAGACAGGTTTGATAAAATATCTTTTCTTTTAGCGTTTGCATGTCTGAGAATGTGAAATTTGTAAGGTAAATGTACCTTGATACGTTTTCTTCTCTTTCTCAAAAGTTTTATGAAAATGTATCTGTTACAAAACGGTGTTTTTATTTTGACTTTTTCAGATGGAAGGTTCACAATGATTGGGTACAAGAGGTAAACACAGCTTTGACACCAGACTTAATTTCCTCTCAAACTCATTAGCCTCTGTTGTTATGTTTGTTTTGTTTTTCTTTAGTTGAAGTATTATCATTCGATTCGCAGTGTCATGTCATGTTCAACTGATAGCAGTCATTCACTTGTTATAGGTTTGTTAGTTTCATCCTCTGTAATTCCAACTCTCCTTTATTCCAACTAATACGAAAGGAAAATAGAACCATTTTGGGGTAAGTACAAATTTAAGGGACTTTGGAGCTGTGACGTCACATCATGACGTCAGTAAAATCTTTAATCAACAATATCTCAGTGATTCAGTGATGGTTCGTCGAAAATATGCGATCCCACACATTTTTTTGATCAGTTTTTCGAACTTTATCAGCAAGTACTACTGTCAGTTGGTTCATTATTATTCTGTAATTTTGATTTTCATAAGTATATATTTATGGGTGATTCATTCAGTGCAATTCGGTTTCAGCCTCATTGTTTCTCTCAGGCTTTGTATAGTTTGCTTGCCAACTTAGCAACTAGCTCTTGCTTATGCAAAAACTTCACTATAGTGATGTTCGATCCATTTGAATGTTTAAAATTACCAATAATCTACTGTGTGAAGAGACATTGGAAATGTATGATGAAAAGTTGAAATTATTGTTTACTCGATAGGCCAAACGCTTGGAAGTACGCATGTATCTAATCACACAAAAGATGTTAAGAAAAACACCTCAAATCTGTCATTTTTAAAAGATGTAAATTTGAGAAGGAGGCTTGTCGCAGATGAAACAGTCTTTCGTATTTACAAGGGAGTGAAGACATTTGACTTCAGTAAAATCAAGAATGTTCTTGCTACAGGGGGTGTGTAAATTACATTGTTGCTAAGTTTTCTTCAATCTGTTTCTGTTTTGTTTACTTCGGAAGGATAACATGAATTAAACGGAAGTATAACATATACTCTCGATTCTAGGTATGGATCGATTGATTCGCCTTTGGAATCCTTATGTCCCAACGTAAGATTTTTATTGTGAATTAGTAGCTGAGTGTAATAAATATCTTGGAGTCTGCCTATAACTGATTGAAAGTCCTCTCAAACATTTTTTCTTTTTTGCCACAGCATGTAATTTTTCTCCTTTAGAAAACCTGTTGGTATTCTTCGTGGTCACGTGACACCAATCTTTTATCTATTTATTGTTGAAGAAGACAACAGGTTATTCAGTATTTCCAATGATAAAACAGTCAAGGTAAAGGTTGTTGTGAAAACAAACCAGAAAATGTTTTTCGCGTGCTTTAATTGAACCATCAACTTGTGTTTTCTGATTCAGGTGTGGGATATTCATGACCAAGCATGTCTGTTGACAGTCCGACCGAAATCTCATCTCATTAAAGGAGATCTTACAGGTAAAACCCCATCTCGTTAAAGGAGATCTTTCAGGTAAAACCCCATCTCGTTAAAGGAGATCTTATAGGTAAAATACCATCTCCTTAAAGGAGATCTTACAGGTAAAACCCCATCTCATTAAAGGAGATCTTACAGGTAAAACCCCATCTCGTTAAAGGAGATCTTTCAGGTAAAACCCCATCTCGTTAAAGGAGATCTTATAGGTAAAATACCATCTCCTTAAAGGAGATCTTACAGGTAAAACGATTAAAAAAGGAATCAGTAAACTAACAAAAGAACACTTTCACAAAAAAAATTTACACAAATATATTTTAGCTGTTCACTACAATCCGATTTCGCGTGGATTGGCTTTAGCAACTGATCATATGGCTTTGCTTCGATTGAAAAATAAGTAAGTAGAATTTCTCACATGTGCTTTTGTTCATTTGAAATTGAGGAGTTTTTAAACTAATTACATGATTTTCTTTTCTTCCCTATTTAGACCGTTTTCTATGCAGATGACGACCACGCATAAAGAAGCGGTCACCGCGTGTTGTTTTAACAGTAGCTTTCAACATGTGGTCACAGCATCAGAAAACTCTGTTATTAAAGTGTGGGATATTAAAGATGGTAGTCAAGTGTTTGAATATTCCAAGGCTCACGATACAACACCAGTCACGACCATGACATTCGATTCAACAGAACGAAGGTTGTTCATTTCATTTGATTACCTTTTTTTTATGAGAAACTCAGTACTAGACCCGTCAAAATTTAAGAAACTTTTGGAACTAAGATTAGTATATAATGCCAATTTCCAAATTAGCAACTTTTTTGCTGGACGAATACAGAGTGTTGTTTCCAGATAAATCAGCAGATTACTTTAGAATGGACACCTTTAATGGAGTTAATGTAATTCTGGAAGATTAAAATGTTTATTTACTGTATAGTTGAGGTATAGATAGTGTTTTTTCTTTCAAAATCAAAATTGTAATTCCGGAAATAAGAAACTCGTTAAGAAACCTTGAGAGTTAAAAATATTTTATTTTATGCAAAGCTTTTCTTACTTCAAGTACATCATCAGGCAATATTTTTTTTTACATATGAAATAAACATGGCTGCACTTTTTAACCCTTTCGAATTAAATTCACTATATAAATTAAGAAACTTTTGGAACTAAACCATTCGCTAGGTTTCTTATAAAAGAACATGTAAGTTTTCATAAGTCTACGAAAGTCCTTAACAAGTCTGATAAGTATTGAGTGGAAATGGAAATTACAAAGAAAAAAACGGCAAAAAAGTTTAACCCGGCCGGGATGCTCATTAATAATATTGGTATTTGGCGTATTTACAAAATCTGGAAATGATCGTCAAAACATTCAAACAAACTATTCAGAAAGCTCCATAAAAGGTGTGTTTATGATATTTCTCCGTAACGTAAAATGCAGCCAAACCTGGGACACGTTCGGTACAAAGAAAACTGTATAAACTAACATTTAGACTCTGGATCCATTTTTTTTCAATCCAAAGTTTCTTGAGACATATATATATATATATACTTCTAGCAAGTAAGTAAAACACAAAGAGAAAGAATTTGACAGCACAAGATTCGCACTTTAAGTCTAATGTACTTCATGTAGTCGAATCATGAACTCTATCATTTATAATAGGTGATGTGGTCTCAAATCTAATAAGCTGATAAGTATTTTTAGTTGTACTGAACAATGTAAACAAATACATGACGATGTTGCTGACATATTTTTAGACTCGTGACAGGTGCACAAGATGGCAAATTGAAGATATGGAATTATAATAACGGTCATTGCCTGAGCACGCTTCAACGAGGTTCAGAAGTTAGCTTTAAACATAACGTGAAATAATGATGTTGAAATACTGGTGTTTATTTTTGTGTTTTCATTTGTTTAGAAAATGGCGCATCAAAGGAGATCTCTGTTTAGTTTATTTTACTATAAATAACAATAGGTATGTTAAATCCAGTCCCAGATCTAGAACTTAGGCAAACTTTATGAACAAGATTATTTAGAGTATAAAAGAAAAATGTGCAAGTAACTTAATCAACACCTAAGAAAATTCATGTACTCCTAATGCACTAATGTACTAGCTAATGCTAGCTCTGCCGCTGAAATCTCCATCTCCATAAACCAATCAGATTAAAGATATTTAAAGATAAACCAATCAGATTAATGATATATTCAAAATCTTTTCAGTCAAATGTTGAGTGATTGGTTGTTTGTACAGCTGAAGAATGAGATGAAAGCTTACATCACCAATGTTTTGAGAGCAGAAACGTTAAATACGTGTATGAAATACTTCTAGGTACATAGTTTCAGTCGGGTGGGATCGGAGAATTAATTTATACTCAGATGATCAATCGGATTTGCATCACATCAAACATCCATACATCAAGTGGCCTGATGATACTTCAGTACGTCCATCTACTTAATTTCGGTCCGTTCATCTACCTCACTTTTTAAAGCTTCGTATATTTACCTTTGATATATTTTCAATTTAGGATCGTGCTCACAAAGAAGATGTTTTGTGTGTTGCTTACTCCCCTCCTCATTTCCTAGCAACATCCAGTTATGATGGAGAAGTATGATCTATCTGTTAATTGTACCATATGATGGAGATTTAGTTGTTCTGGAACGTTTCTGTAAACATCATTCATTTTGTAGGTTCTTATTTGGAATGTTACTTCCGGTCGAATATTTTGTCGTTTACATTCAGAAGAACTTGAAAAAACCTCTAAAGCAAGATTGTGTAAGTTACTAACTTGCGTTTTAAAACGCTTGTGGTGAGCAACTACTGTTGTAGATAATGATCTTTATTTTAGTATCCGGCGAGTTATCTGTTAGCAAGCTTGTGTTTTTGAATACAAGATGTAGGGAGCGACAATCGGCATCGCTTATCACCAACGGACCTCGAGGTAATCATCGTCTATTTTCAATGACAGTCAACTCTCGCTGTCTCGAATCTCGAACATCTGTTATCTGGAACAAAAATTGTGATCCCTTGAGCGTTTCGTTGGCTTAAGGCGAATTTCCATTCATACTATTTTCACGTGCGCGCGCAGGAATGAGCTTTTTTTTAAATTTATGGAATTTCTTTAAAGTCGGTTACATATAATATCTAGTTTCTACAATACTGGCGTGAAAATACCTTCATTAATTTCCATTCCATCTACAAGTTTTCTTTTTTCAAAATTGATAAAAATGTCCAACAACTACAACTTATGCTGCGCAAAACGAATAGGAAAAGGCTGAAGATGCGCCGAATATTTCAGGAAAGGGAACAGAAAAGTGAATTTAAAATTCTTGTCAAAAATTTATAACTTTTCGACCATGAATATTTTTTCAAGTCATTCAGAATAACCCGATGACATTTGAATTGTTACTTTCATGTGTTGCTCCATTTATAAACAAATCATCAAAAAGGAGAACAGTGGCTTCTCCTGCTGAGAGGCAGTGTGGCACTTAAACATCTGTGCACTGGGGATTCACACATAACACTAGCTGCAAGTTATAGGATAAGCCCACCAGTTGTCGGAAGAATTATCAGGGAAACTTGTGGTGTTATTTGGGACGTCTTAATGTCAAAAAACATTTTTAGGCTCCTAACAGTTCTGCTGAATGGTTGAAAACTGCAAATTGGAATTTTCCACATTGTCTTGAGGGCATAGATGGCCAACATGCCATACAAGCCCCTCCTTGAAGTGGATCCATGTATTTTAATTATAAGAAGACGCATAGTATTGCGTTGCTAGCAGTCTGTGATGCTCACTATAAATTCACGTTGGGGGATGTAGGGGATAACGGTCGACAGAGTGATGGCAGGGTGTACGCAAATAGCAAATTAGGTTATGCCATTGATCATAATTTACTAACTTTTCCGTCAGCTGTTTTTATAAAGGATAGTGGAAATGGAATCAAGTATCTTTACGTGTTTGTTGCAGATGATGCATTCTCCATGAAATCATACTTGATTAAACCATATCTCAGGAAGTGCAAAAATTATATTTCAGATTTCATTTGCAATTATAGAATATCTAGAGCTAGTCGATGTATTGAAAATGCATTCGATATCCTTGCTTGTTAACTGGAAGCCGTTATGAAAAGTGACAGTACAGCAAGCTCGACCTGTACTTTCGGACCTCTG